>OZ014483.1:24864314-26064314 GCA_963965965.1 Trididemnum nubilum
CAGTCTCCACAAAGCGTTGCAAAGTTATTAATAACATTTTGGTATTACAACACCTAAAACCCAAAGCACGCTGTAAACCCGAATCAAGCACGAAATTTTGTAAATAATAAGCCCGAACCCATCTAGAAGCGGCCCGATTTACGATTTTGCGTTCGCTGTCAGGGCTGCAAACTCGATGGAATTTCATTCGAGTTCAAGTTCAAGTTCGGCCTATTTTAGCAAGTCTGAGTTCAAGCTCGAGTTCTCAAACTTATTTTTTCGAGATCAAGTTCGGCAAAAAAAAGCAAGTTTTTTAAGTTTCAGTTCAGGCTGACAAAAATACCAAGTCTAATTTTTGACTTAATGGCTTTCTTTTTGTACGCACGCTGTTTTTCTATGTCGTCACGGCATAAGCTAATGAGCGCAATCTCAATTTACATGGCATGATCGGCAAAAAATATTTTTAGTCTTCAAATTTCATTTTAATGAACTCGAAAAGTTTTAAATCGAGTTCAATTTCGAGTTCAGAAAAATTATTTTTTTGAGTTGGACAAACGGTAAAGTTTTTTCGAGTTTAAGCTTGAGTTCGTGGCACTACTGGTCGCTGTGTCCTCAAGATAGATATTTAACACTTTTCTCGATTAGCAAAACAGACAGGGGACGATTAGTCTGACAAAAGACTTAGAAACTCAACCTTAAAGGGGGATTTGTGTTGCTTTTGGCCAAACAGAGGAATAGTTCCTGATCGCATAATTGAATGAGTTGTGAAGTTAAAGTCACTAAATTCGCG
The DNA here is from genome assembly GCA_963965965.1 of Trididemnum nubilum. Lineage (NCBI taxonomy): Eukaryota > Metazoa > Chordata > Ascidiacea > Aplousobranchia > Didemnidae > Trididemnum > Trididemnum nubilum. Next base: position 24,865,084 of record OZ014483.1, read on the forward strand.
TTTACGCAGGAAGCGACTCAACGCAAAGCAACCAAAATATGACGTCTTGTCAACTTGCGAAAGATTGCAATCGGTCGCCTTCGTCGCAATAAGCAGTAGCTTAACTTTGAACCGACAAGATTGTGGATTAATGGAAGTCCTATTTTAAGAAAGTGACGCGAGCGACCACTTGCAAAGGCTACCAATTTTTGCTTCACGTCCTATTTAAACGCACTTTTAATGTAATTAATATTTTGCTCGTTATAGAAATCTCCTGTACTATTCCAAACTTGCCCAGAGGCGTGGAAACCTCTACATCAAGTACAGAAATTCGCTACAACCAACAAATCACCTACCGGTGCGCCAGAGGATATCGTTTGATAAATGAACTTGATAATCAACTTAATGCCACTTGCTTAAAAAATGACCAACTTTCCAGGAAGCCTCCCCGTTGCATTGGTAAGATCGATAACATGTGCGGATTTGAAGCTTTGGTGTGTACGTGTATTTGCTTCAAAACGGTGCTTTTTTATCTTTTGCTAAAGAATAGTAATTTTTGATCAATGAAAAAACTTAAATAAGACTCAAATTGTTAACTTCAAATAGTTCAAAATTATATTACAGTCAACCCTCGATTTAACGGACCTCGATTTAACGGACTTCGGATTTAACGGACTTCGGATTTTACCGTTCCGTAAGCATAGACTGCTCTACATGTAATTGTTACAAGCGAAAATCAATAGCCGACGAAACGAGAAATCGTGCTACGTTGTCGCAGAGACATAATGATTCCCCGTTTACTTGCATTGTGACATCACAAGACGTATCAGTCAGCTTGTTCAGCTTGTTTTGCTCATTGAGTTTTAGTGCTGTTATAATAACAAACATGCCTAACCAAGTAAAAGCTAAGATTTGCTGTTACAGATAAGCTATGTTAGCAGTTGAGGTGCACACAATTGTAACAGAGTGAGGAACACTGCGTTTTCGTTTAACGGACTTTTTCCAACAACGGACTGTCGTTGGTCCGCATTTGTCCGTTAAACCGAGGTTTGACTGTAGTGACAAAAATGGTCTAAGCGAAGCATTGCAAAAAGTTGCTAACACACAGAAATATTTGTTCGTACTTTTCTTACTCTGAAGTGTGCCTGAAACACATAATTTCTTGATAAATATTGCACAAGCACATCAGACTAATGTTTTATAATTTTTCTTGAATATTTACGGATAGCGATGCTAAACGAAGTTTGATTTACCTAAAATTAGTACGCGTAAGGATTAGTATCTTTTGGCTCTATGTACAGTAAGTTCCAGTTTATTTACGTTTGCCACAAAATTTAGATAATGTGAGATAACAATAAATGAAATTAAGGAATTAATTTGGCACGGGAGACTTTGAGTGTGAGTTGACGTCTTGGTCATCGAAGTCTGCATTCTGCAGCCTCCCTGATTACCAGTTGAACTGTTGTAAATTAATAAAAAACATATCGCTGTTACGAAGCATGTGACGAATTTTACCCAAATTGCAATACTAATGTTTTATGCTGTCTGTATACTAGATTTTATGTAATCCGTAGTAGTACGTACTATAAATAGATGATTTTTATATGATACGTTAAAGCACTTGAAAGATCGTTTAGTTTTAATGTTCGTTCGAATTTTTTTTCAATTTTCATCGCTTTGGTACCTGATGCTTTTTTGAAGTCTGATTGTGCTGTCATCTTAAAGGCGGTGAATCATCCAGCCAATTCCGGTGGTTTACAATAGCTAAAATTGTACTATAATTTTTGATATTTTTTGTTTTGATTTTGGGGTTGCGTTTGCAAAGATGTTCTACAAATACAAAAAGATGTCCCCCCGAAAAAAGTTTTTGGAAACTCTGAGTTTTGATCTTCCCGCCGAAACCACAGTTCTCTAAACTATTAGGCCTACGGTACTGTAATCTTATTAAGCTATTAGGCCTAACTATCTCTAAACTATTAGGCCTAATAGCTTAGAGATAGTTAGGCCTAAGCTATTAAGAAATAAACTATTAAGAAATAAACTATCTCTAAACTATTAGGCCTACCACAGTTCTCTGAACCATTAGGCCTACTGTGGTTTTGGCGGGAAGAACAAAACTCAGCGTTTCCAAAAACTTTTTTGGGGGGGACATCTTTTTATATTTGTTGAATATCTTTGCAACCGCAGTCCCAAAATTAAAACAAAAAATATCAAAAATTATAGTTCAATTTTAGCTATTGTAAACCACCGGAATTGGCTGGATGATTCACCGCCTTTAACAACGACTTAACCCTATTTTACACGGGGGGGGCATTTTTGCTCCCTCTCTCGTTGTTTGTGATAAATCCCTTCACAGACAAGATTTTTATTTCAAATTAACTTGGCTTTGAGTCAAAATTCAAACAAATAACTACTCAAAAATTTGAAGTTTGCAAGGTAATGGAAAATTTGTTGATTTTTGAGGTTTTTCGAAGTCACTTTTCAAAATCTGAGCTTTTTTGTCAAATGCTTGACTTAACTGACGTCGTAAGACGTTTTAGTGACGTAACTAAATTGACTTGGGCATTTTGTAATTTAGTATCAACAAACAAACCTATTTTAATCGCCTGTAACGTCACCCGTAAAATGACGTCATTTTTTGAGAAAATGGCCGTGACGTCACAAAATGACTCATGAATTCAAAACGAATTAATTTTGGTCAACACCAACCAGTATGCCAAATTTCGGCGTCCCACGACTTTTGATGAAGGAGTTAGATAGGAAAATGCGTTGGTCAAATACCCAGTGTAAAATAGGGTTAACCTGCGGTAAGGGTCTACTAACATTAATCAGCTCAACAAAGCTATAATGTTGGTTACAAACAATTCTGTTATTAATTTCTATATTATGTTGGTTTGCCCTCAGTGAGTTTTCACAGCAGCCTAAGAGAGTTTAAATATTGTCTAACCTGGTAACAAGTTAAATTGTCCCAAGTGGAAGAGCATCATTTGCATCGTTTGGCTCCATGTCTATTTATTTCAACTCTTTAAATTGAGTAACGGAAATCGAATATTATTACAATACGTGAGAATGTTATTTTGTTTATCCGAATTGTTGCTGAAAACAATATTAATGTCAGTATATTACAAGTTTTAGGTCTTGTGATTGCAATTCTATGTGCATTAAATGAAATTTAGAGTAAACATAGCTATTTTGCTATCTATTGCAACAAAAGTTTTTTTCAAAAGTTGCATGAGAGTGAAGAAAAAAATACAGTAAATCATTAGTAGGGCTGAAATCAGGCGCGTAGCCAGGATTTGAAAAAGGGGGGGGGGGGGCTTTTTTGAAAGAGTGAGAAAAGTGCAAACGACCTTGACCGGAATTTTCATTGTTCTTGAATCAGAATCACGCGGTTTGTCCGAAAATTGAGACGGAATTTCTCAAAAAACTCGGAAATTCGAACGTTTTTTCAGCCCAAAAACAGGTGATCTCCAAAAAAAAAGGTCTTCACCAAAATTGAGACTGATTTTTTGGCCGAAATCGGAAATTCGAACGTTTTTTCAGTCCATTTTGGCTCGAGCCCCCCTGCCCCCTGGCTACGCTACTGGCTGAAATTAAAACTATGGAGTTAAACTCACCTTTATAGCGCCAGATTTCTCACCCCAGGCATCTAGAAAGGACAAGTTTTCGACAACTCCGGGAAACTATTTTGCTTGTGGTTAAGACACTGAGTAAGACACATGTAAACTGTACTGTCCTATGGTGTTTTACAAACTCATATATTTACTTTTTTTCGTGTGTTAAGAAACTGAATGTGCTATGTCCCTTTTTTACGGAAAAGGACGTATTGTTCTCATTAACGGAACCTTCACACGAAACGGACATCTTGATTTGGGCGGTACGGTTTTATATCTTTGTCATTCTGGATATGAAATGGTTGGACAACCAAACGAAAGGTTAATTATGAAATGCATGGAAGGCAATATCTGGTCACCTCCTTTACCAAAATGTTCACGTAAGTGTCGGCAGCCAGATCTACTAAAAATTAATTTTAATCGTTTTGCATGCTTCTAGCCAAAAGGCTTCCAAAAAACAACTTAATTGCAAGGATGGCATTACGGTACGGTACGTTGGTACGGTACGCTTTTCTTGTAATGGTACGGGTACGGTACGTGGGTACGCAATTTGAATTTGCTTACGAAACGTTTTATGTGCAACGTGCGCAGTGGCGGATTTAGGGGGGGGATGCATCCCCCCCACCAGCCTAAAAGTAACGATTTTGGCCGAAAAATCAGCCTCTGTTTCGAATAATTCGGCTCCATTTCGGGATGCATCCCCCCCACCGACCTAAACGTAAACGAATCCGGCGAAAAATCAGTCTCAATTTTGGTGAAGACCTTTTTTTTTTTTTTCTTTTGGAGACCACCTGAATTTGGGCGAAAAAAACGTTTGAATTTGCGACTTCGGCCAAAAAATCACTCTCAAATTTGGTGAAGACCTTTTTTGTTTTTTTTTTTTTTGGAGACCACCTGAATATGGGCGAAAAAAACGTTTGAATTTCCGATTTCGGCCGAAAAATCACTCTCAAATTTGGTGAAGACCTTTTTTGTTTTTTTTTTTTTTGGAGACCACCTGAATTTGGGCGAAAAAAACGGTTGAATTTTTCCGACTTCGGCCGAAAAATCACTCTCAATTTTGGTGAAGACATCCGAATTTTTGAGGTTTTGTGCTTCAAATCCCCCCCCACCAAAATTTTCTGGATCCGCCACTGAACGTGCGGTCGTCAATGAAGATTCGTGCGACCGTGCTCGGCGTACACATAGTCTAGGCTATTCTCAAGTAATCACTATAGACTCTTATTTGTCGTTACAATTGTATTATGATGTCACAAGCTACGGTCACAAGTATGGCCAATTGCGATGTCATAACTATTGCCGAAAAATGCTAGGACCCAAGGACTATCGTGGCATGTCATATATTCGAGAAAAATTTGAACCGAAACAACTTCGACACTTTAGCTGAATACGCAGTGGTTTAAAAATCCCAGACTTTTTGCACATTGCGACGGCTTTTTGTAAGCAGAGGCAAAAGACAGCTGAAGCCGACGCTAAATGTGTGAATTGAGATCGCTGATTTTTAGGCTAGTGATTTCAAATCAGTTAAAGTTTCATGTAGTTTAAAGCAAGGATGGCAGTACGGTACGGTACGTAAGTGCGGTACGGTACGCCTCAAATTTTGCTAGGAAGTTCGGTACGCTGGTACGATACGTCTTTTTTGTAATCATACGGGTACGGTACGTTGGTACGGTACGCTTCAAAAATTGAACTGAAGTACGGTATGCTGGTACGGTACGGTTCAAGGTGCGAGGTACGTAGTGCGAAAATTCTGACCGTACCGTACTGCCATCCTTGCTTAATTGACTTATTAATTATTAAGTAAGTAAAAGGCCAAAAGCCTACCAAAAAACATCTTAATTGACTTATTATTGAAACTTAATTATTACGTAAGTAAAAGTTTTTGCCACGGAACCAGAAAAAGAGCTCATGATGCGTGGTTTGCTGTAGAGTGGGTATTCTTAACTTTTTTTCTCCAGTTTCCCACTTTTTAGTGATCCAACTTTCCATTATACCCCACAGTATCGGTCTATGACAAATTCGATTTTAACCCATGAAGTGTTTAGTACGTAATTATTGTAAAAGATGACTTATGAAACTGTAATACCAACAGTGTTGTTTTACCCAAATATGACTTACAATACCTCATATTGGTTGTTTTTGTTATTAAATCAGTTTGTATTGGTTGTGATTTGTAAAGTAAGTCAACATTTGGATGTGATGTATTAAATTTTGAAGTAGTGGTTTTTTTGTCCGACCGGTCATTTTCCTCTTGGCAACTCCGCTATTCCCCACAGGTTAAGAACCACTGGTTTAGAGCAAGTTGCAAATTGGATATTTAAAATAAATAAAAAATATTTAAAACAATGCCCCCGAAAGTGGTCGAGTAAATAAAGCGTCTGCTGCTGAAACAGAAGACTTGGGTTCCACTCTCGCTCGGGTCAAACTAACGACCATAAAAATAATCGGTATTCACAGTTTTCTTGCTTGACATTCAGCAACAAAGCGAGACATTGTGAAACCTCCATCGCGTGTGGTAGACTGGTGGGCAGATAGCCAGTAGTGGCCTTAGGAATCTGCTAATGCACAGGGGCCCTCCACTTCTGGGGGCCCCCTATTTGACCTATCGCGCGTAGAAAAAATTTGATTATGAAAAACTATAAAAAATTATGATAAAAAGTGTATGCATTTGTTTTAAGTGTCATTAGATATGTACAACCTCTCTCAAGATGCACTTGTTTTAAATGTTATTACACATATCCCCCTTTCCTAAACAATATTAGTTTTAACTTTTAAGTCAGGTTTAGTAAACAGATAATAAAAATTTACTGGTAAAGTCAACTTACTACTCTTTTTTTGCTACTGTTAGGCTACTCAGGTCATATGCGTAACCAGGGGGGGCCCCCCAATTGAAATGCTACCCATGATAAAAATGTCACAAAAAAGACTGTTGTTACTTCAGCTTCAGTTTCTTTTAGCATCTTCGCATACAGCAGTACACTCGTACAGCAGTAATTAACAATTGTAGAGAGCCAGGGGGCCCAGGCCCTCTCAATTTAATTTTTACCAACCAATTTAAATGAGCCCCCTACAAGAATATTTATATGGACCTTTAATTTAAATGGGCCTCCAACAATAATAATTAATTGGACCCCCAGCAACAATATTGATCCAGGGGGCGAGGGCTCCTTAATTTAATTTTTGCCAAACAATTTAAATGGGCCCTCTACAATAATATTTATATGGCCCTTTAATTTAAATGGTCCTCCAATAATAATACTGTTTCAAGGGGCCAGGGCTCCTTCAATTTAATGTTGCCAACCAATTTAAACGTATAACCCGAGTGAAATTAAGCGTTTCTATCCTAAAAGTTGCTAACTGCGGTTCTCATCTAACCTTTTTATGAATGTAAAGCAATAACCAGGGTCGGATTTAACACATGGCACAGTGCCAGGAGCCCCACGCTCAGATAAGACTTTTTTTGGTCTTCACCTGTAAGTTATTTGGCACGAAAATATTGCAAAAATCTCAAAGTGGCAGGGGCCCAACTCAATGTAAATCCGACTCGGGCAATAACATGGTTTGTAGGCATAACTATCCATTGTACATTTTTTAACTACAATTCACCTCCACCTCGCCAGTTTTTATGCAACAAAGCGCTTTTGAAAAAAATTAGCTTCAGTAAGCGGAATGCTCATTGAAGAAATTTTTGGTCTTCGTCCCCAGACCCCTGTCTGTGATGCGTTTGAATTACAGTATACTTCTTTACTTAAGCACGTCTCCCAATTTACACATTTCCGCATTTTAACTAGGCTATTGGTTTAAACTCTCTCCTTGAACGAGTTCCTACTTACATGCCAACACCAGGCCACGATTTCTGATCTTCCATTCTACGATATCTTTGCCCCACCAAAAAATTTCTCTTTCGAAGTTTCTGATGACGTTATTGCATGTGATTTGTGGTTTGCCCCCCCCCCCCCCAATCAAAATTCCTGGCTACGCCTATGACTCAGGTACTCGTTTTTCCACTTGTTTTTTTTTTTTTTCAACTGCTTTCAACAACTGGCAGTAATAGGTTTTTGACTAACGTATGCAGTATATCATATGCTAAGCAGTATAAAGCATTCAAACATTATTGCTAAGTACTCAAACATATTCTGTAATAACACTAGCATACTGAAAGCAATTGCTGAAAGTTTACGTTAATTTACTGCAAATAATTGAGTTGATAATCTAGATGAGAGGAACTTATGAACAAATATTTGATTTAATTAGGGCTGCAATAGCATTGGTCTTCAGGTCTTGTTATTTGTGAAATGCATTGTTGCGCTTAATTGCTAGTGCAGATAAATCATGGTAAAATGATGTGTAAAGAAAAGGACCCCCCATTTAATTTGCACAGGGGCCCACCCTTTCCTAAGGCCACCACTGCAGATAGCATCGTGACTCAAAGAACGAAAGGTTTCTTCACTGTCTCCTGGCCAAGCCAAATTGGGAATAAACATGTAATTACATTATTACAACAAGCCACCAGGATCCTCAGGTGGGGCACATGTGAAGCCTCCTTTGTGTGTGGTAGACAGTTGGGCAGAGGTTTTTCCACAGTTTTAATACAGTTGTTGAAAAAAGTTATTTTAGTAACTGCAGCTTATCTTCAATATTTTAACCACAACTAAATACGCCAGGGTTGGATTGAAATTAAATTTTAAATTTGAATCCCCTCACAAGTTGTTGATGAATTAAATTTGAATAAGGCTTTTCAAAACCTGATGAATTTATATTAGCTTGTCTCTTTTAAGTTTTGAATTTGAATGTCTTAGCTACGGGTTTGATAAGTTTGGATTTTCTCAAATTACAACTTACGCTGCAAAAGTAGCAATTTATAATTAGTTTATGAGGTTGCAATTGTTCCAAAAAGTTTATCAAGCAAGCAGAAAGTTTGTGATTACAAAAGTAACGCTGCAAGGTGCTTTGAAGTTGTTTTTGCAATAGTTAAACTTCCGAGTGGAACTCGAAAAAAATAAGCTTGACACCCGGTTTCTCGGACCCCAGATAGTTTTGTTTTTTTTATGACAGTTTAAATTGAAATAAAATTGCGAAAAAAGAAAAAATTATTGGTCTTTTACATCAGAAATTTTCAAAATCAGATCATGAAAATCATTTGGTTTATCAACGGCAAGCAGTAAAAGGGCAGGTACTACGATTAAGCTTTGAAGTTGTTTTGCAAATTAAATCTAAGAATGACTTAGGTTACAATGGTTATTAATTGTTGGTTACTGTACAGATGGGCAGAGAATGCATTCTCCTTTCATAGAAAGCTAAATGCACATTAATTAATGCACAGCGCGTTTAATGTCGAATTCTTACAATTTAATCTATCGTTTTCAAAAAATCAAATCAAATCTTTCATTATACTCGGTGTAATACGCCGAAGCGTGTAACGAGTTTGCGGTGCCCATCTCCGCGTCATTGCGCCTGGGCAACACAGCTTCTTTCGAAGAAAAAATTTTCTTCTTTCGAAGAAATGTCGCAGCGATGGCGAACGGTTGCCAACGCTGTGTCGGATTTGACCGGCCCGAGGTTTGAACCTTAGACCTACCGCTCCAGAGACGAACCCGTTACCGCTCAACCAAACTTTGGTAATCTATCGTTTTAATAACTTTAAACCGAAATTTTACGTTAGTATTTTTAAAGTAAATAAATTTGAGTTTAAAATCAGCTTTGCAAAGTCATTAGATTAGATTTTAGTTTCAAATTAAATCTTTCATTATAATCGCTGTGTTACGTCGAAGCATGTAACGAGTTGGCGGGACTGAAATCTCCGCGTTATTGCGCCCGGGTAACACGGCTTCTTTGGAAGAAATGTCGCAGCGATGGCGAGCCGTTGGCAACACTGTGTCCAATTTGACCCGCCCAAGATTTTAACCTCAGATCCCACTCTAGAGACAAACGCGTTACCGATTGACCAACAAAATGAATAGATCCAATCCTCTAGCGCAATCACAAATATCCCAATATTAACTCTTTTAACCTGTGCAGGTGAAAACGATAAATATTCTAGTTTATCTTTAAAAATTAAAGTTTCAGCTGAAATCGACTGTTCGCTTCGATTTGTAGTTTGTTTTTAACAGTTATAACATGCCAAGTTCCTGAATCTTTGATAAACGGACTAATCATTCCTGCAAGTCTACAAACTGTGCTTCTGTCCGAAACCATCACATTTGTGTGCTTGAATGGATTTAAAATTCAAACAGGAGTATTTAATCTAACTGTGCAATGTCAGCAAAACAGAAGGCTCTCTCAAATAGTGCACAATTGCACCGGTAAGTGTAGGCGGTAAACTCATAAGCGAATCACATAATTACAGTATTTAATTTAAAGTTATTTAGCTTACTTAACCCTATTTTGACTCGGTATATTTGACCAACGCATTTTACACAGGGGCGAGGGCAAAAATGCCCCACCTATCTAATTCTCTAACCAAAAGCCTTGGGAACACCAAATTTGGCATGCAAGTTGGTGTTTTCTAAAATTTTTCAGAAAAATTGGTTTTGAGTCGATGCCGTTTTCTTTGTTGTGCCACTGCAATATTTTCGAAAAATGACTTCATTTTTGCTATGATATCACTGGCGGTTCAAATTTTGCACATAAGTGTTTTTTAATGCGGAATCATAAAATTCCTAAGCCAAAATAGCTACTTCACAAAAACATCTAATGACGTCATTTTAGTTAAGTGTTGGCCAAAAAGTCCATTTCCCCCTAGCCAAATCGCTGAAGAAATTTAACCCCAAATTAAAAATGTTAAATGTGCTTGTGCTTTAGACTTGATCTGGAAGTTAGAAAGGATCATGGGGCTGGGCAATTGCATTCTTTCAAATGACTTGCGAATTTTTGCAATTTAATTTTTTTAAGGCTTCAAAAGCGCGCGAAATATTATCAAGATTGTGTTGCCAAAAAAAATCACGAGAGGCCTCCTGCGGCTGGGAGCTTTTTTCCCCCAGATTCCAGTTCTTGATACGCTTGAGTTGCAAAAGTTTTCTCAGCACGCCGTTTACTTGAGACATTTTTTGAACAAAAGATTTTGACTTTTGGTTCAATCCCCCTTCCCTCTCAGCAAAATCCGGGTGCCTCATCAAAAATTATGCGCCTGCTCAAAAATCTACGTATAACTTTTCTCCAATTTGGCAAACCGGTATTTAAGTCTTAAAACAGCTGGAAAAAGTACTCAGCTCACCCGAACATAGTTAGCAAAAGCTAGTAAATGTTACATTTCTTTAGAAATTACATGTTCCATTCCTGAAATTCCGAGCTATGTGATTGTCTTTCCTGAAGACAAGAAAATAGTTCGTTACAACGAACAAATCACATATCGATGTGCTCTTGGCTACCGCAAGGAAAACCAGCCGGAAAACCGGGTAGATGCGACGTGCACTAAGAACGAGCAATTTTCTGAAGAAATACCTGAATGCGTTGGTAAGTACTGTGTAGTTAAAACAGAGTTGTAAGTCGGGCCGGGCTTTTCGGGTCGGGTTTGGGCCCAAAGTTGACAATATTTCTGGCTTAATTCGGGCCTGAGAGGCGTGCTTTTTGTCTTAAGTGCACAAAAGTAAAATCAAAATAACTTAGCAACATTGCTAAATTTTTCAGATCTAACTTAACTTTCGCGTTTTTTCGGGCATGAGGTGTGTTTTAAATTAGTTTTCGGGTTCGAGCTTACATGTTCAGGTTGTGGCCGGGTTCGTGCCTGAACTAGTCGGCCCGTTTACAACTCTGAGTCAAAATAGGCCTCGTATGTTATGGTTTTAATGCACCAACGTGGAATGCATTATATTTGCTGACTATAGTTAATCCGGTAACTCACGTTGGTGCATACGACTTACAGGAATTTTTTTAGATGCATTCGTTGTTAAGAAATCTGAAGCTTATCGAAGTGTTCACTCGTATTAATCCAAACGCTCATTTTTATTGATCGAGGGGCAAAAGTCATGGAGATTTTCTATCTATACCAATACAAGCAATTATTTAAAACGAATAAAAAATAATTTAATAATTTGATTGCAGCTAAAACGTGCAATTTTCAGGATTGAAAATTTTCGTTACACTCGAATGATATTGTTACACTGTACCTCGTACTGCAAAAAACTTAAGTAAACTAGGATTAAAAACGGAAATCGACTCATTAAGGAAGCTCAGCCAAAAATTCCACCTAAACTATAAAAATTTTTAAAACGTAATGTCTAGGGTGGACGAAATCAGTGGTTAGAATACATTATGAAAAGTATTATTTAGTGATTAAAAACGCATCTTCAGCTCACAAAAAATGTATAAAAGACTGAAACAACTGCACTGTATGTAGTTTGAAACCTAAAGCTACCTCATGCACGCTTACAAACGCTCGACTGCATCTAAATCTGAAACACAACTGCAATACAGATTAGATAAGTCGTGCGAGATTAGGTCAGCGAAAAAAAAGCAGGACAATTCAAAACAAAACTAAAACCGGACTTAGGTGTTGTTTATGTTTAGTTTAGCATTAATTTTGGTAATCCCAAAATTTTCACTATAATGTACTGTTGGCTCGGGTGCACTTTTTCGACAAATTGTACAGTATAGCAATTATGCAGGCCATGTTTGTGGTAGTCCAGATTATATGATAATCATTGTAGTAGTGATGGACCAGGACTACTTCGTCCTCTCATTTACGGTTGTTCTCATTGTTGAGGCTAACTTGCCTGACGTGTTTGTGCAATGTCCATTTTTTAGAAAAACTTGTACTTGTTTGTCCAACGTATTACTGATTGCATATCGTACAGGAAGCTACATAGATCCCAAATTCTTTGCAACTCAACGTTTGTTTCGGTGTAATTTGTTTGCCATTGGTTGTAATAACCGTATCGCTAGCATTAACCATGGGTGCATGTTTCTATGTCCATAAAGCGCGCCATTCTTGCAGGATATCGTTCCGCCAGTTTGTTTTTCATTTTTGTTCAGTCGTTTTGCTATAGGTTTATGGTCAATGAGTTGATTTCTCAAAGATGGCGGTTTAGCATGTATGATGCAGGCTTTGGGTTGTGACGTTTTCTCTACGATCTTGTGAGACGCCATTGATAAAACGTGCATCCACAGTTGATTGGTGGAATTCCGTGCGATGATATGCAGAACATCCAGTATTTCTAGTTTCGCATCCATTTCGTCGGTACTGATTTTGCAAAATTTAAGTTGTAACAGTTGCTTGCCAAGGATGGGGGTAGTGAGGCATAGCCTCCCATTGGCTTGTTGACCAAAATGCAGAACAGGGGAAATACCACATCTATGGTACTTCGGAGACTGTCTTTTGCACTAAAAGGGACTCAAAAATGATTCAGAGCATCTTTTAAAATATTTGTTTGGGGGAGGGGGGTAATTTGTCAAAAATAAAACTCTCAATTCATTAAAAACTTTGAAAAATGGCCAAAAACAAGCAATCAAATTTGACCGCTTGTTGAAAAATACTGAACATATAGGTTTTATCGAAACTACAAGCTCAGGAATAGGAGGGAGCTATTCAGTATTAGGTAATTACCAATCACTTCTCTGAAAACTTTTCCTATTAGCCCGCCCCTTATCATCTTTCTCTGTAAAATATAGATGAAATAGATTACTCCTTGTGAGGTTTTTGAACTATGGGATTTTAGGATTTACCAGCTAGTAATTAAGAGCACTGAAATTTTACCATTAGCCTCCTCCCACATAGCCCGTTTATGCAACCAGTTTAATCATGTTTTGCACAGCCAATTTTTATGCCACGTTTGAAAAGCATCTATTTTTATCAAAATAGGCGTAAAATTAATTTATTTTTGCAAAAAAGAATGCAAAATTTTTAAATGCTGGGGCTCCACTTCCAGAACCCGAAACAGCCCCCCCTCTCCCCCCTTTACAGATTTCTGGCTACGCGCCTGAGTTATGAGCTGGCTTTCTTGCATACTTTTGAAAGAAGCCAAGTCATTAAACACAGTAACTGCTAGGGCAACTCAAACTAAATCTAAGATTTTATTGAATGGCACCGACAAGCTGATCCTAAAACTAACCAGCAAAAACTACGTTCGACTTGATGGCCCTCTATCCTACTCGACTTGATGGCCCTCTATAATCCTAGTGGGGAAATCGATCATCTTAATCCATCACAAACAATCGAACACACTCATGTACATATACAACATTGCTTAATGCTTCAGACAGCAACAGAAAACGAAAATAGAATCTCGTGCGAGAAAACTCTCCTATATATACTACCACAAAACAAAAAAAATTACGGTCTCGAGAGCGGAGCAAGAGAGCGGAGAGAAAAGAGTGTTGGAAAGAAAGGAAAGAACAGGAGGGTGTGGGGCACCGCACTGGCATCGACTGGTCAGTGCAAAAACGCGCACTCAGAGAAGCCATGAAAAACCATACCAACGGTAACCAATGCTACCAAAATACACTTATAAAGTTGGTTGTGTTCTGCGTGGAAAACGTAATCATTTAACACAACAGACTTCTGCAAACAAAAAAAGAGGCGTAGTTACCGATGACAACAATTCGGTATCTCCAGCAAATATTATGGTTCACTATGTCATCCAACCAATTTCATCTACTCTTAACCAAGCTGAAATTTTTAAGACATTTATGTATGTTATTATCCTGATATCATATGGGGACCACATTACATTCAATATAGAGAGGACGTTTTCAACAGCATTCAAGAAAGCTGCAGCTTACAACTAATTAAATTTTGCAAAATCAACACCAACGAAATTGATGCAAAACTAAAGTTTTTGGATGTTCTGCATATCATCACACAAAATTCTCCCAGTAGATTCCTTACCGCTAACCAATGTAACCATGTAAAACCAACAGCTGTGGATGCATGTTTTATCAAATGCGTTTCACATCATCCTAGGCATATTTTCAATCAATTATATGAAGAAGCCACCAGACTTCGAAGACTAAATGAGATAGATGAAAACTGCAATAAAAGCCGGCCTAGAAGATCTAAAGCAAAAATGCCTCAACTCGAATTTTAATCCGTAATTAACCGACAATATGATTGACCTTGCTAGGACATGGACTGCAAGCTTTCCTAACTATAGTCAAAATAAAAATAAGTTTGGCAATGTAGTATGGACTACAAGCTTCCCGAACATCATAAAATTCAATCACAAAAAGAAAGCTTTACAACCCAAAGGGTGCATCATAGTTATAAGCTAACCTGCCAACTTAAGGAAATCAACTAACTACAAAACTATAGCAAAATGACCGGACAAAAATTAAAAACAAACTGGTGGATCGATACTCTGCAAGAATATCGTGCTTTGTGAACATAGAAGAAAACAAGCATCCATGGTTAATACTTCTTATAACGATGCAGTCATTATAGCCAATGACAACCGAATTACACTGAAGCAAACGTTAATTTGTGAGAGAATTTGGGATCTATGCCGCTTCTTGTACGATATGCAACCAGCAAACGATTAGGGT
The DNA here is from genome assembly GCA_963965965.1 of Trididemnum nubilum. NCBI lineage: Eukaryota > Metazoa > Chordata > Ascidiacea > Aplousobranchia > Didemnidae > Trididemnum > Trididemnum nubilum. The sequence goes on from OZ014483.1 coordinate 24,880,152, forward strand.
TGGATTGAATTTGAATTTTGAATTTAAATCCGCTCACGTGTTGTTGATGAATATGAATTTGAATTCGACTTTTGCAAAGTCAATGAATTTGAATTCAGTTTTTGCAAAGTCAATGAATTTGAGTTTGAATATCTTAATTAAGCATTAGATGAATTCGATTTTTTCAAATCAAAACTTACAATTTTTTCAAATCAAATCAAAACACACAACATCGCAATGGCGGATATCTGCATATTATAGGTCCTTTTTCCGACCTCCCCCCACAATTCTTTTTTTCTATCACCCTTCACTTCCGCGTTGACAATTTCAAAGATATAAAACTACGTTTACTTGATGATTTGACCGTTATAAACCGTAGCTTTTGAATAAAAACATTTTCAATAATTTTCTAAAACTTTATCAAATTTTAGCAAAATTCAAGAAAACTTGATTACAAAGTGGGACCAAGAAATCTCAACCAACAGCTCTGAAACTTTAACAACGTTCTGAAGACCTAAATCTTTTTTTTATGACCAGCCTTAATAAAAATTTGGACTTGCAATGATTCGATTCGCAAGTTTTTAACAAAATTTGAAATTTTAGTCCCCATGCGGAAGCAAAAAAACACCCCAAAATCGCTAAAGTTTTGGATACAATATTTTTTCATGCATGAGCCAATTTTTATCACTAGTCATCTAAAATCTGAAAAAAAAAGTAGAACACTATGCATCCGATTATTTATTTTACTGTGTATTGTAGATGTGTTTCAGATTCACATGCAGTCTAGCTATTGTATGCAGGACTGAGGCAGTTTTGGGTCCCATATTCTATACAGTGAGGTAGTTTTAGTCTTTTATACTTTTTTTATTTTGAAGACTAAGGATGTGTTTTTAATTGAGAGATTAATTTCTTCCCGTACTGTATTTTACTTAATGATTTAGCCCACCCTAGACAGCTTTTCTATCACAAAGCTATTAAGATCTTTTATCAATCTTTTTCTGTGTCGTTTGATTTCTTTGTTTTTGTTGTTATTTTTAACTCTTTTAAAATTAATAAGTTTTTGGCACAAAATCTGCCATAAACATGTTGTATATCAAATTTATTCTTTTGATTTTTTTTAAGCTTTTGACTGTGCCATGCCCTCAAATATCGACCCTGTCCAAATTACTGAAACCAGAGGAACATTCACTCGAGAAGGATATGTTCGATTTGGTTCAACTCTTCAATATGGTTGTGATCCGGAATACGAAATGATTGGTATACCAACGGGTAGAAAAATTGTAAGGTGTTTAGAAAATGGATCTTGGTCAGCTTCTGTTCCAGTTTGCATGTGTGAGTACTATTGAGTGCACTACTTACGTAATAGCAAACCGGTTTCAACAACCTACTTTCAACGGATTATTTTCAATAAACTTTCAGCAATTAAGGTGTAATGGCTATGCAAAGCAAACTTCAAGGTCTTGTTACTGATTAGCTCTTTTGCATTCTCTTACGGCTACGATTGATTTTGTTAAGTATATTCCAGTTAGATCTTACTAAAATGAGTTTTCTTTTGTGAGCAATACTGAAATTTCGCGTTGCAGAAGTTATCTGTTCCATTAAAATAGTTATTGGAGATCAAATTGATTTAAGTCAGCTAATATTCACTGCAGTATTATTAAATAATTTTATTTAAAAACCAATGACACAACACTCAGTAGAATAAATTGGAGCATTTTACAATTTAGTGTACACGTCGGAGATAATTTTCTTTTCGCAGTAATCACTTGCCAAGTTCCCAACCCGCCAGCAAATGGAAGAATTTTGCCAGCAAGACTACAATACCTGCAATCGTCAGACACAATTACATTTCAATGCTTTGATGGTTATAAAATTGAACGAGGAGTTTTTGAAGTAACAGCTCGATGTCAACGCGACAAATCGCTGTCGCGACCTGTGCCGAATTGTGTTGGTAGGAAAACATTTCTTAAATTGTTGTTTCGTACGAGATTTTACTTGCACGGTATAATTTGCAGTTCTTTACATATCATAGATTCATAAGTGGGCAAAGCGCAATTTGAAAGGGCAAAGCGCAAGTTTCGCAACCTCCGCAATTGCGAATGTTGCGATGCACTTTAATTTTTTTTTATTTTGAAATTTTGCAGAAGTTGCGTAACAAATTAATGTCTTTAATATTTGTTGCGGATTAATTGCGACGCGCATTTAATTTTTTTTTTTTTGGTTAATAACGCAATTTTATACTTTAAATTTTGTTTCATTTCAATTGTAATATTGTCAAATGTCGATCTTCTGTAGCGAATGTAATTGTGATTACTCGTTTATCGCCTAAAATCGCAAAAATCCGTAAAATTTCCATTGAGTTAATTGCAAATTTAATTGCAGAAGTTAGGTTGCGTTTTGGCTTGATATAAAAACCCCGTTCCGCAATTATGGAGTTACTTTGCGCTTCAACCAAATCAAAAAGTTGGTTGCGGAAGTTGCTCTGCGCTTCAGAAAATAAAAAAAATTAAATTGCGTATTTTGCGCTGCGCTTTTAGTGGTTAAAACAATCGTTGCGTTTTTGTTAAAATGCTTTTTCGTGCCCACATCTATCTATTAAATATTTAACATTTTAGAAGACACTCACTGCACAGTCTTGAATCATTACGTTGACGTACTTTCATGACAGCGTGTTTTTTTTCCGGCAAAACTACTCCTTTGTTTGATGCAAAAAATTGCGAAGCCAAAATAATTCAACGTCACTTATAGTTCAAGTCGACGAATTTAAAGAATCGATTAAGTACACCTCTATTGCTGAAGGCTGAATCACCTGCAAAGAATTTGCTCATTGCTAAAAGCCTGTACATAAATTTAAGGCGCGCAGTCGCATACTCGTGCATTACCAGCAACCTGTGAAAGTGGCTAAGGGGTCTTAAATCCCTCTTTCTTAACCAAGTCGCTTAGAAAATTTAACCTAAATAGGTATGCTTTTCAGCGTAAGTAAGGGGAAAGCTGTAATGGCAAAAAAAGTTTAATTTTTTTTAATTGGCTTTCTTTTTTTGGCAAGTTAGTTTTTTAAATGGCTCCAAAATTGCACGAAATTCGATCCAAATATCGTTGAAATGGCTATTTTTTCTTGAAAAATCACAAATATTTTTGATTGACTTTGGGTGCATTAGTTTGCTTGACACGCAACCAGTTCGATGCAGTTTGTAACGCAAAAAAATTTTAGTGTGTGATTCAAACCAGAGTTGTAAGTCGGGCCGGGCTTTTCGGTCGGGTCGGGTTAGGGTTCGGGCTGGGTTCGGGCCTAAAGTTGACAAAAATTTGAGACGTGCTTTTTGTCTTAGGTGCACAAAAATGTAATCAAAATAACTTTGCAACATTGTTAAAATTTTCAGACCTAACTTTACCTTCGGGTTTTTTCGGGCATGATTTAGGCTTGAAATTAGTTTTCGGGTTCGGGCCGGGTTTGGGCCCCAACTAGTCGGCCCGTTTACAACTCTGGTTCAAACCTCCTCCTCGTAGCAAATTGTGGTTGCGTGCCTGCTAGCAACACCTAGAGAATTGCTTTTATACTTGAAATTCCATGTCCGATTTCTTACCACCGAGTCAAAGAGCATACGTTTATTTCAGTTAAGTTGCTTGATTGAATTTTTTATTTAGAAATTAATTGTATCATTCCAAGCGTGGAAGAAGGTGTTGTAATTTTGCCGCGGGAAGAACCGGTTCCTTATAATGAAGTTATTACATATCAGTGTGCAAATGGATATCGCATGACCAATCGACCGAGCAATTCAATCACCGCTATTTGTTTGAAAAATGAAGAATTTTCTAGAGAGTTGCCTCAATGCATTGGTAATTTGTAAATTTTTTACTACCGATTCCAAAATTTTTGCAGCAATATCAAAAAAGCAACTAACGTTTTTCTTAGCCAATTTTTCGTTGACTTCATCAGGAAAAAAGCTATAATCACAAAGTCACCTTTACTCTTTTACATTACGCATAGTACTAACGATTGGTGGAATTCAAAGTCTGTTTCTCTGACTAATGAAGGTTCAGCGTAGATCTAACACCACCAGTTCACTACCACGTTACTCACATCTTACAAACTTTTTCATTCTCATGTAGTTGTAATAGCGCTGTATACCGCTAGATTTACTGTAGTGGGATTTGCTTTTTTTCCAGTAAGTGAAGACAGTATTTTGTCTATCAACTTTCTTGAAGCAACCCGTTTTTCGTTGTCCGCCGGTATCATTTGCCGGCACTATCAACAAGCCAAAAATGTAATAACTACGCTAGGAAATGAAAATAGTAAATCTTGATAAGTTTTGATAAATTGCTTTTAATGGCAAACTTTAAAAGTTTACTGTTTTGTGGTATTTTTTGTTTCAACATACTGCTATAACACTGGGCAATAAATAAATCATGACGATCTTTTGCAAGGAAAAGACACTAAGTTAATAAACTTTATCTTTGATTGCAGTTTATACAAAGCACTGCTTTGATTTTGAGACTTCAAACTAACCAGATTTTTTTGGCTTTTTTGATAGTCAGTATTTAATAATTTTCAATTTTTGCATGCATAGAAATTACTTGTGCCATACCGGAGTATTTTCCAAATGGGTATTTGCGACACAGAGTAGTTTCTTCGAGGCGAAATCAACTAAAAGTAGGTGAGAGGCTTTCATATCAGTGTCGTCGAGATTATGAAATGATTAATCAACCATCTGGAAGACTAACTGTAACTTGCTTAAGAGATGGGACTTGGACTGATCCTCCGCCAACCTGCACATGTAAGTTGCTTTCATCCACAATTTTGTTCACTTTTCTTTTTGTTCTTGTCAAGCAAATCTTTGCCGAATGCAGCAAGTAAATGTTTTAACTTTATTTTTCCCGGGGGGGCAGTTTTTTTCGTGATAAAATCCTTCAGAAATTGCTTTCTATTTCAAATCAACTTGACTGAGTCAAATTCATTTACAAATAACCCCTGAAATTTTGAAGTTGGTGAGGTAATGAAAAGTTTTCCAATTTTGAGTTTGCCCGAAGTCACTTTTCAAAATCTGAGTATTTTTTTGTTCATATTTAACTTAAATGACGTAACAAAATATTTTTGTGGCGTAACTGTAATGTATGACTTGGGCGTTTTACGAGTAGGCATCAACAAGAAAACCTATCTACAAATGCTGAACCGCCAATGCGTCATTTTTAGAAAATATGGCTCTGATGACTATGATGACGTCATCAACTCAAAACTAGTTTTTATAAAACATTTTAGTGAACACTAACCGGCGTGCCAAATTTGATGTTGATCGATATAATATTTTAATTATATCTGCACTATATTTATTGTTTCTGTTGGTAGAAAACTGTAGAATTTTAACTAACCATATGTGGGGAGCTGTGAATTCATAACCAGCTGCTCATTTAGTTAAAAAATTTTTCAGCAGTTAATCCTCGGAGCCCGCAAATGTTAAAAGAAGAAATTCTTTTTACTCAATTATTTGTTAGCATAGAAGAAAATTACTTAGCAAAATTAAGGTTGATCTATTGTTAAGTTTTTACTGAACAATAATTTTATTTGCTTGCTTAAGACAGATGTTTCGCCTAACCGCAAGGCTCGTCAGGTAGACTAGCCGGGCCAAAATGACGGTTATCACCATATTGAGAACTTCCAGATTTACCAAGTAATAATTAAATCTAGCGGAATAAGTTTGTCACGAACCAATTTTTATATATCAAAAAAATCTAATTCAATAATTTATTATTTGAAATATTTTCCGAACGAAAATAGACTACTATACCATTTTAAGTCATTGCTAAGTGCATCTAGGCTAACAGGCTACCAATCAAAGTCAAAAATCTACCGAAAAACACTGCAGGCTAAGCTATAGCATCTGGAGTGTTAGAGTCACAATCAAACATTTGATTGACAGCACAAGACATGCACAAGAATCGACTTTTGTCTTTTATTCTTCGTCAGTATGGCAAAGACTACGGGTATGAACATAATCGTAGAAAGGCAAAAAATCGCAAATTAACCAGATCATTTCAGAGTTTTTTTTTTCTAAATATCAATTAATCACAATTTACAATAAACTTTATTTACAATAAATTTACAAGTTCAATTCAAAATAATTTTGTCATTCCTTAGACAGCTGTTTCGCCTAATTTCAGAGTTCTTCGGTAAGACTAGCAAGGCCAAAATGACAAATATCCGCAGTGATAAAATCTTCAAAGCATACATCTTTACCGATCTATCAATTAATGATGAATCTTTACCGATTATGTTTATATTACATAAATCTTTACCCATCAATTTTAGCCAAATCAAATAAATCTTAACTGAGAAATTTTTACCAATGAAACTAAAGGTTATTGATGAAATCTTTATCAAATATAACTATATGTTGTAAATCTAATCTACCCATTTTTGCCTTACATTTCTCGGAACGATAAGCCAGCTAACCCTCTACTCTCCTCAGCGCTCGCCTTACATGGCTAAAATTTATGAGTAAAGATTTTTATAAATTAAACAAAATTCATTAATTGATAGATTGGTAAAGATGTATGTTTTAAAGATTTTTTCCTCTGGTGATATTTTTCATTTTAGCCTTGCTAGCCTTACTGATGAGCCATGAAACTGAGCGAAACAGCTGTCTAATTAAGGCATGCCACACGAAATTATTTTGAATTGAGCTAGCATATCTCTTGTAATATTATGATTATTTAATGTTTTCGAAAGAAACAAATTCTGTTGTGATCTGGTTAATTTGTAATTCTTTGTCTTTCTACGTTCGTGTTCATACCTGTAGTAATATCTATACTGACGAGGAATAAAGGACGAAAGTCGATTCCGAAAAAGTAAGTCTTTGGCTGTTAATAAAAGGTTTGATAGTGCCTCTGAGACTTTGTATACTGTCTATAGCTTCTCATTAATTTCTCAGTACATTGTTCTTACAACAGGCTAATATTTACATTTTTACCGATTAATACGTATGCACCACCTACCCACAAATTTTCTTAGAACTATTGCTATTAATTTAAAACTAAAGTCATGAACTAGGTTAACAAACTTCAAATTAAATAAAACGTTATCAATATCATATAGTCTCCATCTTTCTTAATGCAGACCTATAATAGCTAAAGACTAGATCCAGTCTATCAGCCAAAGTTATGACGCAACAATGAACTCAAAAACAATGCACAGAAACTTTCGATATTGAATGCACATAGTTATAACGCAGTAAACAATCTTTTAACCCCAATTACAAAAAAGACAAGGGAAAAAAAGCCTGTCAAATTTTAAACAAGGCAGTTTCCGCCTTACTGGTATCTTTCTTTTTTTTTGCGGTGGAACCTATCTATAAGACTTTGAGTTATTTTAACTACGTGGCGCTATAAAACGTATACGTTTCTAACATAAAAAAAATCATAATTATGTGAGAGATTTTAACGTGAAAATTATGCATGACAGTAATTACTTGCCGTATTCCGAATCAACCAAGAAATGGCAGGATTTCACCAAGATTTGGCTCTGTGGTGTTAAATCAAATAATTGCGTTAGAATGCTTTGATGGATACAAAATTCAAAGAAGAGTATACCGCGCAAATTTCCAATGCCAACGAGATGGATCATTTTTCCCATTACTTCCAAACTGTGTTGGTAAGTAGAAAAAAATCCACTTCTTCTAAGCCAAGACAAAAATTAACTCAAAATGCTAACGCTTAAATCAAGAATCGGCAATCTACGGCTCAGGATCCGGAATCGGTCCGCCAAGAAAAATCAACCGGCTGCGGCCTCTTCGCAAACTGTGTCAATTCTGTAGTAAATGAAGATTAGTTGCGCTGCAGTGCAGGTCCTGTGACGTGCTGGTAGTGAAATACTATACATTTTTTTACAAGAACCACACAAATTTGGGTTGAGGCTAGCTGTTTTTAAAATTTGACAAACATCAGCTTTATTAATATTGTTCTTAAATTCTATTAAAAAATGAAGTGACAAAAATACATTCTTGCTTGGATAAAAATTATCATTTGATTATTGAAATAGTCTTCAACAAATCGATCAGCAACGGCAATAAAAAAAATGCTCAGCTGATGGCGGCAATAAAAAAAAACACCATGCTCAGCTGATGGCGCATAAATGCATTTACTCAAACGGAACCTGTTAGCTCTTGCTCTTGAATATTTTTTCATGTTGAGGCTGGCATTGTTCTTAATTTTTTTCCTAAATTTTGAGCAAATAATGAGCCTCGTATTCTTATAAAATTTTTGTTATAAAAAACGTTTATTAGTGTTAGATATTTATAAAAAATATTTTGAATGAAAACAATCATGCCAAAATAGAAGGCATCCATGTTTGGCAGCAATTAGGCCAAGTTCATATCTGTGCTTAAAATTGTGAAGATACGAGGATTTTTAGGTGATATGATAAATTGTGACACAATAATAATGATTGTGTACAACTAATAATTGTGTTTATACTTAAATCGGGTAACGTTAGAATGCATATTATCAACCCTTCCAGTCACATCACGTGATCAAGCCAGTTTTGGTAAAATCCTTCTTTTTTCATTCATTTTGGGTTTGGGGGGGATTAAACACATTCTATATGATTTCCCTAACCCTAATTTGGACGAAAAAGGGAAGTTTTACCAAAATTGGCTTGATCACGAAATGTGGCTGGAAGGGTTGATGATATACATTCTAACCTTACCATTTAAATCAAGTCTTTTTTTAGTGTTGCAAAGTTATTTTGATTAAGTTGTTATAGCTACCTAAAACACAAAGCACATTCCACGCCCGAATTAATAAGTCTCAAGTTTTGTCAATCTTGAGCCCGAACCCGACCCGAAAAGCCCTGCCCGACCTGCAACTAATCCTCCTTCGTCTCCAGATAATGATGTACAAAAGTATCTTTGCTTCTTACCAATAAACGAGCCTGGTGATATTGACGCTTTGTTAGTTTTCGACAAACCATTCATCAAAAGCAACCAAGTTTCTGCTGAATTCAAACTCAGATAAGCAACGTCGAACTTTTATAAAATTAAAACGTTTAAATCACACGTTTAAAGCACTAAATTGTTAGTAAAAATTTACTCCGGCCCGCCGAGATTTTGCTGAGTTTGTTCTTGGCCCGCGACTACGAAAAGATTGCCGACTTCTGGTTTAAACGTATTTTAGACTTATTTGTAAATAAAAGGAGGCTGAAGAGGTTGAGCAATATAATTTTTCAACTGCTGGCTTTGAAATTTCAGCAATTTCATTTTTTTCAACTGGCTTGAAGTACGGGCAAAATAATTATTTGATCCGATTGGCGTTACAACTTAAAATGGCTATTTTTTCCATAAAACGCAAAAATTGCCCAGCGGCAGAGGGCTTTGCCCTCAGACCCACATGACAGTCTCCGTATAGCACGCTTAATTTAGCAACAGGAGTTTTCTCAGCAACCTACTCAGCTGAGACATTTTTCAAGCAAAAAAATTTTAACTTTTGGTTTAAGTCTTCCCAACCCCTTAGCAAAACCTTGGTAATGCACCTACGTAGCTATAATAAAATTCAGTACGTATTTCATTGAGAAATTTTTTAACTACCTGTGGGGTTTAATGTGCAATATTGGACGTAAAATTTCATCCCCTTTGAAAAAGTTTTGTTGAAATAATCTTTACTTGGAAGTCTTCACTCTATGCGGTTGTTTTGTGTCTGCTAAAACAAACGTAAATGTTCAAAGATTAAAGATGCGCGCTCTTTCAAAAAATACTTTTTTGTTTATTTAAAAATTTTTCTTTTTCTATAACGTTCATCCTAGTGTAACTAAAAATATACCACATAAAGAAAGTTGATTTGGTGGTACAGAACTTAAGAATAGCTGTGATTAAATTGTTCATCTTCGAAGCTTTTTGTCTTACACTTGTCAATAAATAATTGTCAGAATGGAGAGTGCAGGAAAAGGAGCGGCTATTTACAGGAAAAAGCCAAGCCGTGATTGGCTGGAAAAAGACCAATAAGAGAGCGTCATTAATGCACAATCTTTAAACTGTACGCGAATTGTTTTTGTCAGCAGAGGGCGGAGTTAGAAGTTTTGATAAAAGTGGCTTCAAGAGCAGATAGGTGGAAAGGTGAGCGGCCTTGGGTAACATTAGACAATCTACTGTCTTCATAATGTTGCGCACACGTAGGATTTTGTAAAAGATGTAGTCCAATGGCTGAATCGGAAGCAAGAGAATGGGTATTAGTATGGTAGAACATTTGCACCGATACGCAGGAAGTAAGCACTTCTGGGAAGAAGAGCAAGAATGTATAGATTTGAGGACGTGTTGTTTAATTCTGTCCTGCAACCTTTGAGAATTACAGCCCACATACCGACTGTCACAATGGCATGATAATTGATAAATAACGTTGCTTTTCTGTAAAGCATGTAGTACATCCTTGTTGGTAGCGGAGAGAAGCTCGTTGGTAGTATAAAGAACGCGTGGTTCCACAGAGGAAAAACACTGTTTGACAACAGATTTTACTTGCTTCGCAAACCGGGTTAAAACCAAATAGAGCCATGGGAGATGTAAATGGACGGGGCATCTTTCCGGTGCGAATTTAGTAACAGTGTGAAATTGCTTCATCATCTTAGCCATAAACGACTTGATAATGTGCTCCGGGTATTCATTTGTCTGTAAAATGAACTTGATTTTGTCAAGTTCAGCTTGCAATCTTTCGGGAGAACAGATGGCTAGAGCCCGGTGAGTTAAGGTCAGGATTAAGTTAGTTTTGCGTTTCTGTGGACTGAAGGAATTCTAAAGTAGATATTGACGGGTAAATGTGGGTTTCCTAAAGATTGAGTTGATGAACTTGGAAGGAGATCTTTTAACCAACACGTCCAGGAAAGGGAAAGCCAGGTTAGATTCTTTTTCAAAAGTTAAGCGAAGAGAAGGGTAAAGCGAGTTGAAGCAGCTGCAGCTGTCTAAGAAAAGATCGCACTCACCTTCGTTGCTGGATACTACAAAAGTGTCCTGCATATAGCGGTAATACATCTCCGGCTTGGAAGTGATCTGGAAAAGTTTTGATTCATAGTAGCCTACAAAAATATTGGCAAGGGGTGATCCCATGGCGACTCCATCGATCTGGCGTTGCATGATGTCATCGAAGCTAAACTCGACAGAACACGTAGCCATTTCCATAAGTTCAACAAAGATTTGCCGTGGAAAAGGTGCAGGAGGGAGTACCGAACTGTAGAGAGCGTAACCATATTTGAATAGGTTCTGCTAGAGGAACATTAGTAAATAATTTTGAAATGTCAAAAGAGCAGAGAAAGACGGAGGAACGGTCCATATTTGAAGTTTTAATAATATCAGCAAAGGTAAAAGCGTCCCATATGTAGTTGCTCGAATAGAGAGTGAGAACCGGTTCGAGAAGAAAAGAAAGATATTTGGCCAGGTGGTGTTGCGCTAAATCGGTCAAAGACACGATCTAAAGGCGGTCAAAGACATGATGGGTCGGAGTGGCACTTCTTTCTTGTGTGTTTTGGGCAGGCCGTACATGCGCAGCCGCTGAGAGCCTTACAGGTTGAATGAGATCGTATACATTAGCTGATAGTAAATCGTCTTTACGCGACTGCAGTAGGCGGAGTTGTATCCGGGATTCGATTTTTGAGGTGTTGTTATTTTTGCTGGATAAGCCGAGTGTTAAAAATTTGAATTCGTCTTCAAGAATAGAACTCATTTTTGCAATTTAGTCGGTTTTGCTCAAAATAACCACGCCCGACCCCTTGTCTGGTTTGGTTATCAGGATTTTGCTGTTACATCAGAATGTTGCTGCGTAATTCACATCGAATTTTGATCAAAAACATCAGGTTTGCTTCTAAAAGCAAATTGCATGAGATTTTTATCAAAAGCATCAGATATCAGATTGTTAGTCAAAAAAATCAGATCTGATGTAAAACCATCAACGCTGGCATCATTGCTTCCAGGCTAAAATAAATTAAGCCAAGGCATTTAATAAATCAGTTAAGCAATAAGCAAACTTTTTTGTAGAACAAGCGAAAGCTGTGCTTGTTGCTACAACTCCACAGTAAAATCACCGGGCCCAAGCTGCGGCATACTGGGTGTTTGAAATCAAGACATATTTTTCTGCTTGCCGCTGAAGATCTAAAGGCGGACTTTGATCAGTTGAACACCAAGGCATCAGGCTAGACGTAGCAATTTTGGAATAGTGAATGAAGCAATCGTAACACCAGATTTCATCAGTTCGTTTTCAACATTGATACTGCGTCGTCAGGATCGCAGACCAAAACTCTCCTGGGTTCTATGGAATCGTCTACGCCCAGATATTGAGCGTTTACGTTCTGCCCAGCACAACCGACCATGGCCATAGGTGGGCTAGGTAATGCAAAACGTTAGCTTCGTTAACCACTAGTCCGTTAACAAACTTCACATCTCCGTTAACGTTAATTCGTTATTTTCAGCTTTAATTAACGGAAGTTAATGAAGTCCATTAATTCGCTAATAGTTTGCGTGTAATTTACATTTCTTTTTACTCACTCGCTTCTAGAACACGAATTGACGTTGCTGAGCTGATTGTAAGTAAATATTTATTGTTATGGTGGTCTTTTTGTGTTTTGGAAGTTACATTTTACAGTCTAATATAATATCAAGATGCAAACTGATTTGGTTGTACCGGTACGATGAATAAATGGCGCAAGATATTAACGATAAAACCTTAACGAAAGTTAACAGAATTTAACGGAAGTTAATTTAGTCCGTTAACATGAAAAAACTTTTTAACGGATTAACGAGTTAATGAAAAAGTTAGCTTTGTTATTAACGGACTTGTGTCCACCTATGATTATGGCTTCATCTGCGGCGTGGAAGTGCGGTACTTTGAATCAAACTCACCACACGTATTACAACAGAATGTCCACTTTACTCTCCAACTTATGCGGGATAGATTTTAAGTCTGTTTGGATGAAGATACAGGCATCTATTTGAAAGACACCTGCTCGGACATTTGACAAGATGCTCTACAAACAGAACAAACAAACAAATAAACCAAAAACAGCCAAAAAGTTCAAAACTTATAAAAATTAGTTCAAAATTGATCTAAAACTGCCAAAAAGCTCCAAAAACGAGGCAGCATCCACTAAAACGACCAAAAACTGTAAAAATTAAAAATTGTCCAAATATGATAACTTTGCAAAAATTACCCCAAACAACTCTGAATTGACTAAAACGACCAAAAAGTGCAAAAACTGATCCCAATAATCTAAAACGAACAAAAATTGAAAAAAGCTGAAAATTGGCCATAATCCACCAAACCTGCCAAAATTTATCTCAAACAGCTCAAAATCGCTCAAGACAACCAAAAAATGCGAAAACTAAAAATTTGCTAAAATTAACTAAAACTGGCAAAAAAGTCCTCAAACAGCTTTTAATGTGCGGTTGGGCATGAAGATTCATCTCTTTAAAGAAAGTTTGTTGAAATAATATTTTTCCAGTAAGGTTTCACTCTTCATGATTATTTTGTGTATGGTTTAACTGCAGAACAGGTTTAATTGCAATATAAACTCTTTCAAAAGTACTATTTTTGTTTTAATTTGAAAATTTTTTTTTTCTCTACCATAACATTTATCTACTCATATAAAGCAGGAAAAAACAAATAAATTATTTTGTTTTAGAAATTACGTGCACAATTCCAAACGTTGCAAGAAACATATTGGTTTCACCAGAACGAAGAGTAGTTCGCTTCAACCAAAAAATAACTTTTCGATGTAAAAGAGGATATCGCATGGTAAATGAACCCGAAAACAAGCTGACTGCAACTTGTCTGAGAAGCGAAGAACTTTCAAAAGGCCCACCCCAATGCGTCATTGAACCACAAACTAAACCAAGTACGGTAATACTATTTAATCAAAAGTCAAGTCAATTCTTTAAACCATTGGTTCTCAAACTGTGCGTCACGACGCTTTGGCGCGCCGTTTGAAATCGTAGGGCATCGCACAGCCATTCTGTTCGAAACTACATTCTAATACGCAAATAAAGAAAATTTTAATGTAAAAATTACAGTATTTTATAACTTAAGCAAACATACTGTTTTCAATATGTCGTGGATAGTACCCAAGTAATGTACTATATCCGTAGGCTCACGCTTTAAGTATTTGATTTTTTTCTATTGTTAGGCAATAGCCATTACTTCAGCTTAATAGGTGCGTTTACACTGGACGAGAGCGACCAAAATTTTGACCTCATCGACAACTTGCAAAAGGTTTCAACAGGTCGCAAATTTTGCGAGGGGTTGCTTAACTTCACTTAAACAAAATTGTTGACGAATGGTTGGCTTATTTTGAGAAAGTGACGTAGGCAACCACTCGCGAATGTTGCCAACCTTCGCTTCGCGTTACTTCGCGTCTAGTTTAAACGCACCCTTGATTTTTTTGTTGCTTAAAATTCATTGCGTAATTCAGTTAGTAAAAGATCAGAGTTATAAACGTATGTAAACCGCAAGGATATGTTGTAGGCTAAACGTATGTTTTCGATTCAAGATGATAAGCCTAAAAATAAGTCTCGTAAGCCCAGCGACACTTATTTAGCTGTTGGTTTTGCGTTTATCTTGAAGAATGGTGAGGAAGAATTTCAGTGCGCTTTTTGAAACTAGATATCGGTCAGTGACAGCATGTTCCCGAATAAACTTAAGAAGCATTTGGCATCATCACATCCATAATTTGTAATCTCTAACAATTAACAAACGTAATGGATATTATGATCCTAAAACTCTCTAAAATGATCAAACTGAAGCGGAACTCTAAGTACCATATTTCTTTTTGATATTTTGTTTCTTCGTTGATGTTTTGCTTTTCTTCGTTATACGTGTTGCAAACTTGCGATACTACCAAACAGAACTTTGGTAACAGTATCTTTATGACTGGTACGTCGCAAGTTCAGTAAACATTTGCAAAGACGTCGCTACGAAAAAAGTTTGAGAACCACTGCTCTCGGCAAAAAAAATCATTTCTTTAAATTTCTATTATCAAAAAAACACAAGAAAGCATACAGTTATTTAGTACAGTTATGATTATGCTTATACAGTACAATAGCTACGCAGTATAGGTACTACGAGTAACAATTCAATAAGTTATACTTCAGCAGAGTAGCAATAATTATAAATATAAAAAACAATTCTCGTATATAACACAGTACACGTCAAAACTTAAAACTTTAAAACCCTACGGCCTGTTTCACCCGTAATCGGAATCATCAGCGGTGTCGACACCCGTATACTGTGTTATGATATTCGCTCTGGCCTATATACTTCTTCGAACACTTTTTTGAATCGGTTGGATTCAAACTCCGCTTATCATAAAAAATATATGCTAACCATTTTATTTCAATAAGTATTTGAAAAGAGCCGTTTAGCTGCAATCAACTTTATACGAGCGGTGTCATTAGTTAACTTAATAAAGATTTTTGATTCCAAAATCCGTTCCACCTTTTCTGCTATACATTCAAGATACTGCATTGCAATAAAAAATTGTCTCAAATGAATAAGTTTGCAGTAATTTGGTCTCTGCAGTGTACACTGTGTGTATCCTGTACGTCTTCTAAAATAAACGTTGGAACGATTCATCAAAAAATAAAATTAGTAAATGAAAGGTAATTGCTTATAATATTGGTTTCGGAATAGATTACATTCTTGAATTCTTTATTGAGGATGGGATTGCATAATGCAAATTACAAACAAGCGATTACAAATTAGCGGTAAAGAAGAATTAATATTTACTGTTATTTTTGGTGTAAATTGAAGCATCAAACCCACGTCTATTTAAACTAAAGCAACGCCAAAGAAATTTATTTTGAAGTTATCGAGATCAACTTTACAGTAGACTACCACAGAACTAAAACATTAAAAATTAAAGCCTATAAATCCCAGCAGTCTGTTTCACCTGTGAATCGGATCATCAGGGGGAAATCTAAACAATTTAGAAATTAGACAATTACGATCAAAACTTCAAAGCTTAAAATCTAAAAATTTTCAATTACTCAATTATGACACCTTTTTGTCAAATACTCAGTTACAAGACAGCAAAGAAAAGTGGAACAAAATTAGGCGATTCATTGATTTCAAAAATTTTACAGCTACACCTCCTTCATGGAGTCAATGGGGACGTTGGAGTTCATGTTCGCAATCTTGTCGTGGAGGAACACAAACTAGAGTTCGAACTTGTAGTCGATCACGCGCTAATCAATGTTCGGGAAATCATCGAGAAGAAAGGAACTGTGAGGCTACAAGAAACAGTGGATTAATTGGAGGATTTGTGGGCGATATACTTGATTTGATTTTTCCGCCGCGAAATTGTTAAAATGTCAATCAAAAAAGGTCTTTAGAAATTTTTGGCCCAAATTTTATACGTAATTTTTTTTTAATACTGAATCATAAAACGCCGAAGTCAAAGTACTCAGTTTCAAAAACATCTTATGACGTCATTTAATTAAATATGGGCCAAAAATTCTCAGCATTTGAAAAGCGATTTCGGGAAAGCTTAAAACTCTAAAACTTCCCGTTACTTTAGCAACTTGAAAATTTCAGATGTTATTTGTGATGAAATTTGACTTAAATTCAAGTTAATTTGAAATAAAAATCTTTTTGTCGGAAGGATTTATCACGAAAAAACCGAGAAGGGTCAAAAATGGCCCCCTTGGTGTAGAATTGGGTTAAGCTGATTAACTGTTAATAGCGGAACAAGCTCAAAAATCGAATGGATGAGTTTTTTCACATTTTTCTCACCACGCCAGTAAAATCCAATCGACCAATATACGCATAGGATGACATCCTACTGATAAGATGACCACGGTATGCGTGATAGCCAATCAGAACGTTTCGCACAAAAAAAATCATAAAATGCAAATCAGAAAAACTGCAAAAAAATTCTTCTAAAATTCAACAAAATACTTCCTGCCTCACACGCAATTCTACAACTAACCAACAGAGGTGGAGTCGAGGACACAAGACTCGAGGCCAAGGAGAGGAATGCTCAAGACCAAGGCCAATGACCAAGGACACAAACGCAAGTGCTCTCCAAAAAAAAGGTCTTCAGAAATTTTTTTTCAGGCGATCTCAAAAAAAAGATCTCAAAATTTTTTTTCAGGCGAGGCCAAGGACGTCCTCGAGGACTCCACCTCTGCTAACCAAGTATATTTTGAAGTTCAAATACAACGTAAATGTCTATAATTTGGACACTATACTTCTCCTCTTATACAAACAATTGAGTTCACAATCGCATTAAGAAGCTGCTTCTTAGAACAGCTAACTGCTAGTTCATAACCTTCTTCGTAGGTGGTGTTGTCATGATCAGAGACTGCGACTCCTCGATCAAAGATTATAACTCTGCCGGGTATGTTGGCACAATTACTGAAGCATATTCCTGCAAATTTTACAACATTACTGCTAATATGTGATACACAATAGAAATGTTTGTGTATTAGATTGCTGTATTTATGTAATTTTTCAGGATGATTTTTACGGCATAATTTAGTGATGATGTCACTTATCTTCTCTAGTGTGTTGCGCAAATTACAGCATAGCGTTTTTGCGGACTTCATGCACAAAAATCAGCTTATAATTAGGATAAAAAAATCTAATGCATTTTTTATAGAGTTTTTCACAACTGTGAAATAGCACTTTCCTTACATATCTGCTTTCCCATTAGGCTAGTGTTTCATCGGCATCTGAATTCACACATAGCCTATCCTGGCAGCCCACCCCAACCTTCAAACCACACACGAGAGCAATTTGAAAGTTTGGGTGGGCTGCCAGGATAGGCTATATGTGTAAATTCAGATGCTGATGATACGCTTTCCTAATGGAAAGCAGATACGTGAGAGAAGTGCTATTTCACCGTTGTGAAAAAGTTTATGTTTTAAATCTACTAAGTAACTTTTGAATTTTTTTATAAGAACACGATGCTCATTTTGCTCTAAATTTAAGAACAAAGTTAATTAACAGCAACGCCAGCCTCAGTATTGAAACAATATTTAAGAACACGAGCAGTACAATATGCGTTACCGCTCGACCATTGGTAAGAAATCAGCAAAACTCTCTTGGTCTTTTCTACAGTGTATTGTCTTGTTTGGTTCACCTGAAGATCTTCTTTTGTTATACTTGCTGTATTAAGCCAAAGCGTTCAACGAGTTAGCGGTGCTCATCTCCGCGTCATCGCGCTCGGGCAGCACAGCTTCTTTCGAAGAAATGTTTTAGCGGTGGCAAGCGGTTGGTTACACTGTGTCGGATTTGACCGGCCCGAGGTTTGAACCTCAGACCTCCCGATCCAGAGACGAACGCGTTACCGCTCGACCAATTGGCCATTTTATCTGAAGAATAATAATCATGATCAATTAACGAAAGAAAACTGTTTACTAAGCAAGAATGAATTTGAGTCACTGTATTCTACAATAATAATTACATGAACAAATCAAGAGCAAATGAAGCTGAAAGCACGTAAAACTTTAGAAAAACCTGTCTCAATCCAAAATTTACTGTTTTTCAAAAAAAACTCGAGACAACTTACCGCTGGAGCAATTTTGTCCACCAAATGATTTAGAACATTGACAAGAATATGAATCTCTATCAGAGTTGTAAACGGGCCGACTAGTTCGGGCCCGAACCCGGCCCAAACACGAAAATCAATTTAAAGCCGAAATCATGCCCGAAAAAAACCCGAAAGTTAAGTTAGATCTGAAAAATTTAACAATGTTGATAAGTTATTTTGATTATATTTTTGTGCACCCAAGACAAAAAGCACGTCTCAAGCCCGAATTAAGCCCGAAATTTTTGTCAACTTTAGGCCCGAATCCGACCCGAAAAGCCCGGCCCGACTTACAACTCCGATTTCCATCACCGATGCAGGATCCTCCATTCTGACACGGTGAAAAAAAGCATTGCTCAACTGCAAATATAAGCAATAAAAATTATTACCTGTTTTTTTTTTACAGTAAGTACTCAACATACTGGTAAGCACACGTTATAAAAATAAGGTAACTTGCTTAATGGCGTAGAAAGCAACTAAATAACTTTTGGGTTAAGATTTTCTTTTGGATGTTTGAACTAAACAAACTTAAAAAAAAAAACAATCGTGTACTCACCTCGCAATGTTCACATTGCTCTCTTTAAGAACAAGAGTGAGGGTTATTTTCCCTGCCGCACAAAACTAACTCCAACACCAGAAGTCAAGAAACAACAAGTTCGGCATTACGTTACAGTATAATGGACGAAAAGTTACTAAAGTCGAGCCATTGTAATGACTCAATCGAACGAATTTTTTTAATATTTCCTAGAAGAAATAATTTAATTACGAAGTCACAGGCCGTACAAACTTTTTTTAAGTTGACTGTATAAATGTAAGATACAAAATGCCCAAAAAAAAATAACAACGTCACTGAAACATTGAATGATGTCCGTAAAACTTTGATGATATCATTTGAGTTACATTTCTGATTAAAACTTTGCTAATTTTGACGAAGTAGCATTGCCAAAACTCAAAACTTAACGAGCTTTTTTTATATAGCAAATTCAATTTTTTAGGATTGTTTCTAGTCAATTCAAGTTGATATCACAGCAACCCTTTTTATTTTAACAAAAAAAAATACACACAAATAAAAGACAAGAATAGGGAAGGTATTTCCATAACTTTAAAAGCAAAACTTTCTTACCGATGGCGCAAGTTGGACATTGAAAACCTCTTTCACAGTAACATTGAAAACCGGCAATTCGGTTTACGCAAGTTCCGGCATTCAAGCAAGGGTTGAAATCACATTCGTTCAAAACATTAAAAATTAATACAGGATTTGTAATGTAAAATTTCATGTACTTTTATAGCGTACTATGTTTATTTTTAATTTTTTTTTTGCAGAAACACACGATCATTCAAATGCTACTATAGTACTGTACAGTGTAAAACTGGCCGACTAATACAGGCCTAAACCCGAAAACACAAAGCCCAAACCGGCCCGAGCCCGAAACGTGATTTGAAGTCAAAGTTAGGCTCGAAAAAGCCGGAAAGTTACGTTAGTTTGTTCTAGAAAATGTGTACGATTATTGCTCGTATGCGATTGAAATAAAACTACCTACTGCTGATCAATTGCGATGCTATAATAATAATTGTGGTAACAATCGTATTGACACTTTAACGAGGTCGACGTTCAGTGTTCCAAACTTAAGTTAATTACGTACTAAAAAGTCTAAAGTCTTCACTGCACCAAAAAGTCTAAAACACAAAACATGTTTGTAATTTTGTCAAGCTTAAGCTCGAACCCAGCGCGATATGCTGCTATTAAATAAAACTCTGAGTGGTTGCTGAAATTAATGGTTTGATATTTTGGCAAAATAAATATTTGATCACTGCAATAAAAGAAAAAATAGCTAATAATTTAGAATCCTGAAACTAAAATAAAATGCAGCGCAGAAAATAAGATGATTTTCGGTAAGTTGCAGCAGATACCATTTCTGACATGCCTGTAACTACAAATCGCCTTATCAACAACAGCAAACATCTTACCAAAACAAATTGAAAAATACAAAACAAACGATAACGCCATGAACTTACCACAATCCTCTTCCACACCACTTTCAACACTGATATTGTCCAATTCCACAACCACATTCGTTGGGGAAAATTTTCTCACTGTGAGGCCGATTCGGAAAGATACACAGCCAGCTGGAAAGAGATTGTCGGTGCCAAGCCATCGGTTCTTGAATCTTGAGCAGTAAAACTTTGTAAAGTTGTTTTAGTTATTCTAAATACATACCCATTTCAAATTTTTATGCTAGTTGGGATTAACAACTTTTCAGAAATCAAATATATTGAACATAATAGATTTCATCTAAATGAAAACTAATGGAGTGCTCTGCAACAGTAACAGTCAAGTCAGAATACACAGTTCAGTGGCGGATCTAAAGAGTACGGACCCCCCTTTCGCCTGCGCAAACCAAAAAAATATAAGAAAACTTGTAACACATAGAGTTCAAGGTAATAACTGGAGCAAGATCCATTTCTTGTTTATAGACTTAACAGGAAAATACTCGGTGGGGTGGGGTAATTAATGAACATCTCTAAAATTATAGCCCATTTACGCAGCTTGTTTAATCATGTTTTTGCACTGCTAATTTCCATGCCATGTTCAAAAACCATTAACTTTTGCTAAAATTGACCTAAAATTAGGTTATTTTGCGAAAAAAATTGTGAAATCTCCGAGCGCCGGGGGCTCCGCAACCAGACCCCCAAAACGACCTTCTACTTCAGCATAGCATATTTCTGGCTACGTGCCATCTGGCTAACAGCCAAGATGCAAAAATTCATCTCCGAATAACACAGGTTAGCTGGTTTAAAGCTTTTAAACTGAAAGAGAAAATCCAACAAAAACGCTTGCAAAAATATTATATCTTGAGCGGTATTATATTGCTTGTTAGAAAAATTTTCTCCTGCAATTTCGTATATTCCTACCACAACCTATCAACATAAGAGCAAGCATTTAAGTTTGAATTCCATTTGAAAAGACCCGATTTGAGTCAGGATTAATAAAAAAACCTAGCTAGAAATTTTTGGTGAAAAAAAGCTTTTTTTTGTTTTTACTATTTTCAGTACTAAAGTATAGTTCTCTGTAGAACATAACAAATGTATAAATTTTATTTTGGAGGTACTACTAGTGATTCGGACAGTGCTTCCGCATTGGAAGAAAGCGATGATGCTGATGAACAACGTCTTTAAGATGAATTAGATTTGCTTTCTGCAAACGTTTTGCCGTACCGTACCAGTTCGAGCCTACATACTCAAAAAAGGAAATTGAAGCTAACCGCAAAGCCAAAAAGGTTGAAAATTTTTGTCCCGGTACTATTTGGTTAGCGTACTGCTAATCAGTAATTGCTTTAGTAGGCTTACTAGTTTAAACATCATATCACAGAAATTTTAAAAACTGATATAAGTTTGACAAGTTAAAGGTGTGTCATCAAGCCAATTCCAGTTGGCCACAATAGCTGAAATTGTAGACCTTCTCTGAAATTGTAGGCTGCTCTTTCTAAAATTCAAACTCAAATTTGAAAAACATCAGCCAAATTGGCATTTTCTAAGCTATTAAAAAAAAATCATTAAACAGTTCTAAAAAAAAGTGACAAGTATTGTTGTTTGCATCAATTACTAACCTATCAATCCCATAATGGAACTGTGATGGCGTTATAATACTGTAATAAATTTTCAGTATTGAAAGTAAAAACTTCGAAAGAATTCATAGCGTATTTTAATAGTATCCATAGTCTATTTTATGAGTATTCATAGCCTATTTTACGTGACTATCAGCATGTATGGCTTGGGACCATTGAATTTCTGATTAAAAAACAAAACAAGTTTTGTACGCTCATGATTTTGGGCTCAGTGCAGAGCAGGCCTAACAAGGCTGCCAACAGAGTTTTCATTTAGGGTTGGTAAACTCCTTTTTGTTCCTTTATTGTACGTCCAGTAGTGATAATGTGTGACGAGGCACTCGCATGAACGAATTGACCAATTAAAGCAGAGGAAATTCTTCATTTAATTATGATGCTTTTGACGTTGCCCAGAAGTGCTCAGCTCATTTATAAAAGATGTGTTTTACTTATCTCTTGTAGAAAACTTTAATGCCAGAAAACAAGTTCTTTGATGACTTGCCGATGGCCTAGTTATAATTAATTTAAACAATTATGTTTCAAAGCTGTAAAAATGTGTTTATGCCCTCATATTTTGTACCAATTTTATATCTAAGAATAATAGGCGTAGCCAGGATTTTTGATTGGGGGGGGGGCCAAACCACGTACAAATCACATGTAATGACGTCATCAGAAATTTTCAAAAAAGGAATTTTTTCTGAGGTAAAGATATCGTAGAATGGAAGATCTGAAGCCGTAGCCTGATGGCACTTAACCAGGATTTTGATAAAGGGAGAGGGCGAAAACTAATAGTTAATAAGTGTAAATGTCTAACTTAGGAGACGTGTTGAGTAAGCTAGTGTACTCAAACGTATCACAGACGGAGGTCTGGGGGCGGAGCCCCCAGCCGCCGGTGGCTATGGGGGTCTGGGGGAAAAGCCCCCAGCCGCTGGGCGATTTTTTGTTTTCGGAAAAAAAAAGCTATTTAAATCCAATTGAATCACATTTCGCACGAGTTCAGAGTCATATTAAAAAACTAGATTTTTAACATTTCAAAGCCAATCGAAAAAATTTAGTTGTTCAATCCTCTTTTTGCAATTGAATCCCAAAACACGTTTAAAATTTTGCATTATGGTGTAAAATTTTAATTGTAAGTGATTTGGTCTACAGGGGTAAGTAAGGCACATTGCCCCTGCAATATTTTAGCAGTAAATAGTAATCCTCTCGAAGATTTTTGTTTAATCATGAAGTTAACCAGTTATAGGAGTACATGTACGGCTAATGGCCCAGGCCCTTTCAATTGAAATTCAGTAGTTTGTTCACTGAGCATTTTCTCTAGCTATTTTTTGAAAAGTATTTTGTGTGTAAAAACTGGTGAGGTGGAGGTGAATCGTTATTGAAAAATGGCACAATAGATGGTTACGCTTACTAAACATGTTATTCCCGGGCCGGATTTACATTGCGCGGAGCCTCTGGCACTTAGAGGATTTTTGCAACATCTTCCTGCCAAATATAAGTGAAGACCAAAAAAAATCCTACTATCTGAGGGCAGGGCCCTGGTACTGAGCCATATGGCAAATACGGCGCTGGTTATTGTATTACGTTCATAAAAAGTTTAGATGATGGCCTGAGGTAGCAACTTTTAGGACAAAAACTCTTGATTTCACCCTGGTTATACATTTAAATTGGTTGGAAAAACTTGAGTTAAGGGGGTGCACCGGGCCTCCTGGTCGTCAATATTATTTATTGTTAATTACTGTTGTACGCGTGTACTGTTGTACGCAAAGATGCTAAAAGAAACTGAAAACGAAGAAACAACGCTTTTTTGACAAATTTTTGTCATTGGTGGCATTTTGTATAAGGGGGCCCGGGTTACCTTAGCCACCCCCTGGCTTTAATGAATTTGAGACAAGATCACTCCCGTAAGTGTTCCCCCTTTTTCTTTCATAAAAAAAAACATTTACAGTAAATCAAAATTAAAATTTTTTTTCCAAAACGAGGAGGACTCGAGTCAAGTCACTTGAGAGTTTTTTGAAACCTCCAAGAATTGCATGACATTATTATGACGTGGACACGTGGTCCTTATTATTGTTGCTCACTTTTGTACGCTTAAATCCTAAATTAAAAAAAACTGCAATTCCGGACAGGGACAACATACTGGCTATACTCTCTTTATATTTATCATTGGTAGTATTTCAATTGGGGGGTTTGTATTACCGCCTGTGTTATAGCATTAAGTTTATAATAACGTTAAACGAGAGCCTGGGGTGGCAACTTTTAGGTCAAAACTCTTAGATTTCTCACAGCTAGGTTTTGCATATAAATTGTTAAAAATTTGAATTACGGGCCCCTGGCCTGGGTCGTCAGTCAGGGGCCCTGGGGCTCCCTGGTTGCCAGTTAGAGGCCCCGGGGCCCCTTGATTGTCGGTTAGGAGCCCCGGGCACCCTGGTCGTTAATTAGGGGCCCTGGGGCTCTCTGGTCTTGAGTTAGGGGTCCCGGGGCCTTCTGGTCGTCAGTTAGGGACTCCAGGGCCCGTTGGTTGTTGATTAGGGACCCCAGGGCTCCCTGGTTAGGGGCCCTGTGGCCCCCTGGTTGTTGGTTAGGGTCCGTGGGGACCCTGGTTGTCAGTTAGGCACTATGCAGCCCCTGGTTGTTGGTTAGGGGCCCTGGGAACCCCTGGTTGTCGGTTAGGGGCACCAGAGCCCAATGGTTGTGAGTCAGGGGCACTGGAAATTAGTTAATGGCCCCAAGGCTCTCTGTTTGTCTATTAAGAGCCCCCCTGGTTGTAGGTTAGGGGCCCCTGGCTGTCGGTTAGGGGCCTGGGGCCCCCTAGTTGTCAGTTAGAGGGCCCCTGGTTGTTGGTTAGGGGTGCCTTGGTCGTTAGTTAAGGGCCCTGGAGCTTACCGGTTTTCAGGTAGGGGTCCCGGGGGGCCCTGGTTGTCGGTTTAAGGCCCCAGGGCCCCTTAATTGTTAGTAAGGGCCCTCTGGTTCTTAGTTAGGGGCCCCGGGACTCCCTTGTTGTCATTAATATTATTGTTAATTACTGTTATGTGCGTAATTACCGCAAAAAAAAACTGCAACTAAACATCGCTAGGCTATGTTGTCATAATTTTTGTCGTTAGTGGTATTTTGATTGGGGGGGCCCTGGTCCCCCCTGGCTACGCCTATGCTAAAAATCATGTTTTCCCAAATTTGTTCACTTTCTAAAATTACATTTTGTATTGCCGTAATTTGACAAACGCTGATTTGTATAATAATGTTGTGTATTTACTTCAACCTCGTATTTGTTGGCTGTCATTTGTTACCGTTATTGCGTACGTATGCCGACCGTAATCATGCTAAGTTTCTAAGAATCATAGACGTAGCCAGGGGGGGGGAGGCAGGGGGCCTGACCCCCAAATTAAACTACCACCAATGATAAAAAATTATTACAACATAGCTTAGCGATGTTTAGCTGCATTTTTTTCAGTAATTATGCACATAACAGTAATATTAATGACAACAAAGGAGCCCCGGTGCCCCTAACCGACAACCAGGGGGTCCTGAAGCCCCTAACCGACAACCAGGGGCTCTGGGGCCCTTAACTGACAACCAGAGGGCCCCTAACCGATAATCAGAGGGCCCTGGAGCTCCTAACTGACAACAACGGGGCCCTTAACCGACAACCAGGGGCCCTGAGGCCCCTAACTTACAACCAAGAGACCCTGGGGCCCCTGAATGACTAGGGAACCCCTAACTAACGACCAAAGAGCCCCGAGGTCCCTAACCGTCAACCGGAGGGCCCCAGGGCCCCCAACTGACAACCAGAGGGCACCGAACGACAACCAGGGGCCCCGGAGCCCCTAATTGACAACCAGGGGGCCCCAGACTGACGACCAAGTGTCCCAGCCAGGGGCCACTTAATTCAAATTTTTAACAATTTATATGCAAAACCTGTGAGAAATCTAAGAGTTTTGTCCTAAAAGTTGCAACCCCAGGCCCTTGTTTAACGTAACTATGAACTTAATGCTATAACACAGGTGGTAATGCAAACCCCCCAATTGAAATACTGCCAATG
The DNA here is from genome assembly GCA_963965965.1 of Trididemnum nubilum. Classification (NCBI taxonomy): domain Eukaryota; kingdom Metazoa; phylum Chordata; class Ascidiacea; order Aplousobranchia; family Didemnidae; genus Trididemnum; species Trididemnum nubilum. The sequence continues at coordinate 24,906,319 of OZ014483.1, forward strand.
ATAAGTATAATGAGCAGAGGTGGAGTCGAGGACACAAGGCTCGAGGCCAAGGCCAAGGCCAAGGACACAAAAAAAATCCGAGGCCAAGGCCAAGGCCAAGGACAGCCTTTCCGAGGACAGACACTCTCGAGGCCAAGGACAGGAATGCTCGAGGCCAAGGCCAAGGACCAAGGACACAAAGCGCAAGTGCTCTCCAAAAAAAAAAAAAAAAAAAAGGTCTTCACAAAAATTTTTCAAGCGATCTCCACTAAAAAACGTTTTCCAAAAAATTTTTCAAGCGCTCCACAAATTTTTAACATTCCAAAAAATAGTGCTGTCCTCGAGCCGAGGACAGGCCAATTTTCGAGGACTTGAGGCCTCGAGGCCAAGGCCAAGGCCAAGGACTTGACCTTCGAGGCCAAGGCCAAGGCCAAGGACTTCAAAATCTGTCCTCGAGGACGTCCTCGAGGCCAAGGACGTCCTCGAGGACTCCACCTCTGATAATGAGAGCATAGCCAGTATGTTGTCCTTGTCCGGAATTGCAGTTTCTTTTACTTAGGATATACGCAAACAAAAGTAAGTAATAATAATGACGACCACGTGTCCACATTATAATCATGACATGTAACTCTTGAAAGTTTCAGAAAACTCTCAAGTGACTTGACTCGAGTCCTCCACGTTTTGGAAAAAAAGTTATTCTATTTTTGGTTTAAATGTTTTTTTTTAAGAAAGAACTTAAGGGCGCGATCTTATCTCAAAATGCATTGTTTTTCCAATTCAAAAAGGGTTTACCAATATCGAGAATAGATGGTGAAAAGCTATAGTTGCTTGAAACATCCATGGAAACAAAACTTTTTACATTTCCACTTCTTAATTCTATCCCAGAACATATGCTTGACATTTAAAGTATTGGCTGGACATTGACATACAAAATCTTGGCTAGAAGCACGATTTTATTAATGAATCCCATCTATATTTTGATTATTTTCTCACCTCATTAAAACGTATTGATAATGTTGAGTTTTAGTACCTGTACAATTGTTGGCGTAAGTTTGCATTCCATGTAAGACATTTATTAGCATTTAGTAATTTTAATTTAATGTGAGACATAACTTGAAATTCGAATTGCTAAGTATTAGCAACAAACCTTTAGCGTAAACAAGATTTTTGCTTCCGAGATGGAGAAAGTGCCAAGAATAGTTTAAAAGATCAGAGATTTTCAATGTCTGAACATTCCAAAAAAAGAAAAACTAATGATTTTTTTTTGAGCCGGTATCCGTTAGTTCTAATTCAATTATTGAGAGTACAAGTACAGATGCAGTTGATGATGCTGACTTAGCTGAAGAGGAAGACTGCTGCGTTGCAACTACTAGTGAAAATGAAGCTGCGATGGCTTCATCCTCGTCTTTACATCAACCAAACTCAGAAAGTCAAGGCATAGGTGCGAGAACTATCCCAATAGATTCCTCCATTTTTGCAACTAACGATATCGATTTAGCTGTTGGAATGGCTTTAAACGATGAAGATAAAGTCAAGTTTTTAAACCCTTGGCAGGCATCAAAAGAGAATGAATATCCGCCTTCAATACGAAATGATCGAGCTGGACATGTGCGTAGACTTAACAAAAATCATCTCATAAAGTTTCCTTGGCTTGCAGTAAGCAAAGTTAACAAAGGAGCTTTTTGCATCCCTTGTGTGTTGTTTGGAGGTATTGGCGTGGGAGGTCGCAGTTTTGGTCAAGACCAATCTCCTGGAGCATTAGTGGCACGCCCTTAACAGCAGTTCAAAAAACACAGGAAAAGACGGAATCTTCTCAAACCATGAAAAGCTTAAATATCATCAAAATTCAAGAATAGCAATGGAAAGTTTCAAAAAATCTGTCATAGAACACAAAAAGACAGACATCATAGCACAACTTGATAAAGTCCGTTAAAAAGAAGTTATTCGCAATCGCACATATTTAAAATCTATTGCAGAGACCATACTGCTGTGTTAACGACAAAATATTTCTTTACGAGGACATCGTAACGAGACAGGCAGAATAACTAGCGATGGAAGAGAGCCCGAAGAAAACGATGGCAACTTTAGAGCTTTTTTGCGTTTTCGAATAAGAGCCGGTGATCAACCATTGGCAGAGTTTATCAACAAGAGCAAGAAAAATGCGACATATCAATCTCCTGACATACAAAATCAACTTATTGGCACAGCCGGTTCAATTGTTCAGGAAAAAATGGCTTCGAAGTCAAGAGCAGCACCATTTTGGTCTATAATTGCTGACGAAACCACCAACAGACAACAACGGGAATTGCTAGCCGTTGTTTTGCGCTGTATTACGAAGAAAATGGGAAATGGTAATGCGCAGAAGATACGGTAACTGTGGTTGACGCATTTAACCTGGCTGGTGATGCTAGTAAAACCGATGAAGAATTACGTCTCTCTGGTGTAGTCATTGGGCAAATATTGTTGAAAATTGTCAAAGAAATGGGATTGGATCAATCAAGATGTGTCGGACAAGGATATGATGGGGCTGTTGCATTTGCAAGGGAAAGAATAGGTGCTACAGTAACCTTTCGCAAAGAATCCAAAAATGCATATTATTTTCATTGTTCAATGCATTGTCTCAACTTAATTGTGCGCATTAAAAGCAATTGCGGTACCAGAAATTGAAAATGCTCAAGATGCATTTAAGCAAGTGATTAAATTTTTCAGATCGAGTAGCAAGCGATCCAACCTCTTGAAAACAGTGATAAAAAAACGAGAAAGATAGTCGAATCTCGAAAGATCATTTAATTTCATTGTGCAATACGAGGTTTGTGGAACGGCACACTGCAATACAAACTCTCCGAAGTTTGCTGTTTTATATCGTATCTGCTTTGCAACAAATGATGCAATGGCAATTATCAGACTCAAGAAAATCTGCACGCACATCTTTTCATACGATTTCTCAATCGGATTTCATTGTTTCAATGGTTGCTTTAGAGGAAGTTTCCAGTCTGACGCTACCAGCAACAAAGAGCGTTCAAGACTTTTGGTTTGGATGTAGTGTTAGCAATGCATACAATTGGCGATCTTACAAGAGCTTTAACTGGAATTCGTTGTGAAGAAGTCTTTACAAATATTTACAGCTGCTGAAAGCGTTGCTAATTCATTAGGAATAAAAATTACCAGACCTTGGATCTCTCAGACCTCCAAGTATAGTAGAAATAGTGGAGGAGCAGACATTTCTATTAAAGGCCATTACGGGTTAAATGTAACTAGAGTAATGACAAATATCAATAGTAATGGCTATTAATCAATAGTAATGATTATAGTATATCAATAGTAATGACATATCAATAGTAATTTTTTTATTTTTCTATTTGTGTCAAGCGCAACAGCGCACATAGAAAACGAAGAAAAACACACACACAAAAAAAGGTTACAGTCATGCATTACTAGTTCTAGAACGCCAGAGAAGAGCAGTAAGCTTCTCCCAAACCATTTACACTAAGCAAATCAATAAAGCGAGCAACATATTTCGAACAACGAAATCTGAAAGAGTGAAGTAATGAGTGAACAAACACATTGGTAGACCTGTGACAACGATTCATAAAACGAAATAAAAGTTTGCGAACAAGGGCATCAAAAGTATCAACATTAGCCTCTACTTGATATTGACGGAGACTGCAATAACGAGGAATACCATGAATACTGCGGTAGGAATCATTGTAAGACACTCGATGACGTCTATAGCTCTCATAGGTATAACAACACCACAGCTGACTAGCATGCAATGTACAACAATGAGCCCGAAATAACATATTTTTGACTTACGGAAATTTACTGCGAAGTGAGTTACCTACAGCATACAAATACTTGATTTGGCGAGTGATATCACAATCATCAGATAATGTATCAGCTAGAAATACACCCAAATATTTTACAGAATCAACAAATTTAATGATTTTGCCATCCAGAGATAGTTTAGGCTTAAAGTCCTTACAATATTTTACTCCAAACATCATGCCATATGATTTACTAGCATTGAAGACAATATTATGTGCAACAGCATATTTCGAGCAAACATCTAGTAGTTCATTGAGCCCTGATAGAGAAGGACAAAAACAACATAAATCATCAGCATACATAATATGATTAAGCTTGAGATTTCCCACAATGCAACCAGCATTTACCTTATTCAGTTCACTAGACAGATCATCCACATAAATATCAAAAAGATATGGACTCAAAACACTACCCTGACGAACACCGTTACTGACATTGAAAGAGTCTGACATACAATTACCCCATTTTATCATCATAGTTTGGTTAGTATACCAGAAGTGAAGCAAGCGTAAAAGGCACCCAGGTACGGATCGGGCCACAAGTTTGCAAAATAACATAGCATGATTCACCCAGTCAAAAGCTTTTGAAGCATCAAGGAACACAGAATAAACTGGAGTATTTTTTTTTAGTATATGAGCGAACAACTTCTTTCAATAAAAATGTACACATGTCAGTCCCATGAAGAGGTTTGAAACCAAATTGATTATCTCTAGTTGTGAAAAACGGTTTGAGTTTAAACAAAATAAGGTGCTCAAAAAGCTTAGAAACTACCGATGCAATTGCAATAGGTCTATAGTTTCCAGAGTTTGATATATCACCAGTAGGACTCTTAATGATAGGTACAATAACAGTTTCAAGACACTGAGAAGGTATAAAAGAATGCACGGTGCACAAATTAAAAAATACACTCAAATATACACAGATGCTAGGATACGCAAATTTGATAAATTCAGCACTTATATTATCACACCCAGGAGATTTGTTCAGTGGGAGTAGAGGTAAAAGATGTTTAACATCTGCAACATTACAACCTATCCTCTGCGAATTATCGCTAGCCCCAGCAGAAAATATTTCTCCTGCATCAGGAGTATTCTGCTCATTTAACAAGTTTGAAAATTTATTTTTCCACATTTCATCAATAGCTGCTGTACCACTAATGTTATCAATGCTTGAAGCCAGAGAGTGAGATTTTTTGGGACCGGCAGCTCGGACTTTCTTCCAAAAGTCAGACCTCTTTCCACAATTTAGGGCTTCTGCCATTGCATCCGCTTTATTTGTTTCCTTTGTGTATTTACATTGACGTAGTTTTGCCTTAAACAGCTTTTTTGTGCGCAACATTTCCTCATATGTAGATCCATGTAATGGTTTACCATAAGTTCTCCACGTTAGGTATGCATTTCTAGCTAGAGAATGAGCTCGTTTAACTTGCCCATTCCAGCAAGGTACATACAATGATGTAGACTGCTTTCTTTGATTACCAGAACCAATAATAGATTCTTTGGCCGATGTGAGCAAGACGTGGGTTATATCTTGACAAAATTTTGTAATTTCTGCTGCATGCATTTCATTTGTACACAGCTCATTTTTGCAATAAATAGCAAAGCTTGGGATTTTAAATTTAGCATGCGCATCTCAGTTTCTTTGAAGTAGGCTTGCTTTTCATCTTCAGAAACAGATGCCCATTTAAAGTTCAAGGATTCTACACTGATGTTAGGTAATTTTGAGCACACATATGAGATACTCAGAGGATGATAGTCCAAAGATATACAATCATATACCACAGATATTTTACCTATAGAATCGTGAACAGCTGTAGAAGATAGACAGTGGTCTAGCCATGAGGTAGAGCCATGCACCTCACTTACGTATGTATAAGAGTTATTAGGCAAAAACAATTTATCAGACTGAACATATCCATGACCAACACAAAATGAAGACAGGATAGGGCCAATCAAATTCTGTTTAGAAGCATTAAAATCTCCAATTATTGACACATTGCAACCAAATTCTTCACAAAAATTTTGAAATTTGCTCAGATATTGTAGATATGCATCAACATTAGTACGGCAACTATAAGGAAGGTACACATTTACTAATATTAAATATGACTCACCAAGATTTACTTTAATGCCAATAATAGAGCTGTCATAATTGACAACTCTGGAAGCATCTATGCTCTTCTTCCACAGAATTGCTGTACCCCTATAAGGTCTTCCTGTGTGTAAGTAATGATTATAGTAATGTATAATCAATAGTAATGATTATTTAAACAAATTTACTATATGTGGAAAGTTGTTTTTCTTCATAAATCATATTGTGCTTATGTTTACAATAACCAAGGGTAATATTATTACTGAAGGCCTAAGATCTGCTGTAGTGTCAGTTTGCTTTAGCTTTATTTATTTTGTTCTTTAGATGCAATGTTTTTTATCCCGTTCTTGATGCCGGAATTGCTGATCTGCAATTACGGTTTGGAGAGAAGCAAGTAAAAGTTGCTAAGCTCTGTTAATTAATTCCAGCTAACATGTCCAGCTGTTGGGAAGAGAACCACTAAGTGTTGTCTGATGTGCTGGAGCAATGCATGGGTCTAATTACAGAACCAATTGGTGCATTTAAAGCAGAGTATCAATTGTGGCATTCCAAATGGATGTCTGTTTGTGTAGAGGACAGGCCACTATCTGCTCTTGCAACACTAGACCAATGCAACAACATCTTTTCAACAGTTCGGCTTCTTTTACAAATTATGCCTACTTTGCAGATTTTTGCCACTCAAGCTGAGCGAGTATTTTCAAGGACTGAAAGAACTTTAACAGCAATACGATGCAGCATGGGCGAGGAGCGCCTAGATTCTCTAATTTTGCTACAAGTGCATCGCAATAACACTCCGTCAGCTGACGAAGTAGTAAACCAGTTTGCTGCAACGCAGGCTAGAGGCTTGAAGTTGAGTCTCTAAAACTAAAGTCTAAATTATGCAGCAGCTAAGTAAATGCAGGGTTGAGTTGAGGCTGGCTATTCCTAGTTTTTTTTTTACAAAAAATTCAGCCTTGTGGTTGCTTAAATTTTATTGGAGAATAAGTGACTAAAATTCATTCTTGCTTGGTTCAAAGTATTTTGCTATTGGTTATGATTATTGAAATAGTCTTGTTACTACAATACCTGATTATTTCGTTTTTTCGTTGCTATGCCATTTACTTCATAGTAAATCTCTTTTTAATTTCTCCCTTGTTCTGAATTATTTATTTCATGCTGAGACTGGCATTGTTCTTCAATTTAAAGCGAGTTGAACCTCGTATTTGTGTAAAAGTGTTCTTGTGAAGAGCGTATTAACTATGGCCAGTAGCGTACGCAGGATTTTGAAAAGGGGGGGGGGGGGGGGCAGAAACTTCAGAAAATTTGAGAACATACATCAGTATTTGAAATTGTCTTACTCAAATTTCGTCCCATTTTTCGCCCAAAATCAGGTTAGGAGCAAAAAAAAAGAGTCTTCCCTCGCTTTTAGTCCGAGTTCAAGCCCAAAGCCTGGAAGAAACGCACGCAACATACCCTTTGTGCAATCAAACCTAATGCCCAACTTGCAAAGGGGGGGGGCATTCCTCAATTTTGATCACTTTTCTATGCAATTTTGCAATCCTGGCGACCCTAAATACGCCCCTGACTATGGCTGTATTTTTGTACTTTATGCTTTAAAAAGTTAGTAATGTTTTCTACTCTTAATACTCGCTAGTGAGCACTGCTTTAAATACAGTGGCTACTGGCGTATTCGATTTCTATTACTAGGGCTTAGATAATGATTGGAGTTTAGCGTCATGCTTTGCTTTTAAAAACATTTTGCATTGATGTGCACTGATTTCCACTGAACAAATTTGATTGAAGTAAGCTACCGTAATGTCGGAGTGCATACTCTTGTTGCAGTAGCGTAGCCAGGGGGGGGAGCTATAGCCCCCCATATTGGCATGTCGACCAAAATGTAGAATGGGAAAAACACTACGTTTTTAGCACTTTGGAGACTGTTTTATGCACTGGATTAGACTAAATAGTCATTTAAAACATCTTTTGAAACATATATTCAGGGGAGGGCTAATTTGTCAAAAATAAAACTAACAAATAAATGAAAACTTTGAAAAATGGCAAGAAATAAGCAATCAAAATTGATCGTAAGTGTAAAAATGCTGAACATAGGTGTCATCAACAAATATACTATAAACAAAGGAATAGGAGAGGAGGGGGCTATTCAATATTAGTTAGTGATCAATCATTTCTCTCAAATCTCTTTTCATTAGCCCCCCTCCCAATTATCTTCTCTGTAAGCTAGATACGAAATAGATTACTCCGTGTGAGTTTTATTGAACTATTCAATTTTATAATTTACCAGCATCTAAACAAGAGAACTAAAAATTTATCATTGGCCATCTCCCAAATAGCCCATTTATGCCACCATTTTAATCATGTTTGCACTGCCAATTTCTAAGCCACGTTTTAAAAGCATTATTTTTTGATCAAAAATAGCCCTAAAATGGAGTTATTTTTGCAATAAATGCAAAATTTTTGAGCGCTGGGGGCTTTGTCTCCAAACCCCCAAAACAGCCCCTCCATTGCGAATTTCTGGCTACGCACCTGTCTTTTTGTGAGAACTAGCCTTTATCGCTCTTTATTTTGATTTGCAAGTGATGTATTTATCGCTGTTTATTTTGATTCTTAAGTGTTATAAGAGTCTCGCAGAAACGAACCATGAACGCATTCTTTTGTTTTGCTAAACTTAAACATTTCCCTCAAAGTTGTACCTTCAACATACTGTGGTTTTTTATTTTATTTTTGATTACTGTACCTAACTGAACGATTTTTGCTCTTCTGTGACTCTGCTGATATGATAACTCGATGTCACCTTTGATTGCCGTTTATTAAACTATTGCAGTTTAAGTGCACCCCTCCAAATGTAAGAAAAGGCGTACACATTGTAACAATATTGTTCTGCAATGTGAAATTGCATTTTATTTTTCTAATTGCCAAGAGTCTAAAAATAATATTTCAAGTTTAAAAAGCATCGCCACATTGCATCGCTTGTCTGACAATAAAAAATGAAAATATCTCGTTTTTTTTTGGTCCATCGCCAGCCCCCCAATCCAAAACCCAACTTACGCCTGTGCTTGCGGCTGGGGACTTTTCCTCCTGACACCTTTCTATGATACGTTTGAGTGACACAAGTTTACTCAACACGCCTCCCAATTTAGACTTTTGTTTCAACAGAAAATTTTAGTTTCTAAGCCCCCTTTTGCAAAATTCTGGTTGCGCCTCTGTCTAAGACCTGGCCTTTGATCTAACATTCTACAGTAAATTTTTGCATTAAAAGTTTCTCCTTTTGAAAGAATTTTGATGATGTCATTACTTGTGATTTGCGGTTTGGGCTTACGTTTTACCTTTTTGATAGTTTTATATAACAATAACGAAATTCATCCAATCAACATCAAATCTTTATTATATTCGCTTTACGATGTCCCGAGTTTGCGGGGCCCATCTCCGCTTCAAAGCGCCATGGGCACATAATTTAACGTCGCGGCAGTGGCGGGTCATTGGCAACATGTTGTAGCGTCATCGATGACCTGCCACAATGCGTTAGATTTGATCGACGCGGGAATCGATAGGATTTTGTCGACAGGATGCCCCAAGCCTGCGAACATTCTATTGTTAAAGAAGCTGATTTGTGATTAACTTTCTCCTCAAGTTAGCAAGTTAGGTACTGCCGTATTGGTTCATACCTGTCTTGTCTGTACCACGGCAAATGCGGATTACTTTCACCAGTTTAGACTCCATTCCGTGTCGGACCCATGAAATTGCTTCAGAATATCACATAACCTGGCCTCTTGATGCTTACCATACGCCATAGGCATAGCCAGGGGGGCCCAGGGGCCCGGGCTCCTCCCAATTGAAATACTACCGTACTAATGATTAAAAATTATGACAACATAGCCTAGCGATGTTTAGTTGCAGTAACGGACGAGGGAGCCCCGGGGCCCCTAACTAACAACCAGGGGCCCCTTACTAAAAGCCAGGGGGCCCTTAACGGACAACCAGGGGCTCCGGGGCCCCAAACTAAACACCAGGGGGCCCCGGGGCCTCTAACTAAAGACCAGGGGGCCCCGGGGCCTCTAACTGACAAATAGGGGTCCTTAACTAACGACCAGGGGGCCCCGGGGCCCCTAACTGATGACCAAGGGTCCCGGGGCCACGCAATTCAAATTTTTAACAATATATACGCAAAACCTATGAAAAATCTAAGAGTTTTGTGCTAAAAGTAGCAATCCCAGACCCTCGTTTAACGTTATTATGAACTTAATGCTATAACACAGGCGGTAATGCATGACGGAAACGCGGCGTAAACAAGTAGAACCCTGGTGTTATTGTAAGTCGTGATTCATATGTTTTTCAACTTTGCCGGATACGGGTGAATTAGTCATCGATGTGGAAATTTTTTAACTTTGGGGTCCACGATATTTTCTTAGAATTATGTGATTTTCTCAGTCAAAATCCTTTTTCTCATCTTTTTGTATTTTTACCAAATCCTGGGAACAAACAAGTTAGTTGAGATTTAGTGCGTATAAGGGAGGACAAAATATTTTCAGTAATTGCTTTACCTTGCTTGTTCTACTTTGTTCTGCTCTACCGTGCTCTGCTCTGCCCTGCATTGCTCAGCATTGTTTTGCATGACCTGGTAGCTTGCTTTGTGTGTGTTTGAGACTTGTGGGTTCGACCTTCGGGTTTGTGGGAGTGTAGTTTTACGTATGTTTTCTGGTTCGTGCGCTTTATGTCTTTGCTGTTCGGAGCTGTTGTGCGTTCCATTGGCAATATAACACGTGAATTCCCCTTTAACTGGATCGTGTTTGCGTCTGTGAGCTACAACCTACGCGCGAGCCATTCTCCCATTGTCTTAAAGATTCGAACTCGCAACTTCTCGTTAGCCGCCACAGGTATAATCACTGAAACGCGCGCCTCCCTTCACTGCCAAGGTCGCAACTCGCTGCCTTGTTCCTTAATCTCGACAATGCAAACCCCCAACTGAAATACTATACCAATGATCAATATAATGAGAGCATAGCCAGTAGCCTATGTTGTCCTTGTCTGGAATTGCAGTTTCTTTAATTTAGGATTTACGCGTACAAAAGCAAGTAATAATAATGACGACCATCTGTCCACGTCATAATAATGTCGTACAATGCCTGGATGTTTCAAAAAACGACTAGAGTCCTCCACGTTTTGGAAAAAAGTTGTTTTAGTTTTGCTTTAAATGCTTTTTTATGAAAGAACTTAGGGCGCGATCTTATCTCAAAATTATAGGCGTAGCCAGGGGAGTGGCCCAGGGGGCCCAGGCCAACTCAATTGAAATGCCACCAATGAAAAAAATTTGACAAAAACAACTTGTTTCTTCATTTTCAGTTTCTTTTAGCATCTTTGCGTACAACAGTACACGCGTACAACAGTAATTAACAATAAATAATATTGACAACCAGGGGGCCCGACGCACCCCTTTAATTCAAGTTTTTCCAACCAATTTAAATGTATAACCAGGGTGAAATCAAAGAGTTTTTGTTTTAAAACTTGCTACCTCATGCCCTCATCTAAACTTTTTATGAACGTATTGCACTATAACCAGCGCCGTATTTGCCATATGACACAGCGCCAGGGCGCAGCGCTCAGATGGTAGGACTTTTTTTGGTCTTCACTTATATTTGGCAGGAAGATGTTGCAAAAATCCCCTACGTGCCAGGGGCCCCGCGCAATGTAAATCCGGCCCGGGAATAACATGTTTAGTAAGCGTAACCATCTATTGTACCATTTTTCAATAACGATTCACCTCCACCTCACCAGTTTTTACGCACAAAATACTTTTCAAACAATAGCTAGAGAAAATGCTCATTAAACAAATTATTGAATTTCAATTGAAAGGGCCTGGGCCCCTGGCCGTACAATACATATACTTCTATAACTGATTAACTTCACGACAAAACAAAAATCTTTAAGGAAAATCTTCGAGTGGATTACTATTTACTGCTAAAATATTGCAGAAGGCAATGTGCCTTACTTACCCCTACATGGACCAAATCACTTACAATTAAAATTTTACACCATAATGCAAAATTTTAAACGTGTTTTGGACTTTAATTGCAAGTAGAAGGAGGATTGAGCAATTAAATTTTTTTCGATTGGCTTTCGAATGTTAAAAATCTAGTTCTTTCAAATGGCTTGGAACACGTGCGAAATGTGATCCAATGGGATTTAAATAGCTTTTTTTTCCAAAAACAAAAAATCGCCCAGCGGCTGGGGGCTTTTCCCCCAGACCCCTATAGCCACCGGCGGCTGGGGGCTCCGCCCCCAGACCTCCGTCTGTGATACGTTTGAGTACACTAGCTTACTCAAGATAAGTAAGCTAGATAAGTTAGACATTTGCATTTTCTAACGATTGGTTTTCGCCCTCTCCCTTCATCAAAATCCTGGTTAAGTGCCAACAAACTACAGCTTCAGATCTTCCATTCTACGATACCTTTGCCCTAGAAAAAGTTCCTTTTCGAAAATTTCTGATGACGTCATTGCATGTGATTTGTGGTTTGCCCCCCGCCCCCCGAATTAAAAATCCTGGATACGCCTATGCCCTACGCTACATTTAAAAATGAAAGTGATCTCAATCTTCAAGATCAAGATCACACAAAAATGTGATCTTCAAGATCAAGATCAGATCACTAAAACAATGTGATCTTGAAGATCGAGATCATGCCCATCTCCAATTGTGTTTTATATTCGAAATGCCTTTCCAAGTGAAACTGCAGTAGTCGGAGCTATTGACCGTGAAACTTTCAAGCATTTTTCTAGCCCGGTGTTGTCGCTTCATGTGCCAATGATAATTTGCTGCAGCAATGCCGCGGAGTAAATTGCAAGTTTCTTTTCATATACCGTCTTCACAACCCATTCTTTAGCTGCTTTGGAATAGACCATGTTGTAGCGTTTTCCATCTGTACAATATTTCAAAAATTAGTTAATAAATGATGTAATTATTAGCACACAATAAAATAGTAGAGTAACACCCACGTTATATATTGAAATACCTAATTTGCGAAATCTACGCTAATAGTTGAGTGCCGTTTTTTGGTTGTCAAAAGAAACATAGCTGTATATCAGGAGTTCTTAACCGGGGGTAAATTTACCCCCAAGAGGGTAAATTTACTGACTTGCAAACTGAAACAAACTTCAATTTTCAATTGTGCAAAACTTCAAAACCAACATATGCGTTTTTGTAAATATGGAGATCACCTTGAAAACTGGGGATATCGGCGGCTTTACGGGCTGAAGAGCTTTTTTTCGGAGATTACGTTAAAATCTGGGAAAATTTTCGACTTTACGGTCCGAGGACCTTTTTATTTTATTTTTTCGGAGATCACCGCAACAGTCGCCGAAGTCGTGAACAACCACAAAGATGGGGGTAAGTTTTTGTGGACCACCAAAAAGATGAGGGTAAATTATTCTTCTATCATTTGCCAAAGGGTAAACGAGACAAAAAGGTTAAGAACCCCTGCTATATATACTGTAAGTTATTTCAAAAATAAATGCATGGGAGTCAATGCGCTTGCCTTCTTTGGTATGGGCTTGTACTCTCCAAACATTTTCATTATGGTCAAGCACAACTGATTGGTTTCTGGCCACCATCGTCTCCTTGTCGACATGAAGCCTTTTGGGGTCATATTTCAAAATCATGTTGTGAAAAGACTCTTACAGATCCTAAAAATAAATACATTACCATAAACCAAAAGGACTATATCTTTATTCTTAATGTCCCTGTGGCTAGAGAATTTGGTTTGTGTTGTTGCATTATACTGCCTATAAATTGTATAAATAGTGAAACGCGTTTACATCTGGTGTATTATTGTCAAGTTTGGTGTGTTTCGTTACTTTGATTTGCTTATTTGTTACTTTTATCATAACATAGCATTCCAGCTTGATTTCTGTCGATTATCGTCGCAATCGCACATTTCTTATCAAAGTTATTTGTAAATCAGAAACAAATAATAAACGAAGTGCAAACAGAAGAGGAAATTCCGCTACTGTTTTTAACAAACAAAGTCTATGTTGTAATAATAAGTCAATTAAGATGTGTTTTGACGTTTGCAGGCCAGAGTTTTAATATTTTAATCGTTTTGCGTGCTTCTGGCCTAAAGGCTACCAGCTCGGAAGCCTAGGGAAGAGCCACCAGAACGGCGACTACTTAAAAGAAGCAATGCGAAAAATTGTCTTCCCACAGGAATCGAACCTGCAGCCTTTGGATTACCGGTCCACTGCTCTACCACTTGAGCTAGAGAAGACGCCTCCTCGCATGCTTAATTTGGCTATTTAAACCCAGCAACTTGCTTGTTGTATGATTGTAATAATAAGTCAATTAAGATGTGTTTTGACGTTTGCAGGCCAGAGTTTTAATATTTTAATCGTTTTGCGTGCTTCTGGCCTAAAGGCTACCAGCTCGGAAGCCTAGGGAAGAGCCACCAGAACGGCGACTACTTAAAAGAAGCAATGCGAAAAATTGTCTTCCCACAGGAATCGAACCTGCAGCCTTTGGATTACCGGTCCACTGCTCTACCACTTGAGCTAGAGAAGACGCCTCCTCGCATGCTTAATTTTGGCTATTTAAACCCAGCAACTTGCTTGTTGTATGATTGTAATAATAAGTCAATTAAGATGTGTTTTGACGTTTGCAGGCCAGAGTTTTAATATTTTAATCGTTTTGCGTGCTTCTGGCCTAAAGGCTACCAGCTCGGAAGCCTAGGGAAGAGCCACCAGAACGGCGACTACTTAAAAGAAGCAATGCGAAAAATTGTCTTCCCACAGGAATCGAACCTGCAGCCTTTGGATTACCGGTCCACTGCTCTACCACTTGAGCTAGAGAAGACGCCTCCTCGCATGCTTAATTTTGGCTATTTAAACCCAGCAACTTGCTTGTTGTATGATTGTAATAATAAGTCAATTAAGATGTGTTTTGACGTTTGCAGGCCAGAGTTTTAATATTTTAATCGTTTTGCGTGCTTCTGGCCTAAAGGCTACCAGCTCGGAAGCCTAGGGAAGAGCCACCAGAACGGCGACTACTTAAAAGAAGCAATGCGAAAAATTGTCTTCCCACAGGAATCGAACCTGCAGCCTTTGGATTACCGGTCCACTGCTCTACCACTTGAGCTAGAGAAGACGCCTCCTCGCATGTAGAGCAGTGGACCGGTAATCCAAAGGCTGCAGGTTCGATTCCTGTGGGAAGACAATTTTTCGCATTGCTTCTTTTAAGTAGTCGCCGTTCTGGTGGCTCTTCCCTAGGCTTCCGAGCTGGTAGCCTTTAGGCCAGAAGCACGCAAAACGATTAAAATATTAAAACTCTGGCCTGCAAACGTCAAAACACATCTTAATTGACTTATTATTACAATCATACAACAAGCAAGTTGCTGGGTTTAAATAGCCAAAATTAAGCATGCGAGGAGGCGTCTTCTCTAGCTCAAGTGGTAGAGCAGTGGACCGGTAATCCAAAGGCTGCAGGTTCGATTCCTGTGGGAAGACAATTTTTCGCATTGCTTCTTTTAAGTAGTCGCCGTTCTGGTGGCTCTTCCCTAGGCTTCCGAGCTGGTAGCCTTTAGGCCAGAAGCACGCAAAACGATTAAAATATTAAAACTCTGGCCTGCAAACGTCAAAACACATCTTAATTGACTTATTATTACAATCATACAACAAGCAAGTTGCTGGGTTTAAATAGCCAAAATTAAGCATGCGAGGAGGCGTCTTCTCTAGCTCAAGTGGTAGAGCAGTGGACCGGTAATCCAAAGGCTGCAGGTTCGATTCCTGTGGGAAGACAATTTTTCGCATTGCTTCTTTTAAGTAGTCGCCGTTCTGGTGGCTCTTCCCTAGGCTTCCGAGCTGGTAGCCTTTAGGCCAGAAGCACGCAAAACGATTAAAATATTAAAACTCTGGCCTGCAAACGTCAAAACACATCTTAATTGACTTATTATTACAATCATACAACAAGCAAGTTGCTGGGTTTAAATAGCCAAAATTAAGCATGCGAGGAGGCGTCTTCTCTAGCTCAAGTGGTAGAGCAGTGGACCGGTAATCCAAAGGCTGTAGGTTCGATTCCTGTGGGAAGACAATTTTTCGCATTGCTTCTTTTAAGTAGTCGCCGTTCTGGTGGCTCTTCCCTAGGCTTCCGAGCTGGTAGCCTTTAGGCCAGAAGCACGCAAAACGATTAAAATATTAAAACTCTGGCCTGCAAACGTCAAAACACATCTTAATTGACTTATTATTACAATCATACAACAAGCAAGTTGCTGGGTTTAAATAGCCAAAATTAAGCATGCGAGGAGGCGTCTTCTCTAGCTCAAGTGGTAGAGCAGTGGACCGGTAATCCAAAGGCTGCAGGTTCGATTCCTGTGGGAAGACAATTTTTCGCATTGCTTCTTTTAAGTAGTCGCCGTTCTGGTGGCTCTTCCCTAGGCTTCCGAGCTGGTAGCCTTTAGGCCAGAAGCACGCAAAACGATTAAAATATTAAAACTCTGGCCTGCAAACGTCAAAACACATCTTAATTGACTTATTATTACAATCATACAACAAGCAAGTTGCTGGGTTTAAATAGCCAAATTAAGCATGCGAGGAGGCGTCTTCTCTAGCTCAAGTGGTAGAGCAGTGGACCGGTAATCCAAAGGCTGCAGGTTCGATTCCTGTGGGAAGACAATTTTTCGCATTGCTTCTTTTAAGTAGTCGCCGTTCTGGTGGCTCTTCCCTAGGCTTCCGAGCTGGTAGCCTTTAGGCCAGAAGCACGCAAAACGATTAAAATATTAAAACTCTGGCCTGCAAACGTCAAAACACATCTTAATTGACTTATTATTACAATCATACAACAAGCAAGTTGCTGGGTTTAAATAGCCAAATTAAGCATGCGAGGAGGCGTCTTCTCTAGCTCAAGTGGTAGAGCAGTGGACCGGTAATCCAAAGGCTGCAGGTTCGATTCCTGTGGGAAGACAATTTTTCGCATTGCTTCTTTTAAGTAGTCGCCGTTCTGGTGGCTCTTCCCTAGGCTTCCGAGCTGGTAGCCTTTAGGCCAGAAGCACGCAAAACGATTAAAAAAAAAAAAAAAAGTCTATGTTGTTGTGCAAATTGTAATTACATTTTATTCACTGGCCAGGAGACAGCGAAGGAACCTTTCGGTCTTCGAGTCAAGCTGCCACCTGCCCACCTGTCTACCACACACGGCGGAGGCTTCACACTGTCCCTTTAATTGCTGAACGTCAAGCAGGGAAGCTGTGAATACCAATTTTTATAGTCTTTGGTTTGACCCGACCGGGAATCGAACCCGAGTCCACCGCTTCAGTAGCAGACGCTCTATCCACTCGACCACTGATCGGTTTAAAAGGTGTGACAGACTCGAGTAAACAAGAATGGAGAGCGATTTCTGCATTTGATTTCCGACGCTGTGAAATTTAATATCATCATTTAATAATAATTGAAGGCTTATTATAATATTTGGTAATCGCAGAAAAAAAAAGTTACACACTGATGACCAATGCAGGGTTCCCACGCATTTGTCAATAAAAAATTCACTACTTTTTCCATACCAAAATTTGCTCAAAACGAACTAAGCTCCAAGGATGGCAGTACGGTACGTTCAGAATTTGCGTACTACGTACCTCGCATCTTGAACCGTACCGCACCAGTGTACCATACTTCGGTTCAATTTTTGAAGCGTATCGTACCAACGTACCCTACCCGTACCATTACAGAAAAAGGCGCACCGTACTTCTTAGCAAAAATTAAGGCGTACCGTACCGTACTGCCATTCTTGCTTTTAACTACTCGCGACTTTAATTGACTTTGAAATCACTATTCTATAAATCAGCCATCTCAATTCACACATTTAGCGTTGGCTGCAGCTGTCTTTTGCCTCTGCGTACAAAAATTCGGCGCAATGTGCGAAAAGTCTGGGATTTTTAATTCGAACAGCGTACCAACGTACAGTACCCGTACCATTACAAAAAAGGCGTACCGTACTTCTTAGCAAAAACTGAGGCGTACCGTACCGTACTGCCATCCTTGCTAAGTTCTAGTCATCTGGAATACACTAAATTGCAGTTATTTTAACGCAATCCAAAAACTAACTCAATAGAACTCAATTACTACATGGATGAAGACGATTAAATAGTCTATAGTCCGGTAATGGACATTTTTTAATTACTAAGTGATAGTTCATGGTGTTTGGATTCATACAAGATGGAGGCAATGCGGCATATAGTTTAGACTACAGGCTCAATAATCGGCTGCTATATCCACTACTACAGGACTAGAATTCTCGATTTGGCATAATTACGGTCAAGCAGTTTACTTGTTGTGGTCGAAAGAAAGTACGAGGAATACGCTACTCAGCACTACATGGGATGAAGGGAAGCATGATGCACTTGATTGAACACAAAAAAACAGTTTGCGGACAATGAATGAACTATTCTGAAATGCTTATAATTCTGCAATTTACAAAATAACAAGTACCTACACATTTGAGCCGGAAGCGTGGCAGGGGAGTGCGATTTCTGCCTTTTCTTTTATTTTCTCCAATTACGGGAAAACGGGGGCAAGTCTTTGCCCATCTAAATTGGCAATATATCTACAATACGAATACAAAAAATCAGACGTGAACTTCTAACGATTAATTTTAAATTCAAAAACTGCCATTTTAACATCTAAACTTCACCTTTTTTTTAAATTTTGCAACTCTTACAAAAAAAAACTTCCGGCGCCCATGCTCCTACGTATGTAACAGTAGTCAGCTCAAAAATATTTCGCCACAACTTTCACTAACCAGTATGTTAGCTTATGTTATAAAGAACAGAAATTAATAGCCTAATCAGTTAAACTATCAGCTTGTATGTCTATCACCACATCTAACAACCTTAGAAGTGTATCCGCTATTCATTTTGTATACGGAGTGACTATTTTACCAGAAAATTTATGATGAGAGAAAAATAGAAAACTGCAGCGCGCGGTATCTTGTGCTGTTTCGTTGATTGTAAATTTTCTGTGAAATAGGAGCTTCCTTTTATATATCAGCAATGATCTCACATTCGATGGAGCTCTTAACCATACATAGGACTAGTAAACTCTGCAGCCCATATATTGAGAACTAACAATTGACTAATTTTGTTATATTCTTAATTCTCAAATAATATTCTTAATCTATGTTTTGCAGTTAACTCAAGAGCTAACTCTCTCTCATTTTTCGGCAGGTTACCTTGAGCAGTTTTTGTACAAAAATATGTAAAAAAATTAAGTACATCGCACCATTTCGATTATTTATACTAATTCACGAAGCATCCAATTATGAACATTAAACTTGCGAATATTTTCTGAATAGCAATACAATCATGCTAAAGAGTCTGTGTAACTTCGCAATCCTTGCTCGTAGCGCGTATTTTATTAGCGCGTAGGCTAGTAAATCTCTCAACTCAAAAGCCAAACATGGCCAAGGCAGACAGCCTACTGAAGGCTATCAAGGCATTTCTTGAAATAGCCTATGTTTTCTGCTAACCTTTTGCCTGCTGTATGCGTACAGCACGCTATTTCTCCTTTAGTGCTAGTAGACAACCGGTACTTGAATTCTTTCCTTTGCTAAATTGCCTTTGATGTAATAATACTGTTTAACTACCTGTATTGCGACTAAATAAATTGGCAGGACCACAGTTCTTGAAGCTTTAACACAACACAGCCAGGTGTGTAATTACTATATTATGCGCTTAATAGAAGTATTAGAAAGACAAACGGGATATTTAATATTTATCCGCTCCAATCACGTTAGTTTCTACATAATGCAGTGCACTATTTTTGCCTAATTGTTTTTCATGCTTATTCAATATTAGCACGCACTTTTCCCGACTTTTTCCCGGTCGGGAAATGCCTATACAAAATTCCCGACTTTTCCCGATCGTGGGAACCCTGCCAATGTATTGGCAATGGAGGAGTGTAATCCTTACCAATAGCTGTTTCAATTATAGTGTTATTCCGAAGCACTGTTATTACTGTAAATTAACGTCCTATTGCTTCTATCTTACGCAAGTGGAATAATGCTGTCGTAAGCCACACAAATTTATCATAAACATTTTCTTGTAGAGCATATTTTTATCCTCTTGTCTTTTAATCTTTTCATTAAATTTAGCGGCAAAGCGTACCACCTTAAAAGAGTCGTGAAAACAACCGGTGTTAGTTCATAATCATGGACGTAAAGCGTAGGAGAAAACGATGCGATTGCACTAAATAAATCATGTAAGTTGCATATTTACGTCCTCCTCTGAGCAAGAAGATTTAATGAAGGAAGTGAGCGACGGTGGCACACCAACAGTATCCAAATCTAAGCGGTATTCCTGCATTCGCACGTGAGAAACCTCTTTAAGTGTCTTCAACAAAGTTTTGGCGTACCCTAAACAATTAAAGCAAACCATCAATTCAATGCACACCTCAAGCAAGCATTTATCATTTTGCAAAATTTTTAATGCTTTTTAAATGTGTCAGGATCAATGTTCAAAGGTTTTTTTAGATTTCTTCCTTTTACCCAAACTTCTGCCGAAAAATTAGCAAATTAAAATCCGAATGTAGAAATTTAAAAGCAGTAGTAAAAGAGCTTGGAAGGCTCATTTTGCATGTGCCCTTGAAATCCGACTTGGTTGATTCCTTTCTTTTCACTAAATGATAATTTTAATTCATTGAATTAGCATCGACTGCATAAAGCAGCAACAATTTGAAATTCACACGAAATAAGCGTGCATGACGTTTTGGGCTAGTGTCTGTTACATCAACAAAATTTCCAAAATACCTACGGAAACAAAACTTCTTAGTTTTATACGGTTAAAAGCCGGAAAATTTAACAATTACTATGCTACGCAGTAGTCTCTTTTTACCACTCCAACTTCCAATCTAGCTGCAGAAAAGTTGAATTCTTGGTAATACGAATACTAGAAATGCCTTTCAGCTCCGAATGCAATAAAACTACTACAGTATTAAATTTGTACCATATGTTGGGTTTTCAAAAACTTTGCGATTTGATGGCTCTCCTTTTTTGCCTTTGGGGAAAACAGTACGATATCTCCCAAAATGCTTTCTTCGGCTGTTTTCATTATTGTGCATTGCCGCTCAGTATTGTTTATAAAAAAGTAATAGTGAGTCAAAAAGATGAGGGTAAATCAGAAAGTTGGAAAGGATGATCGGATTTTAAGGCTGTACAAAAACCATAAAAATTTTCATTTTCTTAAACTTCTTAAAATGCATTTCAACGTGTTTTTGAAATTGTGTCACGTTCTCGAAAGTTCTTGTGTGACATGTTTCGGGGCCATCTTTTTCTGCAAAGTAACATCGAGCGGTCTTCCCGTTCGCCGGATTTTTTCCTCAGGGGTTGGGTTACGTCAAATCCAATGTTAGATTTTTGAAACCATTTGATTCAAAATATTTTTGTTGTATCTTCACGTGTTTGTTCTTTATTAACCTTAAAAATTCAATCATTCTTGCCGACTCACCTTCTACCGATGTACCCGTACCAAATTTTTCAAAAGAAATATACCTACGGTACTATTACACTATTAAATTTGTTGAATGTAACAGTAGATTTAAGAATATGGTGTTTATTCATGCGTGTGAATAAGCACTCTGCGCTTTTCTAACCATACCAACGTTTAGCACCCTTGTTTGGTTTTTATTCGCAAGTCTTTCTCCAGGCTGGGCCACCACAGTGGGTAGGCTGCTTGTGGGTACACTTACCGGCAAAACATTCCTTTGTACGAATGAGAAGTTGATTTTGGAATTAAATTTATCAACAAGCTATGGAAAGCTTCCAATTTGCTGGTATGATAACGTGTGCTTAAATCGGTCAAGTCAGCCATTAAATTCTTGTAGTAAACGATTTCTTCTAAAGTATGCAGAACTTTCTCACCTAACAACATAGACAGTAGACATTGTCAGAAAAAAATAATCAAACCGTTACTAACAAGTTGAAATGCTGCAAAATCGGATTAATGCGAATTAAATTGGTGAGGTGATACTGTTTTAATGTAACGCAACAAACTACTATAACAAAGTATCTACTTTACTTAACCGATCAGTGGTCGAGTGGATAGAGCGTCTGCTACTAAAGCGGTAGATTCTGGTTCGATTTCCGGTCGGGTTAAACCAAAGACTATAGAAATGAGTATTCACAGCTTCCCTGCTTGACGTTCAGCAATTAAAGGGACAGTGTGAAGCCTCCACCACGTTTGGTAGACAGGTGAGAGCTTGATTCGAAGACCAAAAGGCCCCTTCGCTGTCTCCTGGCCAAGGAGACTTGATGAATAAAATGTAATTACAATTACGCCATCACGTATTCGTAAATTCCTTCTGTAGTATTTTTTTGCATGCAGTCGCGCATCAAATACAGAAAATGCAATTTTGTTATAACGGGTATTGGTCAGAGGTCACCATCGCGATTGAAACTTCATGTCCACTTTGCATTCTTAAATACCAGTCTGATTTATTTGTAGGCTTTTTTAAATGACAAGCCAACTAAAAACTGCACGAGTTTAGATACAAACTTTTAATTTAGACTCCGCTTTCTTCTTCGTCTTCAGATAACGGCAAATGATGGCATGTAGGGAACAATTCACTGCTGTGACCGCAGTGAATATTTTGTATAAGCCGAACAAACGATTTCCATTTGTGAAATATAATTTCTTTTGAAATTTCATGAGATGAAGCCGCACACCAATAAAGGTGGTTTGTTATGCTCTTGATCCAAGGTCTAATTACATGACTGCACCTCCGATTGCTGGCAGAGATTAGTTTTTTTGTTTCATCTATACAAAAAAATCAAAAATAACTATCCCTTATTCAATACAGAGCACTAATTTGAAATGTAACTTAATTTTTCCAACTATCATACGATTAAACCGTTGTCTGGTTTCTCTTTTTTTAGAACGCGACATGCAGTATTTTGCATTCTTCTTGCCTTATATATTCTGTGAATACCTGTATAACCAGCATATACTCTTGTCAAGTTTTATGACTTTTTTAACAGCTTGCCCATTGCCCAATGTTTTGACTGCTTTGCAATAAACAAATGCTGCAATTAGTTTGTTTGTATAACAGCCAAATTACACTTACTGTATAGTGGTTCTGAACAACATATTCACCCAAAAAACATTGAAAATTTTTTGTCATTAATTAATTATTACTAATACGGTATGTTTGCGAAAGCATTGACGGCAATGAGTATATTTTAACACCACATCCTTACTTTTCACAACGTGCCGTACATCATATGAATGCCTGACACTTGGCATGTTTTCTCGACAGGACATGGTATGGAATGGAAAATGGAATGGATGCCAGAATGGAAGATTTCAAGAACGGAATGGAAGGCAATCTTCCATACTTCCATACCAATTCCATACTAGAGTTTGAGTATTGCATTTACAGAAAAACATATACGGATGTTGGGTAGTGATAAATAATATTGTCGCAGAAGTATTCCACTTCAATATCTACGCGTATTAATTGTCAACAAATCGCGGTACTTTGGTTGTGTTTATTGCGCAGACAGTGTACGCATTGCATCATAGTAAGCACATTGCAATTTGCAGCACTGATGTTATGGTTGACGACTTTAACAGGTTCGACTTGTTTTTTTGTTGGTTTTTTTATTTCGAGATTGACAGTTTGCCAAGCCGTACTTTTTTTTCTTCCATCCCCAAGAAAATTCGTATTTGCTATATTATCCCCGTTTCAGCTTATTTTATTTGTACTCTTAGTTTTTAAGCTCATAGTAATTCATGTTGATGTTAAAGCAGCTTGGCATTTCTATAACGGTAAATGTTCTTTAGCAGTTTGGTTATGCCAAATTTTATAATTGGTGTGAGAGCAAATTTGTCCGGTAATCACAAAACCATAGCCGTGTTTAGAGGGCCCCAGGGCACCCGTCACCCCTAACTGAAATGCTACCAATGATAAAAATGATGACAAAAAGCCTATTGTTTCTTCAGTTTGGGTTTCTTTAAGCATTTTTCGAGAGCAACAGTCACGCGTACAACAGCAATCAGCAACGATATCAATATTGACGACCAAGGGGCAAGGGCCCTTCAATTTAATTTTTTGCCAGCCAATTTAAATGTCCAAGCCGGGAGAAATTCAGTGTATTCGTTCTAAAAGGTGCAATCTCAGGCCCTCAGTTTTTATGTAATAATAAGTTTTAGGCCCCATCTAGCTTTTGTATTGCAATAACAAGATTAGTAACGATCTATTGCATCCAAGGTACCAACTTTAAATAACTTAAAAATCCACCTCCACCACCTACCAACTTTAAAATCCATCTCCACCTGGCCAGTTTTCACACGACAAAGTACTTTTGAAAAAAAACTAGTTAGAAGAAATGCTCATCGATCAAATTATTGAATTTGAATTGAGGGTGCCTAGGCCCCTAGTCGTACATGTATTCCCAAAACTAGTTTACTAATTTTCATGACAAAACAAAAATCTCCAAGGCAATATCATCGATTGAAGTATTATTTAACGCTAAACATGTTGCAGAAGGCAATGTACCTTGCTTTCCCTGACCTGGGCCAAGTCACTAGTAAAATTTAACCCCAAAATGCAAAATTTAAATGTGTTTTGGACTTCACCTGACGTGAGGGATTTTTTCAATTGGCTTTCAAATCTAAAAAATTTTGTAGTTTTAAATGACTCTAAAAACGTGTGAAATGTAATCCAAATGGTATTAAAAGAGCTATTTTTTCCAAAAACTTAGAAAAAAATCGCCCAGCGACTGTACGCTTTGCCCTCAGGCCCCCATATCCTCCTGCAGCTGGGGGCTTCGCCTCCAGGCCCCCGCCTGTGATATGTTTGAGTTGCACTAATTTGCTCACCACGTCTTCCAATTTGGATATACGTATTTGTAAAACTTTTTAACTTGCCGTTCTAGCCCTTCCCTTCAGCAAAATTCTAGTCATGTGCCAAACCAGACCTCCAGCTTCTGATCTTTCATTCTTTGTCACAAAAGAATTCCCTCTTTTCGAAAATTTCTGATGACGTCATTGCATGTGATTAGCGGTTTGGCCCACCTAATCCAAAATCCTGGCTACGCCTATGCATTGAACCATGTGTAATGGGCATACCAAATACCTGTCGCTGCATCTTTGTATTGTTACACGCACCTTTACGAGTGGCTGCTTACAAACATTGCAAAGGTGAAAAATATACGTTGCATTGCTTCCAGTCTAAAAAGTCTTTGGTATGGAAGTATGGAATGGAATATGGAAGGAAATTTTAGTATGGAATGGAAGATTTTTAGTATGGAATGGAAATGGAATGGAAGAAAATTGCCAGTATGGAATATGGAAAAATCATCTTCCTTTCCATTCCATACCATGCCCTGTTTCTCAGATGTATTTTTTCATTTATACGAGGGTCATTCAATAAATAAGGTGGGTTTTCATTAAGGATTTATAATTCATTAACCTTAAAACTCTGTACCTCTATTCATTAATTTATAATTCATTAACCTTAAAACTCAGTTCTGTAGCTCGGCTGTACATCTCTTAAAACCCGCAGTTCGATAGCATTACTTCCACCGCATTTATTGCTCTAAAAATGCTTAATTTTTTTGTGTTTTTCTTCTTATTCACATGAATGAAATTTCTCTTGCAGATTAAAATAAAAAGTTTAAGAGTTTTGGTAATAAACAAAATAGTCAGATAAAGAAGCATGCTCCAGGATTTAAGAGCGGTCAGTTATCAAGCTTTTAGTTGCAGAAGGGTGCAAAGCTGTGGAAATTCATAGGATAATGTCAACGGTGTGTAGTGCCACATGTTTCATAAAGAACAAACGCATGGGACAAACATAAAGAACAAACGCAAAAAAGACATAAAGAATAAACGTAGGAATCATCAGTCGAAAAGAATCATCTTGCATCATGACAATGCAAGGCCTCACAGCAGCCCAAACGGTGCAGACCATCAACAACCGGGGCCGGAAACTGCTCCCTCATCCCTCATACAGCCCAGACCTTGCTCCTTCAGACTTTCACCTGTTTGGTCCCTTGAAAGAGTTCACGAGAGGCACAAAGTTTGAAAGTGACGATGAAGTCAAAAGTGTTGTGAGCAACTGGCTGAGACATCAGTCTAAAGATTTTTATGGTGAAAGAATACGGAAGCTTGTGCGCAGATGGGGAAAATGTGTGACATTGATGTGAGGTTATGTTGAAAAAAAAATTAAGCTTCTATATCAATTATAAGTCCTTATACTGAAAAATTCACCTTATTTATTGAATGATCCTCGTACATGCCGGTCAGTTACGATCTGGTTTATTTCTATGTCATGGTTCTGTAGATCGGCTGTACATCTCCTAAAACCCGCAGTTCAATAGCATTACTTCCACCGCATTTATTGCTCTAAAAATGCTGCTGTAATCACATGAAGTTGTTGCTGGATTGCATGTTGAAAGCATCTCCTAACAATCGTAACATGATTTTTAGACTCCATCTAGCAGTTCAAAACAGGATGAAAATAAACTGTATCGATTATAGTTCACGCACTGTTACCCCGACATAATGCATTAAAATAAAAATACTCAAAGCCACAGCAATACCTTCACAATAACACGTAATGCTATTGAGTATCCTATCATAATTACACTGCACCAAATCACATCACCTAAATCTGGCGCTGAGTATTTAAAAGTATTACAGATAACTGAATACTGCTGCTAACGTAAACAGTACTGGACCACTGCTAACGGATACTTATTCATGCAAATCTTACTTGAACCAATTGGATGGATAAAACATTGTTGGTTAATAAATCCATGATCGTGTAAGTGCCATACTTAGCACTGTGGCTAGAAGAGTCAGCTCGCCCATCACCACCGATAGTGACTTCTTGATGATTGCACTTCATTTCATTACGCAAATCGCTTTGATGCTGATTCCACATATGAAATATGACCAGTTGAACGAAGTCACTTGCATAGCGATAAAATGAACGTTCGGTAGTACAGCAAATCCATTAACCGAGTTAATTTGGCAGCACTTATACCTAGACAGTAGGCAGCTCCAGCAAGCAATAGATTCAGCTTCGGAACGCCCAAACCCTTAGTCTGATTCCACCACTTGAGCGGATATCCACTTGGGGACAATCTTGAACCACACATATCATAAATCCGTTATCTCTTATATTGCTAGTGTTAGTGTAACTGTCACAGCGTCAGCACTTCTGAAATAGTTCCAAAAGACGGTGCTCATACACAATGTACTTCCGTCCAAGACGTTCATCATACTCGGTAGTATTACTGCAAAAGCAATTTTGTTTACTGAGCAATGCAGTGTTGCGCTGTAGTTTAAAAAAATGTTGTTCAACTTGCGTTTACTGAGTTTAAGTTGTTAAAAAAGAAGTAACGTGTGTTGTATTACAGTGCATTGTGAAAATGCACTAATATTAAACATTCTTTTTAAATTTAATAAAAGCATCGGGCTCATTTTGGTTTAAAATCAAGAACAACTCAAAATAGCAGTAGCAACAAAAATTAAGAACATACGAATAACAATAAATTTCAAAGCAAGCAAAAAAACTATTAGTCTATGATTTAAACCAATTGAACTTTAAAAAACTTCTTGTATTAAAAAAAAATTGCTGCTATTTCGAAATTATAATAATCATTTCTACAAAGTGTTGTTCTACACTGCGCAGGCAACTGAGGAAATTTCGGCAGTCGTTCCAGTAAAAGAAGCTCGCTTTTTCGCGTTTGCAACTTTATGCAGCAAAAAATACAAAAGATGGGGAATTAAACAAATTTACAAACATGGTCGCTAAAGTCCACATTGAAGCTCCCAAAATTTAAGAAAAGAGGTCGAAAACTGGCAAAAAATTATGAACAGCCAGCCTTTACTGATTCTTACCAAAAAAAAAGTAATTTAGTAGTCACGCAAGTAAGATGCAGTACATTATCGACAATTATTGTGTACCTTTCCATGCTGGTGTCCACCGAAGAAGGAGTAGCGTTAACGGATGTAAAATTAGGATCAAAGGAAGGCTGGTCTTCATAACGCATACTACAAGTATCAAAAACTTCATTTAACTCATTACCTTTTATCGGGGTTAAAGTTAAATTATTAGTTACTTCAGGGCATAATTTTGTATTGGTCCCGACATTTTTCATCAAAAGTTTCGTGTGAACTCCTGTAAGTTTAAAGTGTGAGAAGTGTTTAAAGTATGAGAAGTGCTACCTTACAGTTGTGAAAAAAGTTTATGTTTCAAATCTGCTACGGAACTTCTAAAAAATATATGCTGCATAGATTAGCTAAAACCTTGCCCTAAATTCGTTGGTGATCGATGAGTAACAGTAGTTAGTATATGGTGCCATCCGTCAGCTTCATAAAAATTATAAAACAGAAAAAAAATCATAAAAAATTAATAGTTAGTTCCAGTTTGTGGAAACCTTTACAATACTGTAGGTATACTACAAATGTACAACTGCGTTAGTATTATAGATGTATAACATTTATTGTGGTGTCATTTCATTTAAGACTTTGCAGTACATTTTTTTTATAAAAACATTTCATAAGAACACAAGGCTAATTTTTTGAATTACAATGATGTTCTATAAAAACAGACAATTTTTAACCAAGCAAGAAAAATTTGTGTTACTTTGTTCTTCAATAAAGTTGGAGTCAAATAAGGCTGAAAATTTATGAAAATTAGAGAGCAGCTAGTCTCAACCCAAAATTTACTGGTTCTTCAAAAAGTTTAATTTACTACATAATATGTATATCATACAGTGCATAAAACAAACCTTGTGAAATTTTTTCTTGATTGTCAATTGTATCTGTTTGGCATGCGACATCTTCAGTAGTAGTGCAACAAGCTGGGGTCGTTTGAACTCCTAAAATACTCAGTAAATAGCTTTTAAAAATTATTGAAAAGAATTAGTGACGGATTTATAGAATATTTGACTATTGTAATTCTGTGAAAGCATTAAATGTTTCATCATTCAATGCTTTTCAAAAACAAACCTTCTCCACAAAATTGTCAGCAGTATATACTTATTTCGTCTGGGTTTGATTCTTGGGAAGTCTCCATTTACAATCACGTTATCAATTTCCATGCAATTGCATTCTGCGAAGAGTGGCTAAAAAGAAACGGGACTGACGTCACAGATTGCGCAACACGATTAATCATTGGGAATCAACACTTTCACAGTGTGGCGTAACATGTGTTCTCTGTTTAACAGCTGTTTTGACGCAACATCGCAATTATTTTTGCTTTTACAGAGCAATAGGTGAATGTGATTGATTACTTGCTGAAAAAATTGTTGAGCCATAACTGGTTGAATTTTTAGGGCGATAGGAGTTCAATTGCAAAATGACGATTGAGCAAAGAATCAACATTAAATTTCGCGTCAAACTTGGAAAAACTGCGACAAAAACTTTGAAGATGTTGCGTGATGTTCACGGAGATTCTTCCATATACAGAACAAGAGTTTTTGAATGGCACAAGCGATCTGTGGAATGCAGGTAGGGTGTGGAGGATGATCCAAAGTCAGGTAAGCCTAGTATTTCCACGACTGATGCCAACATAGAAAAGGTTCGGCAGTTGGTTCGCAGTGATTGTCACTTAACCATTCGTGTCATTGCCAACGAAGTTGGGATGGACAAAGAAACGGTCCACAACATTTTGGTGGACACTTTGGGCATACGGAAGGTGTGTGCCAAAATGGTGCCAAGGCTTTCGACTGAGGAGCAGAAAGTTAAACGATTGAATGCGTGCCAAAACATCCATCAGCAGCTGGAAGCAGACGACAAACTCTTGGAAAACGTCATCACAGAAGAGAGTCATGGTTCTTTCAATACGGTCTACGACTATTAGGCGGAGACGTTTAGGCGTGGGACGTCTATGCACTGCCAATTATGCACGGGGAATTTTAAGCACCTGGACTTTTAGGCGCCAGAGGTTAAAAAAAAATTTTAATTTTTTTTCAAAAAAAGTATTTTTTGCAAAAAAACATATTTTTCCAAACAAAAACTTTGTTTTCAAAAAAAAATTTTTTGTTTCAAATAAGTTTTTTTCAAAAAAAAAATATTTTTTTCAAAAACGAATTTTTCTTTTAAATAAAAGCTTTTTGAAAAAAAAATGTTTTTCAAACAAAAAAGTATTACTGCGATTAAAATGTTAATGTTTTCGAAGCTTTTTGTCTGACACTTGTCAAGAACAATCGTCAGAATACAGCGCAGGAAAAGAAACGGCTATAGGAAAAAGTCAAGCAGTGATTGGCTGGAAAAGGATTTATAAGAGAGCGTCATTTGTGTACAACCATTAAGTTGAGAACGAATTCTTTTTGTCAGCAGAGGGCGTGGTTAGAAGTTTTGATAAAAGTGCCTTCAAAAGCAGATAGATGGAGAGCGAAAAAAGTTTTACAAAAAATTGATCTATATTTATATATTTTTCAACAATGTCACTTTCATCAAAACTTCTAACCCAGCCCTCAGCCGACAAAAAGAATTCGTTCTCACCTTAAAAGTTGTACACAAATGACGCTTTCTCATTGATACTTTTCCAGCCAATCACTGCTCGGCTTTTTCCTATAGCCGCTCCTTTTGCTGCACTCTCTATTCCCACAATTCGTCTTGACAAGTGTCAGACAAAAAGCTCCGAAAATCAGGGATGGCAATCACATTGCATCGCATCCTAAATTGCATCGCATCGAAAGGCTTTTTCCAAAAAAAATCGCATCAAAACAGGAAAAAAACGAATCCATTATCGCATACCAAAAATCAGCAGAAAAAATCTGCGATTTTTTTGATTTTCTTCAAACCTTTTTCACCCAAGGGGAAGTTTACTTCGTGTTTTGCTAATAAGCAAGCGTATTATTTATTGATGTTACCAATCACTCTCGCTGATGAGCGACAAAGTATATTAAGCAATGATGTTTTAGCACTTCTGACCGGCATTACGCAATATGTACCATTTTCAACTATGATCTTTTAAATTTAACTTCTATGTCAAGCGCATTTTGTCAGCAGGCACACAAGCCACAGCTTCTTCAATCATCAACATTGAGTGATTTGTTTGCATTCATTGATGAGGACCTTGCCAAACTTGCCCGAATTGCACTGCAGTTACCTGTAGCCCAGGTCTCCGTAGAAAGAGAGTTTTCAAGCTTAAAGCTTGTTTTAAAGGACTTAAGAATGTGTTTAAGTGATGACGCAGTGGATGCTATTTTGGTTCTTTGTGCTATCAGCAATTTGGAATAAGTTTATACAATCGCTATTTATAGCAGTTGTTCTTAACCTGTCAGTATAATTACCTTCAAAGGGGTAACTTGGCATTTTGAAAGGGGTGCTGTATGGCAAACATGCTTCCTCTGGTGCCATAGGTTAATACTAATTAGTCAGAACTATGCTCTCTTTTTAAATTCTCTTGTTCTGTAAACAACTGATGGTTTAGTCTAGTTCAGTAAGTAGTACGCAAGAGGTGAGCATTTGTTATGTTGCGATTAAGCGATATTTGCTTGGAATTTTGAGTGACATAATTTTTTGTGGACTAGCAAGTCATTTTCAGATAAAGAAAACTCTATTTATGATGATGATAATTATGGTAGCAAAAACAGAGTTTCTTCAACTGCGCGAAGATGCACGTCTAAAAACTGACTTAACCGGAAAATTTTTGGGCTGATATTCAAAATAAATATCCCATCTTTTAAATGAAAGTTTTGAGTTTTTTTATTCAATTTTCTTCAACTTATTGCTGTAAAGTGGGATTTTGTTCAATAGTGTCCATAAAGGCAAAATATCGAAACAAGCTTGAGGTTGATGATGATATGCTGTTTTCTTTCCTGCGCTTAGCCTAGATTTGAACACCTAATTACAAAAAGCAGTATCAAGCTTTCCATTATTGCATTTGTAATAAAAAACGACCTTATGCGTTTAATTTGGATTGAAGCTATTATAGTTGCTGTTTTTCTACAAATGGGTAATTGATATACATCAAAATTTTTTAAGAGTAACAACATAAGAAAGGTTATGAACCACTGATTTATAGGGCCGGTACCAGGTAGACTATGGTCTAGGCCAGGGTTCGGCAACCTTTTGATGCTGCCGGGCCAAAATCAAGCTCAATAACCATCTGCGGGCCATAAATAAAGTTTCCACAAAATCTGGACGAAAAAATACACAAAACTGTTTTCGAGCTATTAACTAAAAACAAAACAGAAATTCAGTTATTATTAAAGCAAACTGCTCAGTGGCAAACAAATACATTGGAAACAGTGGCGTCGCTAAGAATGATGACACCCGAGGCGGAGTTTCGTGGTGTCACCTTTTATAATATATAGTGGGCGGCAAAAGGTTATATTTGAAAGATAGCGATACTACTTCAATGCTGAAGATAGTGGTAGTCATTTGGTTAGCTCAATAACTTCTCATTTTAAGATTCCAAAACTCGGAAGTATGAGCAGCACACATCTAGTATCAGGTGCATAACCAGAAATCTGCAGTGGGGGGAGGGCTGTGTTTAGGAGTCTGAGCCACAAGCACTCAAAAAATTTTTTTCTTTCAAAATTAGCTTACTTTTAAGCCTATTTTGATAAAAATGAATGCTCTTTTAACTGGTATCAGGGAGAACTCTGGTGGCATAGAAATTAGCAGTGCAAAAACTCGATTAGATTCAAGCTCGTAGCCAACAATCTGCAATGGGGTGGCTATTTCGGGGGTCTGGGGGCAGGGCCCCCAGCGCTAAAAGAACTTTGTATTTTTTTGCAAATAGCTTAATTTTAGGTATATTTTAATAAAAATTAATGCCTTTAAAATGTGGCACAAATATTAGCTGTGCAAAAGCATGATTAAACAGGTAGCAAAAATTGGCAATGGCTATCCGGAAGGTGGCTAATGGTAAAATTTCAGTTCTCTTATTTACAAGGTGGTACCGAAACCATAAAATCTTATTGTTCAATCAAGTACACAAGGAGTAATCCATTTTGTTTATACTTAATAGAGAGAACGATTGGTGGGAGGAAAGGCGAATGAAGCGATACTCAAGCCAAAGTGATTGCTAAGTAACTAATACCGAGTAGCCACTCTCCACCCTCCCCCTCTGTTCCTTAGGTTTTTTTTTTATGAAACCTATATTCAGCGTGTTTCAACAAGCGATCGAATTTGATTGCTTAGTGTTAGCGATTTTTTAAAGTTTTACTGATTTGCAATTTATCTTTTTGAAAAATTAGCGCCCCATTCATTCTAAATAGGGTCCACGACAACTGACCGCGACAAACTGACCGCGAACAAACTGACCGCGAGCAACGCCGATTGGCTGAGAAGGGTGATCCTAAATATGTTTTTACTATCCCCAGACCCATCTTGCCCAAACCCTCACTTTGTGACGAAATCACTGCGACGAAATCAGTGACAAAATCAATGTAACGAAACCGTTGGTTCGCGGTCAGTTTGTTTGCGGTCAGTTTGTCGCGGTCAGTTGACTTGGCTCGTTCTAAATAAGCGTTTCAAAAGATGCTTTTAATTATTTTTAGTCCATTCCAGTGTGTTAAACATTTCCAATGATGTTAAACATATTCTTGTTTTCTTTTTTGTTCGATTGTTATCATAAAATGGTGACACCTGGGGCGGGCCGCCCTCCCCCCCCATTAGCAACACCACTGATTAGAAAGCATGTAACTGCAATTTCTGCAAAAACACTTACTCTCCTTGTTTTCATAGGTCAAGATGCAAACTGGTAAGTGCTTGATGGGCGACTAAAATTATTTTTCTTTTTCCATCGATCTTAAACAGAATAAAACACGGAAATGCTTCTAGTCAAATCTATCGCATCATGGAATTGTTTAGAAGCGTGGTTTCAGCTTAATTAAATAGTGATCGCTAAATGTCTGTTAGCTACACTAATCGTCATGATTATGTAAAGAGATCATGGGCCTAATAAATACACAACTTCGAAAAAAGGCCGCAGGCCGGATAAAATGTGTCGGCGGGCCCACGGGCTGCAGGTTGCCGACCCCTGGTCTAGGCGTTACTACACTCAGTACTCATTTTTTCTAAGAATGGCTTACTGCACAGTGATTGATTTCGCCGAGATTCAAAGTTCTGAAAAAATAAAAGTAAACTATCTTAATTGGTTAAATCAACCAAACTCAACCCAAGTATATTTTTCATTCTGATTTTTTACTTAATGAAAAATTTGGAGTGCATTTTTATTTTTTCAGTAGCTTACTCGTTCTGCAATGTTTCGTTTTTTGTTTTGCAGCTGCTTGTCAAATAAAAGCATTTGCTTTTAAACTAGTGCTCACATTTTACGTCAAACATTACTAGTAAAAATAATCAAAAAGAACAAAAACTCACAAAAAATATCGCAATTTATTTGCGATAATATCGCATTGAAAAGATTTAAATTATCGCAAAAAAATCGAATCTTCGGTCCCAACTTGTAATCGCACTACCGCATCGTAGTTAGTCTACATAACAAATACTGCAAAACATCTTTGATGCGATTGCCATTGCTGCCAAAAATATTAACATTTTAATCAAAGTAATAATTTTTTGTTTGAAACAGGTTATTTTTTTGAAAAGCTTTTATTTGAAAGAAAATTATTACGTTTTTGAAAAAATAAATTTAAAATTTTTTTTTTGTCAAAAAAAACTGTTATTTGGAACAAAAAATTTGTTTTGGAAAACTACTTTTTTGTGAAAAAACTACTTTTTTTTCGCACATAATCGACAGCTCCTAAATGTTCTGTGCCTAAAAGTCCATGCCTAAAGTCACAGTCTACTTTCAATATGATCCAGAAACAAAACAACACAGTCGCCAGTGGAAAAGTGCGTCCACAACCAAAGAAGGCCTGCATGCAACGTTTGCAAGAAAGTGATGTTGATCACCTTCTTTGACCATCACCAACTGGTGCATCATGAGTTTATTCCTCCAAGGCAAACAGTTAACCAACTCTTCTACAAGGAAGTATTGACTCGCCTTGTCAACAAAATCCGTCAAAAATGAAGAGCTTCCAGGGCACGAAAAACCTGCATTTTGCATCATGACAATGCTCCTGCCTACACAGCCCTCAGCGTGAAACAGTTTTTGGTCTTTTACAAGAAATCACCACGTTGCATCATTCACCTTTTTAGCCAGACTTAACCCCTTGTGATTTTTTTTCTTTTCCAAAACTAAAAGGGATTCTCAAGGGGACACACTTCAAAGGATTCAAGGATATCAAGACCAGCATGACAAACCACCATAAAACCATCACAAAAAAGGAATTTTCACAGTGCTTTAAAGCATTGTCAACAAGATTGGAAAATTGCATCAAAGCCAGTGGGGAATACTTCAAAGGGGATAACTAAAGATGACTTAAGACTTGCATGTGTGACACAAAGTGGATATTGTATGATATGTATCTAAATAAACTTCTCAATTCAATAGTCCCGTTTCTTTTTAGCCACACCTCATATAATTGATGCAGTGTGAAGCTATGTTCCCTCTAACTTTATGGCTAATCAGCGAGTGCCCGAATTTTCTTTGAAGAATTGTGCCCAAAGCTCTAAAAAGATGTTTATGTGCCCTAAATTTCGTACCAATTCTGTATTAAAGTATACCAAATGTCATATTTCCACAAATTTGTCGAATTTTCTAAAGCTATGTTTACTATATTGCCAAAAATTATTTGCCCTTGCTCCAACAAATCGGCGATTCGCTGAAAAAAATCGGCTTAGTGGGAACACTGGTGTGAAGCAAACCCACAGAAAAACATTTAAAAAATTTATGTATGCCCCATTTGCGAGCAATAAATTGTGAATACAATGTCATCTTGTTTAGTTGTTCATTCTGAAATCTCCCAAATAAAAATGCAGCACGTTAAATATAAACCCCCAAAAAATCATTTATAGCCATTTCTACAGCATACAAGTGTAGTGTACCTTGTAAAGAACATTGTAGCATTGACACTGCTGACATGAGGATATGTTCTGCTTCAAAGCACTCGTTAGTTAAATCACTAAAGATGGTTGACAGTTGTGGATTTGAAATTGGAAGCATGTTTAATGTTTTTGCTGATATACAGGTATTCAAATCAGACTGTCCAGCTCCACTGCACTCACCAGCTGAATCACTAAAGTGTTCGACAATCTTGGATTTGAAGAAGTTGGGGGTTATCTGAGGTAAAACTCATATTCTGTTTCTGCATAATAAAACAAAACAGTATTATATTTATCTAAAAAATAATGCATGCTCTAAATCAGGGGTGTGCAAACTGCGGCCCACGGGCCAAATGCGGCCCACTTCCAGAACTTATGCGGCCCGCGAAGGGTTGCGGTTTTTGATTACAGTGCAGCCCGCAAACGCTTCACATAATTTTTGAGGTGCTTGACAAAATATGAGAAGAACAAATTATTAAGCGTTTGGAACACAATGAATATGGAAAGAGAATAGTTTAAGGAAGGATAAAGCCCAAATAATTTTCTTCATAGTGACTTGACGTTTAAACGACATAAATTTAGCTGTCATTATCTCTTGCAGTACTGTACTGCCTGCATGCACTGCTGATGATGAGAGCTAATTGACTAATTACCCCTTGAAGTGCCAGCGCGTATCTGCAGAAATTGCCCCAAAAATGTGCGTTTCTACAAAGTGCAATATGAGTATTACATGAAAGGCTTAATGAACAAGTTGAAACTTTGGCACGTACCCATACATAGGCGAAGCCAGGATTTTCGATTGGGGGGGGGGGGAGAAACCAGAAATCACATAGGTGAAGACCACAAGAAAAAAGAGTGTTCACAGCTCGATTTAGGATTTGTAATTGGGGGGGCCGAAATTTAATTGGAGACCAACTGTGGAATGGGGGGGGGGGCAAACTTCAAGATACAGAGTGGGGACCAACCTTAAAAAACACCTGAACTAATGGTCAGCACGAGCTGAAAAGCCTATTTTGTCCCAAAAATTAGGTGAAGACCAAAACAAAAAAGGTCTTCACGGTCTGCAGTAAACCTACAAACCAAACTTAAATCACATACTGATAACCTCTAGCCGTTTTGGCAACAACTTCTTCATTGCTTGCTTGGCAATTGGGGAGGACCCGGGGCCCCCTGGGCCCCCACCTGGCTTCGCCTATGCACACATACAGAATGCGAATCTCTGCCACTTTCCTACTTTAAAACAAATGGAAATGCTTCCAAAAAAGACCGACTTTGCAGATTAACTTGAAAAATTGTTAAAGGAATTTTTGGCTCGCTTTAAAGACTACGAATTCCATGAACATTTGTTTAAAATATTTTCTTCTCCATTTCACACAGACGTTGACAAAGCCCCTCTTGATATCCAAATGGAACGGATTGATCTTCAGCAGAGGACTGACCTGAAGACCAAGTAGGTAGAAATGGATCTTGGCAATTTTTATCGGAAATATCTTGATCAAGAGAAGTTCCCAAATTTAAGAAAGTTTATGGCATATAATATAGTATTTTTTGGCTCAACTTAATCGTGTGAACAATTTTTTTCTTAAATGGGTTTCATAAAATCTCCTTGTCGAGCAGTAATGACAGACGAACACTTGAAAAATGGATTTAGGGTTGCCAGCACCTCAACTAAAGTAAATTTGAATGGAGTGGTTCAGAAAAAAAGCCAGCTGCATTTTTCATACTGAATTGTTCCTACAAAGATTAAATCGTATTGCTATGTTTTTGTTTTTAAACTAAACAATTTTTCAAACAAAACTGTTTTTACTGTTTTTGAAATTACTGCAGTTTTATTTTTACTGCTGGCAATATCAATAGTTGGCAAAATATCATCCTATTTAAAGGTGCGGCCCGCAGAACATTGTGTTTATTGCTATTTGGCCCGCTATTAAAAAAGATTGCACACCCCTGCTCTAAATTAAAGTTGCACTGTGACTGAAATACTATTTAACTGAAAAAAATTATCAAAAGAAACAAAATACGTGTACTGATCTGCTCATTTTTGTTTTGCTGTAATGAGTTGTTTTTAGAAGTAGGTACAAAAAAAGTCATGTTGAGCTTATAGTTTGAGTAAATAAAACCTGAATCTACAGGTCAAAATTAATATTTTCAACAACTTGTCCATTGGGCAACTGAAATCAAATGTTTACTTGCCCGAATCAAATATAGACACAGAAAATTTTTACTGGAATCCCATGTTACTGAAATTCCATCTCGTCTGGGTAACGATTTCCACAGATTTGTCTTAGAGAAAAGAAATTTTGTGTAGATAAGATTCGAAGTCTGAAGTAGAACCCCATATGGGAACCACATAAAAAAAATAAGGATAAATAAGAGCATGATAGAGGTGCAACAGAATTTCCTTTAGGTTGTGAAATGGGGTAATTTTTTGTTTTGCTATTGTTAAGTATTTTTTAAGTAAGGTCTCATTTATCAGTTGGGCATTTCTGATCAAAACGGCAAAAACTCCCCGATTGGGAAAAATTTCCCAAAAAGGAAAATTTTTTCTTGCCGAAAAAGGAAAAAACTCCCCGATTGGGATATACGTTTTTCAAAAAATTGAATCCCGCAAAAAACGGAGAATTTCCGCAACTTCTAACCTAGTGGAATGGATTCCTCGCAAAAAAACAAGGGATTTTACCGAAGAAAAAAATTTTCTACCGTCAATTTTAAGAAATGTACGCAATTTTCACTTTTAGCTGTATTATTTCACTATAATCTAATGGTAAATACACTACAAGCATGATTGAATGAGAAATTTGTATTCTACTAGCAAAAAAAACGGAGGATTTTTGCAATTTTTAATTTAGTGGAATGGATTCCTTCCAAAAAAACAAGGGATTTTACCAAAAAAAAAAAGTTATTTTACCGTCAATTTTAAGAAATATACGCAATTTTTCCTTTTAGCTGTATTATTTCATTATAATCTGATGGTAAATACACTACAACCATAACTGAATGAGAAATTTGTGTTCTCCTAGCCATTACTATTATAGACTGCAGTTGCAATAGGACAAATTTGTTCTTTCTACTCATGATGTGTTAATTAAAACTAAAATTCTTAATAGATTACCCAGTAAAAATTGGAGTTCCCACAAAATGTGGGTCATGAAAAGCTGACTTATTAGTTGGTCTTCAGCAAACAGCTACTTTTGAGAGTCTATGGTTATTGTGATGTACCTATAAGTGTATCGCATATTATACTTATCTTCGATTCTGTCACTGCACAGCGTCAGACCATATCTTCAGCAAACAGCTACTTTTGAGAGTCTATGGTTATTGTGATGTACCTATAAGTGTATCGCATATTATACTTATCTTCGATTCTGTCACTGCACAGCGTCAGACCGTCACTGCACAGCGCTCTGGTCAGACCCTAACTATTGGAGGATCCGCACGCTTGTCATTGCATTGACTATTTCGTGTTTGGAGCAGTGTTGTGACTAATGCCACTTTCACGAGTCTGAGTCCGAGTGCAAGTCCTTAAGCTACAAGTCCGAGTCCACTAAAACTGAAGATCACGAGTCCGAGTCCGAATACTACGAGTCCGAGACCGAGTCCGATTAACTGAACTCGAGTCCAAAGTAAAACCAAACAAACAAACGAATGAAAAATTTTTTCGAGTATGGAATTTGGGCCTCACACAAGTGAGAGATCGATATATTGCCAAAAAGTTAGTTGCATTCATGCTGCCGTAAATTGACAAGCTAAGCACGCAGCAAAAACTTGCGTAGGCCTAAGTAAAAATGTACAATATGTTTTTTATAAGCATAAAGTTTATAAGCATGGCCAGCCTCTTTCTTGGTAAAAAATAAGCATGGTCTAAGCACAATAGCCAGCCTGAATTATCAGCAGCATTCATGACATACTGTGCCATGGTTTAAATTATATTGTACTAAAACTAAAGGATGAATACACGTTTATGTCTATCGTTTTCATCCCTGCATTAATTTTTGAAAAAAGTGATTCAATTATGCGAGATAATATACATACCAATAGTACTGTTGTACCATAGACTCTTTATTTAGCAGACTAGAAACAGACGCGAGGAGAAAAAGAAAAGAGCATTGAAGAAAAAAAGAGTGCTCTTGTTGCGAAGTTTTTTTGCGGTCACGCGTATTCGACTAATTTGATTGGACATATTCGTAGAACGAGTGAATTGTGAAGAAAACAGTTACGCTGATTGGACGAATCGGCATATTTTAGAACAAATAAATCGTGAAGAAAAAAAGACAAAACTGTCAGTTTCCACTCTATTAATAAAGAGTATATTGTTGTACACTGTACGGCAAGCGCGTAGTTAGGAATTCGCAATGGGGGAGCTATTTCGGGGGTTTGGGGGCGGAGCCCCCAGCATTGGAAAATTTTGCATTTTTTTTGCAAAAGTACCGTAACTTAATTTTAGGTCTATATTTCGATCAAAAAATAATGCTTTTAAAACGTGGCATTGTAAACATGGTTAAAATTTGGCTGTGTAAACATTGTTAAACTGCTAGCATACATTCGCTATGTGGGAGGTGGCTAATGGTAAAATTTCAGTTCTCTAAATTACATGCTGGTACATCATAATATTCTATAGTTCAATAAAACTCATACGTAGTCATCGATTTCGTCTATGCTTATAGGGAAAAATAATTGGGGAAGGGGGCTAATGGAAAAAGCTTTAAGAGAAGTGATTGGTAATTAACCACAGTAATACTAAATAGCCCCCCACCCCCCTATTCCTGAGTTTATAATATATTTGTTGATGAAACCTACACTATGTTCAGCATTTTTAAACTAGCGATCAAATTTGATTCCTTTTTTTCGTTCATTTTTCAACGTTTTTATTGATTTGTGAATTTTATTTTTGACAAATTAGCCCCCCTCTCCTAAATATATGTTTCAAAAAATGCTTCAATTCACTTTTTAGTCCAATCCAGAGCAAAAAACAGTCTCAGAAGTGCTAAAAAAGTGGTATTTTCTTTATTCTGCATTTTTGTTGACATGCCAATGGGGGGCTGTAGTCCCCCCCAGCATTGGCTATGCTACTGCCGCACGGTGTAAGCGCAGTA
Organism: Trididemnum nubilum; assembly: GCA_963965965.1. Classification (NCBI taxonomy): domain Eukaryota; kingdom Metazoa; phylum Chordata; class Ascidiacea; order Aplousobranchia; family Didemnidae; genus Trididemnum; species Trididemnum nubilum. The sequence goes on from OZ014483.1 coordinate 24,947,180, forward strand.
GAGTATTGCATGTCTGTGATGGTCTAAAACTGACTAAAATATTGCAATTTGTATTTTGCATAGGTGGGCAAGAATTAGCTCCGCTAACAGCTATTCCATTAATCGAAAAGATTATCTTCGCAAACGCTAATCCGATTACACAAATTTTTTGTTAGCGGAAGCTATAACGCTAATTAACCATAAAAGTACAATACAATATGAGATGGAAAAAGCGAAAAATCAATTTCATAACTTGTACCAATCATTGTGGCCCTCACTATTTCTATGAAAATTATCCCTGGTTAATTCCAAATTTCGGCCGAAAATCGGCACTACAAAATGTCGAACACTTCTTTATTCTTTGTATTTTTGTCAGTCACATCAACAATTTTTTGGATGCAAGCTGATTCCCATTAAGTTTTCATTCTCCGTTGTAACATTAAGCAATCAGGCGTAAAATTTAACATAACTCAACACAGATGAAACTTAATATCTCCCTCCACTATCTGCGAATACTTGAATAGTGAATACCTTCCAAGAATTCCTCAGCCATGCGATATCTTGAGCACATTTTATCTACCGGTATCATCGAAACAAACGCGATCAATCCAATGACATCAAAACGCTAAAAAAAGCGGTTGCCAAAACATAAAACCAAATTCAATTATTTTTATTTTGATTTAGGAAAGAAATTTCTCCATGCCAAAGATGGTGCAATGCTTGTCACATTTATATTTTGTTGAAATAGTAGCTCTGTAATAAGACATTGTAATAAGACATACAACAAAAAGTCACGAATCCTAGTCCGAAAAATCACGAGTCTGAGTCCTCTCAAACTCCGCGAGTCCGAGTCTGAGTCCGAGTCCCAAGGGCACGAGTCCGAGTCTGACACCGAGTCCTTAAAAAGTGGACTCGAGTCCGGACTCGTACTCGAGTCTTCACAACACTGGTTTGGAGGAATCCGCATCTGCTTACGAGTTTCCAGTGATTCAATGTTCCTGTGGATTTTCTGAATTCTTGTTCAATAAAGTTCACTGAATTTGCTGCTTGTTCGAAGCTACCAAGCAGAGATAATCATCGTAAAGCGTCTTATCCAGGGACGCAACAACGCGGCCAGGGTGTGGGTTGAACCCAGATCCTGCAATCAGGGTTGTCTAAAAAATGATGCTGATAATAACATTTTCAGTAAACAAGTTGAAATCCAATACCAGAGGCTGATTGACTTGACTGCTAGTACCTCAATCAATACAGAAACTCTCTTTCCAAGAACAGTAACCAGGAAAAAGCTAGAGCTCCCTTATTAGCATAGATAACGCAGACGGGGAGCCTGATTCCCCACTTTATTTTTTCAGAAAGCGCCTTAAAGTGGCTAGGCAATAGCAGTGGCGTCGCTAGGAATGGTGGTACCCGGGGCGGGATTTTATGGTGTCACCCTTTGTAATGTGACGCACCCTTTATAGTGTCACCCTTAACGTGATGCACCCTTCGTGAGGTGACACCCCTTTGGAAAATTGAGTGCGTTTTCGGCCCAAAACTAAGTGAAGACCAAAAAAAAAAAGGTCTTCATCAGAAATTGAGTGGTTTTTGGTCCAAAAGCAAGTGCGCACCAATCAGTGGAGTTATGGTTTCGCGTCATAAACTGGTGTCACCCCAAAATGGTGTCACCCAGGGCGGGCCGCCCCCCTAGCGACGCCACTAAGCAATACTACTTCATTTAAATTGCTTAAGACCTCATCTCGATCACTAAATTATAATCATCTCTAATCTCGTTCATTAATTTTTCGAATATCATAACATTTTTTCTCATCCTATTTTCTTTCCTTATAAGATGAAACTGCCTAAGAATAAATTAAGTGAAATACAATAGGTTTATAACTTGGGCGCTTGTCCGAATCACAATGGAGTTTATATATAGGCCTAGTGCCAATAAAAATTTTTTGCTCTAAAGTATGTTTTGATTCCGTGTTCTTCAAAATCATATTTTTATTTTATTCGTTGTACAATGTGCATGTAGGCCTATTAGGCTTACGTAGAAACGTGTAACGAGTTTGCGGGACCCATCCACGTGTCAATGCGCCCTGGGAACACTGCTCCTTTCAAAGAAATGTTGCAGCTGCTGTGGCGAGCCTTTGACAACACTGTATCCGATATGAATCTCAGACCTATCGCTGCAGAGCAGTGCCGCAACTAGAAAGTTATTCTTGGGGGAGTAAAATTTTTTTCAAGGGGGGCGAAAAAATCGTGCATTAACATGACCTCAAAAAAAAGGTCTTCGCACCGCTTACGGTCTTTATTCTTTAAGTTTTTGAGTCGCTCTCTAAAAAAAAGAAAAAAAAGGTCTTCGCACTACTGACGGTCTTTATTCTTTCTTTAAAAGAAAGAAAGAGAAAAAACACTTAACGTCTTTTAGTGTCTTTATCAATTATAACGGAATGAAGACCAAAAGATCTCTTCATTGTCACCTGGCCAAGGCAGCTTGGTGAATCAAGATAGAATAACACTGCTTTTACAGATCACGCGCGTTTCAAATCAAATCTTTCGTGATAATCGCTGTAGTACGCCGAAGCATGTGACGAGTTTGCAGGGCCTATTTCCGCGTCATTGCGCCCGGGCAACACAGCTCCTTTCTAAGAAATGACGCCACGGTGTTTAGCCGTTTGCAACACGGTGTCCGATTTGACCTGCTCGAGATTGGAACCTCAGACCTTCCGCTCCAACGCGTTCGATCAACTGGCCGGTTCATCACCCGTATTTGCGTACATAGAACTTATATACCAGTGAACAGTTTGGCTTATAGCAAATGAAGAAATTCACTGCTGAGGGTAGTCGTAGATTGTTGAGCGAACGACTCTTTATTTGCTGCTAAATCTTTATTTGCAAATGCAAACTTTTTTGTTATCTCTTCATGATAAAGTTGTTCTTTAGTTGCCGATTTTGGCTAAATTTGCCAACATACGCGTTAATTCCCCATTCGAGAGTTTTTGCTTGAATTGTTGGTAATTAATGGTCGATTTTGGCGAATTTTGCCTATAAAGGCATTACTTTCCTATTTGGGGAGTTTTTACCTGGTTTGTCCATATTCGTCGATTTGGGGAGTAATTGCCGCTTTGATCAAAAATGCCTAACTGTTTATAGCAACAAATAACAAATCGAACTTGAACTTGTTCAACTATAAAAAGCCAAAGAACTTACTCTAATAATTGGAACTTTTCTTGCTTCAAGTTTTATATCCAACACAATAGAAAAATATAAAATACCAACTCCAATACAAAAAACTTTCTGTAACTTGGAAAAATTTATCTCATCGATTATTTACTCCTAAAATTAATTATTAGACTATTTCACAAAAACTTTTTATCAACTTTATTGATAATTTTGAATTAAACTCAAATCCTTACTTTAAACTAACCCCAAAGCTTCAGTAATACTAATGTTAACCCTTAAAAAAGTAAATGGAAAATGGCAAATGAATATTTCTTATTTTGATTTTAATCTCTCCAAAGTAAAAAACAATTTTTGACATAGTCATTCCTTTACTGTTATTCAGATTTGATAATGAGTAATATCATCACCAATATACAACTAGGATAAAAAATGTCATTAAAAAAATTAGTTTCACTAAATGAATTTGCATGAAAGAATTGTAATATGTACGGTGACAAAACACATAAATCTATAATTTTTAGGCAGTGATATTAAAAATACAATTGACATGCTCATTTTTATTTCAACAAAACATGTCAGCAAAGAAAAAACACCAAATAATAATTAACATCTGATATCCTGCATCACTAAGCCTTTTTTCTTCTTTAAAAAAAAGTAAATGTGGTTGATTTAATCTGAACTCTATTTAGGAGCAAAAAAAGGTTTCTTGTAGTAAAAAAGTTTCATTCTATCACAATTTAACACCAATTAGATTCAGGATTATATCAAACAAGAAATTGCCAAAACAGGTACCTTTAACAATAAACGCTTTTGCAAACGATTGCTGTTGTCATCCCATCAGCAATTGTAGTTGTGTTAGAGGATGCTGTTAAGTATTTGATGGAAGAAACTGCATTACCGGTAGGTTTATCAATCTACAACACACTTTTGATTTAAATGCAAGAAGATTTGAAAAATCATCATTTTGAAAATGGTTTGAACAGACAAACATATAAGTACATTCTACTTTCTTCCGAGGTTGACTACTTGAAGACTTGCAATGAATTCCATCCATTTTTTTTTAATATAATATTGTCATCTTTAGGAATTGAAAATAAACTTATACTAGCATTGCTCTTTTGTTTGCATAAATAGCACTGATTGACTATTTTTGCTTGGACTGCAACCACATAGGCCTATCAACTCAACAGAACCGCTACCAAAGGCTTTTCCTACAAAGGCAAAACAACACAACAACCCAGTACTGATAAGTTGGCTAAGAGTTACAGGTTATTAACATCGCAATGCCAGATTTGAAAATTACCATAGCTTTTCGCTGCCTGATGTGTTATTTCAATCAATCTACTGCTCAGATGTTTGCCTATTTAGGCTACTGAGAGTAGGCTAATCTCAGATCTGTAATCAGAAAAACTAGAAGCAGTACCATACTAAGTAGGCTAACCTAATCTGAAAACTTGGTTACTGTTATTGGTACCCACAGTCCCACTACTGATCTACAGTATCTGAGTATGATCGTTTTTGGCTTCAAATTTTATACCTTTTTTATGGGCAAAAAACATCACTACAGTTGTCTAACTTTGAAACAATTAGATTATTCAGACGTGGTGTCGAGGACACGAGGCCCTAGGCCAAGGCCAAGACCACAAAAAAATTCGAGGCCATGGCCAAAGACAGCCCTTCCGAAGGCAGACCCTATCGAGGCCAAGGACAGGAATGCTCGAGACCAAGGGCCAAGAACACCAGGCGCAAGTGTTCTCCGAAAAAAAAGGTCTTCCAAAGAAATTTTTTAGGCGATCACAAAAAAAAAACAAAAAAAAGGTCTTCAAATTTTTTTTTCAGGCGATCTCCAAAAAAAGGTCTTCAAAAATTTTTTTCAGGCCATCTACAAAATTTTAACAATTCAAAAAATAGTGCTGTCCTCGAGCCGAGGACAGGGCAATTTTCAAGGACTTCAGGCCAAGGCTAAGGACTTCAAAATGTGTCCTCGAGGCCAATTAAGGACGTCCTTGAGGATTGATTCCACCTCCGGATTATGTCACTTGTATAATGCCACCGATGAATTTAGTTTGAAGCAGAATTGCTGTCTAATGCATTTATTATTATTATTAATGCAGAATCCTTTTGCCTTTCTAATCGAACATCGCGCTCCTTAGTCAGCGAAAAATATTTGCAAAGTCTCGCCTATCGTGAGGTCGCAATAGGTACGGAGTCAAACGGAGTAAAATGCATTTTTGCGGATAGTAGAAGCTAGTCATGCAAAACTAACGCACGTGCCATTGCCTTTTTCTCATACATTTGGTTTAAATATGAGATTTTGTCAATACATTGTTGCAAGCTGCGCAGTGTAGTGGTTATCGCGCTCAGCTTTCAACCAGGGCACATGGGTTCGATTCGCACTTGGGTTGCGATTGCGTGGAATGGAAGAATATGGAGTATAGGTGAAGTACGTAGGAACGGAAAAGGATATGCACGGAGCAATCTTTTTTTTGCTTCAAAACCCTTGCATTACAGTTAGGGTTGGGGCAGCGATGCTAGCCTGAGGGATAGCAATTACATGGCAGCAGCTTTTTCGCTTACGCAAGCGACGTACCATTACGCTTTAGTGCAGCGCCCTGTGTAAGTTTTGAACGACTAGCTCCTCGTTTCGCGGATAAGGAGAACTGGGCAAAAATATGTGGGACAAGTCTTTATTACCTCAATTAGTTCTCATTTCTTCACTAAAACCGATTTGAAGCTGTATCTTTTTAAACTTCCTGTCAATACACAAATCATGTTTTAAAGTTTACGTAATTACCAACATATCGAGGCGGTTATCGTGATAATGTGCCATCAGCTTGGCATAACAAGCAAGTATGTCCTTCCAAAGTATATACATGGTTACATTTGTGCGCAGTGGTGCCGATTTATGTTGAGCATTGGGGGAGATAATTTGCAATTTTACCCCAATTTTCCCCTGTTTTCAAGATTATGGGGGATGAAGCTCGACCACTATTTTTACGTAAGCCAAACAAGCGAAGACCAAAAAAACAAAAAAAAGGCTCCGAAATTAAGTGAAGACCAAAAAATATCGTAAAAAGGTCTTCACCGAAACTTGAAGAGTTTTTGTCCCCGAAATCAAGTGCAGACCAAAAACAAAAGTCCATAAATCATCCAGCTCTCGGATGCAGACCAAAGTCAAATTGGTGGAGGATGGCTCTCAGGTCACCACAGAGGGAGGTCTTTCTATGGCCCTGATGCGACGGTGGCTGTCAGGTCACCACAGAGGTTGGTCTACCAAGGGCTCCTGCTTTGGCTGGACTCTGGAAAATGGCCCTGACGCGACTGCGGCTATCAGGTCACCACGAAAGCGGTCGTTGCCTCTGGCGGGAATTCCGGGGTAGTGGGCGGCAACTGCTGTACAATAGCAGAAGCCAATCAGTATGGCTCTAAACAGGGGAAGTGGAGATTGAAGTGACTTCCGCTCCTTGCTGCAGACTGTCTTTGCTTCTGACTTGCCTTTTATTAAAGTCAAACCAAACAAGCGAAAGCTTAGATGCTACCTCTCACCCATAGATAACTGAGTAAAACCATACCAATAAAAGCCTGAGATTGCTCTCGGCTTGAACAAACTTCAGGTCTGAGCTCTGAATTTAGAATGAGCCAAAAGATCCCGACGGGAGTATATAAATAAATGGGTTATTCCATGGGTTAGAGGCGATTACACATCAAAGAATTATTCGTCACACTGATTTGGGGGAGAAATCATTCAGACAGTAAACATTAGTTGCGTTGTCAATTTCCTATTTGTCTTGACCAGTGGGTCAATATCAACATGATTTTAGGAGATTTCGCAACATGTTAAACAAGTTTTGACATTTCAAAGGAAAATAGTTTGCTTTTAAGTACGTCCTTGGTTGACCCGGAGAAATTGCGATAAAAATGCTAAAGCTGGAAAAATATAACACGGTGCTCACAAAATATAATAATTGGCAGTAAATTTATAAAGATATTCGTGGCGTTTGGACCAGAGGGGATGCAGTCAAATTATTGAGGGGGATATATCCCCCCTCCCCCCCCCCGGGTTTTGGCTCTCGTGTGTTTACGTTATTTCTTCAGCGATTGCAATACTGGTTGCACCAACAGGTGAAACTCTTCCATTTCTCAACAGAACTGGTATATGGCACCGGATTCGTGAAAGAAGGACGAAATTGAAATGCTAATACAGTAGAATCAATTTGCTTTATAAGGACTAAAACCTGCGATCTGAAAATCGTCAAAACTGCGCAAAGATTGCAATCGGCTGTTTCCCCGCTAAAGAAGTTTACCCATCGTGGCCCAGCCTGACGAAAGACAAACAGAAAGAAAAAGGGTGCTCTGCGTTTTCTCATTTCTGCTTTTAAACGTAGCTCTTTGTGCCTGTCTTAACCACACCAACGCAAGGCATCCTTTTTCAGTTCTATTTGCAATTCTTGCGTCGGAGTGGGCCTCCACATCATCTACAGTAGACTGCTGAGCTCAAACAGGACATAAGCCTTGGCGTCTTTCCCAAGGACAAAACAACGTATTACCAGTACGAGAATCGAACCGTTAGTTAGCAACTTTTCGATCACAATCCAATCGCTCTACCAACTGACTTATCGCCGCCGCCGTATGTTATCCACATGCTGTGCATTTTAGTGGTTGTTGTTGTAGTCATGCTAGTCCCCCTATCACCAAACAGCGTCGAGCTCTAATTATTGGACGAGCGGCATACTTTGATCGTTGCGACAATTACTTTGTGCTTGAAGGAATATCACCTGCTTAGAATTTTACAGTGATCTAATATTCTTGTGGATTTCTTCCGATTCTTGCCTACTTGTTCGAAGCCAAGCAGAGATAATCATTTTACAGTGGTGGGCAGTAACGAATTACTAAAGTAACTAATCACTGCAACGAATTACTTTTTTAGTAATTTTTACGGTAATGACACTACTTTTTCAAAAAAGTAATTTTTGTGGTAGTTTTATTGTAAAATTCTTACATACACGCAACTTCAGACAAACACTGTAGCTTGGTGGGCGGCGTTGTTTGCTTGATTTTACTTTTATTTGAAGGGCCAAAGCTTCGTGATTCGATTTCAGGTTATTTCCGTGGTCAAAAGTTTTATAAATGCGTATTAAACTCATTTTAAAAAGAGTACCTTACTTTTGCACCGCAAAATAGCGTTTTAACGTTTATTTAATGACATTTGATATTTCTGAGCAGAGTTGCGAAAGGCATATAGGATAAAAGAGTAAAATAGTATAGTGTTTCGCACCAGGATGCGATGATACAGGGGAAAAGAGTAGTTGCAAATTCTACCGATTTCCTAAGAATAGCAATTTGACTTTAAAATGGGAATCACGCTGCAGGTAAGCTTGTTTTATAGTCAAAACCAATCACTATATGAAGTCAAGTTTTTCGATAGGAGATTAGAAGATACAAACACAAAACAGCCAGGTTCTTCGATGGAAGAGGAGTCGGGCAAGTTGACCTTAACCCTGACGAAAAGAAAAACTGTCAAGTTTTCTAATTTTATTTCTTGGGCACATTTTTTGCAGGTTTGTCGAGTACGTAGTCTCAATTTCTGTCAAAAGTCCTGCACAAAAGACATACATGAAGCGTCAGGAGTCCAGGTCCGAAGCTGGAGCGGCTCGCTACCCCAGTAATGATATTTTTTTGTTTAAGTTTTATTCCCTTTTTGGTGAAGACACTTTTGGTTTAACAAGTAGTTTTCACAAAACTTTAAGTACTTCCTCAGTGACGACCTGATTGAAAACCTTAACGGAAGTAAACAGAACTTAACGGAAGATAATTTAGTCCGTTAACAGAACTTAACGGAAGTAATTTAGTCCATTAACATGAAAAAACTTTTTAACGGATTAACGAGTTAATGAAAAAGTTAGCTTCGTTAGTAACGGATTAACGGTTAACGGACTTGCGCACACCTATGCCTGTAACCACGATATCTGAAGCAAGACCTGCGTGTTCTACAGTACAGGGTAGATCTCTGCCGGTAATATTTTCATTTTTGAGAATAGGGCAACTAGGTTGGGTTGTTCTTGGAATTCCCGCTAAAAGATTAATCCGGCCCAGTGGTGCACCCAGAATTTTCAAAGAGGGGAGGAGAAAATTTTTTAAAAAAGGAATACTTTCGCCGCAAAATTTTTGGTCTTTTTTACTGAAAATAGGGGTTTTCACGCTATTTTCAGACAAAAATTACCAAACTTCGTTCTCGTTTGCTAATATATTGTCAAATAAATCGATCTAATGGCTTGTTTGGAGTCGCATTCGCCCCGCTTTCGAAAATTTTGGATAAGTTTGTTTAAAAATGGTGACTTTAATTGACATCTTGGTCCAAAATTTCACAATAATTTTTTTTTGGTTTTACTTAGGCATCTTTTTTCAGACTTGAGGCCAAAGGGCTTGGGGGCTGGGGGCATGGCACCGTGCCCCCTGCGTGCGCCACTGATCCAGTAATAAAAGTGTGTGAATGGCTGTAATCTTTAACTGTTCAAATAAAATTTTTCCTTTAACTGTTCAGCTCTCGTTCAAGTTTCGTTCCTGAATTCTCGGATAAAATACTTTGCAATTTTATCTTCACACTTTAGAATCGAGCAAGCAATGCATCCAGTAGCGTAGCCAGGGGGGGGGGGCGGGGGGGGAGCGTTTGAATTTCCGATTTCGGCCGAAAAATCAGTCTCAATTTCGGTGAAGAACTTTTTTTTTTGGAGATCACCTGGTTTTGGGCTGAAAAAACGTTTGAATTTCCGAGTTTTCCGAGAAATTCCGTCTCAAATTTCGGACAAAGCGCGTGATTCTGATTCAAGAACAAAGAAAATTTGGGTTAAGGTCGTTTGTACTTTTTCCACTCTTTCAAAAAAGCCCCCCCCCCCCCCTTTTTCAAATCCTGGCTACACGCCTGAATACATCAAAGTTGAAAAGCAAAAATGGAAAATTCGACCGAAAACACTCATTCATCTAACTTTCAGCGTTTTGGCTGCCTCGTGGCGGAGTGTAATTTAAGGAAGAAATAATTATTATAATAGCAATTTTTGGTTAAAAAGCCCTTTTCTCTACTAAATATCGTAAGTGACATTGCTATGGGACTGGATTTAGGGGGATTTAGCTCTCCTAGACCTTACCCCTGCAGGCCCTGCCTGCGCTTACCGTGTACGCCTGTGTAATATGCGACATTAATTTTGCATTCACAAAATAATACAAAATTATTTACTTTGCTTTGACCTTTCTACACTATGAGCTGTTAATTTAGAGCTGTAGTCTTCATTCAATTCTAAAATCGTTGTTGACCTTTTTTTGGTCTTAGACTGTCCTTGACTTCACATTTCGCTATGTTTACGATTGTTTAGCAATTGATTTTCTGTACAGTATATCCTGTGAAGTTGTCTAGACTCTAGAACCGCTATTGTGTGTCATAATATAGTACCCTTTTTTAAATTAATACGCATTTATAAAAACTTTTGACCACGGAAATAACCTGAAATCGAATCACGAAGCTTTGGCCCTTCAAATAAAAGTAAAATCAAGCACACAACGCCGCCCACTAACCTACAGTGTTTGTCTGAAGTTGCGTGTATGTAAGAATTTTACCATTGATTTAAATGGGCAAGTTTTACTACAATCTGCAGTACGAACCAGACCATGGGCATTGTCATGTCATCACTTACTCGGTCGATAGTAGTAGTAGTAGTAAAATTTATTCCGCATCAAACACACACGCAAAAGTATAACAGCACTGCTCATTAGGGTGGTTCAAAAACATTTTTTTTTCCGAAACGTTTTTCTTCGAGGGGCTTAAAAGGTGTGTTTTGGCGCAGAAATAACCCATTTAAATTTTTTTCGCTTTAATTTACATTAAGGGGTCGCGCACCCCCCACATTCTAAGCGCACCCCCCTAAATCACAAAATTGCCATATTTCCTAAACCACTTGAGATAGAAACTTCAAATAACAACCAAAAGATGCAAAAGATATGATTTCCCATTAGTGTTAAATACTTTTTATGCTGTCTGATCAAATTTTCAAGATAAATTTTAAAAAACTGTTTTTGTTCAAAATGTTAGATGAATGTTAACATTCATCTCAAATTTTGAACATACTACGAGCCTGTCAACGAACTACGAGTTTTGTTGCAGTTATGTTTAAAATCAAACTAAAGTTAACGTTTTAGTTAATTTCAAAACAAAGCAAAAAAAAGACAGAAAACTTTCTGAACACGGTGTTACTTGAGTAGCATACCACAATGACTGAAAACAGATAAGAAACATTAAAAGAGAGGGCAAAGTGTTTAACTCAAAATGGACAAACAAATACTTGTTTGCAGTTGTAAACTCAAAAGTGCTGTGTATAGTTTGCTGAAACGTGGTTTCAGTTCCAAAAGAATAAAATCTTAAACGCTATTTTAAAAACGAACATCCAAATCTCGCTGAATTAGATGCCAATGAAAAGAGACTTTAAGTAGGTACCAATCTTTTTCCATGATCACAAGACGTTTCGCCGTAACGGTGGTCAGACCCGGCGCCACGGGGGGGCATACCGGGGCCGTGCCCCCCAAATGACTATTTGTGCCCCCCAAACGAAAATTGTGCCCCCCCCCCCAAGCGAGGACTATGCCCTGAAGAAACTAACAGGCTCGGGGCTACTGGAGTGCAAATCGAGGCCCAAATTGGTGTTTGTCACCGGAATTTTTGTAATTTTTGTAGACTGACACCGGATTTCGTGACGTTTTTGGGATGAAGACCTTTTTTTTTTTTTGGAGATCACCTGTTTTTGGCCGGAAAAACCGCTTAAATTCCCGAAAAATCCCTTTGAATCTTTGGTCTTCACCTTGTTCATTTGATCCAGACTGGGATAAATTTCTCGTGCCCCCAAAAATTTATTTCTGCCCCCCAGTCACGCTATCCTGGCGCCGGGCCTGACGGTGGTAGCTACAATAGCGAAAGCACACGGCCTGCGACAAGTTTCAGCATTGTTGTTAATATAATGGCCCTTGTACTGCAGCGAGTTGCGCGGGCCTGTTCCCAGAGTATTTCCGGTTAGCATTTATCTATGACCGCTTAGTGTCGCATTCCAAATTCGTGCGAAAAGATTAAGTTAGTAACTGAATAGCAACATATCGTTCCATTTCCGCGGAAATAAGTAAAATTCTTGTCATAGCAACTAGACAACTACCGTGCAACAAAAAATTGTAAAACATTTGTGCAATACAATTCAACGATTTCAGAAAAAAAACGCAGGTAAATATTGTTTTGATTAAAATGTTCATATTTTCGAATTTTAATCAAAGCATTTCTCAAGTTCTGTACCACCAATCAACTTTTTAAATGAATAAATATCTAGAAAGCGGTTAGGATCTTAGAATTACGTCTTTCTGAAATCTTTTTGATAAACGTTGAATAATAGTAGTAGCAGTATTTAAACTGTAAAATTTTGCATGCGGGGACGCTTTTGCAGCCTTGACTAAACGCATTCGGAATGGAAAAGTACTTTAGTGGAAATTATGTCTTTCCGTCCCCGAAATCGAGTGAAGACCAAAAAAAATAAAAAAAAAAGGTCTTCACCAAAAATTGAAGAGTTTTTGTCCACGAAATCAAGTAAAGGCAATAAAAAAAAAGTTTTTCACCGAAATTGAAGAGGTTTTGTCCGCGAAATCAAGTGAACACCAAAGAAAAAAAAAAGGTCTTCACCGCAATTTAGGACTAACTTCGGCCAGAATTTGTGCGATTTATTCGTGCTGCCAGCCTCTTTTTCACCTGTTCAACCAGCGCTCAAACCTCGATGGGGGCACGCTAAATCTCGATGGGGAGAAGCTAACTCTCGATGGGGGGAGCATCCCCCCACGACCCCCTACAATTTAAGTACTGAGTTGTAGTAACGAAAAGTCACAATGACACTGGTAATCAGTATTAAAATAAGTTTTAAAAAAATTACGATGAGAGGATTATCGAAGGCGTGATATTATTACAAAGATTGTTACAAAAAGATGAATCAGTTTGTGTCTATATGGCAAGTAGGCCTAGATTCGAGATCAAGACCAACCGCTGAGAGTTGTAATGCTGAAACTGCTGTTGAAGAGAATAGTTCTGATTCTGAATCAGCCAAAATTGTTAAATTTTTATTCCTCGATTTTGCTTCATACGTTGGTGTTGAAGGTCTTGCTTTAGCGCACCACAATAGCTGAAGAGTTATGAAATGATATAATCTTTGACCGCGGAAACAAATAATCCGAAGTTCAAAACCTGCTTAGTATTTTCAAACATTTCAGTACTCACTCAGATTAAATATAATAAGAATAATATTCTTTAAAGGCGGTGAATCATCCAGCCAATTCCGGTGGTTTAGAATAGTTAAAATTGAACTATAATTTTTGATATTTTTTGTTTTAATTTTGGGGCTGCGGTTGCAAAGATATTCAACAAATACAAAAAGATATCCCCCGAAAAAAGTTTTTGGAAATTCTTAGTTTTGTTCTTCCCGCCAAAACCACAGTAGGCCTAATAGTTGTAAACGGGCCGACTAGTTCAGGCCCGAACCCGAAAATATAAGCCCGAACCAGACCCGAACCCGAAAACTAAATTAAAGCCCAAATCATGCCGAAAAAACCCGAATGTAAAGTTAGGTCTGAAAAATTCAGCAATGTTGCCAGATTATTTTGATTATATTTTTGTACACCTAAGACAAAAAGTACGTCTTAGGCCCGAATCAAGCCCGAAATTTTTGTCAACTTTAAGCCCGAACCCGGCTCGAACCCGAACCCGACCCGAAAAGCCCGGCCCGACTTACAACTCTGACGTAATTCCTCAAAGCAACAAATTGGACAGAGGTAAAACTTCAGAGTTTAAATACGTTTTTGCTTGCACCAGTTCAAAATGCGTTTGGTTTATCTTTTATTAGGTACTGTATGCGCGAATTTTCCACAAAATGAAGTTTAGGCTTAGCTTGTACCCAAAGACGAATCGAGAATTAAAGGAGGTTAACAATGAGCAATTGAGCATGGAATCTTCTCGTATTCAGCTTTTCCCAAACTTTTTTTCCAAAGACATTTTTTTATTCAATGATTTTGTTCCGGTATAAGCAATATCACTTTTGCTGCTGGCAAAACGTGTTGATTAGTAACACACATTGCTGACTTTTAGCATTGCTGACTTTTAGTTCGTTGAGCTAGAAGCGGGTTCGCGCTCAGTTAATTAGTATAGACTCGGTAGATCGTCAGGTCGGTGATAGTAGGCTGCTTGCTCCGGGTTCGATTCCCGAAATGGTCATGATGCGTTGTTGTGGCTTTGAGAAAGACAGTTGACATTCAGAGTATTTTAGCAGGCGATTAACGAGAAAAAAATTACTAACAAAGCCTGAAAAAACTGGGTGCTTTACGTTGACGTAGTTATTGTAGACAGACGCAAAGAGCCCAGTTCACACGCTTTAGGCCTACTAACTGAATAAAAGTTAGTCCAGCTAGCGTGCTTACCGATGTGGAATCGATATGGTCTCTCACTGTTCCATAACAGTAAAAGCTAAAACGAGTTTCTAAAACAAATCACTACTCATGAAGTCATACTTTGCATCGACTTCTTCCCAGTGCCGTCGTTACGGGGGTGGCCAGGGAGGCCGTACCCCCCTAACGACTGCTTGTACCCCCCCCCCCCCCCATTTTGGTTAACTCAGAATACGTTTTTGGAACATCATGTAATGACAAGACAACAGACATTAATGGAAATAGGAATAATAACGTTCAAACATAATTCTAGTTTGAAGTTTTTTCGATTCTTTGCAAAATTGTTGGCAACCAACTACTGTGCATAAATGTGATGCAATAATCCGTATCATTAATACGCCTTCACGGATGTGTCGCGGAAGAGAGGTGGAAGCCTACAGAATCGCTATCGGTACTTCGTTAGTGATTATGAACTGAAACAACATGTGAAAACATTGTTTAAAAGACGAGCTGTTGTTGTTTCTTAAGAGCATACTCAAAGATTTTTTAGGTGGCAGTCAGTGGTGCAACCTGGGGGAAGGGGCTTAGAGGGCTTCAGCCCCCTATAACCAAGTCATTTAGAAGATTTGATCGCAAAATACAAGCGTTTAAACATGTTTTGGACTTGACCTAAAGTATAAGGAGGGCGGAAGAAATTACGCAATTTAATTCTTTCAACGACTTCTGAATTTTAGCTTAGTTATTTATATGGCTTCAAAAACTTGTAAAATGTGATTGAAATAGCGTTAAAATCGCTATTTTTGCCACAAATTTACAAAAATTGCCCAGCCGCCGATGGCTCTTCCCCCCAGCCCCCATTTGTGATACGCTTGAGTTGCATTGGTTTGTTCAGCGCGGGGCTAAAGTAAACAATTGTTGTGAGAAAAAAATTTTCTTTAGATTCAAACCTCCTCCCTCTTAGCAAAATCCTGGTTGCACTTTTAGTCGCAATGACTACTGCAGACAGATTTTTTAAGCGATTAAATGGGCCGCATACGAACCGAGCTAAGAAACGCTTCTGGTCTTATGTGTCTTTTTTTTTTTAGACATGAATGAAAATTTTTCAAATAGCGCATAATTTGTAGTCGTAAAATATCAGTTTTTATGTCCAAAAGTTTAGTTTATTTTAGTGTCCCCCCCCACTTGTGGTTAGTGCCCCCTCACTTCGGTTGCTCTGGCAACAGCACTGCTTCTTCCTCGATGACTCCAAATGGCCGATTCTGGGCAATAATGTCTTACTCTGGGGTCCTCTAGTTCATACCCAGGTTTGCATTCATAAATGGCAATATCATCGATCCGATATATCGTTGTGTTCGCCTCGGTACATAACAAGTTTCATTGTATTTTCTAAATAACGTTAGTCTGACAAGTGTAGAATTGAACCTGGAGGACCGCATCGCTTTCTGAAATAAGCTCATTACAATTCTATGCAACTAGGCATTTAGTGACGAGGCCGTCAGCAGTGCTACTCCAGTGTTTGTTTGTGCGAAACAAACCTTTTCATAACAAGTAATTAAGATGGTTTTGACGTTTGCAGACCAAAGTTTTATTGTTTAATCGTTTTGTGTGCTTCTGGCCTAAAGGCTACCAGCGAGGAAGCCTAGGGAAGAGCCATCAGAACGGCGACAACTTAAAACAAGCAATGCGAAAAAATTGTCTTCCCACAGGAATTAAACTTGCAGCCATTAGATTACCGGTCCACTCCTCTACTACTTGAGCTGGAGAAGAAGTCTCCTCTCATGCACGCGCCAAAAACATCTTAATTCTTTCCTCACCTTGCTCGTTGAGCTAAACATAGTTTTTATGCCGGTTGCGCCACCCATTGACCACCTACGTAACCGTGCCTGGCCTTGCACTGGTCCTTGTCCCTCTCTTTTTTCTTTATCAATCATTCGAACAACTACTCCAGCCGTTAGTTTTACTTCCATCTTGTGTGCCTGCGTGTATGTTGATGAGTGTGATGATTGATTAGGCCAACAATGTACTTAAGCTGGTGTGACAGGTGTAGCAACCAAGCAAATAAAAATCGCGTTTTAGTCTTCAATATCCTCTGCATGTCTTAACGTCTGACATTGTGTCACTACTTCCTTCTCCTGACTGTACGTGCTAATGTTGTGTTGCCATGCATTTGCTATTGTTGTGGTGGTCAAGAATAAAAAAAGAATGAGTGAATGAGTTATTAAAACCATACAACAAGCAAGTTGCTGGGTTTAAATTGCCAAATTTAAGCGTGCGTGAATAAGTCTTCTCTAGCTCAAGTGGTAGAGCATTGAACCGGTGATTTAATGGTTGCAGGTTCGATTCCGATGGTAAGATAATTTTTTCGCAAAGCTTGTTTTAAGTAGTCGCCGTTCTGGTGGCTCTTCCCAAAGCTTCCGCTCTGGTAGCGTTTAGGCCGAAGCACGCAAAACGATTAAATATTAAAACTCTGGTCTGTAAACGTCAAAAACATCTTTATTGACTTATTATTAAGAAGATTATTTTGCACAAACAAACACTGCGAGTAGCACTGCTGCCAGTAACATTTTGCTCAAACAAACGGTAATGAGTTGACGGATCCCATCTTCTTGTCTTAAAGAGAGAAAAGTTTATTCTGCACAAACAAACAATGCAAATAATTCTGCTCAAAAAAATGTAACAGCAGCGGCAATCCATTAACAACATTCTGTCCCGTTTGATGGACATGAGATTTAAACCTTTAACTTCTAGCTCCACAGGCGTACGAGTTACCTTTTGACTTAGTTGCCAGATTGTTGCAAAAGTCCAATGCTGGAAATTAATTTTATGCAATAACCCAAAGTTTCGGTCCAAATTTTTTATATAATCAATTATATTAATAAATTATACAGGGTATTCATAAAGTCCTGATACAATTTCAAAAGTTTTTTATGAAGCCAATTCTTAACATATCTTAACCAGGTTGGTTTTATTTTAATCAGTGCTGCTTAAAGTTTTTATTTAAGATAAAATTTTGTGTTGCAGGTATAATTTTTATGTGTTTTATGAATGTGTTAAATAAACCCTTATTTATGGTTACTCTTCAAGAGAAGGCAGAATGTGTATCCTGGTTCATTGAAACAAAATCGGACGTTCAGACTCAGCGAAGGTACAGGACTAAGTATGGAAAAGATCCACCATCACGTTCTTCAATTCGTCGATAGTACAAGAAATTTATGGAGACAGGGTCAGTGTTGGATGTAGTGAGAAGTTCTTCATTCTCAGAAAATTCTTCATCCTCAGAAATTTGTTGCAGCATGTTGTCTGCAAACTCTTTTCGTTTTGGCTTGGCATTTGGTTGAAGTCTCTGTAACATTTGCCCTTTGTGAGCATACTATTGTAACCTTTTGTGTAGAACCTTGTTCTTTTGTTAGTTTTAATTCCAATTCTCTGGCAACAGTATGAATAGACTTCATAGGAGAACGGCTAAACGCTTGTCTTTCACTCTCGATGTTTTCCGCAGATGTTCTTGGTTGCCCTCTTCTCACTGCATCCAACATTAACCCTGTCTCCATAAATTTCTTGTACTATCGACGAATTGAAGAACGTGATGGTGGATCTTTTCCATACTTAGTCCTGTACCTTCGCTGAGTCTGAACGTCCGATTTTGTTTCAATGAACCAGGATACACATTCTGCCTTCTCTTGAGGAGTAACCATAAATAAGGGTTTATTTAACACATTCATAAAACACATAAAAATTATACCTGAAACGCAAAATTTTATCTTAAATAAAAACTTTAAGCAGCACTGATTAAAATAAAACCAACCTGGTTAAGATATGTCAGAGTTGTAAACGAGCCGACTAGTTCAGGCCTGAAACCGAAAATATAAGCCTGAACCCGAAAACTAATTTGAAACCCAAATCATGCCCGAAAAAACCCGAAAGTTAAGTTAGGTCTGAAAAATTTAGCAATGCTGCCAAGTTGTTTTGATTATATTTTTGTGCACTCAAGACAAAAAGCACGTCTTAGGCCCGAATTAAGCCCGAAATTTTTGTCAACTTTAGGCCCGAATCCGACCCGAAAAGCCAAGCCCGACTTACAACTCTGAGATATGTTGAGAATTGGCTTCATAAAAAACTTTTGAAATTGTATCAGGACTTTATGAACACCCTGTACTTTTATATCAATAGTTGAACTATACTCAAAATATGATCAACCCAAGTATTTTCTTTTTTTATGAATATGACTACATCAGCTTACGTTTCGAACTTACTAGGAGCAACGCAGCTTTTCCACATTCTTGTGTGCATGTGCAAGCGCAACCAGCATGACGGCTTCTTGAACCAACTGCAAAAGATGGGTCGCAGCTGCTCAGACATACCTAACCTACTGCAGAAGCAGCCGATCGATTTCTCGGAGGACGTTCTTTAAACATGAAAATTATTGCAACTACATGCAGAAAAAGAAAAATTGGATTCTACAATCACTTTGAACTACGAATGAATCATTTTATTAACTTGATATTCTCCGCTTCCCCCACTACCACACCAGAAGGTTTCTTGGAAAAATTTCGGCGGTACTGCCTAATTTTTCCTCCCTAAACAGCCTGTTGTCCACATTTTTCGGACATTACGTCTTGTAATTCCAAAACTTGGGTTTAAACCAAGATGTGGCTATACTGTGCTTCATTTTCATTCCGTTTACAATTCTTGTGTTGAGTTTCAAACTCATGGTGTCTGCGAGCGCACGGTTTGGTGAGATGTGATGCGCGCTTGCCGCGAGTTCGCGAAGTTACCATTTCGTGTTTAATGTCATCATTGTATTTTTATCAATAGCCAATTTTGAATTGCCTGACCGTAAAATGAAAAATGACAGTTCAGCCCGTGCGCCAGACAGACCCGGCGCCACAGGGGGGCATACCGGGGCCGTGCCTCCCCAACTGACTGCTTGTGCCCCCCCAAACGAAAATTGTGCCCCCCCCAAGCGAGGACTGTGCCCCGAAGAAATTTACAGGCTCGGGGATTCTGGAGCGCAAATCGAGGTCCAAACTAGTGTTTTTTTGTGGACTGACACCAGATTTTGTGACGTTTTTGGGATGAAGGCCTTTTTTTCTTTCTTTTTTTTTTTGGAGAACACCTGTTTTTGGCTGGAAAAACCGCTTAAATTTCCGATTTCGGCCGAAAAATCCCTTGCAATTTCAGTGAAGACCTTTTTTTTCATTTTTTTTGGAGATCACCTGATTTCTGCCGGAAAAACAGCTTGAATTTCCGATTTCGGCCGGAAAATCCCTTTGACTTTTTGCTCCTAACCTTGTTTATTTGATCCAGACTAGGATAAATTTCTCGTGCCCCCGTGCCCCTCTCGAATTCACACAAAATAAACTTCTCGTGCCCCCCCAAAATTTATTTCTGCCCCCCTAGTCACGCTATCCTGGCGCCGGGCCTGAGTCGCCAGATGCAGTTGCTAGCCCAAAGTAATATTGTACGTTGAGAAAAAAATATCAATTCTGTTTCAATGTATTTAAGAGTGATATTAGTTATTCATTTTAAGATATTTTTAATTTCCTGATGAGGGCGGTCTGCAAAACGCCAAAAACGTTCGAATAAATATGAAGTTAGCCCAACTCAAAATAGCCAAGTAATATGATCAATGGAGTGGTGTTTCTGAGCTGTATTGCAATCTTTAAAAAGGCTCTGAAAGTAACCGTCCTAGGTCTTCAATTTCGCTAAGTTTTTGTGGTATACGACAAAGTTCTGTTTTACAAGTTTCCAACGTCGAGACCTTCAAAAAGCATTTTGCCTCTTCTCAAAAGTATGATTTTCCCAAAGAATTTTACTAGCTTTACTGAGCATACGGTAAGAGAGCAGTTCAAAATATGTAGGTTAAGTGTAGAAGCAAATTGTTTGTGCAAAGTTTAAAAATTCACTTACCCTGCTGTTCTTTCCAGATTACTTCATTTTGTGTAGCTTCGAGGCATGCACCAAGAGAGAAATCAACAGAACGGCTGTTATTGTCATGTCCTTCGCACTGTCTTGAGCTATCTTTGTGACTTAATACATTTGGTTTTGCAGCTAAACATCTTAGCAAACTCTTCACAATTCAAAAGTTTTCGTGAATTAAGTTGTTTTGCAATAACCCGCTGAGTACATATTTAGTGACGAAACAGAAAGATAATCATGGAAATACCCTTTATTTTCTTGCCAACAGAATGTAATTGTACAGTTGTTATAGAATTTTTCTCCATTTGATAAGTTTTTCACATTTCAAGGTTCAGTTGAAAGATATGATTTAACCACTAACTTTTTTGGTTACCAAATATTTTCAAAAAAAATTCAGGGTATTGCTGTGTATATTTTTTGCTATGGGTTCATTATGAATGTAAATGATATAAAATCGACAAACACACAACTTTTTTTTCTTTGTTTTTGAAACAAACGAGTGTAAAACGTTTATCTACACTTTATTCACTTCATTTTATATAATTCTTACTTTATATTAACTGATAACAATTATTTTTAGAGTCTCAAAAATCATCTTGCTTATAAAGTTTTTTTAACTGTTAATTTGTTCCTTTATTTAATACACTTTCAAAAACGAAAAAATATTACTGTTTATTTTTTTTACTACCGTTTATAAAAAATGAAAAAAATTCAGCACCTTAAAAAAACAAAAATTTTCAAACTATGAAAACCTGCCTTTATTTACATCATCAAATCATTTGACAAAGACTTCTTGAGCGAGATTGTTACTACTTGCTTTTGATTTCAAAGCGATGTTAGCGATATCGCTTTTATCGAGCAAGATCTTTTTATTAGTATAGTGTTCAGAGCTAGCCGGTTTGACGTTCAACATTTTAATGTGAATGACAAACACAAGAGCAGGCTGATAAATCTGTTGCAAATTGTATTGCATTTTTGTCTTCCATCTCAGTTTTTTTGGAACAAATCCCTTCAGAAAAAAGCTATTACTTCAAACTTACTTTCCTTTGAGTCCAATTTATATATAAATAACTCCTGAAAGTTTGAGGTTGCTAAGGTAAGGGGAAGTTTTCCAATTTTGACGTTTTCGAAGTCCTTTTTAAAAATTTGAGCATTTTTTGACACATATTTAACTTAAATGACGCCACAAAAAGTTTTTGCGGCGTAACCACTTTGACTTGGGCGTTTTATTAATTCAGTATCAAAAAAAAAACAATGTGCAAAATTTGAACCGCCTATGACGTCGTTAAAGTCACTTTTCAAAAATATAGCTCTGACGTCACAAAGATGAGGCCATCAACTCAAAATTAATTTTTCTGAAAAGTTTTATTGAACACCAACACGTATGCCAAAACTGGTGTTTCTATGACTTTTGATTTAGAAGTTAGATGGGGGGCATTTCGCCTTCCCTCGTGTAAATATGCGTTGGTCAAATAGCCCGCGTAAATTAAGGTTAATTAATTTAAATCAGATTACGTAAAATTTTTACCCCAGTAAATCGTGTAAACTATTAATACTTTTGTTTTACTTTTTTTACTAAAGTAAATTCATGGAAACTAGACAACCAAGTAGCTTAAGTCTCCTTAATCTTCTCCGCTTCATAAACCAATGAAATTTCAGTAAATTAAGATTATGCCAAGCTCAAAATACTTTAATCAAGCGTCTGTATGCAATTCTAAGTTGATGAGTAAATTCAACGCAATTGCTAAGTTGAAAAGTTTTGAAATGCCAAAATTTATTATACGGTTTACGATTTTGCTATACATCACGCATCGATTGGCAAATTGAGTAAGGCCATAAACTTAAAGGAAGTGAATGATCCTGATTGCATAACGTATGTACAACAGATAAAAAAAATATCTAAAACAAGCTATTAATGAATTTCAGCTTTCTACGACCTGCCGTTTTTGAGATTACGTATTTTGAAATTAGAGATCTTCTCTGCGGTGTTGCCAGTTAAAATCTCAACTTTTCTTAAATTATCCATACGGTAACTTTTACAAATATTTTGAAAGAACATGATTGCATTGCTTCAACTATTTGTTAGCGTTGCAAAATAAATATTTAAAAAAGTTAACTATCGTAAGTCCAAAGCATGAAAAACTAAATTTTCACTGGCAACATTGCAGAGGAGATTTCTCTAACTGTGAAACAAAATTTCTCGAAAATGATAGGTCCTAAAATGTTGAAAATTGGTGAAGATATGTTTGAATTTATTTTTTTTATCTTTTAGGTATATTTCCACGTAGACGCTTAACCCCCTTTAATTTGATTTACTGTCGTGTTAAGAATCTTTTTATAAAATACATAATGAAATAGAAATTGAGATTGCGACAGTTCAAAGCTTAAAAGGTCAACTGGCTATGCTCAAAATTTTGTAAACCGTGGGATGTTCTTCCGATTTGATAGTAGCTACAAAATTGACCGATTGCTCAATTAAGCCTAAGCAGAAAACATGAAGTCATGTGAACTTTCTTGACTGCTATGTAACTTCCTTTAACGTGTATTTTAGCAACATTTTAGACTTAAAGCAACGATAGAGCTGGTATTGCAGTTCATCAAAGTTTTCTGGCGTTTCGTTATGCTAGCAAATTACGTTCAATGTGCAACGGATATGAGTCTAATACCGGTTTTATAATTGATATCCAGTTCAATTTAAATTCAACCCACTCGCAGTAAAAAGCTCTATGCTGCGTGATTGTATTTGGAAGATGATAGTGGAAATTTTCCCGCATAATAAAACTCAAGTAATATTGAAATTGAATAGCGTAGATGATTTAGGATAGGTTTATGGAAGAGCCGTTAGACATTAATTCTTTTATCAAAAACGAAAGAGCTAATAAAATGTTATGTATTTTAAAAAACGTTTCGGTTAATACTCATACCATTATAAATCTTATTCAAATAAAATTTCTATTTCTGTTTTTTTATTGATTCCCAAAAATTTTTTCAAACAAAAAAGATTGGCATTTTTAATCTTATTCCGATGAAATTTCTACTTCCATTTTTTTTTCCCAAAAATCTTATTCAAATATAAAAGATTGGCAATTGTTTAAGTATTTACCGAAACGTCTCCTAAAGTGTAAAGAAATATATATTGGCTTGTTTGTTTATGATTAAAATTAATTCTTTTCATTACGTGTTTTAGCTCGTTTTTGACGATAATTTCCAAAAAGACAAAAAAAAAAAGTAAAAAAGCTTGTGTTTTCCAAATTATTCAATGTTTTCTACAATAGATTAATTACCTCAGTAGTAACCGCATTAAAAAATGAACTTTAATAAAATCCAATAGTATGTTTCAACTACAAATCGGATTATCAGGGGTAAATTATTCCAAACTAGTTGTAAGTTAAAATTACTGCGTAGTACTAAAGCATAAAAACAGAGTTTCTAAACGGTTTTGCAGCAAAAAAGAGCAAAAATATCCGAAAAGGAATAGTAAAAATCAGGTTCTAATTGTATTTTAGTATTGCTCAGTGACAAGAAAGAAATGCATTATCGTACACTGTAAAGATAAATGTCAGAAATGCACATCAGTGAACTGTAAGCGCTTAATAATATTGCAAAAGTTGCTACACGTGCAGATAGGCTGCCGGTACTTTATTATTGGCTAATTTCAAGATAAGATAAGGTTCAAAAAAATCAATAAAGAATCACAAGTGTTCCGTGATAACCAGATATTTGTTGATAAATCAGAATGCTCAAATTTTATTCTATTTGAATCACTCATTTAAATGTCTTGAAGAAGCCAGTTAGTATAAATGGGCAAAACGTTGAAAATATTCTAAAAAAAGCGCACTAGTATTGAATAAACAAACTATTTCAAAGCTTTTAGTTTTGATTTTCTATGCGTAGTGGATATATCAAAGTCAAACCCTTTTATTTTACTCGATGTATTAATAACGAACTGCGTAACGAATTAGCGAAGCCAATCGCCCAGTCATTGCTCCTAGGCAATACAGCTCCTTGAGAAGAAATATATTAGCGGTGTATAATTGACAGTTGAATCTCAAGTATTTGACCTTCCTGGTAATTGAATTGAAACTCATAGCTCTCGATTCAGAAGCGAATGCGCCTGCTATTCGACCGCGTGAATGGTATTTCTAGAACAATTATAAACTGTTGAATTAGCAATTATTATAGAATACGTACTTAGTAAAAACTTAAAAATGATTGGACTGGTGGGAAATGATTTTCGTGAAACCAAGTATTTTTACTTACACAGTAAAAATCATTTCAATCTGTTAATGCAAAAGTTTTACAAAATGTTTGGTTTCAATAAAGTTCTTCAAAAATCCCTAATTCATAGAGTGGTAGAAAAATTTGGTGCAGAAAAATTTCTTTTGAAAAATTTGAAACAATGCAATTGTTTTTGCATGAAATACATCTGCCTAAAAAGAATTTTTTGAGAAATTTTTTTTTGAAGAGGTTTAATTTTAAATACAATCACACTCAATTTGTTTCAGATTGAGATAAATCTATACTTACAAACCTGGAGTAAAATGCTTAAGCTATTTGTTTGTATATTCATAGCTCTTCTTGTAGTATTTCTCAAAGGTAAAGAAAGCTTTTTATCGTGAACAATGTTAATAGTTGTTCTTGTTCTATTTGTATAATTATCAGAGGTGGAATCCTCGAGGACATATTTTGAAGTCCTTGGCCTTGACCTCAAAGGTCAAGTCCTTGGCCTTGGCCTCGAACCCTCAAGTCCTCTAAAATTGCCCTGTCCTCGGCTCGAGGACAGCACTACTTTTTGAATGGTTAAAATTTTGTAGATGGACTGAAAGTTTTTTTTCTAGACCGTTTATTGTGGAGATCGCCTGAAACAATTTTATGAAGACCTTGTTTTTCTTGGAGAACAGTTGCGTTTGTGTCCTCGGTCCTTGGCTTTGGCCTCGAGTATTCCTGTTCTTGGCCTCGAGAGTGTCTGTCCTTGGCCTTGGCCTCGGATTTTTTTTGTTTTCTTGGCCTCGAGCCTTGTATCCTCGACTCCGCCTCTGATAATTATCCTGTTGTCACTGGATAGTGTCAGATGCAAACTGTTGGATGATCTGCGCACTATGAGTACTTCTTGTTTGGAGGAATACGCGCCTGTGTAGAAGTTTCCAGTGACCCAAAGTTCCTGTGAATATCTCCGAATTCTTGCCCATTAAACTTGCTGCTTGTTCAAAGCCACCAAGTAGAAATGATCTCCGCAAAGCTTCTAATCCAAGGACGCAACAACATGACCACGGTGCAGGTTGAACCCAGACCATGCGATCAGGGTAGTCGCAAAAACAACGGCTTTGTCCACTTGGTCACCCAGCCGCCAATGCTGAAGCATGATGTAGTTTGTTTAGACTTTATTTTCTTCTTCGTTATCTTGCTAGAGATAAAAATGTTTACAGCCTATTTATCAAGTAAATATGGAACAACTATATTAATCAAGTCATTAATCGAAAACAAATATTCATTTCAGCAATCAATTTTGAAATGATTGTTATCCTCACTCGTGGTGCCAAAGTACCGGTTTTCTTGGTTCTAAAAGTAGCATGACGCTTAAATTGCAATAAAAAAGTTTTTATTAGTTCCAAAGTAACGTACAAGAGAACACTAAAATTGATTTGAAACAGTTCAATTTAAAATACTGCCAACTTGCCCAGCTTCAGTAAATTTCTTCATCAACGAATACACGTACTTTTTGTAATCCTTGACTGGTTTCAACGATTTGATTTTCAGTAAATGGTCAACAAGAATGCGTTGAACGCAACCCCGATTTAGTTGAGGAGGGCCGAAACTGCAGAAAGTCGTGCGAAACAGATGCAGATTGCAAGGGATCAAAAAAGAGATGTCTGTGTGATGACTTTTGTGGATTGTCTTGCTTCAACCCAAGTAACTACGTTATATACAAAGTTTACTAACCACTTACCAGTTATGTATAAAGTAGTGTACGACTGTACGTATTCTACCAAAGTTTTGAGTTCCAAAACTTTTTCCAAAGAAATAAGTTTTGTGTTCAAGCTTTCTTGTTTTCTGAAGTGGTACTTGCTTGCAATACCTTGTAGAACATAGATTGAAAATTTGAGGTTCAATCCCATGACTAGTCAAATCAGAAATCTTCGTAAGGACCTGTGTGGGTCACTCGCAAATAGTTTTTAAGTATCCCCATTATTTCTAGGGTGGCTTGTAAGATAAAATTTGCGTTCAGCTTTATAAATTTTAGAAATCTATGCTTAATAATAGCGCTAATCCTTTCAAAACTATTACACCTTTTGAATTTAATTATCTTGCATAAAAAGGTAGTAAAACTACACTATGCTTTTGCTATTAATAATACTGTACTTAGCGATGAATAAAGAGATACTGTACATGAATAAATTAATCAAAAATGAAAGACAACAAATGCGTGCATCAATCAATCAATCAATAAATGAAAACTAAAAAGAATTACGAGTAAACGGATGAACGGTCAAACGTACAAACAATGAACAAAAAGCACGTGGTTTTGATTTTGTAAAAGCGTTTTTTCTCTTTTGATATTGTTTTAATACTGTTGTTTTTTGCAAGATGCTAGCTGCGTTGATCCAGAAGAAATTGAATATGGAACAATTGACGGTGATGGCAGAAGATACGGAGACGTAATTTTTTATCAGTGCAACGAGGGATATGCTTTGGTAGGTTCGTCTCGTAGAAGATGTCAATCAGATAAGGAATGGTCAGGGTCTGTGCCACGTTGCGAATGTAAGTACAATATTTTATCAATTACACCATTTATTATCAATTTTTTTGCCGTATTCAGGAAAAGGCAAAGGAACAGTGGTCTGTTAGTGAAGATGCGATATGCCTTTCGCTGGTTGTCTACCTCATGTTGAAGACCTGCTCTTTTCTTGTTCTGAACACCAAGAATAAAGTCGTCTTTACCAATCTTGAAGTCTTTCGTTTGGCCTGACAATGAAGAGGAACCAGACTGTAAGGGTTTAGTAGCACACATTTTTTCACAAGGCCCAGTCTGCTTAGATCAGTTAAATTTGTGTTTTTGAAGGCGCTTAAAGAAGGAAACGCTTCAGTTTTATTGAAGCTAATAAGGTACAGCATATCTTAACGCAAAGTTGGCGCAAATAAAATTGAATACGATTTTGTTTGTGACCTCTCAAACCACGCAGCATTTTAGCATTCCGTTACTTTTGCAATTTCAGCCTGGTAACAACAAACAAAAAAAAATGCTTTAAGAGTTAGAACACTTGGCAATACCCATTCCAGTTGAAATTCTTATTTTCAGGATTTTTTCAAATAGAATCTCGTTGTTGCTTTCCAGTAGTAGAATTATTAAATCTCGTTAGATCGAGTTTTAACAGCAAACACTTTAATGCTTACCTCCATTTGGTTTGTTTGTGATAAACTAAACATTCCGTCTACTAATGCTTATCCATAAAACAGCAGAGATGTTTGATGTCCGAAGAATAGCAAATTACTATAGTTTCAGGTGAAAATTAGTTTTACACGAGCTATTTGACGAACGCATTTACATGGGAGGGGGGGCAAAACTTCTCCGATCTAACTTGGAAGCCGAAAGTTATGAAGGCCCCAAATTTGGCATGCGGGTTGGTATTCATCAAAAATTGGAAGAAGAATTGGTTTTGAGTTGATGTGCCGCTACGGCTGTATTTTGGAAAAATGACGTCATTTTTCAATGACGTCGCAAGCAGATCAAATTTTGCATATGTTTGTTTGTTTAAACTGCATCATAAAATGCTTTAGTTAAAGTGGTACGTCACAAAAACGTGTTATAACTTCACTTAAGTTAAACATGGACCAAAAAATGCCCTGATTTGAAAAGTGAGTTTGGCAAACCTTTAAATTTGGAAAATTTTTCGTTACCTTAGCAATTTCAAATTTTCACGAGTGATTAGTAAATAAACGTTACTTAAATTCAAGTTAATTCAGAGTAAAAGCTTATTTTTGAAGGGATTTATCGTGAAAACTGAGAGGGAGTATTTTCGCTCCTACCCGGGGTAAAATAGGGTTAAACGCTACAATCAAAGAGTTTTGTCTCTTATCAGTGACCCGTATGGCGCAACCTTGCATTTGAAGGCCCGTAAGGAATATGCAGAGAATCAATTTTCTTATGCACTGTATTCGATCACTCTGTAACACGTTGGAATACAGTCTTGCTTATCTGTATCTCACGACAACTTTTCCCTGACAATTCCTTTAGCAAAGTTAATACTGATTAAAACATGCAAAATTAGACTTCTTTTACTAATATGAATAGGTTTGATAAATGACATAACAAAAAATTATTTGTCGATACTGGAAAAACCCGATAAGAAGTAGATGAAATTTATTTCGATGACACTATAAAAAAGTAAAAAAATGAATATCGAATACTCGGATGGATTGAATTCAAAATCAAGGGAAATTTTTAACCCTAGAAATGCCGGATATTCTTCTTCAAGGCCTATCAAAAGGGTCCATTGACTTTAGCACCTAAAAGCATTTTTTGAACTGCAATAATGTAGGTTAGTTCGCGCTGCCCTGGTACCGATTTTTCCCAAGCGTAAATACATAATGCTTGATAGCTTAATTTTTGAACTGCAATGTCTTGCTAAAATCATAAAAAATTTAAATTGAGAGCAACAAGGGTTTAGCATATTCTTTTACAGTATGAAAGTTTATACTTGCTTAAGCTACGATACAGAATTTTTTGTTTAGTGGGATGCAGCAACCCTATTGGTTACAGAAGCGCTTTTGTTGAAGATTTCTTGCATCCTACATTTCGCGTTGGAGAGAGCGCTCGTGTTTCTTGCCGACTCGGTAAGTTGCAGCAACAAAGTTAAAGTGCATTTGATCTTAACTGGTAAAATTACGATAAGCAACAAATGATAAGACTTAAGTTTTTTGAAAATGAAAAAAGGTAAAAATGTGTTTTTCAAAAGCATTTGTTTAAAACCTGATAGCGATCGACAGAGTATTGATAGGGATATCCAGTTTCAACTTTTTCGTTTGCGGAAAGTGTGGCGAGAAGCAATAACGTTACCAATCCAGCAAATCTTATTGTGGTTTGATTCGCGACCAAAAACCAATTAATGATTACTTAACTTTGTTGAGTTACACCAATACCCAAATTATCGTACGTCCGTACTATTTGAATAAAATTTATCCCTGATGACCCCACTTTGCTGGTAAAACAGACTATCCTGTTAGGTTTTCAAGGATTTATGTTTTAATTGTATTAATACTCCGAACATCAGCAGTGATATCGTGCAGTACAATGGATACTTTTTGTAGGTTTTACATCAACTAGTTCCGCAATTAGAATAACTTGTCAAGAGGGAAGAACGTGGAACGATTCCAATATACCGTGCTTTCCTTTGGACTGTGGTAACCCAGGTTTTCCTAATAACGGCTATGCCAGAGGAGAAACTTTCACATTCGGGGGGCGAGTTGAATTTTTCTGCAATAAGGGTAAGACGCAAATAAAAACGATATTACATTAATTATGTGTTATGAAATTTGTGGTCGTCAATGGTCTTGCTCTTTCTGTATTGTGAAGATCTTAATTAGACTCAGAATTGTAAGTCGGCCGGGCTTTTCGGGCCAGAATCGGGCTTGAGGTTGACTAAATGCCTGGGTTAATTCGGGCTTGGCTTGCGTACTTGTCTAGTGTTTTAGCCTTTTAGGTTTTAGAAAAGCATAATTATGAAAATACTATAAATCTACAACCCTGAACGACGATTTTGTTTAAGCATCATACAATTATTATTGCACAATTATTATTATTCTGTCACAATTGATTAGCGGTAATAGTAGTTTTCTTTGAACCGCATGCGAGCAGTTACAGTACACATTTTTTGGACATAGCTCAACTTTCGGGCATTTTCGGGCCTGATTTTGGCTGCAAATCACTTTTCTGGTTCTTGCTTATATGCTTTCGGGTTCCGGCTTGTGCTTTCGGTTCGGGTCTGTACTGGTCAGCCTGTTTACAACTTTGCTTAGGCATACCGACCACATCATTCAAACTTATCTGTCATTCAAAATTTTTCTTCCTTCTACGAAACTCCCGAAATAATATATTTACAGAATTAAAAACGTCAGTAGCGTAGCCAGGGGGGAGAGGGGGGCTCAAGCCCCCCCTCCCCCTATTGGCCTGAAAAGTATGCAAAATTTCACGTTTTTAGTGCTTTTGAAGCCGATTTTTGCTCAAAAAATCAAAACAGCTCCCCTCCGAAGGGATTTGGGGTCGAAGTTGTTAAACAGTCGCCGTGATTCGGGCGGAAGAAGCTTTTGAATTTCCGATTCCGGCCGAAAAATTCGTCTCAATTTCAATGAAGACCTTTTTTTTTTTGGAGATCACCTGTTTTTGGGCGGAAAAACCGTTTCAATTTCCCGATTTTGGCCGAAAAATCCGTCTCAATTTTGGATAAACTGTTTGAATCTGATTCGAAAGCAATGAAAATTCGGGTCAAGGTCGCTTACAGTTGTCTCACTCTTTCAAAAAAAGCCCCCCCCCCCCCACTTTCCAAATCCTGGCCACGCGCCAAAAAAACGTTGTGTAAAAACTACACATTATTAACTCATTATTAATAAATTGTTTTCATTTTTAGGGTTTATCTTTGACCCAAGCATAAGGCAAAATTTCATTTCCTGTGCAGTAGCTGGAGAATGGGTTGGAAGTTTACAACTGGAAGATTTGCCAACCGTATGCCAAAGTACGTATTAATTTAAAATAAACAGTCACACTAGGTATGAAAGTATCTACTAATATTGTGCTCCAAACATGTATTTTTATTTCTAAAAATTCAAAAGCGATGTTCTGCATTATTTTATAAGCATAATAAATTTTCATAATATTTAAGTAACTTACAAATTCTAATCATTGTTTGCAGCTATTAATTGATTACAGTAGTCTACAGACATTGCTATGAATTTAGACATTCGGATGCAGAAAGGTACCGAATTTTCCACATTTCAGTTTTGTGACAGGACTTAAAACAACCTATCAACAATAATATTATTGTTTTAGGAATCCAATGCCCCCAGCCTTCTGTTCCAGAAAATGGAGCAATTGATGTAGAGGGTTTACGACTAGAATATGGAACTCAAATCCAGTATTCTTGTGACGCGGGTTACCGAATTGAAGGAAATTCAGTTGCAATGTGCAACGAAAACGCAACCTGGGGGGAAACACCTAGTTGTATTGGTAAGATCGAAATTGCTTCAATACAAATTAATTTTAGTAGTCGAGAGGATAGAGCGGCTGCTACTGAAATGGTTGACTCTGGTTCGATTCCCGGTTAGGTCGAACCAAACTCTATAAAAATTGATATATTAAATGGTTTAGTTGCCAACCAAACAAAGAGCTCGATGACGAAAAGTCAGAGCCTGTTAACAATAATAAAAAAACACCTACAAAATCGTTAAAATAATATCCCCAACGGGCTGTTTCGCCGTTAGATTCTTCAGGGGGGTGACAGCAAATCTAAACAGTAAACTTTAAGTAGAGTCTGGGCTATTAAAGAATTAGTAGAAGTTAACCAACTAGCAAATGGTATTCCAGAACGCGGGCAGGCCAAATTAATTCCTACGTCAGTCTTAATTGCTAGTTGGTTAATTTTTACTTATCCTTTAACGCCGGCCCGACCCCGTTCTGGAATACGTCGAAATTTGCTGGTTGGTAAACTTCTACTAATTCTTTAATCGCCCACACTCTACTTAAAATTTACTGTTTAGATTAATTGCTACCACCCCCCTAAAGAGCTAAACGGCGAAACAGCCTGTTGTTGGGCATTATTTTAACGATTTTATAGTTGTTGTTTTTTATTGTTAAAAATTGATATTCATAGCTTTCCTTCTTGACATTCAACATTGAAAAGGACAGCGTAAAGCCTACCCAGTGTGTGGCAGACAGGTGGGCAAGTGGCAGCTTAATCGAAGACCGCAAAGTTCCTTTCCCAGTCTCTTGGCCAACGTAACTTGGTAGTAAAGATCTACTGAATAACCAACTTTTCATGGCACTCAAAATTATGATATTGTTATAATTTTTCTGTATGCGTAGAATGTGTATGAAAGATCAGACAGACGATGGCCGAGAATTCAATCTGTGTAAATTTTTGTTAATTTTGAGTCACGAATTCAAGTCTTTTAGTGATTGGTTTGGCATTACTTTAAAGTGTAAAAATTCGAATGGTGCCAGCTAATTTTTAGATAGATGCAATTTTTCTGTTTGTGTTACCTTATATGTTTAATTAAAGATTAGAAGAGGAAACGCAAAACTGCAATCCTATCCACATTCCTGATTTGCAGTGTGTTGGGCAGCAAATTGCCCATGTGTCAATGACGTCATCAATAGTTTAACCTTAACGTGTATGTTAATAGAACATATTGACTGCGACTTTCAAGATGCAATGCAGCCAACGTGCTCCTTTGACAACGTCGGCTGGGAAAGAACATTTGTGCGGAATGATAGAAATGGCGAAATAGGTACAGAAAGTTAAATTATACTTTGATGAGTTTATACAGGGAAGCCTAATAAATGAAATAAATAAATGAAATAAACAATAAATAAATGAAATGAAATGAAAATAATCAAAAGTGGCCGCCACACATCAATTGGTTTGCTCATTATCGACGTTTTTATTATTATCCAGAGACAGAATTTGGGTGTTGTCTAATGAATTAGGATTGTGAGACGTGAAACCTCTGTGAAGTATTTAATTGTTTCTGCATAGTTCAGTTGAGGAATAATGCAATATTGTAAAATAATTATTACAAGGAGCATTAGGCGTTTCCTAACTTTTTTGTTTGCTTCTTCAATATTGTTCGAATTGTGGATGTATGGTTTATCGTGACTTTTAGAATGCTAATTGAACCTATTTTAAATGGCAATCTCTCTTTTTTTTGTGATAAATCCATTCAGAAAAAAAGAATTTTACTTCAAACCGCGTGGTCTTTGAGTTAAATATATTCAGAAACAACTCGTGAAAATTTGAATCTCTCAAAGTTAGGAAAAGTTTCCCAGCTTGGAGGTTTTCCGAAGTCATTCTCCGAAATCTGAGCATTTTTTGGCCCGCCTTTGATTTAAATGACGTCATAAAATGTTTTTGTGACATAACCACTTTGACTTAAGCATTTTATGATTTAGTTTTTAGATATAAACATGCGCAAATTTTGAATTGCCTCTGACGTCATTTTGTTAAAGTATAGTCATAACGTTCCTATAATGACATCATCAACTCCAACCGAGTTTTTCAAAAATTGTTGGCGAATACTAATCCGCATGCCGAATTTGGTGTTTCTATGAGTTTTGGTTTAAGAGTTAGATAATGGGGGCATGTTTACCCCACTCCCGTGTAAAATGAGTTGGTCAAATACCACCTGTAAAGAAAGGTTTAATGCTTCATACTTTTCCTACTGTAGGGTTTGTGGTTGAATCGTCTTCAAGAATGCAAGAAAATAGTCTTACTTCTCAACCGATGCCAGGACAAGTAATGTGCTTGAATTTCTACTACCGAGTTACTGATCGATCACAATCTTTAGAATTTTATGTCAAAGATGTAAACTCCTCAACAAGGTAATGCGACATGAACTTAACGGCAACAATACGAATAAATTGCGAAATAAAATAAAAATTATTCCGGATCCAAAGCATAATTATTCACCTTGCTCCGTTTGAGTAATAAGCAACAAATAAGTCACTATCAGAGCAATTGCACCCTAAAAAGTTCGAACATTAAGAAATAAACTACTGACTGGAATGCACGTTTTCACAATGTGATTTTAAAATGTTCTTACACTAAAGCATTTAAGCCCCCACGACAGAGCAACTGTCCAACTATGCAACTTTTTTTCTTTTATAAATCGATGTTTGGGATGTAATGCTTGCATTGGGATCGGCATCCCAGTAGTTGTAAATTGGTTGGTGTGTGTATAATTTTTTACATGTTGAATGTGTTCAGCTTTATGAAGCCTTAAAGTTTAAAAGTACAGTGTACTACTGTGCATGAGAGGTAGTTTGTACTGCTGCAGCGGCAGTGGTTAATAATGAGGAATATTGCGTGACAAAATATGGGTCATAGGTTTTGGACAATTGAAAAACGGATAAATGAAGACGAATGGCTCGGAGCAGAAGTGCAGATAGAAAGTATCGAAGACTTTGTGCAGTTTGAAATCGTTGGTAAAACAACAGCAAATGACGTCATTGAAGTTGATGACGTAATCATATACAATGGAACATGCGGTAAGCCTGGCAAAAAGCAGCTATTCAATACTCTCATCACGAGAGTTTTGCTTTCAAAAGAGTGAAAAACAAAAACTTTAAAACCATGCGGAATCTGAAATTGCTACTAATATTTGTTTTAATTAAAATTAAGTAAGCCTAAAACTTTCAGTGGCCTGTAGTATTTTGGCAAATCTGATAAAAAGTGCCGCAAAACCCTGCTTCAAATCAATATAATCGAATAATGTTTGTTTTGGGTTAATTATCTTGATATTGTGGTCTATGAAGTGTTCAATAACAGAATCTTCAATATTTTTCATTTAATCGGAGTCACTAGACATAGCGATACTACAGTAATTTATCAAAAATTTCTTTTACTACTTTATTGGCAGCTTTATTACTGTAAATGCTACCACATTTTGCACAGACGCATTATTAATCTGATACTCGATCGTACTTACGGAAGCGAAATTTTCCCTCGGTTTGTTTGCTCTGCAATGTTGTTTTGTATAGTTAACGAATGCGTTCCTAATCCTTGCCCCAACAACAGAGTGTGTATCAACAAATTAGGCGATTATCAATGCGACTGTGGACCAGGATTTACTGGAAGAAACTGTACTGAAGGTGATGCTAAATGCATTAAAATATGATAATTATTAAACAGCGGGATTTGCGTTGAACCGGTGTTAATTTGGGTACCAGTCTTGGTAATAATTAAATAATGCCGCTAACCCAATTTCCTTTTTTTAGTTTTGAGAATCGGTTATAGCTTTCTGATGTCCTGTAAAAATACAAAACACTGTTTAATCTTCTGTAAGCGCATAGATTGTAAAGTGTTGTTTGCTAAATAGAGCATAAATCCATTAAAAAAGATATCGCATCCCTCGAAATCGTGTTGACTGTCTTTGTCAATTTTATGCACATACCAGCATTTAAACATCGATAATTAAAGCCAAAAAAATAGAAAGCAAAAAGACCAATTAATTTTTTCTGTCTCGTAATTTGTGTAAATGATTTAAATCGACTATTTCTGCTTCATGTGACATCAATTTAATTAACTTTTCTACTGAGAATAAAGTATCATAAAACGTCAATGCCAATTAGTAAAACTGCTGTAATTGTGCTTTTTAAAATACTGTTTAGCACGTACTTGTGTCGTTCAACAGCCAGCAAGATATAGTTTAACTGAAACCACTGTTACAAGAGTGGCTTACGGTCACCAAGTAAGATATCAGTGCAACCCAAACTTTCCATTCCGACTTCAAGGACAATCAGTACTGACATGTCTCCAGGATGGTGTTTGGTCAAGCAGAGTCCCGACTTGTAGCAGTAAGTTCGTTGAAATCTTGAAATAAAAAATCGAGGTTCACTATATCTAAAAATTAGAATTTAGTGTTTCTCTTAGTCACTTTGCAGAGAAAGCAGTGCAATTGATAGTGCGTTTGAAATTTAAAAGAACCGTTGAAGCAGTTTGTTATAATACGTAGTTTTGGCTATTGATAACTGGAATTGTGCATCATATGCCGAATTATTGAAGATTGTATTGAATATTAAATGCAATGCAATTTGTAATCAAAATTATATAAATAAAGGTATTTGCATTTTGTAGCGTTATTGTTGTAACGCAGTTCTATCTTGCACATTTCCTTTATTTCTAAAAATCAAAACAGCGTAATTAAAATCTATTTTAATACAAAAGTTGCTTCAGGTTACCATGACGAGCCAGTCGACTTTTTTTTTTTTTTTGGAAAAACGAAATTTTTGCGGATGAAATTTTACAACAAACACGCTTTTTTATGGAATTACTTATTCCGGAAAATTTTACTCTATTCATTTTGCCGTTTAAAAAAATAAATCGAATAATTTTGAAAATATTTAATGACTATTTTGACTGTATTAAGTTGTAAGGAACAAAGTTTAAGTCCCGTAAGTAAAAAGCAACTGAACTACTGTATCTCTGTGTATGTGAGACAAATAGTTATTATGCAGACGGCAGACCTAAAAATCTTCTGTTGGAAACTCTGCTAACTACGCAGAAATATTAAAGTTAACTTTATAATACGTTGTAATATTACTGTACATGTGTTTCGAAATTGGGACCTCCTCCACAGATTACATGAAAATTAATGAAGTTTTCTTGAATAGTCTATTTCGAAGTTCATTAAAGTTTATTTTTACTGAGAATTTTCTTTTCAATTTCTTTCATTTTCATGCCAAATAATAATAGATAAAGTTGAATAAATTCACATGGCTAATAATTTTGAAAAATTAGATAAATTGTTAACTGTGACAAAGCCGAAAGTGCCAACGCATTTTTAGCATCTCTGACCAAAAAATTCATAATCGTATTGAATGGCGAGCACGGAAAACTGCAGGAGTTTACCAAATTATTCTCGTCAATTTGCGACGATTTGCTGCAGAAATGCTCGGAAAAAAGGAGTTTGATTCTCCGCCTTTTTTGTAATTTGTTTAAATCATATATTCATTTCACAAGAATGCGGACTACGAGGATGCAGGTGTACGGTGGAGGTTCCACAAAATATAATGCTTGGGGGTCTAATTTCAAAACACCCTTTATGCTGTATATTAAAAAAATTCTATAGTTTTATAATCTATTTTGTGCATTCAAGCGTGAAGCAAAACCATATCAGATAACGGTTTCCCTAAAATATTGTTGTGCATAATATCATTGTTACAGGTACTATAAAATGTAGAGTAGATTCGCATTGTTATTATTATTTTTTGTTCTTGTAGTTGCAGTACCATCTTGTCCCGAAGGATATGAGCTCAGATTTCCATACTGTCTGAGGATCTCTTCGGATCGCGTAGGATATTACGCTGCAAAACAATCCTGCATCAACGAAGGAGCAACGTTAGCATTTGCACGAAATTCAAATGAGTTGGTCAATGATATCACGAGGTATTTCGGATCCGTTGTTGGCATTGCCTATTTTTGGACGGATGGATATGCTGCTAATCAAGAATGTGTCGCTCGAGGTGTGGGCGTTCTAATAAACGGTTTGCGATACAACCTATGGCAGTCGTGGCAGTGTTCAACACAATTTCACTACATGTGCATGAAATGGGCTGCAGAAGTGAAACCTTTTCAATATTTGTCCGCCTCCTCTCAACGTAACGGTGACTACTTTCCAATCCCAGGACAATCGCAATATTTCCGCGCTCGATATCAACAAAGGGGCGGTCGTCATATATTCCAGTACTTTACAGGTAAAATAAAATTCATGTTATTGTAGAATTCATTATCATATATTTCTCGTGAGATATTGCTCTTTATGCAGTACCACAAATAAGATAGCTCATGGAAAGACAAATAGGGCCAATCTTCGATTTTCCAAAAGTATATCTTTTATATGACAAAAATACCTTCTTTTAACAGATCAAATTTCTGATGTTAGAACGTTACTAAGATTGGTTTTAATCAAATCAAATCAAAATCAAATCTTTCATTATACTTGCTGTAATACGCCGAAGCGTGTAACGAGTTGATGGGGCCCATCTCCGCGTCATTGCGCCCGGGCAACACAGCTCCTTTCGAAGAAATGTCGCAGCGGTGGCGAGCCGTTGGCAACACTGTGTCCGATTTGACCGGCCCGAGATTTGAACCTCAGACCTCCCGCTCCAGAGACGAACGCGTTACCGCTTGACCAACTGGCCAATAAACTTCCCTTTTTGTCAGTACTCATTGGTTGAAAAAGCGTCCCGAAACCACAGTATAAAAATTCATAAAACGAGACAGAGAAACTGGTGGAGAGTTTGCAGTAGGGTTTTCAGACAATTAATTGGAGCAATTAATTGTAACAATTAATTGCTTCAAAAGTTACTCATACCAGTTACAGTTAATTGTTAAAATTGGGCAATTAATTGCACTTTTACGTTTTGGAATCATGGCGTGTTTACACCAAGTGCGAGGCAAAGCAAAATGTTATATTTGTGTTTTTTATTATACCTTTTACACTTACTTTGCACGCAAACCAAAATACTACCATGCGAATATTTTGTTTGCAAAACGAATATAGCCTACAAATGACTCACAATTGAGCAATTGTTGAGTCATATTCAAAGTGACTTAACAACACCAATGGTAATTAACTGAATAGGGAATGCTGGAATTTTGCACGATTCAATCAACGAAAAGGACGTGTTTTGCAAAATAAATTGTGTCGACTAATTAAGCAAGGTGTTTAAAAATTTACAGCAGATTTCAATAAAAAAAGATAAAAGCTAACAGCGATAAGAATAGGGTTGTTGCTCCTCATCAAATGAGGATAATTTTTGCTAAGCTAGCTCATAGTAATGGAACTTATGGGCCAACGGCTAGGCTAAGTGGTTAGGGCCTGTCTACACTGTGCGTAAAATCGTCAGCTTACGAGCGTAACCTTAGTTTATTTTAAACAACTGGCAGTTGTACGCTGGTAAGGTGGTATGTCGCGCGTCCCGAATTTTTGTTTAAAAGAAACTAAGGTTACGCTCGTAAGCTGACGATTTTACGCACAGTGTAGACAGGCCCTTAGGCTTGTCAGGTCAGCGCTGGAGAAAGACAAAAGTAAAAGTGGTTGAGAAAAGGTTAAAAAAAGACTATTTTATTAAAAGTAGCCACACTCCGACTCATCCGAGATAAATTATTAACACTGGAATTAACTTATTGAGCAGAGCGAAGAGTCTTGAGCGAAATAATGACGTCAAGCAAAAGTGTTTACTGTTGATGTAAATAGCAATTTCGCTTTGGAAATATTTTACGTTGCTTTGCTTCGCATCGCTTCTCACTTATAAGTAAAATTTCTTCAATAAAGTCAATTCTTCAGTTGTTAGAAGACAGAAGTAATAAAATAATGCAGGATCAAGAAGCTACGCTTAAGGCGTCACTGCATGGTTAAAAGCTATCAGAATAAAATCTAAATGGAATATAGCGAAGATCGTTGATAAGACGACCATCCGGGGTAAAACGTCCACAAGCTGTTACCAAAAAACTACAGCTTGGTTGTGGCACACTCAGGTTTTTCCTGCAGCATTTGCTCACCAATTTAATAATTTTTTAATTAGCAAGTTAATAGTAATAGTAAGTTAATAGTTAATAGTAAGTTAAAGTAATTATTTAAAAAGGATCTCCAGTTTGTTTCCAACTAACCACCCCACAAAAAATAGCTCAGTTCTATTTTATAAATCTTTAAAAAATGCACATTGAAATTTCATTTAAAAAGCGCTTCACAATTGCAGCTTAGCCTACTAGATGTTAGTCGCTTACAGCAAATTGGTGCAGTGTAACCAAACTATGTGACATACCCAAACGAGGCATCTCATTTCAATATAAGAGTTTTTGTGAAAAATGACGTCATAGTTTACCAATTAACTGTTTGCTATAAAATGGCAATTAATTGTATTTGTCCAAAATAAGCAATTAACTGTTTGTTTACGTTAGCAATTAAATTGAAAACCCTAGTTTGCAGCTTGTGATAGAGAAAATATTAAATGAAAGCCATTCCAGAGCTTCAAGTAGCCAACGGTTTCAATCCTTGTAATTTAAAGGTTTCTTAAAAAGATTGTATTACGTCTAGAACAAACTGTAAACGCGAACCGAATTTAAGAAAATTGAACTGGTAGTTGCTTTCCAATTAGTGTGCGCTCTCCGGTCAACTAAAACTTTGGACAAGGACACGGGCCTTTTTATATTTTCGTAAACTGGGTAAGAGCCAAAAGCTTGCGATTTATAATCAAGAATTAAAATCATACATCCAACCATGAACAGAAAAATAATTGATGATACAAGTGGAACAATTATCGGCATTATCTTTGGTTTTCTGATCTTTGGAAGAAAAAAGTGTAAATCCAGCTATTTAATCGTTTGACGGTTTGGACTTTTTTTGCTGAACATTGAATTTTTGGAATTACAATTATCTTAACTCTCGTTTCTTTTGAGTCGGAAGGCCCAGCAACAGTTAACAACTTAACATGAGCCAAAATGTAGTGTAAACTTATATTTTCCTTTTACAATCTATGCAAATTTGTTTTGTATATAGATCATTGGGACATTGGCAATTCAAACATTTATACTTCAGCAAGGACTCCACAAGCAATCGGTCCTCTCCAAGCTCTGCAAGGCACCATACGAGATATAGGTAACTTTCAAGATGTTTCAAAATGTAAATCAGTTAATTTAATACATCGGTAATGCCAGTATCCGCGTTAGAAAAGATTTTTTCAAACATATTGCTACTCATGGGCCTTGACACTTTTTTTGTTGTAACCCAGAATTTTAGTGATATTATACGAAATGGCAAATAATCTATAGCTTTAAAATTATTCGACGAGAAAATTTTTTAAGAACATCAAACTTCAATCATTCAAATTTGGTGTTAAAGATGTATTATTAGCCGAGCACTGATTTTAGACAGTTGGCGTAGCTGGTCAGGGTGGAGTCCATGTACCGCAACATGTGGCAGAGGACGACAGTCTAGATCAAGAACTTGTTCGCAATCAGGCTTTGAAACAGCATATTGTTCTGGGCCATCAAATGAGATTCAGAATTGCTTGTTACGTGCATGCGAAACTGGTAAGAAAAATGTTCGTCTTTAGAAAAATAAGCTTATATTCCGCTCCATAATCTTATAACCTGAAGCTTTGTTTTAAAATAGATTAGTCTCTGTTTGATTTCCATTAAGTGTCAAGTAAAATTTGAGTGAATATTTCTTCTCCCTTTTTAACAACAAAGTATTGGAGATCTTGTCGAAATCTGAGGGTACGATCAAAAATGGGAAGAAAGAGAGCCGAAAATGAAATAAGTAAGATACTTAAAATACATTTTGTTTAGTAGATTCAATTTAGCTGATTCAATCAAAAAGAGGGCAGGATATATTTCCTACATTTAGTGAAAATTGCCATGAAAGTTTAAAGTTTACGTTTAACACAGTAAAATTTAACTTTAAACCTTTCAGAAATATATCGATGCGAAGATGAGCCATGTCAAAACGGTGGAGTGTGCAGAAATATAATTGGTGGATATCGATGCAATTGCCCTCACTTTACATCAGGAATAAATTGCGAAATAGGTGAACATGTACCCCGGTTACAACATTGCTTTAAAAGCAGTTTGTCCCCTAAAATTAGTAAACTTGACTCATACAATAAAAAAATGATTTTATTTGAATAAGACCCCTGATGATCTTTTCATAGGTGAAACAGTCTGTCGGGTTTAAGATTTTTTAATTTTAATATTTAAGATGGTATGTTCACTGCAATAAAAATGCTAGGTTGGTTAATTATAAAAGCAAACAGTGTGTAGATGAAATTTCTCTATTGCTTTGCTATTGTACGTGCAGTATTGATCATGTGTGAAGTAGCAGTCGTGTGATCAAGTTGTCCAATAAAAGTAATTATAATTCAATTAAATTTTATTCACCAAGTTGCCTCGGTCAGAAGACAGCGAAGGACATTTCGATTCAAGCTGCCACCTGCCCACTACACACGGTGGAGGCTTCACAGGGTCCTTTTGATTGCTAAACGTCAAACAGACAAGCTGTGAATACCAATTTTTATGGTCTGTGGTTTGACCCGACTGGGAATCGAACCCGAGTCTACCGTTTCAGTAGCAGATAATTTATCCACTCGACCACTGATTGGTTGTACCGGAAACGTTTGATATGATTACACGTTGTCGACTTAGTTTAACATTACTCATGCTTGACGGTAGGAGTTGTTAACCCTTTGTAAGAGAACACTATAGTCAGTGGAGAGGTTTCACCCACAAGCATTAAAAATCGAATTTATATCCTAACACTTCGAAAGTTGTTCGTTTGATTGCAAATTAGGCGTATTTTTGCTTTTCATCACTTTTGAAAAAGCGAAATATTTTGGTTCAGTTTCTGACTCCATAAGTCTAAAATATTCAGGGTGTCCGTTCCAAGGACGTTCTTGGCAAACAAGATACTTGTCAAACACGAAACATATGTTGTCATATTATTAAGATCAGACTGTATACTACTTCATGTCTTTTTTTTTTCAGCAATTCCAAACTGCGGCAATAACCCATGTCAAAATGGAGGAACATGCCAAAACACAGGCGTTGGTTACGTGTGTACGTGTCCTGAGTTCGTTACAGGAAGTGACTGCGAATTAAGTGCGTATATACTCTAATAGCGTACAACTACAAAAGTCTCAGTTAAAGTTAAAAAAGTACAATAAAGAAGCAATGATTTTTATCAGTGGCGTCGCTAAGATTGGTGACACGCTGGGCGGAATTTCGTGGTGTCACTTGTCATAATGTATAGTAGGCGGCAAAAGGTTATATTTGAAAAATAGCGGTACTACTTCGTTACTGTAGATAGCGGTTGTTATTTGGATAGCTCAATAACTTCTCATTGTAAGATTCTAAAACTTGGAATTATGAGCAGTGCATGTCTGGTATCAGGCGCCTAACCAGAAATCTGCAGTAAGGGAGGGGCTGTGTTCCGGGGTCTGGGATCTCCGCCGTAGACCATGGGAGGTCTGGGCAAGGATGGCATTACGATACGATACGATTAAAATTTGAACATGGCGTACTTAAAAAATTTACCTTAAACGCACAAACGTAAAGTGCCCAAAAACAAATTTGCAAACGTACCGCATCTATGTACTTTTCATCGGATGGTACGCTCTAAACGTACCGTACTTAAAAGGTACGGTACGTAGGTCAATCAAAGCTCTAAACGTACCGTACTTCAGAGGTGCCGTACGTAGGTAAAAAAATTGCCAAGGTTTTTTTGAAGTTTTCGTTTTTTAAGGTTTTTTTAAGTTCTCGTTTTCAAAAACAAAAAAAGAAAAATTGCTGAGGTTTTTTCGAAGATTTTTTTTGAAGTTCTCGTTTTCCGCGGGAGAGGAGTTTAATTGCATTATATTTTAAAATGGAATTCATGAACATCAGTTTTGCCAAGTTTGGAGCTTTTCAACTCATGTGACGCCTTTTGGCCTTAATTCTTGGGGAAGAAAAGAAAAGGAAAAAATAACCAGAACTCAGATCAAGTGTCGTAAATAATTTAGTAATTTACAGACGCGTAACAATGCATCGTACTAAAACATGTACCGTATGTAGTGTCGTCAGCGAATTGCAAACGTTGTTACGTAACGTACTTGCAAGGTACGGTACTTTAGTACGCAAACTCAAACAGCGTACCAAGTACCGTATTCGTACCTTCACAAAAAGCGCATACCAAACAAGCGTTCTGTAATTTTTAGCAAAAACTGAGGA
Source organism: Trididemnum nubilum (assembly GCA_963965965.1). NCBI lineage: Eukaryota > Metazoa > Chordata > Ascidiacea > Aplousobranchia > Didemnidae > Trididemnum > Trididemnum nubilum. The sequence continues at coordinate 24,991,162 of OZ014483.1, forward strand.
TTACTTACGTACCGTAGCTTACTGCACTGCCATGCTTGGGTCTGGAGGCAGAGCCCCCAGTAATCGAAAATTTTCAATTTTTTGCAAAAAAACTTAATTTTAGGCTTATTTTGATAAAAATAATGCTTTTCAAACGTGGCACAAGAGAGAACTCAGGTAGCATAAAAATAAGCAGTGCAAAAACATGATTAGATTCAGGCGTGTAGCCAGAAATCTGCAATTGGGGTTATTTCGGGGGCCTGGAAGCAGAGCACCCAGGGCTCGCAAATTGTGTACTTTTTTTTTTTTTTTTTGGCAAAATAACTTAATTTTATGCCTACGAATTTTGACAAAAATTAATGCCTTTGAAATGTGGCATAGAAATTTGCAGTGCAAAAACAACATGATTAAACTGGTTGTATAAATGAGCAATGGCTATGCGTAAAGTAGCTAATGATAAAATTTCAGTTCTTTTATTTACAAGCTGGTACCGTAAATCACAAAATCTTATACAGTAGTTTAATGAAACTCACAAGGAGTAAACCATTTCATCAATATTTAGAGGAGAAAAATAATTGCTGGGGAGGGGTCGAATAAAACAATATTTGAGTCGAAGTGATTGGCAATTAACTAATACTGAATAGCCACCATCCTCTTTTTTCTGAGCTAAAACCTATATTCAGCATGTTTCAGCAAGCGATCAATTTTGATTGCTTAGAGTAGGCGATTTTCAAAGTTTTTACTGATTTGTAATTTATATTTTTGACGAATTAGCGCCCCCCTTCTAAATAAAATGGTTTAAAAGACGCTTTGAATCATTATATTGTCCATCTCAGTGTGCTAAACGTTTCCAATGATGTTAATCATATTGTTGTTTTCTTTTTTGTTCGATTGGTTTTATAAAATGGTGTCACTCAAAAGGGTGACAACCGGGCCACCGCTCCCCCCTCCCCTTAGTGACACCACTGATTTTGCTTTGATTTTACTTCTGTCTATTATCGAGGACTGTTTCAGAAGATTGACTATCAACAATTCTCTACTCTGCAGCGTATCAATACACATTTTTTGTATACGAACCAGTAAATTTTGGGTCGAGGCTGGTTATTGTTAAATTTTAACAAATTTTTTGCCTGTTTTGTTGTTACTTTATTGGATAATAAATTGACGCAGATATTTTTTGCTTAATCAAAAGTTGCCTTTTGGAATCAATCATGACTGATTGTAGCTTGGCAAACTTTGCAACACAAAAAAAGTCAAGAAAACTTTGTTGATTACTCACAAATACACTGCGCTAGTCCATATTCCAAATTATTTTTTTCATGCTGATTGCGGCATTGCTCTTAATAAATCAAATCAAATCTTTCATTATACTCGCTGGATTACGCCGAAGCGTGCAACGAGTTGACGGGGCCCATCTCCACGTCACTGCGCCCGGGCAACACAGCTCCTTTCGAAGAAATGTCGCAGCGGCGGTGAGCCGTTGGCAACACTGTGTCCGATTTGACCGGCTCGAGATTTGAACCTCAGACCTCCCGCTCCAGAGACGAACGCGTTACCGCTCGACCAACTGGCCGGTTGCTCTTAATATGTTCTTATATTTTAAGCAAAACTGAGCCTCGTGTTCTTGTAAAATTGTTGTAATAAAAAAAGTGTTAGCCAATTGCTAATAAGTTACAGTATACTAATATATACACCGGCCTGTTGGTCGAGCGGTAACGCATTTGTCTCTGAAGCGGAAGGTCTGAGGTTCAAATCTCGGGCCGGTCAAATTGGACACAGTGTTGCCAACGGCGCGCCACCGCTGCAACATTTCTTCGAAAGGAGCTGTGTTGCCCTGGTGCAATAGATGGGCCCCGCAAACTCGTTAGACGCTTCGGCGTAATACAGCAAGTATAATGAAAACTTTGATTTGATATACTAATATACAGTACATGGAGGTGAATAGTGAACCAGGCCCGGCGCCAGAGTAGGTGTTTGAGGGGCACAAAAAATTTTTGTGGGTGCATTTTGTGAACTAAATAGACGAACGTTTCATCAAGAATAATAACTACGGTACCGTTACACTACTTGAAGTACGTTCACTAGATCTGTCTCGCTGTTTCATTGAAGAGCGTTTGTGGTGTCCTGTTTTTAGGCAAGAATTTGCTGGTTCTTTACTTTTCCGTAAAAAATGCTGCACCATTTCATTGGCTTAGTTGTAAAAAATTTTTTTTGCAATTAACCCAAGGATATCTTGACAAAAAAATTAACCAAAAATCTTGGAAAATTGCCCTGTCCTTGGCTCGAGGACAGCACTATTTTTGTACCGTTGAAATTTTGTTGGAAAACGCCTAAAATCTCGTGGAAAATTTGCGAAGACCTTGTTCGTTTTCCTCAATTGGAGATGGCGTGAAAAAAATTTTTGAAAACCTTTTTTTTGGAGATCGCCTAAAAATTTTTTTTCAAGACTTTTTTTTTGGAGAACACTTGCGCCTATGTCCTTGGTCCTTGGCCTTGACCTCGAGCATTCCAGTCCTTAGCCTCGAGAGGGTCTGTCCTCGGAAGGGCTGTCCTAGGCCTTGGCCTCGGATTTTTTTGTGTCCTTGGCCTCGAGCCTTGTGTCCTCGACTCCAACTCAGGTAGAGAAATATATTTTCTGTCAATTCATTTGCTATTTTTCAAAAAAAAGTCTTAATGCTGAAAGATTGCTCTTAAAACCTATATTCGACTTGAACAAAAATTTAATTTGCTAAAACTTTTCAACAAGATTAGTTTAACACGAATTTATAATTTCAAGTCATATTTGAGAAACTCAGGTTAGATTCTAAGATGCTTGAATTCAGTTAAAATGGTTTTTTAGATGTTTATTAGGACGTTAAATTTTTCGTTCAAACTGGCCTCGGATTTAAGTGCTACATTCTTGTAAAACAAGCCCTTACCATTTTTATTCAGTAATTCCGAACTGCGGCAATAACCCATGTCAAAATGAAGGATCATGCCAAAACACAGGCAGTGGTTACGTGTGTACGTGTCCTGAGTTCGTTACAGGAAGTGACTGCGAAATAAGTAAGTGTTTTAAAGTTATAAACTCTAGGTTTGGTCGCATAAATTGAGTCTAATTTTTACAGAATTGCCTCATGCGTCATCAAACTTTGTGAAAAAGAGAAAGCATCATGTTGTATTTGTGTTAGGCAAGCCATGGAAAATATAAACTGTATGAATAAAAGTCCAAAAATAAATGAACCACCCCACGAGTTACACCACAATTTTGAGAAATAAACTGTATGGTATCTGTTGTGGCTGAAATAGCACTGGCTGGTGTTTACCAAACAAAAAGTGAAGCAAGGCAAAGCGACATACTGTAAAATGACGCCAGCATTGATTATCTTTCGCACGTTTTTACGTAACTTTGGCAGGATTGGATTCTACTTTCTTTGCTTTTCTGTTATCGATTATCGTAACTTTGGCAGGATTGGATTCTACAATACTACATTCTTTGCTTTTCTGTTATCGATTATCGTAGACTTTTTGCTTTCAATTTTTGTTATCGATTGTCGCCTTTTCTATGCTTTTTGATTCTATGTTATCCATTTGTAGATTCTTTGTTATTTACTTTTGTTCTTGTTGTGTCTGCCTAAGCTAACATCGTCATATAGCTAGCCTATCAATGTTCAGAAAAACTGAGAAGAGCCAACACTATACAATCCAGTAACACGTACGAATTAAATACATCTTGCTCATAGTTTTAAGTAGCAGCAGTTTTATATCCTTTATAGTACGATAATTATAGTTTTTTTTTTCCATTCACAACTTCCGTTTAATGATTAATACAGCAAAACGTTTTTTGAATCCTTTTTAAAAAAAATAGAATAAAAATTTGTTGGTATTTCGGCATCAATTACTAATCTTTAGTCTTTGGTTTTGGTTTCTGATATCGACTATCGACAATTCTTTGCTTTTTGTGTGAATTATCGATATCGATTCGTCTTTGCTTTAAAACAGCATGGACTTCCAACCCTGAACTTTGGCGGGGAGCTGTTTATTCTTTGTTATTCATGGTTGGAGTACCGATAATAAAGATTGTAGAAAGCATTAGACCTGATTGACGATATGATGAATTTTTGCTTACTTAAAAGCAATGAATAAACAGTGTAGGCAACTCATGTACTGACTGCTGTACACCTGCTGTGCTTTGAACAGCGATTCCTAAACTAAGGGCTTCAACTGCTGCTATATTACTTTTGAACAAGCATACAGTCATGCATATGTCGCAAGTATCGTACCTAAGGAATACTTAGGGTAATTCATAAGGTTGTTGATGTCGTCAATTTTTGGTGTCGCTTTGACTAAGTTACGTCTTTAGTAAACCGTAAGCACATTTCTTATAGCTTGATTTTTTCTGGATTCGCAGCCTGCCAGTGCCTCAGTAATGACAATGCAAGGTTTTAATGTAAAATTGGCTTTTTTGATTTTGTCACAAAGTATAACGATTTCTAAAATTTACGAAAAATTGCTATAGAGAATGATTATGACTGAAAGTAAACTGGCTCGATATTTGACAGCGTTCACTTTTGAATTCCTTGTGTTCGACGCAGGCAGTAGCGTAGCCAGGGGGGGAGGAGCTAAAGCCTTTTCCATTGGCATGCAAGGTATGCAAAATACCACATTTTCAGTATTTTTAAGACCGGTTTTTGCACTAAAACCAAAATAACCCCCTCCCATTGGCATTGAGAATCCGTTTGCCCTGGCCATGGACTTGAAAAGGAGTCGGTCACAAAAATCGACCTCAGTCTAAGTGAAGTCTGTTTTTTTTTTTTGGTCTACACCTAATTTCGGACACAAAACCGGTTCAATTCCGAGTGAAAACCGTTTAAGTGTCAATTTACATTTCAGAAACTGCAATTGGTGGGAGGGGGCTGTTACGAAAGTCTGAGGGTGGAGCACCAGCGCTCGAAAATTTTGTATTTTTGTGGCAAAAATAAATTTAATTTTAGACCTATTTTGATAAAATTAATGCTATTAAAACGTAGCATACAAATTAGTAATGCAAAGAAATGAATCATGATTATACTAGTTGCATAAATGGGCTGTGCGGGAGGTAGCTATTGTAAAAATTTCAGTTCTCTTTTTTACAAGCTGAATTCATAAAACCTTATAGCGGTAGTTCAACGAAGCTCTCAAGAAGTAGGTACAATCTATTTCGTTTATATTTTATAGAGAAAGATATAGGGGGGCTAATGGAAGTTTGTTAGAAGGGATTGGAAGTGAATTAACACTGAATAGCCCCCCCCCCCCCCCCCCTATTTCTAAGCTTGCATCTTTTTTCTTTTTTTTTGAAGCCTATGTTAAGCATTTTTTAATGAGCGATCAAAGTTGATCGGCAATTTTTGGCCATTTTTTAAAGTTTTTACTGATTTATGAGTTTGTTTTTTTTGTTTTTGGGCAAATTACCCCCCTAAATAAACGTTTCAAAATATGCTTTAAATCATTTTTTAGTCTATTCCAGTCCAAAAGACAGTCTTAGAAGTACTAAAAAGGTCGTATTTTCGATGTTTTACATCTTGGTCGGCTAACCAATGGAGGGTGGAAACTTATAGCTCCCCCCCGCTACGTTACCGGTTTGACATTAAAACTAAACTTGATCTGAACGAAGGCCATTCAAGAATAGTCTTATTGCGGTATTCTAAAACAGGGGTATTCAAAGTGCGACCCGTGTAACGATTTTTTAGAGCCGCCCGTGCTGGTTTCAGGAAATTAAGTTGTTTTAGGAAAATATTATTTGAGAAAGACAGTTAGTTAGCTACACTTAATTCTCCGACAAATGTAATGTCAAAAACTGGCAAAGACCTTTCTTTTGGTCTTCGTCCTAATTTCCGCCAAAACGAACATCAATTTCCGCTAAAACCTTATTTTTTTGGTCTTCACCTAAAACTCCGACAATATTGTTTGGCTGCGGCCCAATTCTCCACGCATTTTAGCCAATGCGGCTCTTCAAAAAGTTTGGGCACCCTCTGGTCTAAGATCTTGTGAAACGCAGTCATGTTGAAGCTGTTTTGCTCAACAGTACTTCCGAGCTGCCGAGCGGAACCTTGTCAAAATCGTGGAACTTGTGTAACTACCGAGGATGGTTACTTTTGTAGATGCCCACCATTTACAACTGGAACCGAATGTGAAACAAGTAAGTCTTTGCAGTTTTTGTCGCCCTTGATCAATATAAACTGGCAAAGTTACTATAAACGAACAAAACGCTCTGAGGGATAAAAGAATGTGCCTTACTAGACTAACTGACGATAAGGTAGATATTGTACTTACATATTTATTTGCAAAGTTCGCTTAGCCTCCTAGAAACAGCGAATGATCTTTCGGTCTTCGATTCAAGCTGCCACCTGCCGACTCTCTTTAATTGCTGAACGTCACAAAGGGAAGTTGTGAATGCAAACTTTTATGATCTCTGGTTTGACCCGACCGGTAATCGAACCAGAGTCTTCCATTTCAGGAGCAGACGCTCTATCCACGAAACTACTGACCAGCAAAGTCAGTATATGCGAATTGAGATGCAGTGGCGTCGCAAAGAATGGTGACACCCGGGGCGAAATTTCGTGGTGTCACCCTTTATAATGTATAGAAGGCGGCGAAAGGTTATATTTGAAAGATAGCGGTGCTACTTTATTACTGTAAATAGCGGTTGTTATTTGGCTATTTCAATAACTCCTCATTGTAAGATTCTAAAACCAGGAAATATGAGCAGCGCACTCTTAGTATCAGGTGCGTAACCAGAAATCTGCAGTGGGAAAAGGGGTTATGTTTGGGGGTCTGCGAGCTTCGCCAGAGGCAGTTCAGGGGGTGTGGGGCAGAGTCTAATGGTAGTAATCTGATGTTGGGGGTTGTTACAGGGCTAATGTTAGGGGGTCTGGGGGCAGAGCCCCCAGTATTCAAAAAAGTTTATTTTTTTGCAAAAATAACTTTATTTTAGGCTTATTTTGATAAAAAATTAATACTTTTCAAACGTGGCATCAGGAAGAACTCTGGTGGCATAGAAATTAGCAGTGCAAAAAACATGATTAGACTCAGGCGCGTAGCCAGATATCTGCAATGGGAGGAGACTGTTTCGGGGGCCTGGGAGCGCTGCCCTCAGCGCTTGAAACTTTTTTTTTTAAATAGTTTGATCTTAGGACTATTTAGATAAAAATTAATGCTTTTGAAATTTGGCATAGAAATTAGAAGTGCAAAAACATGATAAAGCTGGTTGCATAAATGGGCAATGGCTATGTGGGAGGTAGCTAATGATAAAATTTTAGTTTTCTTATTTGCAATCTGGTACCATCATAAAATCTTACAGTTCAATAAAACGCACAAGGTGTGAACCATTTCGTATATATTCAATAGAGAAAAATAATTGGTTGGGGAGGGGGGCGAATGAAACGATATTTGAGTCGGATTGATTGATAATTCCAGTGTTGGGCATTAACTCGTTAATTCGTTAATAACGAAGTTAAGTTTTTCATTGACCACTTTAAAAGTTGAAAAGCTTGTGTGATTCAACTTATTAACTACAACTTTCGTTAAACTACAGTACTGTAATGTTTACGTTACTACGTTAAATTTCTAGGCTACACCATTCGTCCTAATGTCAAAATGATAATAATTGCTTGCAAGCGAGTAAAGTGCCGCAATAATTTTATTCCGTAAAGTGATTACCGTTATGCATAAAGTACAATTCATCCAATCAGAATTCGTTTTCATAGAAATAAAAAAATAAAATAAAAAAAGGCTTCCACTGTGTCCATCTTTATTCGAACAGTAAATACCATCGTAACAGAAATCAGAGTGAGTAAGTTTTATCTCGTATGGGAATGGAATCATTTTATTGGGCATCAACTGCAGGTTAATATTAAATTTTTTTAAAAATTAACGTTTAACTTTAACTTGCGTTACTTTTGTTTTTCAGTTAACTACTTAACTTGAACTATGAGTTAAAAAATTGCTTGAAAATTCTCAGCAAATTAACTCTTTAACGAAGTTAATGTTTCGCATTAACTCGCCCAACACTGGATAATTCACTAATAGAGAATAGCCAACCCCCTATTTCTGAGCTTGTAATGCTTTTATGAAACCTTCAGCATGATTCAGCAAGCGAACAAATTTGATTGCTTAGTGTTGGCGATTTTTCAAAGTTTTTAATGATTGATGATTTATATTTATGGCAAATTAACGCCCCCTTTCTAAATAGATGTTTCAAAAAATACTTTTATTAAATCATTGTTTGGTCCATTCCAATGTGCTAAACATTTCCAATGATCTTTTTCTTCTTTTTCATTGTCCCTTTTCCGTGAGGGTTGCGGGGGCAGCAGCACGAGATTAAGCTGCCACTCTTCACCGTCTTCCATCACATCCATTATTTCGCTTGGGTAAAGTCCTAAGCGATTCCATTCAAGATCCTCGATGTAATTGGTCCATCTAGTTCTGGGTCGTCCAACTGATCTTCTCCCATTTGCTTTGGCAAGTAAAGCTTGTTTGGGGAGTCTTTCCTGAGGCATTCGGCTTACATGGCCAAACCATCTAAGCTGAGATCTTTCAAATCGAAGAAGTATTGGCTCGATGTTAAGAGATTTTCGAATCTCAGAGCTACGCACATGGTTAAACAGTGTAACTCTTTCGATTCTTCGTAAAAACTGCATTTCGGACGCTTGCACTTGTGATCGCACTCTTTCGGTCATTACCCAAGATTCATGACCGTTAGTGAGAATGGGGACAAAAACTGTTTTTAAAATTGCGAGCTTTGCCTTTTTTGACAATTCTCGTTTCATCACAACCGAGTAGTGCAAAGCTGACATTACTGCACTAGCGCCTACTCGGGTATCCAGTTCTTCGTCTTGCCTTCCATCACTCGTAAATGCAACCCCAAGATACTTAAACTTCTCTACCTGCTTCAGTATCGTTCCATTCACTTGTAACACACACTGATCAGGGTTTCTTGAAAGATGAAGTACCTCAGTTTTGGTCGTGCTTATTTTCATTCCGGCGGTGTCGCATACATCTGCAAAGCTATTCAATGCGCGCTGGAGGCCAGATTCTGTTGAAAAAAGCAGATGATGTTAAACATACTGTTTTCTTGTTTGTTCGATTGGTATCATAAAATGGTGCCACCCCAAAATGGTAACACCCGGGGCGGGCCGCTCCCCCCTCGCTACGCCACTGTTTAAATGCACCTACGAAAATGGCAAGTATTTTGCCGGAGCCAACGAAAAAGTATCGATATCGAAACGTTACGTTAGTTACGACAAAATGGCCCTGAAGTCACCAAAATGACGTCAACACAGCTCAACAACATACCAGAAAAAATTTGGTGAGATTCAACCCACACAGTAATTCAAATTTGGTGCTACCATGGCCTGCAGTTACGGAATTGGGTTTAAGGCATTGCCTTCGTTTCCCGTGCAAAACGCGTTTGATAAGTAGCCGTGTGAAACAGGGTTAACGAGAAACTTCAGTGTAGGCACAGTTCGCTGGAGTGTAAGTGCACATTTTTCAAATCAAATTTTCAATATAGTCGGTGAGTGGAGTCGTGGGGGGCTATGCCCTCCCCCCAACCCCGATTGGTCTGCCGACCAAAATGCAGAAAAAGAAAAATATTACGTTTTCAGCACTTCTGAGACTGTCTTGTGCCCTGGAATAGACTCATAAAATGATTTAAAGCATATTTTGAAACGTTTATTTACATTTAGGGAGGGCTAATTTGTCAAAAATAAAACTCACAAATCAGTAAAACGTTGAAAAATGGCCAAAAATAATTGGTATTCAAATTTAATCTTTTATTGAAAAATGCTTAACATAGGTTTCGTCAAAAAAATACTGTAGGCTCATATAAGCTTAGAAATAGGAGGGGGGCTATTCAGTATTGGTTGATTATCAATCACTTCTCTCAAATTTCGTTCCATTAGCCCCCCTAATTATATCCTTCTTTATAAAATATAGACGAAAAAGATTATTCCTTGTGAGTTTTGGTAAACTCCCGGTATAGGATTTTATAATTTACCAACTTGTAAATGAAAGAACTGAAATTCTAGCAATAGCTACCTCCCACAATACCTCATTTATGCAATCAGTCAAACCACGTTTTTTCACTGCTAATTTCTATGCCACGTTTTAATCCTATTAATTTTAATCAAAATAGGCCCAAAATTAAGCAAATTTTGCCTAAAAAGTACAAAATGTTTGAGCGCTGGGGGATCCGTTCCTAGACCCCTGCAACAGCTCCCCTTAATGCAGATTTCTGGCTACGCCACTGGAAGCGTGTAACGAGTTTGCGGGGCCCATCTTCGCGTCATTGCGCCCGGGCAACCCAGCTCCTTTCGCAGAAATGCATACATGAATTTATTAGCTCAATGGTAAATAAAATGCCCCAGGAATAGACAAAACAAATCGCAACCGTTCGATATTAGCGCTAAGCCAGGAAACACCAAGCCGTTGATAATGTCGCAGCAGGGGCTAGCCGTTGGCAACGTTTTGTCCGATTTGACCGACCTGAGATATGAACGTCAGAACTTCCGCTTCTGAGACAATCGCGTTACCGCTCGACAAACTGGCTGGTAGTGCATAGTTTTAGCATAGATGGGCAAGTCAATGCAAAACGTTAGCTTCGTTAACCTCTAGTCCGTTAACAAACTTCACACCTCCGTTAACGTTAATCCGTTGTTTTCAGCTTTAATTAACGGAAGTGAATAAAGTCCGTTAATCCGTTAATATTTTGCGTGTAATTTACTTTTCTTTTTATTCACCCGCTTCTAGAACACGTATTGACGCTGTTGAGCTGATTGTTAGGAAATATTTATTGCTATGGTGGTCTTTTTGTGTTTTGGAAGTTACATTTTACAATCTAATCTAATTTCAAGGTAAAAATACGTTCAAATACACTAACGAATCTGCGACCGGAAAACCTATGGAAATAGCGAACTGCGATAATTAGACTTACGAGGCTGCAGCTTATTATTTGCCACAAAAAAGAGCTCCTTTCTTCTATACAACTCGTGCTAATACGCAACAAGTGTTACCAGTGCAAATTGATTTGTGCCGGTACGATAAATGGTGCGCAAGATATTAACGATAAAAACCTCAACGGAAACTAACAGAACTTAAGGGAAGTTAATTTAGTCCGTTAACATGAAAAAAATTTTTAACGAGTTAATAAAAAAGGTAGCTTCGTTATTAACGGATTAAAGGACTTGTGCCCACCTATGAGTTTTACCTTATATAATTTTTGTAGGAACGTGTACCATTTCAGAGGATCGAATTCAGCCAGGAGTTGTGATTGAAGGGTTTGTTAAATCAAAGGAATACTTGGAAGGAGAAAGTCTCGGCATACACTGTGCTGATTCAAGTCAGGCACTCAACACTCGCGTTTCAGCAATTGTTTGCCGTTCCGACATGTTTTGGCAGCCATCGTATTCTAATATAAGATGCATTTAAATTCTGCTTGCTTCAACTGATGATAAATAGTTGGATACTGGGACCACGTTTAATCCTTTTCGTCCCACAGTTGAACGTATCGTTTATTTCTGCTGAAACTTGATTATTGTTAGGCTCTTAGCATTGACTATCAACATTCCTTCGCTCAAATCGACGATTTTTTTCAACTACGCAGTCAGTAGCGTACGCAGGATTTTGAAAAGGGGCGGGGGCCAGGATTTTCAGAAAATTTGAGAACAAAGATCTGAATCAGACATTATTCCACTCAAATTTAGTCCGATTTTTCGCCCAAAATTAGGTGAAGAGCAAAAAAAAAAGTTCTTCACCCAAATTTAGTCCGATTTTTCGCCCGAAATTAGGTGAAGAGCACAAAAAAAAGGTCTTCACTCAAATTTAGTCCGATTTTAAGCACAAAGCCTAGAAAAAACGCACAGAACATACCCTTTGTGTGATCAAACCTTATGCCCAACCAGCAAAGGGGGGTCAATGCCTCAATTTTGCTTACTTTTCTATGCAATTTTATAATCCTGGCAACCCAAAGGGGGGGCCATGGCACAATGGCCCTCCCCCTAAATACGCCCCTGGATGCAGTAAATGTGATTATATGTTTTCAATTGCATTAAGTGTGTGACTTAATAGTAATTTCATAATTTATTAGTGAGCTAGGAAACTACCAGGATTTACCAAGTGCTATACTGTGCCGAACGCACGGTTGCTTTACCACTATGATTATATTTTCAAAATGCAAACTTGAATCAGTTTTTTATGCCAGTTCAAAGTTAAGTTTGAAAATTTTTGGCAACTCGAACATAGTACAAATGCTAATACTTCAGATTTTTTTTTCTGTTTGTTCGAACTTGGAATTCGATTTCAATGAGACCGCAAGCCACATACTATCTGATCACAAACTTTATTGTTATCGTTGGCGTTGTTGTCGCAATATTTCTGTATTATCAATAAACAAGTAGCAAAGCTTTAACTACCGGTACACATTTGACCATAAGTTTAGCCTCCTTTACCTGTCCTTAACTACTAGGTTAACCAGATTGCTGAATCGTGGCAATGTCTCAACCAAGCTCGTAGGTAACGATTAGGCCAAGTGTAAGTGTAAAATTCCTGACTAGTGTACAGTCCCTTCGCAATGCTAATTTTTTCAACCTATTTTTACGCTTTAGTTTTAATGAGATGCTGCGGTAAATCTGAATCTACCCTCTATGAGAATCAACGCAGAGAAAGCGAAAACTTCTTACAACTTACAAAAAAAGCACTTTTTGTTTTGGATAAGCTGTTTATTAGGTTAGTTAATACCGATTCAACAGCATATAAAAATCGCCATACTTATTCCATAATATCAACAATTAATAACAAACTTCTTTGCACTGACAGGACACTGAAATCAATATTTCCTTCGTTAATTTTAATATTGCTAAAATATTTATTTCGCTAAGTTTTTTACCAACACTTATCGCGATTAACAATGGGGTTTACAAAAGTAAAAAAAGCAGATCATAAAAAAGTGGGGTTTCGTCGTTGGTGAGATGATGCCCACAACCAAACTCTAAACCACATGGGACTTGAGGAGTGCCGAAATTATTGGCCCCTAAATGGACGCAGCGACCTCGTTTTCTAGGACATAGAAGCAACCATACAATCCTTGCTCACGAAAAATTGTCGAGTCTCTCTCCTATGCGAAAAACGTCGTTCACTAGAGGCAACCAATGAGAAGCCGCGGCTATAAATGTGGTGGCCACGGTGCTGATCGGGTTCAAACTACTAGTATCCTCATAATTTGACATCAAAAAAAAAAACGACTACCTTTATTAAATTTTCAATTAATAGTCTGGAAAGTTTTGTTCATAATATTCAAATAATTTTCTGAAGAACCGGCAGGTTTATCGTTGCCGAGATAAGAACCCGCATTTATTTTCACTTTTCCTTATCCCACCTATTTCTCGCGATGAAGTGGAAAGAAAATCTTGAAACTTAAAGTGAAACATTCAGCAATTTTTGATTCATGTTAAACAAGGACTGACAGCAAATTCAATGAAGTTGATTGCATGGATGTTTAGGTAATTGCACTAGATTAGATTGGAGTTGACTCCATCCTTCTTGACCCAGCCTTTCCTGAGTTATTCTACTTATAACAAGAGTAGGGACTTCCTAATTATAATGTTTATTGGCAACTCTCTGCTAACGTTTCAATGAAGTAGCCTAGCCCACAGAAGCCTATAAATTGTATACAACCTATATTTAGGTTAAAAAGCCCTGTGGCTAAGCCAAAGAATAGAACTAAGATGGTGTCCCCGATGTTACCAACGTCAGGGTTGTCAATAAAAATTATGGTTGGAGAGGTCCCTACGTCGCGTTTGCAGTAGAATATCTGTGAAATTGCTGGGTCAAGAAAGATGGAGTCAAAGTTAATCTAAATCAATACGATTGCCCAAATTTTAAATACCCCATTGATTTCGTCTTCAATCCTCGTTTAAGCGTCAGATATCATCGAATTTGCAAAGAAATTTCATCGATTTACAGTAGAACAGAGAGTGGTGGTGAACTGTGAAGTAAACGAGCAATAAATACGCAATGATGTACAGCAACAGCTTTAACAATCAAGGAGGCACAGCCTTCGATACAAGTTACAACAACTTTCACAACACCAAGACATATAGGCGTACCGTAAGTAACATTCACACCCAAGTACTCGATAACTTAAATGTGGCTTACAAAACCGTTAGAAAAGAAAAGCTATCGAAGGCAGTTGAGTAACAGCAATGCTTTGCAAAGCCACGAAAACGACTGCAATATGTTTAGTGACCAGCTAAGGACGCAGTGCTACATTATAAAAGCATACTTGGCATCAAGTCCGGCTTTACATTAAGTTATTGTGCCAAAAAAAATTAAAGTGATTGTAGCAATATTCTGGGAGCTTCAAAAATGGTAATTGAAACATTTGAGTTCAAATTTAAACGCTTTCAAAAGCGATTAAATCTTGCAATACTTTATTTAAATTTTTACTAAAACTAGACTAAAGGCCAAGTACACCCCAGTAAATGCTGCAGCCTCAGTAAAAGATGCAACTTTATACGGCTGCATTTCTCTTTCATCGACTACGTTGGCAAATTTCAGGTAATACGATCATTTATAAGCAGTGTAATTGACTCTCAATCTACGATTCTACATGATTACGTTACACCCATTATCAACCACAACAAAATTCATTTGTGAAACAAGTAAGATTTCAAGTGCAATTCTTTAAAAAATAGCAGATAGTGAACGACAGTGTAAAGTGGCAAACGGAAACTAATGACATTTATACTATCATTTTTTGTCGTTGCAGTAAAAGACAACATGCAAATCCGGCCGAGTTTCAGAAGTTGTTTGCATTTACAAATTGCGACCACTTGCTACGGCAACAAACCTTCTACTCATTTGCACTTTAAAACTAGACTATTGGGCCAAGTGGCAATAAACGTTCAAAGTCGGTTTTTGCAGCATGCCAAAAAAACTTGACAATTGGGTAACGTAATGATCTGTCACGTTTAAGAAAGTAACGCTACTTCAAATCAATTGCAACAAGCAGCAATTTTTCGCAAAAAACATTTGATGGCGACAAGTATATGAATGACAATCGCAAACCAAAAATAACATCTTCAAAATATTGAAAAACAGCAATGCAGAAAGTATCGCGTCATTTTTTTAACTAAAATTGTCCTTAAGATACAGTTTATTATAAGATAGCTAAAAAGTTGAAACAAAGTAATTTCCACCATTGCAGCGATGAATATCATTACAGCGCCCAGCATTGCAGTTATCAGAGCAGAGCGACAGTCCTGACTGATGGATCACAGTTCTCTTACAAAGGATTTGTAACTCCTACCGTTACGCATGAGCAATAATAAACAAGAATCAAGCGTTTCCAGTTATCTTATTGGTCAACTCGATCACATGACTGCTCCTTCACGCCCGAGCAATACTGCACAATATAGAAAGAAAAAAGTTTATCAACCACTTGTTCAGAGAACTCTGGAAGGATCTAGCACAGAATGAAAATCACGCACAAACCTCTCTGTCACTGCGCACAGGTAATGTCAAGAACACAAATAACAAAGCATATTTTTTACCAAAAAAAAACTCAGCTTCGTACAACTCAGCTATTTTTCAAAACGTAACACATTCAAAATGGTGCCATTAATCCACTGTACTATATCATGATCAGCATTTCGTTGCGGAAGCCGGGAAACAAAAGCACTTGAAATACTGCAAGCGAGGGTCAAATGTTCAACAAGTAAATCAAAGAGTGAATAATAATCGTAACCCAAACTATATCTTTCAAAGTCAAAAAATAAATGAACCACCTCATGAGCTGTATCACATGTCTGTCATGATAGCCTACGGTAGGCAGATGGCGTGGTTCATTTATTTTTTGACTTCTTTGAAAAAAATTTTTTCCTTACCCAAATGGCAGGGTTAAACGGACAGTCAATCTTGAGAAAATATATCTTTCAAGATTAACTTTGATATGCCATCGCTGAAGAGAAGTGCTATTTTTGGAAACAGCAGCCATACTGGGCTGGTATTTTCGTGGGTAGGCTATCATGACAGATTATGGTGTAACTCATGGGGTAGTTCACTTAATTTATTTTTTGATTCTTTTCCAAAAGATACTTTTATTGGTAGTTCTCAATTTATTGACAGTTAAGCATCGCAGCAAAAAGTACTTAAAAATCTAAGTGTTATGTACACGAAAGTTATATCTACTGCCAAAAAACTGGGACAAAACAATGAAAATCTGTGCTAAGGCACAAAGCTAGCTCTGGTTTGAGTATTTAGGTTGCTTGATGATAAGAATGCCTGTACAGACCAAGAAGCAAAACCGAATGACAGACACTAGTGCAACTAAAATGTAATGGTTAACAACTAGGCATTAAGGACAAAAATCGATTTCATAAGAATACTCTAAGTTTGCAAATTAACAAGTACCAACAACGGTTAGTCTCTTCATTAATTTTCGCGTTATTTCGCAGACTGAGAGTGTTTTAACGCAATCGGTTTCTGCCAATAGTGTACACTGTACAGTTTTTAATCATTACATTTTAGCTGCACCGATGTCTGTCATTCGGTGTTCTTTATTTTAAACCCCTAGCGCTAGAATCAACGCCCGTACCATTTTACGAAAACCTGATTCTCGCATCATTATACCAACATGCGTTACGTAAAGCATCGTGTCCGTGCCATGTCTTAATGAAATCAAGAATTTAAATAAAATCCTATGCGGGCCATTCGATTATAAAGTGCTGAAACTAGCTCTGTTCAAGAACAAGGTAGGTTTGCAGCAAAAGCAATATTTAACGGCAAGTGATGTGATGACAACGTTCTTTACAATATATTGGACAAGTGCCATAATGGTATTTTCTCCAAACATAAAACCGCTAATTTTCACGAGGAGAGCACGGAAAAGCCACTCTCAAATAAAGGTGGATTTACACAGTATCCGTTTTTTGTCCGTTTATGCTTATCCGTGAAAAAGTATGCGATTTTTCATCCGCATTTTTCTATGTCCATATCCGCACTAACCAGACAGTCACATACTGGACAAAAGTTTTCCGAAAAAAATTTTTTGTCAAGGAATACAGCTCTATTTTGAAATATCGCTCTTATCGTTCATACACAAAATTTTTGAATAAAATTTTATCTATATATAACAGTCTACTTAGTGCGGATATGGACTTATAAAAATGCGGATAAAAAGCGCATACTTTTTCAAGAAGCAAAAACGTAAAAAAATGGACGAAAAGGGATGAAAAACGGATATTGTGTAAATTCACCGAAAGACACTATACTTTCCCTACAAAAGTAACATTCAAAAAAATCTGTTACTTCTTTAGAGGGGAGAAGGGGACGAATTATCATTCGAGCAATGTCCAAAATTCCTTCTGTACTGATAACATAATTGCATTAAAATTTGTTTAACTAATTTTACTGCAGCAGCGCAAAACCAATGATATTCTCCAATGAATGTTATAAATTTACAAAAAAGTCTCTAAATCCCAAAATTTTAACAGGCTTTTAACAAGCAAGCAGCTTTGCAATAAAATTAACATGATAGATAAATATCTGAACTCGAATGAGTAACAATTAATATGCTTCGAATCCAAACCTTTTTGCAACGTAACTTAAAATGTACCGTATTATTACAATACGTATAAACGAGAAGATATTACATGATCAAGCTTATATAGAGTGTGCAAATAAACTGTACACTGCATTACACAACTAAAAACTTTTTTGTCATCACAGAAAATTCATACTATAACACTAGAAGGTAGAAAATACTGTACATTAGCAAACTGCAAAAGACACAAAAAAGCAATACTTCGGGCTCACAAATTTTCGGGACCAAAAACGAGCACAATACTGCGCCCGAAAGCATGTAAGCTTCTCGAAAGAAAAGTCTCCAAATCCAACAAAGAGTGATTAGCATTCGTTTTCTTTGCCTGATGATTTATTTGAACTTCGATGAGAACGAAGGCTCAAGTTGCGCTTTAGTGAAGTCAAAACGTGAACCTGAGGAAAAAATAGAGTAACTGGTTAACCAAAATTTTGCTTCGTCACAAAAGCTATCATTTTTCGATTATGGCGTTATGGGGATGATGATGTTGTAAGTGCTAGTAGTGGCGTGAATAAGACAACTAGATGCAATCATATAGAAGGGTTAATCCCAGTCAAAAGTACAAAAATCCTACGAGAAAATAATAACAAATCCCAAAAACACCTCGAAAGAGTTCGCAGAGCCAAATCCACCCCAAAGATAATGGAATGATCTATAGTAGATCAAAATAAATATGGTTAAACTTGGATCAAAATTCATCACACTGTAAGCTATAGCAAAGTAACCAAACCACACCGATCTCTTAGCAGGGTGCAACACGATGATTTGTTTTCAAGTACAAGCTAGCCATGGCGTCAAAAACGCAATAAGGAAACTTTCAACAGTTTTTAGTTGAAGTTGACAGCGTGGTCGAAAGGAAAAAAGTGTCTTGGTGTGCTTTTGGGTCTTAATCTAATGATCTGGGTCACGTTGTTGAAACCCTTGGATAAGGTTCTGACGTAAATTATCTCCGCTTGGTGGCTACAAGCAAGTGCCATAAAAATATAAAAGCCACCCTCGCTTGGGCGAGGGTGGAAGATTAATGAAGATCAATAAAGTTATCACACTCGGTCATCAATGGATGAAAGGTTAATAAAACTCTGCATGAAAACGAATTCAAGCAATACATTATAGCAATTAAATGCAAAAGAAATAAAAAATTAAGGCAGAAAGAAATCGTTGAATTTGCTGTAGTTTGCTCATGCAGAGCAAGCAAAATAAATAGCGGTTCCAAAAACAAAAAGTTAAGCCATAACAAATACAACTCGCAACTGCAATAAAGTCATTGGCCAGGCATTTTTAAAATCTTTATCGCCGTTAATTTATGTCTATCAGTTTTATATACTACGTCTTTTGGCACACTTCTAGCACTCGGCCAAACATTAAGCTTTGCTTGTTCTTTGTTTTTTTTTCTGTAGTTATATTTTTGCTTACACTTCTTAATGCTTTTACCTCAAAAAAATCAAATTTAAAACTTTAATATCTTTCGAACTAGAGTTTCTAATAGCTGGCCTGCTCGAATTCTACGCTGCAGAAATAACTTAAAACATAACTTAGCTTTTATTTTCACTGCAATTCCTCGATACTGTAAGTTGGGAAAACTAACAACGAAAAATAAAGGGTGACAAAATAAAAGAAAATAAAGTGGAAAAGAGCAAGCAAAATGAAGAACAATTCCGGGTACTCCCTGAAGAACGAGGAAATCTTGAAGGGAAGTTCCGCAGAAGACTTGAAAGAAAGGAAGAAGATCTTGCTGCAAATACAAAAGTTGGCTTACCCACCTATTTTACCTGCAAGTGCGAGGGCTGGTTGTTGTTCGTACTTCTAGCAAGGGCGGGGTTGGCGTGCATGGTGGGGGGGTGGGTCGCACGCCAGTAAGCTTCCAAATATTCGGCAAGATGTTCGCACGCGTCATCCAACTGGTTTTCGTCCAATATAACGTCAATCAAATCCTTTAAAAAAGCAAAAAGTATACACTAATCAGCAGCAAAGAATCAGAATAGAACTGAAAGCAGCATAAGCACAGAGCCAAACTGAAAAATTCCATAGAATCCTATAAGATTTTGAGAAGTTTGGAAGCATAATTTTAAAAAAAGGAGTTTGAGATTAAGTTGGCTTTTAGTAGTTTGAAGAGCACATGTAAGCTCTGAGGAGCGACCTGTAATCTTCTATAGATTAAAAAGTCACTGGTCGGAACCATAGTCCGACTTTCAAAGCAATGGTCACGCACAAATACAGCTTTATTCAAAACTTCTTTTAGCTTAAAGTATTTTAACTGAAGGTAGTTTCAACCCCAAGTATTCTTTATCTGATAGTTTGGACTTAAGAATAAAGACTTGAGAAATACTTAAAATTAAGAAATGCTTAAAATGTTTAATTAAAAAGTTTAAAATAAGGACTTAAGAAATGTAATCAATTCTCGCTCCATAAAATCATTTTCACGTAGAATTCGTTTTTTGTTGCGTAAGCCTGAGTAAAAAATGGCGATCAAAATAAGCAACTTGGAAGTAAAGCAGAGTTACTTAACCAATGAACAGGTAAACTAGAACAACATCGAAATTCCCATTTTTGATCAATTCAAATTGCATTTGAAAACGTTATAACTGAGAAATCAACAACACGCAGATAAACAAACTTGAAATGACTACGTGTGGTTTTTCAAAAAAAATAACCCTAAAACCTCTTCCGATTAACTGTTTACTACTCTCCAATTGACTGCGTGCCATTTGAGCAATAGAATATCCTTCAAATGTGATTAAATAACGATAGTCAATAGCAGTAACTAAGAGCAAAGTAAAGCCTATTGCTTACTGGATTGCATTGAGCCAATTTATCAGCAGCAATCATTTGAATGTTGAGACTTTTTGCCTGAGATTTCCCGCGTGATTTAATTAGTTTTTGAAGCACCTGGAAGCAAACAATAATTCAATTCAAAAACTTCGTGAATCTATAAACCATGTGGCATAAAATCATCAGCAAAATTGAGAATTTTCGAAACAAGCACATTCAGGGTGTGAGGGTGAGCTCAGTCATCGAAAAGGTTTTGATATAACCCGCCTTTTATCTATTAACGCATTTTTTTTTAAATTACACATTAAGATTATGCGTATTCGGAAAGGCTGACACTTGCAACTCTTGAAAAAATTTGTAACACTTGACTTTAGTTGACTGACGAACTGGAAATTGATATTTCTTAGTGCCGGTACCAGTACTCACATCGCGATTATGAAACATGCTCTAAAATAAAAAATTATCAACCTTCCAATGAACCTAACGGCCTCATTGCAAAGATCTCCAACACTTGTGCCCCTGCTCGAAAAAAAACTGGTTGCTACAGTACTTTTAGTGTGCAGTACCACTTGGCGGCCCGTGCCTCCTCCCCTCCCCCCCCAAAAAAAAACGCTTAGGGGATCAAAAGACTTCTGGAAAAACCTGTTCCAAAGATTGGGCTTCAGTAATTCTATTTTCTAAAATGATCAAGAAATACCATATTTATTCTCGAGACTTTCACTAAACTTCAGTTTGTGCAACTGTAGCCCAGAGATTCGTCAACATTATCCAGTTCTTTCACCAATACGTATAAACCAAGCAATATACGTTTGCCTAACTACACCGACCCTAAGTAGCCTTTTTGGGGATTCTGTTTGCACGTCTTGCATCAGGCTGGGTTACCACAGTATATAGAATGCTTGCCCCCTCCTCCAATGGAAAATAAGTCTTCGACGAAGACGCAACAACGTATTACAAGTTCGAGAATCGAACCAGGATCAAGCAACCTTTCGATCAACAACCCGAAGCTCTACAACTGAACTATAATCGGAACTTAGAAACTTCATAAAAAAAAGAATTCTTGAAGCTTGAGTTTTACGACAAGCATGCTCCCAATTGTATTCCATGCATCAGGACTGCCTTTTGCATAAAATGGAAAGGCTTCTTTCAGCGGAAATTTCAACAGCATCTACATTTTTATTAGTTTGGTCCAAATGCAACCTAAGCATAAACCTTTACCGAAAACGAACACCAAATGTAACCCTAACCTACACTCCATCTTAACCCATAACCCATAAAAACACTAAGAAAAAAATTTGCGCATGAAAATCCCTCACTTTTTCTAACTCTCTATTTCACTTAAAATTTTTCAATTAAAGTCATTTAGGGTCGCTCATAGCTATCATAAAATGCAGTCAGGTGATTTACAAACAGCACAGTTTGTGCGTAATTCCACAAGTACGTTACGTCATAATAGTGTTGTGTGTTGGCTGTAACTACTATAACAAACTAAAGTCACGATAACAACGATTAGCCAAAAAAAGGCGCAGAAATAAAGCAAAACTGCAACTGCAAGGCACGACTAACCTTTGGAGAGGAAATCTTGAGAGCGACAATGATGGGAGCAAGAGAGGTTTTTGCCAATTGGCTCGGATGATTGACGGTGTCGGCGTCTAAGACAATGAGCTTTAAAGAACGAGCGAAGTCAAAAATTCGCTCTATTTCTCGCTGTACCTCCGCTAAAAGTAAAGAAGTCAAAAATTAGATTGATTTTTTTCTTCTTGTAGGTTAAGTTATAGGGTAACTGCAACGTTACATAATGTAGAATAAAACCTTTTTTTTTGTTGGTAAAAATTTTACAAGAATCTTTGATTATGACAGTCGTTACATATTGCCTATGCTCGAATGGCATAAAATGTAGATTATTGTAATCAAACTTCTGAAACATTTTTATCCCGATGATCGTTATTTTCAGTCTAGTAAGTTTATTATGGTCAAACAGCATAATCAAGCCGCCTAATGCAAGTTGAAACTAGAAGACAAAGAAATTATCAAAAATTTTTCTTAGAATTTTTCTACTTTTGCTTCAGAGCCTTGATTCCGAAAAAAACAGACCAGCCGAAAAGTGCAAAGCGCCGACTCACGACCGTGCCTTAGAAGTATGCTTTATACTGTATCCTGAAGAGAAAAAAAATTGATTGTTCTCATTCTGCATTACGATGATCATAGACAGTGGTCTCACATAACAATGCAGCAATTCTCTAGCACGTACATTCATCATATACATTGGTTTTTCAGTGACGAAACACTTCGACTCCCAAGAAATTACAAAATTGTACCTAGACTGGGTTTGGTGCTTGATTTTTCTATTACAGCGCGCTTGTTGGGATTGTTGAGCACCGAACGTTTAGCGAGAGAAATATCAGCTGTGACACGAATAATCGAGACCCGGCCTTCAAACCTGCGCTTTATGAAGTCAAAAATGGCCTTCTGCATCATATCCGTTACCTGAAAAGCATATTATATTGTAAAACAATATGCGAAATGGATGAGAAAATAGAATATATGCGCATTTCAAATCAAATTTAGCTATAATCAATATTAGGCTACATCCTTGTTTACTATTCATCTACCTCGACAAAACAAATACGTTTAATTTTGGTTCCTGTCTAATGCTCTCACGAGCAAACAATACATTAGAAAAGTAAAAAATTGGTCGGTAATAATGAAAAAGCTGTGCTATCCAGCACCGTTATCTTCAAAATGCAACACAATCTAAATATGGATCATAAAATGCAATTTCTCTGGCTGCAAATGTTGCATACACAGTACCCGGACTACACGCACGCCAGTTTGCTAACTATAGATTGTAATGCGACAGCAACTTAAATACCTTGCCAAATTTGCAAACTTGGTTCTCCCTCGAGACTCGAACCCATGCAACAAAATTAGTGACTCATGCAGACTGCATAGTTGTCGCAATTACAAGCTTCCAAAACGGAAAAGACGAAATCCCAATTAAAATTTCTTAGTTATATGCTATCGTTAAATGGCACATGATATCGGAGATAGCAATACAGCACGGATGTTCAAAGTATGGCCTACACTGCGCAGGCTGTTTAGGGTCCACGAAGAAAGTTAATCCCGGCCGCGACAAGAATGCGATTTGGCCATCCGCCAAAATTTTCGCCAGCGACAATGAAAAATACTGGCGTGGCATAGTTGTAAAATTGTCCCTCACCGAGATCATTGCTTTGGTCTTAACCTTCTATTCTTACCCCCAAAACCAATCCCAATGTTTTGCTAATATTCTGTTCTTCTTTTCTCTCATTTTGATTTTCGTGGACTTGATAGGCTCACATGCAACCTTGCTGGGTCCGATTTGGCCCTTCTACAAAAAGTTTGGACATCTCTACAACACAGCTCTCCCTAAGTCACAGCCGTATTGTTTGCACTATCACTATTGAAGCATTGCAGCAAAGTAGATTCCAGATGCCTTACCAGGTGAATATCAATAAGGTTTAAGGGGGCCAGTCGAATCTGGTTTCAAAACTATTGCGAATTCAAGTTCAATCACTAAATCAATGCTTCTGTGACACAAGACCACTTACTTCGTAACCCTTCAACGCAGGACCACACAACACCACGGGTCGCATTGTAGGTACGACGTCATATGGCGGAGCATTCTCTTGCTTTTTGAAGAAAGTCTTTTTCCTGTTGTCCCTAGTCACTCCGCCGCTGGTAGCAGAAGATACCGAAGTTTTTGGAGTTCTGAAAACAATAGCAATTCTGCACTTGATACAGGACGACGAAAAGTGTAATTGTTTTGGTATTGGAAGCATTTAACAAAAATCGACCCGAAACTGCAATTACTGGCAAATGATGGTTAATACATCACCTGCTCCACGTGTACCTCATATCTGCAGAACGTAGCTAGAAGCCAATGGCACGTGTCTAAAATCTACGTCACTTAATCTAACTCAACATTTTACAGCGACGCATAAGAGCAAGGCCAAACGCGTTGCTATAACGTCATAGGTGCATTAGCGTAGAAGGCACAATTGCAGCAAGGTCAACCCAAAATTTCATGTAAGAATGAAGATGATTTCTGACATACTGTACTTTTAAAAAAGCATCTTTATCGAAAACTCGACTTCGAGACATTGAATAGCATCACACAATTTGCGTTACTTTTGAAAAAAAAAGTCTGTTTCCTGCCATGTTAACAAACAGCACCGCAAGTCAGAAACAATGAATTTATTTAAGGACAGTGCTGTTGAACTTACGCATTTTTCTACTGTAATTATGCAGTACTTCGTATTTTCTAAGTAAACTTTGGTAGAGGCCATAAATTAAGCAGTTAGCCAATAAAACTTAGTTATTTAAAACACTGCCGATGCACGTGAACTGCTTGGTAAACTGATATGAATAACCAAGCAATTAATGAGCACAGGTAACACAAATTTGGGAAGTAAAATAATATGTTGTCTAGGGTGGACCTTATTTCAAAATTTTGGAAAAATATACGGGAACCGCGTTAAATTTGTTCGTTTTCGATAAAAAACTGTATATGCAAAATATCTCGGAGAAAAATTAAAGTTTACACGTTGCACATGAACAAGTGAATATTTGAGATTGTTCATATGCTACTGTATATACAATTATACATCACGAGACGAGCACGGCCCTATCAGAACTGTTCTAACAGATGTAACCTAACACTCTCAACCAAAGAACCGAAATTGTATCAAAATGTCGACACAAAGCCAAATAAACCAAGAAATCATCACCTAATGAAACCACATTTAACGCAAACCGGTTAATCACTGTGACGTAAAATGCCACTTTGTATCTAGAACAGTGTTTAAAATTTTAATAGTGTTTTTCACAACGTTTGACAGACACGCATCAGCAGTGTTTGATTAAAATGCTTTGCCTCCACAGTTAATGCTTAGTGTTTTGTACCAGCCGCGGCTCCGCACCATCGACACTGGTTGCGGCCCCTAGCTGGTGCTACTGCGTACCACAGTTAACCCTAGTGGGATAGCTTGGGCACGCGCCCGCCACAGGGCTTCCGGTGCGAGGAGGGGGAAACGTGGGTGGTGTACTGAGGTCTTTTACTGGTTTAGTTTACTTTCCACCCCACCTGACAAACCCATTAGGGGGAAACAGCCTGTAGTGGGTTTATTATATTTCTAATTTTTAACCGAACTTCCTCTATCCGTTAACTGGGGGCCCATGTCCACTGAGCACTCTAGAAACTGGGTAGACAGTGTACAAGTCAATTATATACATCATATATTTTTTATATGTCTTCTCCGTAGGAAGTTGTTTGCTTCAATAAGTTTGACGGATCATTTAAGTTGCCAAGTATTAATTATTGGATAAATTTCAAACCTCATGCACTACAAAGCAATATTATGTTACACGGATTTTGGGATATTAAACTTGTTGAAATACTTAGCGAATCTTTAAGGCTCCCACAAGTAACAAAAAAATGACCTGAGAGATTTCTTTGATGTGGACAGTACAAATGCTCTGATCCATATACCCTCATGACCAAGGTATCAAAATTTTGTACTAGCTTAAAAAGGAATGTTAGAGAATAGAATCAATGGAAACAGTGGATATAAAAGTGGCAACTGGCAAGTCCGAAATAATAAACTGAGCAAAGAATTTAAAAGATCATTTCAAGAAATTTAAAAAAATAATCGCTCGTGACATTCTGAACATACTCTATTTTTGTAAAAAAGTTTTGATTAATAACTAGAACCACGTTTAATCTTATTCAATTTATTCTCACAAGTCGATCACCAGCCTATCATCAACTCTGGCATCTGCAAAAAACATCAGCTCAATATTGCCCCAATTCCTAATGGGACCAATTAGTCTCAGGCAAATGGCATCGTTTGAGCATTAGAAGAATGGGGATAGGCTGAGAAAGTTTTTGCTACAGGGTAATATGTTTTTTGACATGAATGTCTCAAACACTAAAAGTAAGAATCTGGTGCTTGCATCTCTGTTGTAGCAAAACTTGAACAAAATCAGAAATTGGTTAGGGGCGCCAGAACTGATTATAGTGCTCCTAGCTTGCGCTCGCCATAATCAGTTTACCATACGCCAGAACTGCATGGTAAACTGATCATGGCAAGCATACACTAAAGCATCATTTCTTCTATCTGCACTTAACTTGCCAAAATGTAGAAAGAATCTTGGACTTGCAAAAAACGTGGCAAAATCATATTGACAAGAGAATTGGGGCAACCGTAATGAAAAAATTCTCTGGTCGGCTTTGGTACATGTCTAAGAAACTAGTGGCTTAGGTTTTTTTGAACCACAGGTGCATGATAACATGAAGTGACGAAATGTTGCAGCTCTTTACGAAAACGAAAACTTTACCAAGCGTGCCATTAAGAAACAGCAATTGGAAAAAGTGGTTTGCTGATTAAACGCAATTAATTGGTTTTTTTCCAAAAAAATGAAAATGGATCAAAAATTTCTATCAATTGTCTTTGATTCTGGGAGTGAATTATCAGGCTCATTGATGGCATACAGACAGTTGGTTCAAAGAATCCAAGTCCCACATGCAACTGCAGAGCGAGGTGTGGCACTTACGTATGCAGGAATACGTCTGGCTAATTGAAAAGTGTAATGAAAATCAGCTTCCTTTCTACACGCATTTCGCCTCAAAGCGTACCGTAGGCATGGTTTTTGATATGTGAGAATAAAGGCAGTACACTACTTACTTGGCAACATACAATAAGTTGGGTTACACCCATAATATTACTGCTTTTGAACAGCTAATGTTCTGCGAGCAGCGAAGCCCTTATCTTTGCAAAATTGGGTATTTATGAAAAACTTTACGGTCTTTATGCAACCTCTAAATGTTTTTCTATCTCGGAGATTTTTCACACACGACGGTTTTAGCCCAAAAGGAACACATTTACTTCGGTTCCCATGATAATTTTTATTCTTTAATTTTTGCTATGTATTTAAGGACCACCCAAATGTTAGCCTATAGCGAAAAACCATGCGGCAATAGTGAAGTTTCGTCGTCTAACCACAAATTGGCAGTACCCAGAAAAGCAAAAGACAACTTACCGCTGCAAAAATATTGCGTTCTAACGACACTGACAGCAGCAACTGCTCGATTGCAGTTAATCTATTTGAGGATAGCATACGCCATTGCAAGCGTCATGCTTTCTATCATGACGTCACTATTACAATTTCACTTGGCGGAAGAAAAAAGTATTAAGACTATCATAGTGCCTCCAATGCTCGCTGCCACAAATTCATATGCCCATTGCACGAAAAGATATGTTTTGCAAGCGAATTTGTAAAAACCCATCGATCGAGACAACACGTGATTTCCAATATTATTAGTAATGTACAGTGGGCAAATTCAAACTTTTGATAATTGGTAATAGCATTTTCGAACTTCCTAGGTACCCCAACTTAGGAACGCGTTTGGCAAAGGGCCAATGAAGTTCGGAAGAATTTTAATCATAACAAAATGCTGCACAAACGTTACTACGGGAAGGGCAAAAAACAAAGCAGTGATTCCGAACACCATAAGAGAAAAAAATTCTTGCTTAGACCAAAACCCACTGTTGCATATGGCTTCTACCTCTCTCACACGACGCCAGCGCTTCCTTTTGTGGGCTGGGTGCAGTCTTAATCGACATTTGAGCCACCACGGTGGGCATTGGGCAAAATGCTTAGTGCTAAGGCCTAGACGCTTTCAAGAAAAAAGACAGAAAAAATAGGCGTGACGTGGTTTCGTTAAGGACAAATACCTAGTACAAAAAAAATTAAAAGTTACAAAGTTACGGGTTCACCAGCGCTTCACCACTGAGTGAACAAGGCTGCCGATTAAATAATAAGACAATAAAACCAAACCAAATCAAACTCAAGCGTGGATTGAGAATCTTCATGTAAAGTTAGAAAACTATTTTGAAGGATCTTTTCTTCTTATTTTGAAGAATCTTCATGTAAAGTTAGAAAACTCCGTTTTAGGGATATCAAAGTTTATTGCGTACATTTTCGATACTTCGTACTGATAACGACAGCCGCATACAAAACAGAAAATGTGTTATCAACATTACAGTGGAATTAAAATTCCATGAAAAACGTGAACAACAGACAGTAGATCGCTAATTGCTACTCAAAACACAATAGATAAAATGCCACTTTCGTTTTTCGACCACAATCTCAAAAGAGACGCTAGATGCGAGTTTTATCAACTTTTATCTACTCAAAGTTACGTAAAACGAAGCCGTATTAGAGCCATAAATAGTTTATAACGTGGCTATTATCATCCGCCATCAATAGAGTTTAAAACGCAAACATCATGTAACAAAACGCTAAACGAAAAGCCTATAATGATTAGAATTTAAAACAAAGTTTTCTTGTTTTTTCCAAATGATGTTAAGTACTTAAGTTCACTTGACCCAAATAGACAAATTTGAAAAGTAATTGCACATTCATTGTCATTAAGCTCAGTCTACTCTAGTGGAAAATCGTGGCCATACGAGCGTATCTTTATTTTTACCGACTGGCAGCTTACGAGATTTCTTTTAAAAATTACCTGAAAACACGGCCGTAGGCTCATAATTTTACGCATCACAGTGTGGATCAGGCATTATTATTATCCTTACTTTCGTGGTAAAGTTAAATTGACTGCAATATGGAACTACAGTAAAAAAAAGGCCTAATTACTGAGGTAGGATGCAAAACAAAAATACAGTATCCACTATCCAAAGCTTGCAGGAAAAGCAAGCTTCCGAAAAAAAACGCAAAATTTTGTTTGATCGAACCATTCTGACGTAGCTCACAAAAACGTCGTCAATCAACGTCGCTGTATCTTTAACAGAACACCGGGAAAATTTACGTAGGCTACCTTACGTTATGACATCATTAATTTTTTAAAACATGCTAACTTGATTCTATTGAACTGCAATTTCAAAACACAAACTTTTCATCCACGTCAACTTTTAACCTTGTCTACTACAATTGGCATAAACTTTTGAACGCAACAAAAGTGTTCTAGAAGCTGCAATGCAGCAAATAACCAAGTTTAGCGCATCTTTAGTCGCTCAAACAATCTCCTCATCTCAAAACGTTACACGTAATGTTAACAAGGTCTAAAGACAGCGACATCAACAAAGCTCTAAGGTGAAGGAATTTACCGACGAACTGCAAAACCATCGTCAATGTGAACTCATCGGTAGCCTCTTATAATTCGCTGGATGAGTAGCTTCACTATTATACTTCAGTTAACCATGCTATTTCTATTTCAACTGTTGTTACTTGTACCTGATGTCATCAACCAAACAAAAAAGTGTCAACAGCTTCAACGGACTCCTAAACATAAACTAACCTGGGCAAGGTTTGGGTAGTATTGGGCGAATCTGATTCTTCATCCTCCATTCCATTCGTATCCATTTCAAGGGCAACTGCAAAAAAACACATCATCATATCACTCCAATTAGCAAACCACATAATCTACAATTCTATAGAACATTTTTTATCACAACAATTTCATACAAATATGATCTTGACAAAACTATGGCAAAGACCAAAGAAAAACACACCTAACCAACAGTGGGCTATCAACAACTAAAAAAATTGCTCAACTTCAAGCACCCCATGTACAACCTTTCAAAAGGCTGTGTCGGGAAAATGGATGTTAATCACCTAATGTACCAGAGATATATAAGCGATACGGTTTCGAAAAGATACAAGCAATGAACAGACGGTGATGAAGCTCAGTAGGGGAGCATCGAATTAATGATCGAAGAAAGGTTGCTTGTTCTCGGTTCGATTCCCGAACTGGTTGTGGGTTGCTGTGTCTTTGGAATAGACATGTAAGATGTAATGTACATTTCCCATTGAAACCAAACAGTCTATGCTTTGAAGTCGCCCAGCCTGACAAGAGGATTGCAACTAGAATAAAAAAATTTAAAAAAAAACTGTGTTCTGTTGGCTGGTTAGGACAACGCAAGGTTGTTGCTGGTGGTTCACTGATAAGAACAATCAAAATGCTAACAAATAAAGCATATTTTAATTTACCGGTAGTTCATGAATTTTTTTGGAACTTTTATAGCTAGACGAAAACAACAAAAAATTCAGTCAGTATCATTTACACAATCACATTTAAATCGCCATGTTCTTGTTCTATAAATTACACTGTGAGTGTACACTGTAGAGTACATTATCTACAGCAGTAGGTATAATTCATTACGTCACTGTAAGATTCAAAATTGTTTATGTTCAAATATACAGAATATTTCATAATTGGATTTTTTGAATCAAGCACGATGCTTGAAAAAGACTAATTACGCAACATTGCGTTTACATAAAACCCATCTCATAATTGCCACTTGCACGTAAGGCTTCCTTGCTCACATACCAAACCGAAGAGCAAGTAGCTCATACCAAGATTCACTCTCTGCTGTTACAAGTTACGAAGTGACATTTTCATTTAGAAAATCGAACAAATTACAGATCAAAGTGCCTGTTAACTCAATTTTACAACCTTTTAAACCACAACAAATTTTACTGCAGCTAAATATTGATCAGCAGAGCAAGAAATTTGCGTTTTACTTGTCTGAGAATATGAAAATGCATTGGTTTTTAGAACGAAAAACGAGGAAATGCTTCATTCTGTAACATTCGAAGTTGAAACGGCAAGCTTTAAATTTGGCTTTATTCGAAACGAAACAGTTAGATGTGTCCAAAATTTACGAAGAAAGTAATTATGCAAGACGATTAAACTAAAAGAAGCATGCTTCCCTAATGGAAAATAAACGTTAAATGCCTTTCCTTACGGACAAACCGACACACTGCCAGTCGGGAAATCGAACCGAGAGTCAGCAACCTTTCGATCATTAAACTGACGGTCACAAGTCCCTAGGGACAATTAGTCCTGTGATTTCGACCCGCCCCTCATTCGGAGAAAGGACCAAACACCACGTTGAGGCGGCAGGGTTTGCGCGGAGTTTTCCCTCGTTCCCATCCCTATTATAACTAGCAAAATGACAACTAAAAAAATCAGATTCATTGCTTAAACAAAATCAAAAAACAAAATCACAAATATTAGAAAAAATTGCATTTTTAGGATGAACAAACTTTAGTTTTTTTCGAATATTCATCTAATTGCTAGCAACAGTAAAGCTTGGGTGTTTATTGAAAGGTAATTAAGCTTAATTAGGAATTAGGTGCTTTTGTTTCTTGGAACTGAAACCATCATTAATGCGCGCATTACTTCTCAAATAAATGCATAATAATACTTATCCAAAAACATATTCTGAAGACAAAAAACTAATTTTTTTACGAGAAGCCCGTCTGAAAAATGAAACAAACTTGCGTTGAACGCAGATCAGCGAATACTATCGGAATAAATAAGGGGCATAAGATTGAAACTGGATATTGCAAACCATTCTCCAATCAATACCTTTGTCAAGAAGTAATGAGAATTCCGTTAATCATACAAAATTGCACAATAAGCATTTTGAGATGAATGATTTTATGTTGATTGTTATCTTGCCAACATTATGGTATGATATTTGTTGATGAGGCCTGATAATGTCGAAGAAACTGGCGAAAAAATTCAAATCAAATCCTCGCTACTCCAAAATAATTAAAATATGCAATGTAGTAAAGTAAAGTATAAACAAATAAACGTTTTACTGATTTGACTTCGGAAGTAATAAACAAATCGAAGCAATAAAAGAAACCCTAACCTTGACAAAGAATCAATTCACTACTGGTTATAACCACGAATGTAAAATTCCCAGTAGCCTTTCCAATTACGTTCTAATACATTCATTGCAATTGATGTTACAATGCGCTTTATTAGTTGCATTATTAATAAGATGGTACGGTACATTCCTAAGCTTTTCACGTACTGGCTTGTATAATATATCTGCTCGCTAATAGACAATGGTCAATCGCCATCAAGCATCGCCTAAGAAATGCGAAAACTAAGACTTAATAGCTGAATTTACTTTTACAGGTTCAACCAGTCAAAAAATAACCTTTTTTCTCTACCCTTTATCTACTGATGTGAGGAAAACAGTTCTAAACCACGTATAGCCTCATTAAATGCCTCTTCAGCTTCGAGTCTCAAATCACATCAGGTTATTTCAAACAGAAACGGAATATTATTGCTTTATGCTTATTTCGCCAAATCTGAAATTATTTTAGAAATAAAATTAAATTTTAAAACAATTTGACTTATATTGAAAATCTATCAAAAAATGTTCGAATATAGCAAGAAAGTCTTCGTAATAGCGGCGATTTCTAAAGCATATTGTATAAGATAAGCTATGTGGAGTAAACTATGAGGGAAGCTAACCCGAACAAAATGGTCGGAAAAAAGTCCTCAGCTCCTAAAAGCACTGCACGGGAACAGCACAGTATTCGATCGGAACAAATTGATTGAACAAAAAAAAAAAAAAAAAAACGAAGAAGGTTCACTAGCTTCATTAAAAAATAATTTTGGTTTTTAACTTACAGAGATGATCTCAACAATACCCAGCAAAAATTACAACAGACAAAAAGTTGGAGAAAATAATAATTTAAACACCACAACAGCACCTGCTTTGCTGAGAACAATTTATCAGGAAGTGGTATTCATGAAGAACCATTCTATTTGAAACTGAAATGTTTGAATAATACTTCATAACTACCTGAATGTCCAGATGCTGTGGTAAAATTCAAATGTCAATTTATGAGGTCACACATCTACATTGTTTACCGATTTCAAAACTGAAAATGACAAATCTACGTGGCATTCTCACTCACGTAACATACCACCAGACGCGCTGTCTGTAAGATGAGTAGAGAATTCGCAAAAGCAGATATAAGCAGCCAGCCTATCTATCTCGATACCGTTGACTCAGCTAAACCATTCTTTCTACTGCACAATCGAAGCCCAAAGACATGCCCAATAGCCCACTTTTCTAAAGCAGTGTTTAGTACTTCAGTTAACTCTCAAACAAAAAACAAAAAAAACACGAAAGAAAACGAAAACCAGAACGGACCAGAAAAGTACACGTGGATTAGATAATACTAATTAAGACTATGATCAACCGCTCAAATCTGATAGTAACCTATCCAAGTTTTCCTTTGGTAGATTTTGCATTTTTTTAACCGCACATATTTCAAAAACTATACCAGTTGGAAATACCATGAAAAACAAAGAGTTTGGACACAAAATTTTGAAATAAAAAAATTATAAAATTTTGAACGCTGGCATCTTGCAGTATAGGTTACAAGGTGGTTGGTGGGAAAGAATCTTTGAATTTTCACCTGATGAAGGAGGTGTCGATCGTCTTGAAAGAGTGTTGCTATCACCACCCAAACTGCTTGTTGATACGCCACCGGTTCTAGACATGTAAAATCGATTTGATTTCATTGCTAGTTGTTGTTTTTGTCTGATTGCTTCGAGTTTGACAGGAGAAGGGACAAATCCAACACTGCAACCCTCCTTGACAAGACGACCAATCCACCAATCGTTGTTGTATTTCTGAAATTATATTACCAATCAACCAGCCACGTTATAAAGGTAAGTTACACCATCAACTAACAACGTTTGATATGAAACTAACGACTCACGAACCTTCGCATTTGCCATTTCCTCCCAAGGCAAGCTGTAAGAATTGCTGTAACGTACTTACTTTGAACTAAACAACAATGCAAGTAGTACAATACAGGTGCATGATTACCAAGAGCCCTAACTATCAAAACCCTAGTTATCAATAGCCCCCAAAGCATGTTTTTATTAACTAAGCCGTAAATTGGATATGCACGTCCAGCACTTCTAGTTATTGACAAAAAAAAGCGTTTTTAAAGAGGAACTTCAGGTAAAAATATATTGGGTGTCTACGCTTAGTGCAGTAATATTTGATTACATTTGCGTGAAGGGCATTTGTTTTGAACAAACTGTTCCAGAGATATTCTACTTTAAGCACATCGTTGCGTTTCTGGATTTATATTATTGAGGTCACTACCGTAACCTGTATTTTCAAACTGATATCTGTTCTGGTCTAAACTGATCAGCACGGTACGTCGCTAAACGACTTAAGGTAGTAACCAGCGATGCGTTACGTTGGCACAATCAAGGTAACTAAGTCGGTGTTTCCTATTAAAATCATCATCGTCTTTTAAGCAGGAGGCATGATGATGTTGACATAAAACATCTTTGGAACAGTTGGGTTAAGAAGGACGGAGTCCACCACCACCTAACCTAATTCTGTAGCACTAACTTCAAAATCCCTTTTAATTTATCCTGCAGCCCTTTTTAACGTAAATAAAGATAAGGATCATTTATTTATTTATTTCACAATCTTGAATCAGGCACGAATTCGGCCTAAAATTTAGCTTCAAATGTGAACTCAAAACTGGTCAAATACATAAATGTAGTTAGTCAAGATAGAGAACATTTGTCTGCTACGATCTGTGTCTTGTACATTTCGCTAAAGCAAAATCAAGCAAGTTTGAAGGCGTGTGGCAGCATTAAATGGCTAATCAATAAAAATAAACTCATTATAGCTGCGCAAAAACGCATAGCTGAGCTGACGTAAAAGTCTTAATTTTCTTTTTGAAACCTGAAACAGAGTTGATACACTTGAAAAATATCGGCCCTATTTATTGCTAACGCTAGATAAACATGAACAAGAGATATGAAAACTTCTAAGATTGCGTCATTACAATTATTGTTAGGTTTTCCAAAGATATAGTGAGTAGGTGACTTGAGAAGATACATACAAGTCTTGAATATTTTGTTTGTTTTTTTTCCTGTTTAAATGGTATAACTCTACAAAACACACATTAAAGAGAATGGCTTTTTAGATAGAATGATATCGGTCTTATTTGATAAATAGGGTGATTCAACAATTGTACAATTGTTATGTATTAATTTTTCCGGACTCTCCTCGTTAGCTAACAAACAAACGCATCAACCTTGTACTTATCATGATCCGAAAGCTAAAAAAATGACTGTCATGCAGAAAATTATAACCTATGTAATACTATTGCTAAACTTTGTA
This sequence comes from Trididemnum nubilum, assembly GCA_963965965.1. Classification (NCBI taxonomy): domain Eukaryota; kingdom Metazoa; phylum Chordata; class Ascidiacea; order Aplousobranchia; family Didemnidae; genus Trididemnum; species Trididemnum nubilum. The sequence goes on from OZ014483.1 coordinate 25,026,556, forward strand.
CATGCAAAATTAGACCACAACTGCAACTCTTTGCACACCAGAATAAAGCTTGTAACCTTTTCAAAGTTCTAGTTTTTTTTGAACCAAACACAAAATTAAGCCGCTCCAGCCTGACCAAGGAAAAACTAAAACATACATGAAAACTATAAAAATGAACCACTCAATTTTTATACCGTTAACGCCTGCCCGGATTAAATTATGTTTCGATCCCTTTTAAGTATAGCACATTCTTACTTCTTTTATATGAAGAAAATCTTTGGAATCGAATGAAACTGCAGAACCTTTTGCTGGAACGTCATCATCTTTACCGGCGTTGTAACTGACATTTGAGCGAACGGCAAAAGCCACTGGCTTTGTCTGAAAAGAAAGACCAGAGTAATGCCTAACATTTTACCTAGATTCTAAATGGAGTCTTATGTACCGTGGCTGACAACAGGTATAACACAAACTATGCATTCCAATAGCATGCTGATCGTTCGTTTAACTTCCGCGGGTCATAGAGCTTAAACGGCCGCCCATAAACGTCCCAGGCCACATAAGCGCATAAACGTCCCAGTCTCAGTCTGTACCACCAACATCAACCACTAAATGACGCAATGTCACTGACATCTGAGGAGGTCGTAACAACTCCTTGGATGAAGGAAACGCAATTATAAACCTGCTATAAACGTGAGTTTAAGCTGCAGTGATCCGGATAAACTGCGTATCAAGATTTTGAAGCAGTTTTAAGTAGACTGAAGCCAAAATCAATGGGGGATTTAAAGTTGAGGCAATTGTATTCAAAGGTTAGATTGGCATTGACTCCATCCTTCTTGACCAGACGTTCCAAAGATATTCTAAGAAGGGGCCTTTCCAATCATAATTTTTATTGGCAACCCTGACATTGGCAACATTAGCGACACCATCTTAGTTCTTTCTTACGCAACGCCGCAATTAGACTACGCCGCAAAGGCTTTTCAATCTATATGCAGGCTAACGTAGGCCTCTGTGGGCTAAGCTACCGCATTGAAACATCAGGGTTACCAATAAAAATTATAATTAGGAGGTCCCAAAGTACAATATCTCTGGAACGGCTGAGTCAAGAAATATGGAGCCAACGTCAATCTAACCTAATGCAATTACCCTAACTTTAGATGCCCCAATGATTTTGCCTTCAGCCACCTTTTTAATATGTATGTTGCAAAGTTTAAAGATACCAAACCTTGATATGTAATGCATCTATCTAAAAATATTCCGCTTAATAGCAATTATTTCCTAAAAACCACAAAGCAAGGCAATAAATTATTAATGCTAGTAATAGCTAAAGTCAGTGACCCTCTCAAAATGAATGGTCTTATATTAAAACATCAACCTATTGCACCGATAACAGACTACTAGATAGTGGACAATTGGCGATACTAGACTATAGTGGTAGCTTTTGCTCGAGTTGAGCGTAGTGTAGGTAGTTTATGCTTTTCTTCTACTCTGCTCGAACTACTTTCAGCAGTAGAAGTGAGCTGAACGAAACTGAAGAGAACTATGAAAAAAAAAGTCTTACTTCAGCTACTCCACGCTCAAGTAGAGTAAAACCTGGAAAATGTAAACCCACTTTAGGGCTTCCTTAAAGACGATGATATTATGAGTTGACTTTTAGTGCATTTAAACTGTAATGATTTTGCAGCACCGTTCGTCAAGTTCTGAATCAGTGCAAAAAGCCGTTGAAAAAGTGAATTTTACCAATTTGGCATGCAATCTGCATGCAATCGGGTTAGTACTCACTTTGGCTTTTTCCAGTTGAGCTAAAGCATGCTTTTCAATTTCTTTTTTTGCACTCTCAGGGTCTTCTTCAAGGGATATGTCCGAATCGGAAGGTCTGCTCTGGTAAGAATCAGCAGATCCCTGAAGAAAATCAAAACAATTAGCGCAATTCTACAGCAAAGTAAGACTTCTAGCAAGTAGGGAGATGGGATGACTTTGACATTGAGAAAAGAACAGAAGTTTTTGAAAAAGTATCTCTGTAATTTACCAAACCAAGAGTTAGTAATTGACGCAGATAGATAAATGCATTAGCTGCAACCAATAAACAGATAGAACTACAACACTGTAAAAATACGAAATGCAAATCATGGCAAAACCAAATCACAGTATTCGAATGCAGTGCTGAGTAATAAAATCTGCATTGCGTTTCTTAAACAAAAAAAATTAATTGGCAGCACTCAATCCAAAACTGCTCTTCTGATAGCTGCTGTTATACTACGTGAGAGAAAGCAAAAATTGTTAAAAATCACGTATTTATTCAATCATCAAGCATCCTGCGTCTATCTAACCACACCAACGCAAAGCGCCTTTTTGAGGGTTTGTTTTGCGAGTCCTTCGTCAGGCTGCGCCACCAAGCGAGAAGAATCTTGGCCCTAAAGTGTCTTTCCAAATCCAAAGGACACAACAATAATTGCAACTTTGGGAGCTAAACAGCGTCAGAAACCGTTTCAATCGCCAACTCAATACTTTACCAACTGAGCGATCAACGGCGCACATGTAATATATTGTATAATTAATCACTTATTATTGAACGAATAAACGAAAAACTTAAATTTAATCATACGTCAAAGCAATTCATAAATAATAGCTTATTATTGTACACTAAACGGTAAAATCAATGAGGATAATTAAAGTTAGACGAATCGCATTAGACTAGATTGGCGTTGACTCAATCCTTTTTGACCAGCCGTTCCAAAGATATTCTACCTTAAACACGACGTAGGGGCCTCTAATGTTATAATTTTTATTGAAAACCCTGACGTTGATAGCCTTAGCATTGTTAGCGACGCAATTCCTGCTATTACGCTACCGCATTGAGTCGTTTCGCTGCGCACTAATCAGTTTGATCTAGTCAGCACAACCAAAAAGTACACTGTAAGGCAGCCAAACAATCTCAGGAAAAATCAAGCTCTCAGATACTCAAGCTCTCAGATGCATTTCAATCGAAATCATAGCCTAGCTTTTACCACTGGGCTAAAAAGTCCATAACAAGACTACCAGTACCTGAATAAGCCTATTGTATTAGATTAACACAGTATTTCGTGACCCTAGAATAAACTTTTTCAATTAAGTTGCAAACAACGGCCTACTACTCTAATAACTCTACTAGTACTAGCCTTACTTTCGCTTGTCCTTAAACGTTTGTTACTTAGGTTACCGTACAGTCTACTGTTTTTTTTCCAGGGCGATTCTGTTCTGCTGACAAAATCAAACTGATCAGTGCGCAGCGAAACGACTCAATGCAGTAGCCTAATGGCGACGTTGCTTTAGGTTAGAGCTGGAATGGCGTCGGTAACGACGCTTAGGCTATCAACGTCAGGGTTGCCAATAAAAACTATAACCATAGAGGACTCTACGTCGTGTTTCAAGTAAAATATATCTGGAACGGCTGGGTCAAGAAGGACGGAGTCAACGCCAATCTAGTCTAATACGATTCGCCTAAGATTAGATAGCCCCATTGCTTTTGCCTTTAGTCCTCGTTTGAATTTGATCGTTCGCCAACGCAATACCGGACGGTTTTCACTTTTCTCTATTGGAGCTCATCTGTTGCGCCACTAGTTACAAATACAGTGAGTTACTAAATTATAGTCAGTTTAAAGTTACAGTATTTTCTTTTCTACGCATTTTTAAGCTAAAGGCAAATGAGTACCGAACGTCAGCCTTCGAAGTCCAAAAAGATGATACAAAACAATAATGTATCTAGAACTGGAGGTCTACATATTTTGCTTTTAAACATACCGGTACTAGCCAAATTTGCAAATCAGCCACGTTAAAAAAAATATCTCAAAAAAGAAACTTAATTCAAGCCTACTAAACCATATCAAAACTTAAGGCCCGGTCTAAACTGTGCGTAAAATCGTGAGCATACGAGTGTATTTTCAGCTCATTTTAAGCAGAAATTCGATACGCCCAGTCATACAGCGTACAAACTGCCAGTTAGTTAAAATAAACTAAGGATACGCTTGTACGCTCACAATCTTACGCACAATGCACACCGGGCCTAAAGATTAAAAAAGCACCTAAATGCAAAACCAGTATACATAAAGTGTATATATAGAATATCAAAAGTTGTTTTCATTTTGTTAGTTTTTCTTGCTTAATGCTAAAAATTTTCCTTTGATTGTTACATCAAGCAATATATAATGCTAACACCGAGTGTATCTCAAAATAAAAAAAATACAATAAACAAACGCTCAAAAATGTTTGGAGATAGCTTTAAGCTTTACTGACAGTTGATGACATCAAAAGCACTTCTTGTACCTGACGTAAAAGTTGTAAGGCTTTCATCTCAACAATAACGTGAGCGATTTTCAAGAACTTAAAAGTTTAGCTAACGAACCTATGTGAACATTAAATAATCTTTCTCAACCCATATCACTGAATCTAATGACAATGTCCAGAAGCTAATCATCGAAATAACTGCAAGATATCTCGATGCATAGTTTTAAATTAATTGTACATACATTAGAAGAAGCTGGCAAATCCCATGTGGGTTACTGACTGCAACATGGCCACGCTATAAATATCTGCTGCAGAATCAAGCTCAATATAATTATGAATTTCATCAAAGACTACCACACTCACTTCAGCCAAGACATTAACGTTAAAGCACAGTGAAACGGATTCCAATTCCAAGTTAATAATTTCGTCAAAGAGATTTTCAAAACAGGCAATATCGGCAACAATGGGTCAAATATCTAAGACGGCAAGAACAAGTCTGAAGTTCAACACGGAGTAACAATAAACTTAGCTCTCTTAAACCGTGCATCTTCTCTACTTGACAGCCAAACGCATTTTAAAATAAAAGGGATAAAAAGTGCCATAAAAAGAGAGTAAAGAGAAGATCGTTTGTGCCATCACCCTTACATTAAAAATCATAATGTATAAATTCTATGCCAAAGATTTGCATTTTAAGGTGTTTTGCAAACTCGAAGACCTCATGATTCTTTCGCAACCATCTTGTCGCTGCATATAATTATATTTCGCTGCTTGTTTATTTATATTCTAATTTTATGTGTGATAGATTGCGTATATTTTATGACCGCGAAGTGTTTGTGCTGTTAGTAACCAATAAATAACTACAGCTATTACAATTACATAGTAGTTTGGAGAAATCCATCTCAGCATTCAAAAGTATAATAGCCTAGTGTAGCACCGCAGCAACGCAAACTGTTGCTTGCAAAAAAAAAACTCATTTAGCACATTGCATCATTTATTGAATTGATTCCAAACTGGCTGAAAAAAAACTTCAACAAAGCATTGCATCAAGCTTCGACAGGATCGCTTTTACAACTATGCAATGCATTCTTTCATTATTATCAAACTAATAAGCTTGAAATTCAAAATATATTATAATGAATATTCATATGACTAGTAGCAAGGCGTACAGATTAGGCGGCAACATCTTCGGTACTTTTAACCACATGTAAAAACGCACAATGAAAATCTTTCATTTATAGAAAAGTGAGCACAAGAACAATGAATGAAGTCTTCCCTAGCACTCAACTGACTTAATTTGATTATTTGACAATTGTCAGTCAACTTGAACTCTTTTCACTGCCAATAGCACGATTATATTACAGTATGTAGCAAAAACGTAATAAATTGTAACAAGTGATAAGTATGACCTTGCTGAGTTGTCTAGTAATATCTTGGCTGTATTGCAAAGCTGAACCAACACATAACTTTAAATCTATTGACACAAAATAACTTTATATTTACACAATATACTTAATATGAATTCTATTCAATTTTTAAATACCAGGTATACTGTATATCATAATTTTTACTGTAAATCAGATCTCTTGACACGAGGAAAACGGCAAATATCCTCTAAGGCAGTCTAAATCAACGGCTATTTTAAACAGGCATAGCATGAGTCGATTAAAACATAGTATGTTCTTGGCTACGATCTAAGATTAGGGTTAAGTATTAGTGTTAGTGCCATACTATGCCTACCACTACATACCGTACCATGCTTATTGCCTAATATGTCTGTTTAGTACAATTCGAAAATCACTGCTCAAACTAGTTAAAATCCGCCAGTCCTAAATTCCGTCTTGGGTTTTGGTGATTTTGTTTTGCTTTGAAAAATTCGAGATTTTCTTGCAGCATCAGGAAACAATGGAAAAACCAAAAACTTAAGACTGACCACATAGTTCAACACTTGGTACAATTTCTCCATAACAGATGATAAATCTTTCTGTTAACGCCCCAAAACTTATTCATTTTAGATGAAGACTAATCAAAAAATTACAAACACACCACAAAGTCAAACATCAGATGTATCCTACTGGAAGCATGAAAAAAATACCGTAATGCTTATTACTAAAAAAATATAACCACAATCTCTAAACAAATCTCTGAACCAGGTTTAGCAAACAACTCCTCCATCATCTACTACCCGTTGATTCCAATTATACGAAAATGAATTACATCATGAGTTACTGTGTTAGCGTACTTGTACTTACTTGTCTTAAAAATGAATTTGATGATGATCCACTAAGGCTCTCCTCTCTTCCAAGCTTATACTTCTTCCTGGCACTTTTAGTGACTGGTTGAGTCTAAAAATTTTTAAGAGTTATCACATTAATAAAATTTCAAATGCATGAAATAAGTTGACATGATTATGCCTCAGATTTTGAAGTTTTTCTGAAGGAAGAAGTTTTTTTGAAGGAAGAAGTTTTCTGAAGGAAGAAGTTTTTTTGAAGGAAGAAGAGTAACTTACAATTGTCAGAGATATCGAAACGATTTGAAACAGCATTTTTGGCAAGACGAACAACTGGATACTTAAATTGGTAAAGCTAGCGCAGCAATGCAAGCTTTTTACTACTTGGTTTTCATGAAACAAGAATTGTCAAAAAAAAGGCAAAGTTCTCAATTTTTAAAACAGTTTTTGAAAAAACCATTGCAAGAGTAAATTCTGAAACGAGATTTTTATGAGTGAAATTAAAGAGATTATGAAACTGTACAATCTCAAGAAATTTGCAGAAGAGGGAAAAGGAGTAATTTTGTCCAACCTTTTCAACGACTGGACAAGGTAAAGACTTCACAAACAGTATGTATAAAGACTGAAAAAGGTATACAATATTTTTATAAATTAGACCTAAAGGGGGGCTTGAGCAGAGGAGCCCCTTTCCATACATACAGAACTGGCTGAAAATGAAGTCGAAAAGGGTGAATATTAATATTTTGATCATTATCATATTTGGCAATAACAATTGCTAATTATTTTGATGATCTTATGCATTACATTCTAAAAACTAATGCATTAGTCATCCTACACTCGAGATCTTTTTGAGGGGGACAATAGGAGCACTTGTTCTATGCTCCTTGCGGGTCCACAACAACTGACCGCGAACCAACTGACCGCGAGCAAACTGACCGCGAACAACGCCGATTGGCTGAGAAGGGCGATCCTAAATATATTTTTACTATCCCCAGAGCCATCTTGCCCAACCCCTCACTTTGTGATGAAATCACTGCGACGAAATCAGTGACGAAATCACTGTAACGAAATCGTTGTTTCACGGTCAGTTGACTTGGCTCACTCCTTGCAAACGAGCCCAATCAAAGAGCAACTAATTGTAACAGTTGTATGATAAATTATTAACAAAATATTTCTGTTTAACTGCTTGTGCCCATGGTTTTTTACTACATGCATACCAGTTACAGCCAAGAAATCTCTTAAACTATTTCAAGACAATAGAATAACTATAATGTTAGTTATTATGCTCTAAGTGTAATATACTGTGATGTATTTAACAAGAGTAAGCAGTTTTCACAGCACATGCAAATAGTGCTTGATGCCAAAGCAGGGTGAATATCTAGGTGAAACCATTTAAACATGAGCAATCATAAGCAACCATTAGTTTCATGTTAATACAATCATCCTTACCTAATACAAATAACTTAACCATTCACTACGTAGACAGTGTGACAGAGGGAAAAGTCGTCATTATTTCTACAACCCTTATTACATAATCTCGGTTCAACCTCCACCTTGGTCATGTTGCTGCATTCTTGGATAAGCCGCTTGAGGATGATTATCTCTGCTTGATGGCTTCGAACAACCAGCAATTTTACATGGGAAGAAGTCTAGCACCAACCAGAAAGCTCAGAATATGGTAAACTCCTAAGCAGGTGAGAACAATTTGTCCAAAATAAAAGCGCCACCGTTGCTTCCTCATGGGTGGAGGAATAAATAAGGATCAATCAAATACCATCCAACTTTTCCACGGTAGGGTATTCGCATTAGGAAGAGAATTTTGACGCTTATTCAGTTGATGTATTTGTTTTTTACAGATCTAATGTACCTAATGAATGTATTAACGTAAAACTAGTAGTTGCACAAACGCATATCAAAGCTGATGTTACGTAGTTCATCTAATGATGCATTTAACAGTATACTCAAATATTAATTCTTCAATTAGAATTCAAGATCTTCAGAGAATCTCAACTGGAAGTAAAGTTGATCTGGCGATTGTAGGCAATCATTTAGATTCAAAATATGATGTATTAAACGCAAATCAACCAAAGTTAAAATAAAATAGAACAAAATCAAGTATTTTTGAAGCTGATACTGATTTTGTTTTATTTTATTCTAACTTTGGCTGAATGGACTTTTTAAGTTAATTTTTTAAGTTAATGCAGAATATTCTAAAACTTTCTTATTGGTTGGTTGATATAGCATTTTAAATTTTCATGCAATTTCAAGATATTTTTAAAAACAAATCAAACTAGTTTTGTAATTTGAGCAACGGTGTTGATTAACAAGCATTGTTTTGCAGAAAATCACTAAAATCAATCAGTGGCTAGGGGCTTCTTCCACAGACCACAAGGCCGACAGTAACTGAAGCTTTACCCAACTGTAACATAAGCAAATATCCTTGCTAGTCACTCCAAGCTCATACACATATTTCTAGAATTTTACAGTTGTACTGTAGTTCGCATTCTTAGATGTTAGTTTTAACAATACATTGTTAATCGAAAAGGGCAGCAGTTTCTTAGCTTTCCACATTTGTAACACACAGGTCAGGTAAATCATGTTTTATTTTAACAACATTTTTTTGCCCAACTAGATAAATTTGTGGCTCCATGTTTATAGTTAAAATATCATCTGCACTTTAGAACTCTAATTTTGAACTTGAGCATGCTGAGTGTCAAAATCTATACTTATCTTTTTTTTTTTAGGTCTAAAACATTTGTTTTTACTTTTCAAGCAATTAATTTGCACCTGCACTTTAGTAGGGTCAGGTGGGGTTAAACTGGTAGTGCGGGTATAATTGGTATAAAACAAAAAATATTGGATAACTCTCTTCTACAACATAGTTAAAACTTTGCATTTGGGTTTATTGCAATAGCTTAATGTATTGCATCTTTCAGTGAAATATTTCTAAAATGTGACCGTTGCTTTTCTTGTTAATGCTTTACTTAAAAAATTGTGTTAAAATTTTCAGTATTTTTTATTCTTAAATACATTTTTGGTTGATGGATATATTGCTTTCTTTTTTGTTTTCGATTAACATTACACCATAGTAGTTTCAGTAGCTGAAATGCCAAGTCAAGTTCTTGTTCAGAAAGTGAGTTATTGGAAATTGAGGTAAAATTGTTATACTAAACTTACCCCAATTTTTGAAGAGGGGTAAAATTAATATAACGAAATTACCCTTGACAAAAAAAATGTTCAGTTAAAATTGGCATAAATTTTTTTTGTAATTATATAGTAAATTGCCCGTAATATTGAAAAAATTAAGTACTGCAACTGTTGAGTATTTCCATTGCAGATGGTACATAGAGTATTATTTATTACCTGTAAGTGTAATCAGCTTAAATTTGAGATAGTGCATGATGGCTCCAGTTTACGTAAAGAAAAAGAAAAAGAAGTATTCTGATGAAGACTTAGAAAAAGCACTGAAAAGGATTAACAATGGAGAAACATACTACAAAGTAGCCAAAGAAACTGCAATACCCATGGAGATTTTAAGATACAATATAGTACATCAAGTGAAGAGAAGAGGATCAGGTAGACCAATTGCTCTATCAAAAGAAGAAAAAGATGTAGTTCAGTCAGCCATTTCTTTAGCTGAAGCTGGCTTCCCAATGGATAGAACAGATGTAAAGTTATTTGTACAGTCATATCTAAATGCCAAAGGCAGAGAAGTTGGTCAGTGGAAAGACAACATGCCAGGAAAAGAATGGATAATCTTATTTTTGAAAAGACATGAAAGGGAAATTAGAAGCAGAAAGCTCGAGTTGTTAACAAAACAGAGGGCTGAAGGACTCACTAAGGAGACGGTGGAAAAGTTTTTTGATTTGTATGAGAAAGTTCTAAGAAAAAATGATTTGATGAACTCACCTGAAAGAATCTATGATTTAGATGAGACAGCCCTAAATACAGATCCTCGTAGCTCCAAAGTTCTAGTAAGACATCCTAACTAAATCTGCAAGTGGTGGAAAGGCCTGTTACACTGCTCTATTTTGTTGTTCTGCCACAGGGAGTTATGTATGCCCAATGATTATTTATCGAAGCAGTGGTTGTGGATTGATGTCTTCATGGGTAGAAGGAGGACCACGTGATTGCTTATATTCATGTACTGAAAGAGGCTGGATGATGGACGTGGTGTTTGAGAATTGGCTTCAAAAGTTTGCAACAGTGAATGATACCTCAAAACCAACCTTGTTAATAATGGATGGACACAACAGCCACATAACATATGCTGCTTCCAAGTTTTGTCATGATCACAACATCATCTTGTTATGTCTTCCGCCACAAACCACACATGCTCTCCAACCACTAGATGTTGGCGTTTTCAAAGCAATGAAAAATACCTGGCAAGATTTATTGAAAACATGGTTTCGTGAGACTCGACTAACTATTGTTGATCAGTCTGTTTTTCCTAAACTGTTCAAAAAATTGTATGTGAAGTTGAATGAAAGTTGGGCTTGTGCAGGATTTGAAGCAAGTGGACTCTTCCCAGTTGACAGACTTCGTGCTAGAAAGAAGTGCTTGGATTATATTGCAAAAAACAACGATGGTAATGTTACTGTGACTGCTATACAGTAGGCTGTTTTGGATGTTATCATGCCCCAAATGTCAACTGAAACTGAGAGTATTGTGAAGCAAAGAAAAAAAACAAGAAAGAGAGTACAAATGAAGTATGGGGAAGTACTAACATCACCTGAGTCAATGAAGAGACTAAAGCAGCATGAAAACGACAAGTTAAAAAATCAAAAAGGAAAGCTCCCCAAAGAATGGTCATTCTGAACCAGGGATCATTCTCAAAGCCCAATGCTTCATCACAAAGCAGTGATCAAAGCTCTGAGGAAAGCATTCAACCAAGTGCAAAAGAATTTGGATCAAGTACCAGTAGCAAAATGAAAGGTATTTCAGCAACTGCTTCAGCTTCTCTGCAAATTGATGACTTTGTTGTGGTTTGCTACAATGATCGCAAGTATTTGGGAAAAATAGAAGGCAAAAGTAATGATAGCTTCCTGATCAGTTTCTTACATGTAAAATCTACCATCTATATTGGAGGCTTGTTTGCATATCCAAGTTTTAAAGATGTGGCATATGTGAAAGATGCTGACATCTTTGGCCGAGTTGAATCTCCAGAGCCTAAGCATCATGACACTTTTCTCTTTAATGTTCATGCTCATTTGTGGTAGCTAGATGTGTTGTGACATACAAAGAAAAAAAATGATGAAATTTTTAACCATAAAAATTGAAGTACCACATCATTACTAATAATAACTTTTTGCCACAAACCGTATAATTCAAATATCCTAGATTCAACCCAAAACTCCATAATGTGATGCTCTAATTTTACTAATTTTGATCTGTGCAACGAAGTTTAGTTCCATATATAAAGCTCATTTAAATCACACAGTATATGATGATGATATTGTGGCAGTTCAGTGCTTTGTGATTCAAATGTAGATTAACTTGTTACTTACTGGCTTTTTCTAAGAAATCAGTACAACTGTTGTTGTTTTCTTCCACCAATTGTTTTTTTTTATAACTCTCCTTATACCAATTTAAGTCAATCAGAGGGATAAAACCACCAGCTATAGAACAAGTGTTAGTTTTGCCGCAAATTTCCAATATACCAATTTTATCCCAACTTATTGGGGTAAAATTGGTATACAAATTACCAAAAAAAATATGACCTAAAAAAGAAATAAACTCAATTTTACATGTGTTCTAGAAAGAGGTAGTTGCCAATGTTATAATGAACTAAAAGTATTTTCATTTTGACGTGCAGTTGCTTAAATTTTAAAGATGAAACATCAAAAATATATCAATTTTACCCACCTGACCCTAATTAGTATTTTAAATTTTTGGTTGCACAATTTACAATTGCACTTCAAGCATAATATCAAGGGTAGCAACTTGATTTGAATACTGAGAGGTCTATTCGTGGCTATCCCTGCTGCACTTGTGTTTGTGTACACTTAGAGTATTGGTGTTGTTTTTGTTTTTTTTTGCAAAATAAAGTGTTTATTGATTTGCTAGTGTCCATAGATGCATGTTGGGGTGAATAAAGTGAACTGAACTGAAGCTTTAAAAACTACAGTTTACGTTTGTGATATGTATATGCCCAGCTATAAGAATCACTGAGATCAAATTCAATTGTGTAGCTTAAAACTAGAACAATGAAAAAAACCTACCTGATTTGACATAGGTAAATTCACTGGTAGGGCATTGATATCACTAGTCATCATTCGTTCTGTATCCACAGACATCTTGGTTGTTTAGTTAGAAATGTATCTAAAACAACTGCCTCCAAACAGCATAAAATCTCCAAATAATTGCAATACTTATATCTAATACTGATGCTGAATACAAACTGTCTTGAGTATCAGATCAGGGCCCACGTGACAGAACATGTGAGCGAGTTCGTAAAAGCCATTTTCACTCACTAAAAGGCGCTAACAAGCAAAAGAACTTTTTAGACAAAATGCTATTTCCCAACGGTCTCACCGAAAATGCGATAAAAATGCTAACTCGAATTTCTTTGCGAGATGTTGTGTCAGAACGTAATAAATACCTAAATGTAATGTCAAATGCATTTCTACTTCAAAATAATGTGTTCAAGGGTACTGTGTCTGTATGACAGTATGTACTGCAATTGTTACAAAAAAAGATACTATGGGCCAAGTGATAATATTCTAAGCTTGCAAAATCCTCTATTGATAATAATCAGTTAATGAACCACAGAGTTTAATTATACGTATTTTGGGATCAATGTAAAATAAAGAACAACTTTTCCCATACTACCATTTTTTAAATGACGTATAAGTGCTCTTGAGGTTGTAGATGGGTATACTTAACTATTAACAGTAATAATAGGTTTCAAATTTTTTCAAAAGTGAACAAGTCAAACTACACTGTTCTTTTTTAGAACCAGTAAATCTTGAGTTGAGTCTGGCTGTTTTTAATTTTTTGCCGATTTTCAGCCTCATTTGTTCTTGATTTTTCTTAAATTTTGAGTATTGATGTCAATTTTAGCAACTATGTTTGCAACAATGTTTAATTTCTAATGCTCTGTTGGCTTGAGTAAAGGCTTTTTTCCTGCTTTTGCACCATGGTAAAATTTTTTTGGCATTTGTTCAACTAGAAAGAAAACACAAACGACTGCCAAAAAAATTCTTAAACAGCGCTCTATGTTCTGGGAATAGTTGCAATTTTGCTCGCAAACAGAAAGTCAACAAAATTTTATCGTTTTGCATCAGTACAGAATTTAGTTTCCTTTCTTTGATTTGAATTTTATTTTTCATTTGCTTTTGGTTTAGTTGGCTGCCAAGGCTAGCATTGTTTTTAATTTGTTTTTAAATTTTGACCAAAAATGAGTTTCATGTTCTTAGAAAATTGTTCTTATAGAAAGAGTGTATTGCTATTTTTGTCTGGCGTTACTCACCATTCTTTTTCAGTCGATACAGCAAATGGTTCTCAATGCAATTCGCTTTCTTTTTGGCATTCTAACAGCAAATATGGAGACCATTTTGAGTAATTTTTAGCGAAAATTTGCTTTAGTTAGAGTTTTTAACATTTTGCCATTAAATTTCGGACCAAAAAAATTTTCTCATACATTTGAAGAGTACTTCAAAATCTTCGTTAAGTTGGCGAGTAAAATCTGAAGTTTTTTTTACTCAAGTTATACCTCACAATCCATCCAAGCAACTTAGCAAGCGAAAATGATGTTACCCAGCTCGCACAGCTTCAGATGCACGGGCAAAATTAACCTCTTGCCTTTAGCAAGTATTTTGCTCAGTAGTGCCTCTTAAAAAATTCTCGTTATCAATGTGAGCAAGAAAATTTCCATAATGTGGACCAGATCTCAAAACAAAATGCTGCAGGTCCAGGATGATCTTAATCTAAACTGGGATCAGCTTTAATATTTTCTTTGTTCTGCAGTTAACTAGATGTCATCACCACATGGTTTATAACTCCTTATACAGAATTTGCTTAATTCGTCACCTCAAGGGGATTAAAAAAAAGTGACAAAGTAGGCGAACTGACAAATTATGCAAACAGGTAAAAACTCCATACAACGACTTGTTTACTTGGCCCTTATTTTGCTGCTAACAGCTTGTTATGGATATTATTTACTATATTCCACATTTATCGCTGAATAATAGCGATTGAAGCTTACTCACTTAGATCTTTTATTTGACATAGATTTTCCGTAACTTTGCTCTAACAATAATCCGAAAATGAAATGGAGACAGCGCAATTATACCATTAACTCTTATAATCTTAACTGTTCAAACTGTAGTCGCTTTTTTTTACACTTAATCTCTATAACTACTGCACACCATTTAAACTCTTTCAGACTCTCAGCTGGTAGTTAACATTCTAGAGTTAAAACTTGCCTCGCACTTCATCCTTTTGTGTTGCTGCAGTGAGATTTTCCTGCTAACTATTAATCCGATATGGACTCTTTGTTTGTTTGTTTGAGATCTCACATGAGTTGAACTAAACACTGAGACTGCGTGAATCAATCCATCCTGCAGTAAGAAACAAAACTGTGAATATAGCTTGAACACTGAACTGAATTGGCAAATGACGAATAGGCAAACAAAAAGTTTCTTGGGGATATAAAGAGGTGACAAATTGAGCAAAGTGATGAAATTAGACGATGGCAAATTAGACAAACTGAAATGCATGTAAAGATAAAAATTTTGTTGCGACTGACAAAAATGTGACGAATTAAGCAAATTGACAAAGTTGACGAATTCTACTGTAATGGCAATATTAAACATGTTGCATAAATTCGCAACTATGTCCTAATTCTTAAACCTTTGTAAAAGCAGTTAAGAAGTTTATGAACACTTGTGGCTGAAATTGCAAAAACTAAGAACAGATGCCTTGACCGAAAACTGATTATTTCTTATAAATGAAAAAATAAGTTCAATTAAAAACAAAAGAAGTTTGAATAACATTTAAAGACAGAGCAAGAGCAAGCTCCTTTTTCAAAAAAAAAAACGACAACGTGAGCGCGCTTTTTTCTAATGGCCAGCCACTACACATTCTTTAGAGGAAGTTTTGAATAATGTCTGAAAAAAAAAGATTATTTTGGATAACCACAACTATTGTTTTCGGGTAATAGCAAAATAATTGGAAATAAAATGATTTAACAGTTCAATCAGTAGTCACTATATTAAACATTGATGATATAATCAAATATAGATTGCATTTTAAGGCATTAAACAGAGCAGGAGCTCTCTTCTTTTTATTTTGGCTAGTGGAAGTAACATTCCTTTTTTTGCTAAGGAACAGGAGCAACGAATACTGAAAGCGATCCATTTTATTTTAGAAATTCAAAATTTACAGATATTTAATCAGACTAATAGACTAATGAAGTTTTTCTCATAGAGTAGAAAGCCAGAGATAGGGAAGAGAAATGGTTGAAAATCTGCCGCTTTCGTCAGATGAGATATAACATCAAGAGTTATTCTACCTTGAGCTATTAAAAATTTTGAGCTTTAAAAAACAATGTTACCTTTTAATAAACATTCAACATAAATTGACAGGTACTAAGTAGGGATGTTCATTCTAGTATTTCGATTCGATTCCGCTTCTCAAATGATCCGAAATCTTTTTTTGATACTAACGAATCTAAATACTCGCGCTAAGTTTTAAGGCAACACTGCTTTGCAGGGAAAATAAACATCCATCATGCGCATTGTTACATAACAGCGTCATTTAATTGCCTCATGTGATGATTAGAGAGATGGTTAGTACAAACGGCACTGCTGTGACACACACTCGCATGCTTGGCAGTGTGCATTGTAGCAATGGTAGGAATGGACGTGTTTGCAAATGCGCTCAAAGAAAAGCCACATGCTCGCCTCACTGCTTTTTTGCAAGTTCCATGTGCAAATAAACCATTACGTCACAAATACTATTGTGATTGCGGAGATGTGGTTACTTTTTAGCAGTTTGCTGGGCACTGATCATTTAAATGTCAGATATTGAATTAGCGAAAGTCTTTCTGTGGAGATTGTTACCATAACTTTGCTGTTAATAAATCTTTAGTTACAAAACGACAGACATAACATAATACTAGTCATAACAAAAGTTTTTACAGATAGAGAATTAAGACTTCAATTTAAATTTATATTTACATGCGATTGCGATAGTCTGGGTAATTATGATGCGTTTAGTGGCGGGAAGAAAAAGAACATCTGATTTATGAATCGACATACTGGAACCGAAACCTTTGATTCAAAATCGAATCGAAATTAGCAAAGAATCAGTAATGAACATTCCCAGTACTAAGATACTATTACATCAACGTTGCAGATAACCTCATATCCAAAAAGCATTTCATTACAGTACCAAAATGAAAACAAAACCCGAAATCGTTTTTAGTTTTGAAAACACTATCATGCGACAACAGACTCATGTGTGTTCTGTGATGCTTGATCATCCACAAAATGCGAGCCCATCTACTCTTTTTCTCTTTGCTTTGATGATAAATTAAAAGTCTATTAGTGTGTGCATAGCTGACTGCATTTTACCGCCAATTGCAGATCATGAGGTTCAATCTGAAGAATGAAACAAAAACCAAGTTCTTCTCGAGCTAGATAAGTAAATTGACCAAGAATAAGCAGCAAGAAATACCTACGTCCTACACGCATAAAAAATTTTAAAAGATTTTGATTAACTTTGAAGCATTTTAGACTTAGGTGAGGTTGTTAGATAGAAAGCAGGTTTCAGAAAGCATAAAAAAAAAGTAGGAATTTAAAGAAAATTTGAACATTTTCTTGAATATATCGATAAATATTTCATCTAAGTAATATCGGCATGCAACAAACCATAAGATATGCACAAACTTTAAATTAGATACCAAGTCAAAATTTTAGACTAATTAATTATTGAGAAAAAATAGGGTGACCGCAAAACAATTTTCAGCATGGTCGCAAAGTAGCTACCGTCACCAAGGGCAACTTTGAAGGCAACACTAAAACAAACTTTATTATCAGCAAATACTTTTCCAGACCATAAACAATCTCCTACTAGGTCAGTGTTAACCCTTTGAGCGCAGCTGTCGCAATTTTGCGACAAGGCTACCTTCCAAATATCAAACAATATTGCTTCAGTATCGAAAGCGGGAATCCCCCAAGTTAGATATCATTTTTTTTGTTAGATAACCAGCTTTCCAATGAGCTATTGTGTTCTATAGGTTGCTATTGAAGTTATTGCTAATATCTGCGGTTGAAGTTAGTGATTGGAAATGGAAAAGAATTATTACACTCTTAACTAAGCGTTCGAAATGGTTGCAGCTGATAGCGATTCATGGAATGAACCAGAGTATTCTGAGCCTAAATTTAGTATTCTGAGCCTAAAATTTAGTGATCAAATTTTACAACATTTTTTGATAGTCCTACTTATGTGCTACAACTGTCATATACAGTACATTGTTTGGGAATAAAATAAAAGGTTAAGCTTACAGAATTGTTTAAAGGTAGGCTGCAAAAAATTATTTTCTTTAAAAAAATTCAGCGCTCAAAGGGTTAAATTTTGATCAACTAGTGTTCTTTTTTGCTTGACTAGTGCAAGGTCACATGACAATGACATCATCATTCCAGCAAAATAATTTACAAAAATATGGCTTGTGTTTAGGTTTGAACTATTAATGAGGATCACAGAAACATGCCAATCCACAACAAACGAATGAAGCTGTGAAGGCTCAAACCCTTGGCGTTATGATCCAAAGTCTACCACTCTAATCACAGACCACTCAGCCACAAAGATAAATTATATATATCGCCGCAATATCATTTCAATTTTTTATCGATAGAAAAAAAATGAGTCCATATCCATCCAACTCCATTATGTACCGTATCGATCCTTGAAAATATTTTTGAAGCCCATTGATAAAATGATTCCAAATCATCAGACTAAGGTGACTTGGAACATTTAGGCCTCAAATAATCAAAAGCGAAGTTAACAGGATAAGTGCATGTTGGTTGGGGTTTCAAAGTTGTCCCAATCTGCAATGGCCAAATCGTCTTAACCTTCAAAGTTGCCCCAAATGGCAGGGCAACTTTAAACAGTTTCTGAGATAGATTATTTAACTAATCATAGCAAAATGTATTTTTAATTACTGTACAGAATTATGCAGTATAGCAATCCCAGTTGCTAAGGCCATACGTGTTATAGTTAGCCTATAGGCTAAGCAGTTTTGCTGCTTAAACCTGGCGAAAATGACAAATAAAAACAGTTCCAAAATCTTCAAAGCCACCCCGGTTGTCGGTATATATGCTACCGGTATCTGACTGTAATCACTTAAGAATCAGTTATGAATATCCCAAAGAATGGAGTGAAAACACATATTTCATTAGGTAGGCTACCGTATTATACTGTATTTAATTTTCTAGGTTTGCCGTAACTTCAGAGAATTTGCCTGCAATCTTTTTTAACTAACGTACATATCAGGTATGGTAATTTTTGATGAAGTTAGCATTAGGGCTAAGCTGCTAAGAGAGCTGATACAATGTACTATTACTTAAAGAAATTCTGCTCAAAATTGGTGTTATTGAAGAAATGAAAACTACTGTATTTACAGGTAAGCAGTGCCACCGAAGTCGTCCCTCGAACAAGTCGACCCACCTAACCCTAACCCCCAGGTAGCGCTAATCCTAACTTAAATGAACTAACTTAGGATGATAGCCCTAACCCTAAACAGGGCTAACCCTAACCGAAATCTTAACTAAACCCCTAGGGCAAAGCGCTAACCCTAACCTAATTTCGGATATAAGCTCACTACGGCAGTATTTTGGGACGACTTCGGTGGCACCCATTAAAAGTTACCAGTAGGCCTACCCCAAACCTTTTTCTACAATTCCCTTATTAGGCCTAGTGAAAATAATAATAATAATAATAATTGCAATTTATATTCCCCTTGAGATAACACCAACAAGTGTCAATGCATCTGACTAAGGGGCCAAAGTAACATTCAAATAGCTTTACAGAAATAAAATTAATAGCCTACTCAACAAAGGTACTAATTCTACAGCAATAAGCAGCAAAATACTGGCATCAAACAGTGGTAATATCCTCAAAAGCTAAATTAAAATAAAATGCTTTTAGACGTTTCTTAAAAAGGGACAAACTTTCAATTTCACGCAGAGATAGTGGCAACGAATTCCATACTTTGGGTGATGCACACGAAAACATAGTTTGGGATCTAGCAAAGTTTAAGCTAGTCACCGTTTATACAATTTCAGATTTAATCCGTTGTTTATAAACAAACAACACCATTTTGTAATAAATGATAAGCCTACCAGTATCACACCAGTAGTTGGTATTGATAGGCCTAGGCTTGTATGGGTACTTTAACAGTTTAACAAGCAAGTACGGTAGGAAATAATACTGCATTGATAATCCTGATACAAGCTTTTGTGATGCAATAACCAATATTTATGATGAAATAGGGTTGGAAACTTTCAGCAACACAATTGCGAAGTCCATATAAAAAGATAGACTGGCAACGACCAAGGCTACCTGGCTAAACACTACAGTACAACAGAACCACATACCAGTCTGCTAGTAGGCCTACTTCTGCGTTGCTCTACCATAACAATGCTAGCCTATCTGAGTATCCGTGACTTTCTGCCCATTGAAACGTAAAAAGGAGAAATCTGCCACAGACACATACGGTTACATTCATACTCTCAAAATAGGCTATGCATGTACTCTCCTACCATGGACTTCCGAAACACTACCACTGTAAATCTGGCTGAATAATGCGTGTAATAGCACGCGACTCGGTTTCGCGCGAAGAAAAAAGAAAAAAAAACGTTCGTTGTCTATCAACTCAGCGAATTCCATGCTGCAGGCGTTTGTAGCGATCTAATCTGGTCGCCGAAAGATGGGGTTCATAATTGGCTCAATAGAACTCTTTTCCCCCCAGAAATTCCCACTTTAACCCATATTTGTCAAAATCTACCGCTACATTAAATTTCACACAAACTCAGAAAGTGGCGTGGAGTGCACATGGAAGGAAACTCCAGCAGAATACTTCGAATACACCACAAAATATTATTAAATCACGCTAAATAACTTCGCGGTCAAAAATCACGCGATTTAAAGTGGGGTCCATATTTTGCTCAATATAGAACCATAGGTGGGCAAGTTAACGCAAAACATTAGCTTCGTTAACCACTAGTCCGTTAACAAACTTCATACCTCCATTAACGTTAATCCGTTATTTTCAGCTTTAATTAACGGAAGTTAATAAAGTCCGTTAATTCGTTAATATTTTGCATGTAATTTACGTTTTTTTTCATTCACTCGCTTCTAGAACACGTATTGACGCTGTTGAGCTGATTGTAAGGAAATGTTTATTGCTATGGTGGTCTTTTTGTGTTTTGGAAGTTACATTTTACCATAGGTGGGCAAGTTAACGCAAAACGTTAGCTTCGTTAACCACTAGTCCGTTAACATACTTCACACCTCCGTAAACGTTAATCCGTTATTTTCAGCTTTAATTAACGGAAGTTAATAAAGTCCGTTAATTCGTTAACATCTTGCGTGTAATTTACATTTCGTTTTATTCACTCGCTTCTATGACACGTATTGACGCTGTTTAGCTGATTGTAAGAAAATATTTATTGCTATGGTGGTTTTTTTGTGTTTTGAAAGTTACATTTTACAGTCTAATCTAATTTCAAGATAATAACAAGTTCAAATGCACAACGAAGCTGCATGATATTAACGATAAAAACCTTAACGGAAGTTAACAGAACTTAACGGAAGTTACGTTAGTCCGTTAACAGCACTTAATGGAAGTTAATTTAGTCTGTTAAAATGAAAAAACTTTTTAACGGATTAACGAGTTAATGAAAAAGTTAGCTTCGTTAATAACGGATTAACGATTAACGGACTTGTGCCCACCTATGCTTTTTACAGTCTAATCTAATTTCAAAATAAAATAAGTTCGAATGCACTAACAAAGCTGCGATCGAAAAATCTTTGGAAATTGTTAACAGCGATAATTAATAGTTTGCAGCTTATTGATTGCCACAAAAAAGAGCTCCTTTCTTCACTTTCTTCTATAAAATTCGTGCTAATACTGAACGAGTGTTACCACTGCAAATTGGTTTGTACCTGTCAGATGAATGAATGGTGCAAGATATTAATGATAAAAACCTTAACGGAAGTTAACAGAACTTAACGGAAGTTAATTTAGTCCGTTAACATGAAAAAAATTTTTAACGGATTAACGAGTTAATGAAAAAGTTAGCTTCGTTATTAACGGATTAACGATTAACGGACTTGTGCCCACCTATGTTTATAATTATATGGGACTTCGTAGCTATTATTTTGAACATTGTAATTGTAATTGTAATTGTAATTACATTTTATTCACCAAGTTGGCTTGGCCAGAAGACAGCGCAGGGACCTTTCGGTCTTCGAGTCAAGCTGCCACCTGCCCATCTGTCTACCACACACGATGGAGGCTTCACACTGTCCCTTTAGTTGCTGAACGCCAAGCAGGGAAGCTGTGAATACCAATTTTTATAGTCTTTGGTTTGACTCGACCGGGAATCGAACTCGTGTCTACCGCTTCAGTAGCAGACGCTCTATCCACTCGACCACTGATCGGTTAACATGATCGATCACTGATCGATCAACAATTTTTTGTTGATCGTTCAGTTGCAAACCTTATGATGTTAACTCACTATTAATGCTTAATTGGTTTTGGGTTGAAAAGTTCTCTTTGCAATATGCACTGTGTGACTTTAATTCCATCTTGTTACATTGCACTAAGCTATTTATTCGCCTAAGTGTAGATCGCAAACAAATTTTTGATGTCACTTTTGAACCCCCCCTATTGAAAAATCCTGCGTGCGCCACTGTTTGTCGGAATCTACAATAAATTTCACATTAACTCAGAAAGTGGCGTTGAGTGCACTTGGAAGGAAACTTCAGCAGAATACTTTGAATATACCACAAAATTAAGGATAGACCTACCTAAGGTAGGCCTATCCCTGTACAAAATATTATAAAAACACGCTAAATATCTTTGCCGTCTAAAATCAAGCAATTTAAAGTGGGGTTTATGTTTTGCTCAAAAGAACCGCGAAAAATATTGTTTTATGGGGGTATTTTTTTGGGGAAAGTGGATCTATTGAGCAAAATATGGACCCCACTTTAAACCCCTTGATTTTGGTCGGCAAAGTTATTTTGCAAGTTTTAATAATATTTTGTAGTGTATTCAAAGTATTATGCTGTAGTTTCCTTTCATGTGCACTTGACTCCACTTTCAGAGTTTGCTTAAAATTTAATGTACTGGTAGATTTCGACAAATATGGGTTTATGGGGGTGTTTCTGGGAGGAAAGGGCTGAGGTGGAGTCGAGGACACAAGGCTCGAGGCCAAAGCCAAGGCCAAGGACACAAACAAAATCCGAGGCCAAGGACAGCCTTTCCGAGGACAGACACTCTCCAGGCCAAGGACAGAAATGCTCGAGGCCAAGGACCAAGCACACAAGCGCAAGTGCTCTCCAAAAAAAAAAAAGGTCTTCACAAAAATTTTTCAGGCGATCTCAAAAAAAAGGTCTCCACAAAAATTTTTCAAGCGATCTTCACAAAAAAACGTTTACCAAAAAATTTTTCAACCGCTCCACAAAATTTTAACAAATCAAAAAATAGTGCTGTCCTCGAGCCGAGGACAGGCCAATTTTCGAGGACTTGAGGCCTCGAGGCCAAGGACTTCAAAATGTGTCCTCAAGGACTCCACCTCTGGGAAAGGGTTCTATACATAGATGGGCACTAGTCCGTTAATCGTTAATCCGTTAATAACAAAGCTAACTTTTTCATTAACTCGTTAATCCGTTAAAAAATTTTTTCATGTTAGCGGACTAAATTAACTTTCATTAAGTTCTGTTTACGGACTAAATTAACTTTTGTTAAGTTCTGTTAATTTCCGTTAAGATTTTTATCGCTAATTTCTTGCACCATTCATTCATCGTACCGGTACAAACCAGCCTGCACTGATAACACTTGTTGCGTATTAGCACAAGTTTTACCGAAGAACGCGAAGAAAGGAGCTCTTTTTTGTGGCAAATAATAAGCTTCAGCCTCGTAGGTCTATTAATTATTGCTGCTCACAATTTCCGAAGATTTTCCGATAGCAGATTCGTTAGTGTATTTGAACTTATTTTTATCTTGAAATTAAATTCGACTGTAAAATATAACTTCCAAAACACAGAAAGACCACCATAGCAATAAATATTTCCTTACCATCAGCTCAACAGCGTCAATGCTTATTCTAGAAGCAAGTGGATAAAAAGAAATGTAAATTACTCGTAAAATGTAAACGAATTAACGGACTATATTAACTTCCGTTAATTAAAGCTAAAAATAACGGATAAACGTTAACGGAGGTGTGAAGTTTGTTAACGGACTAGTGGTTAACGAAGCTAACGTTTTGCATTAACTTGCCTTCCTATGGCTATATCATATCCGATCGTAAACTTTTGAGCAGAACAGAGCTTGATACTAAAAGAGACAGAAGACCATTTAGTAAAAAAAGTTGCCCATGTGTAAACAAAAACTACTAAGCCAAATACACTTTTTCCAAACAAGATGCTTATGCAGAAGGATTCTCGCGTAGTGCCTGAACTGATACCCATCAGCATAGATGGGCAAGTTAATGCAAAACGTTACCTTCGTTAACGACTAGTCCGTTAACAAACTTCACACCTCCGTTAACGTTAATCCGTTATTTTCAGCTTCAATTAACGGAAGTTAATAAAGTCCGTTAATCCGTTAACATCTTGCGTGTAATTTACAATTTCGTTTTATTCACTCGCTTCTTGAACACGTGTTGACGCTGTTGAGCTGATGGCAAAAAAATATTTATAGCTGTGGTGGTCTTTTTGTGTTTTGGAAATTACATTTTGCAGTCTAATCTAATTTCTAAATAAAAATAAGTTCAAATGCACAACGAGGCTGCGATCGAAAAATTTTGGGAAATAAAACTCGTGTTAATACGCAGCAAGTGTTACCAGTGCAAATTGGTTTGTACCGATGCCATGAATGAATGGTGCAAGATATTAACAATAAAACCCTTAACGGAAGTTAACAGAACTTAACGGAAGTTACTTTAGTCCGTTAACAGAACTTAACGGAAGTTAATTTAGTCCGTTAACATGAAAAAATTTTTTAACGGATTAACGAGTTAATGAAAAAGTTAGCTTCGTTATTAACGGATTAACTATTAACGGACTAGTGCCCACCTATGCCCATCAGTCGTGACGTTCTGCGTTCATCTAAATGAGATTGGTTACTGCGTGAGCCAAGCGCTACATGTTTTCTTATTTCGCAAAGCTATGGCGTTTCATTTGGTCTCTGAGAATATGATACAGCTTACACGCTAATTTCAGAGCAAACAAGTTACAAGCAAACTTTCTAGCGCCAAAGTGCCAGAAACTCGAATATTTCACTGCCATTAGCGTGCGCCATATGACAAAACATGCATGTAAAGCGTTTCCCTTGTAGCAAGAAAGTAGGAATTTAATCATAATATAAATAATTTGGAAAAGGTATGTTGCCTTAAAGACGGTGAATCATCCAACCCATTCCGGTGGTTTACAATAGCTAAAATTGAACTATAATTTTTGATATTTTTTGTTTTGATTTTGGGGTTGCGTTTGCAAAGATATTCAACAAATACAAAAAGATGTCCCCCCGAAAAAAGTTTTTGGAAACTCTGAGTTTTGATCTTCCCGCCAAAACCACAGTTCTCTAAACTACTAGGCCTACTGTAATCTTATTAAACTATTAGGCCTAACTATCTCTAAACTATTAGGCCTAATAGTTTAGAGATAGTTAGGCCTAATAGGCCTAAACTATTTAGAAATAAACTATCTCTAAACTATTAGGCCTACCACAGTTCTCTAAACCATTAGGCCTACTGTGGTTTTGGCGGGAAGAACAAAACTCAGAGTTTCCAAACACTTTTTTCGGGGGGACATCTTTTTGTATTTGTTGAATATCTTTGCAACCACAGTCCCAAAATTAAAACAAAAAAAAATGAAAAATTATAGTTCAATTTTAGCTACTGTAAACCACTGGAATTGGCTGGATGATTCACCGCCTTTAAATTAAGATAGATCAGACAATTTTGTTGGGTGTTCGAAGAATACCCAGATGCTCTTCACCGATCGTCACTAATGCTTGATAAAGACCGGGTTTTAAACGGAATAGTGCGGAGTTATCTTAAAAGTTGAAGCTTTTGTAGTTCGTCAAAACACACTTTGGCTGGTGGTAAAGCAATTTAATAAGCTTGTTTAGCAATTGCAATGGGCTACTGAAATGCAGTTATAGTATGGAATTTTGCATTTTTACATTACTCGCAACTCAGATTTCTTAGCAGCAAACTAAGCATTTTGCTTCTTATTGAGGATTTGTCAGAAAATAGAATATGCTTTAACCAGTGACACAGTTAGTGGAGACTAAAAGGTCTAAAGCTCCATTGTTAACCAGTCGCTGAAAAGATTTAAGCCAAATATGCAATCTTTAATATTTTAAACATATTTTGCAAAACGACATCGGGTAGATCGAGTGCTGACGCAAAGTCTCAATAACAATTGACTTTTCAATGGCTTAATGCAGTGTTTCTCAACCTTTTTGTCTGCGACCCAAAATCGTTTAAACACGCTATCTGCATAAACAGCTGCGACCCAACTCAGTAGTTACAAAAAAACAGAAAACAAAAAAGCAGTACTTTTTATAACATTTATCAGCATTTCGTTTCAACAATTTTTAAAGTCCTGCTCAACATCACTCAACGCTAAACGCATTGGATACTCTTTACTCAAACTGTTTCTATATTACTCTTTTATAAAGGTAAGAACAGAAAATCCCATCTCACGTAAATACGAACTTGGAAAAGAGATTATAATTTTTAAGGCTCCTTCATAGAATATTGGATATTTGTTTGCTTAACTATGAATAAACAATAATCAAAGTACTGATGGCTCTACTTGTGTCAGCAACCCATTCACAAAGGTTTGGTGACCCACATTTGGCTCGCGACTCATGCTTTGAGAAACGCTGGCTTAACCTGACGGATTATTTTTTTTAGAATCAGAAACGATGACGTTGATATTTTTTGACATTGTTTGGGATTTCTACTTTTCTGGAGGTTTCATAATCAGATATTTTTGAATAATTGCTGATTTTACGGTAAACGAAAAGCACTTTTTAGCGTCACAGCATTAGCTACGCGTCAGTCGTTCACTGGGTTTGATGGCAAACTCCAATCTAGTTGTACTTAACATAAACAAACGCAAAAATGCAAAGTAAGAACAAATAAAATCTGAATATCAAACGGAAAAGAAATCAGAGTGGTTCGCACTTCACTCTTCTTCATTATACTTTCAGTTTCCTTGAATTTAGGTTTTAAGAAGCTTTTTTTCTTTTCTTACTCCACTATTCAAAAAAGGTAATAGAAAATTTTGTTACTTTTTAGACACAAAATTGAAAAGTTTTTTCTTTTATTGTTGTGGATTCAATCATAACAATTTATTGACAAAAAAGACTCGACACTTTATTGTTTCCGGATTACGGAAGGTTTCTAAATTGTAAACTATGCGC
Source organism: Trididemnum nubilum (assembly GCA_963965965.1). Lineage (NCBI taxonomy): Eukaryota > Metazoa > Chordata > Ascidiacea > Aplousobranchia > Didemnidae > Trididemnum > Trididemnum nubilum. Next base: position 25,053,690 of record OZ014483.1, read on the forward strand.
ATCAACGATTTAAAAAATCGACGAAATTGCGTCAATATTTTAAAACCTTCCCAATCAACAATTCAACCATTGCATGAATTGTCAGTGATTTGAGACTTCTCGGAGTAGCCTACATTACTGACAGGGGGTAGAGTCAGGGCCTACGAGAGGGGGGCAGGGGAGAACAATGACCCCGGGGCCCATGATAAGGCCCGTTGGCTTCAGGGGGCCCAGCAGAGGGCCGATTTAAATGACACTGAGAAATCACTATGTGGAAGACTGAAGACCTTTTTTTTTGGGGGGGGGGGATCACATCAAAATCCGTACAAAACTTCGGTATTTTTCCGTGAAGATCTTTTTTTTTGGAGATCACATGAAAATCCGGACAAAACTGCGGCATTTTCTCCGTCTGTTTTGGAGTTCACAAAACCGCAGATGCGTAATATTTGAGCTGGCCCCGGACCCACGTTTGGCTCTCAGCGCCCCTAGGTAGAGCAGCAGGGCAGTTTTTGTTAGCTTGGGAAAAATGCATTTTGAAAATTTTTAATGCAATTCAGAACATTTTTTAAACGTTTTAAAAACCAAATTAAATTGCAAAAGACTATACTATACGCCTTGTACCCCCTCTTGTTTAAGTAAATTTGTAAATACTTCAACTCCAGCAAAGCAATCTGGTTACATCAGTGACTGCGTAATTATGGTAAACATTATAGGCTACAGTAGTTGTTTTTTCAGTCTGAAATGAAAATATTGAATTCTTTTAAACAAGCCGTTTATAATATTTTAACATAGTGCAGCTTTAACTATTTAAAGTCTACTATCAGTGGTTCAAAACGCCAAAAATTGCCAACTCACTTTACAACCGTATTTTTCACGCCTATGCCAATATTTAGCTTGCGAAAAAATACCAAAGAGTGGGGGTAAGATAAAAATATAAGAAGGTTATTTTTTTTCATTTGTCTTTGCTACTGCTGTACAGAATATCATATCAATAATTTTGCTGTGAAACTTAATGAAAATTAAGTTAGTTTTTCGTTGTTTGTTGGATACTCCTATTCGATGGTTGTGATTTTCCAGCAAAAACATTTACTTTTCACCCCACGTGATTGCAATCACGAAACAACTCTAGCGCCCGCGCAACAAGGAATCTGTGAAGAGGGAAGGGGGCTTGGATTGAAACTTGAGCAATGGAAGTTGGAGACAGAGCCTCCAGCCGCTGGGTGATTTTGTGATTATTGAAAAAAATGGCCACTTTAACGCTGTTTAGATGGCATAAGAACTAACTGCTAATATTGAGTAGCTCTTTGACAAAATTAAATTCCTCAGCCCCTCCTGGCCTCTACATACTAATCCAGTTCAAAATAGGTTCAAAAACCTACAATTTGGGTTGATTTTTTTAAAAAACTTACTGGTTAATTGGGAGCTTCAGCCCTCTTAGCTCTCTTGGTTGCGCCTTTGAAATCAAGCTTTCGACCTTAGTTGATGATATAGGGCTGTTGCGGTTAGTCACTATAACAAGTCCACTAGTTTAGTGAAAGACAATGGCTCGCAACAGAGCAACTTAATGATTTTGTATGCTATCTCCGTCATCTCAATGACAGCCAGATGATTCGAGTTGGAAGTATACAAATAGTGCCAAGATCGCAAAAAATCGCCTCTGCTACACGAACTTCGAAATTTTTTGAATAAAAGTAATATTGTCTATCGTCTAATTAACTCTATATATACCGGGCTATTTTTACACTCTATTTGTCCAGGGAGGGCAAACTTGCCCCCCTATCTAAAAACCGATTGGTAAGTGATAGAAGTAAGATTTTTTGCATGTTGAAACTATTTTTTGTAAAATTTTTAAAAATAAAAATTTTCAGGTTGTGACGTCATGCAAACAATGATGACGTCACCAAAACCAGTAAATCCTTATAACAGCACACAAATTTGTCTAAATGTAGCGAAATATTATTTTCAGCTGGGACTTTTGTTATTTCAAAGACATCTCTGATAAACGCACCGCAGATGATGACGTCACATACATGATGACGTCATCATGTATGATAATGTCGTCTTTAGTACATTGTGTTTATTATTATTTGTAATTTTTTGTAATTGAGATATTGTACAATTCACAAAATTTTGGAATACTGCAGTATTATTTTCATTATATCATTCAACAGCTGATGAAAATAAATATTTTTTATGCAAACGCAATTTATTTCGAGAAACAGCAGAAAAATCAATATTTTTGAATTCTGACGTCATCAATGACGTAATGATGATGCAATGCATTTATCTGTAAATGAAATATTTTATTCCAGCGAAAGATTAGCATCGATAGTGAATACGCAGTACAATGAATAGAATAAGCGCACTGATAAGCATGAATTGTGCTCAAAACTGCATAAAACTCCGTGGGTGCCTCTAACAAAAGAAAAAATGACGTCACTTCCGGTTGTCCCGCTGACCCCAAACTTACTGAAAATGTGTGTTATTAAATTTGATTCAAAGTCAGGGTGCATCAAAGCAAAACTTTGTTTAGTTTAGGAGCTATATTAAAATAACTAAGAGGGGGAAAAAATTTGCCGAAGACCGAAGACCTTTGTTGCCAATAAAAACTATAACATTAGACTTAATTGCTGGCCCTACGTTGCGCTTGAGGTAGAATAACTTTGAAACGACTGGGTCAGGAAGAATGGAGTTAGCGTTAATCTAGTCTTATGCGATTGGCCTAACTTTAGATAATTCCATTGATTTTGCCTTTAGTCCTCGATCAGCTATAAAATTTGTCTTTCCTTGGTTTAAACCTTCCAAACTGAAAGATTTTAGCTTCAAAAGGGTTATTATCACGTCGGAAGTGGTTTTTCTCGGTTTTCTCTCAAACATTTTTGACAGATCTGAAGACTAATTTCACCTAATTTAAGCTTTCTGCGACCTTCCGTTTCCGAGATATAGAGGCTTAAATTTTTCTTTGTAGAAAGGCTTTTTCCTCGTAGAAATTTTCCCAGAGTTGCCAACTACAAACAAAATTTCAAAAAGTTGCTGCATGTAGTTTGTAATTCTCAATAATTAGTGTTTTCTGCAGATTGCTGTCAAAACAAATTAAAGGATCAGAATCAGGGGCGCCGAGAGCCGAACGCGGGCCCGAGGCCAGCTCAATTATGACGGATTTCCAGTTTTGTAAACTCCAAGAAAATGCCACAGTTTTGTCTGAATTTTGATGCGGTCTCCAAAAAAAAGGTCTTCACGGAAAAATGCCACAGTTTTGTACGGATTTTAATGTGATCTCCAAAAAAAAAGGTTTTCGGTCTTCACATGCTGATTTCTCAGTGCCATTTCGATGGACCATCTGTTGGGCCCCCTGAAGCCAATGGGCCCCATCTTGGGCCCACTGAAGCCCATGGGCCCCCTAAAGTCCATGGGCGCCGGGATCACTGTCCCCCCTGCCCCCCTCTCCTGGGGCCTGGTAGAATAATAAACTAACTGCTTTTCAAGTAAATTCAAGCCAGCCTTCCAAATGTTAATCTTCAGTGATAATTCTGTACATGTAGTTGTAATTGTAATTACATTTTATTTACCAAGTTACCTTGGCCAGGAGAAAGCGAAGGGACCTTTCGGTCTTCAAGTCAAGCTGCCATCTGCCCACCTGTCTACCACACACGGTGGAATCTCCACACTGTCCCTTTTAATGCTGAACGTCAAACAGGGAAGCTGTGAATACCAATTTTTGTAGTCTTTGGTTTGACCCGACCGGGAATCGAACCCGAGTCTACCGTTTCAGTAGCAGACGCTCTATCCACTCGACCTCTTCTGGAAAAATGGCAACACTTAAGTTATAGGAAAATTGATAACTTTGAATTGTAATATCTTGAGAATGGCAACGCATAACAAGTTCAAATTTGGTGAGAATGCATTTTGGGCTTGTCCCAACATTTTGGTCAAGAGTGAAAAACTTGACTTAAATGCCCTTTTAAACCGCAAATCCAAAAACTTGGAAAATAGTCAGTTTCTAAGTCAGGCGAATTAGTTTAAAGAATAATGCCGTGGGCGCTTTTTCGTGACTGCACGATAAAGATGCATCAATCAATGAAAGTCTGGCAAAGGAGCGGCCAACACGCCTGTCTAGGAGTAGTATGTCAATTAAGATAAATAAATTTTGTTTAATTATCTAACCTTGCTACGAATTGACCAATAAAAAGGTCAAATTCTTTGAGATTGCTTACAATCATCGGGAAGATTTCCACCATCTACCCTAAAGCTTTCGTTTTGGGGGAATTTGCGCCGCGACAAATCATTTTTGGCGCCAAAATGAGGCAAGATTTCGTTGACTGTGCGCCGGATAACGTGAGAACTTTCAAACAATGATTGCAGTAGTTTCTGTTCGGTGGTGACAGTTAGCGGTTTGATTGTTGAACGGTGAAGGCTACATGAGATCGGATGTTTTTATTGGAATTGGCTAGTGTTACGTTGCGCAATGCTCATAAAGAGAATAAAAGAGGAATGAATGAACGCTAGTTTGCTCATTTAGGTACTCTTTTTATTTTTTAAATTAATGTTAGGGTTTGGGTTAGACTTTGAGTTTGGCTGGGATTAACGTTAGGGTTATAGCTACGATTAGAGTTTAGGTTAGGTTTAGGGTTAAGCTTAAGGCTAGGGTACAAATTGTCTTATTCTTAATCTTACGCAGTGGTGGGCAGTAATGGATTACTAAAGTAACGAATTACTGTCAGACTGCAGCCTAACTAACCTACTTTTGTAGTAATTTTTACGGTAATGACACTACTTTATCAAAAAATTTCCCAAGTTTTGTGGTAATTTTATTACTTTTTTAGAGGTGTCAAAATTACGAATTAGGCCTAGCTACTTTATAATTGTTACCGTACTTACAGACAAGGTGCAGATCACAAAAAAGTGTTTGGAGTTGAAACCATGCTCTGGGTATCAGATCGCAACGTGTTTTGACTTTGAAATGACGTCGTCGTTCTGGCACTACCAAAGAGTGACACTTAATTGGCTGCATATGTTAGATTTTCAACCAATCAAAGCAGTTTGTGTATGAGAATGATGCATGGTCCTGCCATTGGCCGCATACGGTACCTTTCTGTGGATCCTTTACAAAATCCCGAAAAACAAAATCCTGAACCGACAAAATCTCGAATGGACAAAATCCCAAATTGGACAAAATCCCGAATTGGACAAAATCCAGAAGGGACAAAATCCCGAATTGGACAAAATCCGAAATGGAAAAATCCAGAATGGACAAAATCCCGAATGGACAAAATCCCGGAATGGACAAAATCCTGAATTGGACAAAATCCACAATGGACAAAATCCCGAAATGGACAAAATCCACAATGGACAAAATTCTAAACGGGCAAAATCCAGAATTTAGCCTAACCAATTTCAAAGAAAAAGAAATCAGGATTAATCAGTTAATAGTGCATTCACTGCTGGCTTATACGGTAAGCACTAATAAATATAAATAATTAATTTGCTGACAAAACTGCATGTCTTTCATTCGCTTTTGTCGTGGCAACGTGGAAAAACAGCGCATACACAAAAATAGAGTGATCAAGTCGAAAAACTTTGCGGTTTTGTCGAGTTAATTAGGTGTGAAGCAGTTTGTCGTGTAGCGAAAGCCTCACACTTTTCACGTTTGACGTCAATTCCTTCAATTTGCAGGAAAAGAAACTAGGCAGTAGGCCTATTCAAAATAAATTAGCGAGTTTTGATCTTGACAAAAAAGTAAGTAGTTAAGAGATAAAGAGGAAGTTGGCCTGCAAATTTATTATTTATATTTATCAGTGCTTATAAGCCAGCAGTGAATGCACTCTTAATCCTGACTTTCTTTATTTTTAAAGTTCAGAGTTGGTTAGATTCTAGATTTTTTCCATTCTGGATTTTGTCTGTTTGGGATTTTGTCCATTTGGGATTTTGTCCACCTAGGGATTTTGTCCATTCGGGATTTTGTCCAATTTGGGATTTTGTCCATTCGGGATTTTGTCCATTCGGGATTTTGTCCAATTCGGGATTTTGTCCATTCGGGATTTTGGCCAATTTGGTATTTTGTCGGTTCGGGATTTTGTTCAATTCGGGATTTTGTACTGCGGGATTTTGTCCAATTTGGAATTTTGTTTTTAGGGATTTTGTCCGTAAACACCTTTCCGCACGTCAAAAAAGAGGATGAAGCAGATAGATTAGTTCAAATGTAAGAAACACAAGTGCAATAACATTAGAAAAATCACAGTCAAGTTTTAAAGTTCCGCAGTTATGGTATATTTTGTTGGTTTGCTTAAGTATACTATAAATAAGAAGCCTAGTACGCTGGTTTTAATTACAAAAGTTTTATTTTTTTTGGTTAATTCTGACAAATTAGGTGTTGTTTAACATTTAGTAGTGCAGATAAAAAAAGTCAGTCATGTTAATAGTGGGGATCGAGCGGCCAATTTCAATAATGTAGACTTTCTATTGCAGGCCTGCACAAAATGCAGCCCAGCGAAGTCCTTCATTGCGGTCCTCGAAATGATTTTATGTGATCTCAAGCATAATCTCTTTCAGCAATTCATATTTGTAGTATTGTGATGTGATAGCTGATGCAATTGTGTGTATGTACATTTTTTTTACCTTTTATGTGGAGTGATTCTTAATGATTTGTTCATTTTTCTGATTTTTGATGATTTTTTCAACAGCCATGCCAGTATTGGCATAGTTCAGTGATATATACCAATAACTTTTAAGTACCAGTAATTAAGTATTTTTGTGTTGTGAATATGTTTCACTATCATGGCTTTTTTTTTCAGCAATCGGTCTTCCATGAAACTTTTTTATTCTACACAGTGTACTGTATTACAGAACATCACAGCTTTGCAAATGTGGCTTTGAAGGTTATAAAGTATCATTATCATAGGCATAGCCAGAATTTTTGATTTGGGGGGGGGGCAAATTACAAATCACATGATGAATGATGTCATCGTACTATAGATGAGAAATTAGATGATAATGGAATTATTCGTTAGCCCAAAAAAATGATAACAAATTGGAAATGAAAAAACTGACAGATTAGCTGAGCTTGAAAAACATTAAAAACAATAATAATACATCACGGAGTTTAAAGTAGAGTAGCTGAATAAATGCTAGGGAATTTGTCATTTTGCTGATCATTCATAGTGTTGAAGATTTGTTTAATGAAATACAGCTCGATAAATCAGAGTTTTGTGAGGTCAAGTTTGAAGTTTAAAATTTTGGCGTTGGTCCAATTCATGGAATGTTCTTTTGTGGAAAAATGTCGGAAAAATGTTCTTTGTCATAAACATGATTAGTGAGTGCTGACTTATCAAATTGTATATGTCAAATGCCTGCTAAGTGTTCTTTTTTGTGGATGGAAAAACTGCATTTTGTTTTGCCAATGTTTGAGAAGTCACAGTCATGGCAAGGAATTTGATATGTTGCTCTTTGTTGCATAATAGGGTTCACTGAGTGTTTGTGACTTTTATCACATGATTTTCTAATCTATTGTACGCTTGTTTTTTAACTTCGCAGTTTAGCCCTGACAAAGATAGGTAGTACATGCCCTGAGCACAGCCTATCGAAACATTTTCAAAAAATTTTCTGCCCCACTAGTTGAGCTAATAAACTTGATTTAATAAATAGCTGGAATTTGTTATTGTTATGGTTTGCTATTTCAAGTCGCAAATGCGGTCCCAAGTTATAACATTTAAAAAATCTAATTGATTATGCTTTAAATTGTTTGTGTGATCCAATGATTGTTAATTACTTGGTGTGCTTTTTATTAGAGCTTTTGAATTGTAAAAGAGCTGATACTGTTCTGCTACAATTGTATATAATTAATATTGTGAATATTGAACAAACATTTCAAGACTAATGTGATTTATGTGTGTGATTGGATGGTGACACAAGTTCGTCTTTGCAATATTTAAAAACACATCACCGACTCACTACGTTTTTCATTTTGCAGCACTTGTCTGAAAGTTGTACTTGTAGTCTTATTTCATATCCTGCTTGATTTATTTTGGCGAAAATACTTGATCCTGCAAACATGTCAAACTTGAAATAGACTAACTTATTTTTGAGAAAACTTTGATTTTTCAAGATGCTTGTGCAGCACATAAACTATTCACCAAAAACCAAAAGGGCCAGAAACATTTTGCCCCCTTGAGTGTCAGACTTGAGGGGGTGCTGCACCCAGAAAATTGACGCCAGTGAATACCCATAGTAATAGTCTAAGTTTGAACTTTTTAGGTTTTTCAGTCTAGGACTGGATAGAATTAAAAATAAATAAAAGCATCTCGTTTGAAGTAAATAGGTATCAACAAAAGTAAGTGTTTTCAGAAACTCCCAAACTTTTTTTATTAATTTCCTTTTTTACTAAGTAGTAGTAGGTATCAGCCTGTTACAGAAAGTGCTCAATAACTGGTTCATAGGTATCAGCCTGTTACAGAAAGTGCTCAATAACTGGTCCTTTTTTACTAAGATATACTGGCTCAAATTTAATCAAGTTTTTTCCAGTTTATGTCCTATGATATTGCAGTCAAATATTCGTTATTATGAGTCCAAAAATCTATATGCATTTAGTTTTATCTCCATATTGTGTATGATTTTTTGCTTTCTACCTTCAGTGGTGTGTGAGTTCTAAGTAACTTAATGAAATTTCAATGCTAATGTACGGTAGTCATTTTTTTCTAGTTTCTGAACTTTAAAAGTGCAATCTCATGACTGATTGCAAATAAAAGTTGTATTGCATATCGCTTTCATTGTAGTGTTGTGTCCAGAATTTCAGCTATTTTGAGTTATAAGTAATTAAATGAACAAAACTGATATATTGCAAATTGCTGATTAGAAACAAAAGTCCAACATGCATGCAAAGTCCCAATTGATTGTATGAAGATATTGCCTCTAGGCTCTAATTGTTGTTTTTAGTTTAGTTCATATATTTCTTCTGTTTCAGAGCATTTGAATATAGAGCACTGATTTAGCAACTGAATTATATGCAATAATTTTGCTGTTTTTTATTGGTGCTGTCATGTCATCCATTCCAAAAGCAACAGCTTTGAATGTTGCTAAAGATTTCTTAAAATTTATTGATGCATCTCCATCACCATACCATGCAGTTGAGGAATGCAAAAGACGTCTTGTGCTGGCTGGATTTACAGAAATAAGAGAACGAGATCATTGGAGTCTTTCCCCCAACAAGATGTATTTTTTAACTCGAAATCAATCTACTATTATTGCATTTGCAATAGGTGGCAACTATCTGCCAGGCAATGGATTTTCAATTGTTGGTGCTCACACAGATAGTCCTTGTCTTCGAGTCAAAGTAAAAAGTAATCGACAAAAACATGGTTACATTCAAGTTGGCACAGAATGCTATGGAGGAGGAAATTGGAGCTCTTGGTTTGATCGTGATTTGAAGTTAGCTGGTCGTTTGCTTGTGTCATCTGGTGATAATCTAGATGACATTCATTCAAAGCTTATTCACATCACAAGACCTATTATGAGAGTGCCACATCTTGCTATTCATCTTCAAAGAGAAATGAATGACAAATTTTCTATTAACAAGGAAAGCCAGCTTGTTCCTATACTTGCTACAGAAGCTGCTGCAGCATTGAATAAGCCAAGTTGTCCTTCGGCTGATAATTCAATGTCATGTGGTAGCAAGCACTCAAATATCCTTATGCAAACCCTCAGCAAGCATGCAGAAGTAGTTGAAAGCAGAATTGTTGATTTTGATCTCTTTTTGGCTGATCAACAGCCTTCTGCTATTGGCGGTGTTTTGGAAGAATTCATTTATGCACCTCGGCTTGATAATTTACTCAGCTGTTATGCAGGATTGCAAGGCTTAATAGATTCCTGTTCTTCATTGGAAAATGAAAAGAATATTCGAATGGTTGCATTTTTTGACAATGAGGAAGTTGGTTCTGCCAGTGCTCAAGGTGCAGGTTCCTCGATCACTGAATATGTGATGCGCAGACTGGCTGCTGATTCTAGGAATCCCAGTGCTTTTGAAGAGTGCATTTCCAAGTCTTTCATGATTAGTGCCGATGCTGCTCATGCGGTGCATCCAAACTATTCTGATAAGCATGAAGAAAATCTTCGCCCTACTCTTCATGGAGGCCCTGTAATAAAAACAAACAACAATCAGAGATATGCAACTACTGCTATTACTGCTACTCTTCTTCGACAGGTTGCTCGCCATGCTGATGTTCCTCTTCAAGATGTAATGGTTCGGAATGATTCTCCTTGTGGTTCCACCATTGGTCCTATTTTGTCAACTCGACTTGGAATGCGCACTGTTGATGTAGGTGCTGCGCAACTCAGCATGCACTCATGCAGAGAAGTTTGTGGTGTTTATGCTCCCATACAAAGTCAGAAGTTGTATGAAAGCTTTTTCCGAAACTTTGTTGCACTTGATGAAGCAATGAAAATTGAATAATGTAGAATCAGCCTCTAGAGTTCAAAGTGTTAATTTTTGGTGATTAAAATCAACTGCGCTAAACAAACCTTTTTTGCATATTGATCAATCCTGTATTTTAACATAACACTTGCTGTATTATATGGGTGATCATGGCCAATAGCGATTATGCCTGTTAAATATTTTTATCAGAGCATTTTTTGAATTTCTTTTTTAAATAAACTTTAAACTGGAAATGTGTGAAATGTATTGTGCAAGTTGCATAAATGTTGGTATTCTCCTCACTTTAGTGCATACTGTATTTATTCGAGTATAATATGCACTTGTGTATCACACGCATTCTTAAGTTGTTGATTGAAAGTTGGAAAAAATTTTTGTTTATAACTTGTTTATAATACCTTGTTTATAATGCCCACTCTAACTTTGTGTTGGTGTTTTTGGTATAATATTTTGTGTGTTACATTGGAATGAATACGGTAGTAAAACTCTCGAAAAGAACAAAACCAGCTGATAAATATCCCTTTACTCAGTATGCCCAAATTGGTTGATGTTTAGTTGTTCATGTTGCTACATGCTTTGTGTCGATAAAGGGCGACGTTAAAGTTGCTGGTGTTGTTATTGCTGAAAACAACTAAATAATCTCTAATTTTGAAAAAGCTTATGCCTAAAAAGTGATTTTGTAAAGTCATAAATATTTGCAAAAATCTTTATTTGGCGCATCACAATAATTTTGAGCATCATTATTATAAGGTGCTGAAAGTTGGTACAGAATTATCTGCGACAGTGTTCCCTATAAGCGCAAAAAAGTGCGAAATGTGCGAAATTTTTTCCGGCATTTTCGCACTGAAATTTTGCGAATTCTGGCGTTTTTTCTCCCGCCAAAAACCGGCGTTTTTGTTTCCCGCCAAAAACCGTAGACAGCCGCGGTTCACGGCGTTTCGCTCTGGTATGTCGCAGAAATCGCGGAATGAAGTTGGAGAACTCAGACGAAGGACCTTTTTTTTTTTGGAGATCAACATAAAATCGTAGAAAAAGATGCCTCCATCGGCGTGATGACCTTTTTTTTTTTTTTTTTTTGGAGATCACATTGAAACTGGACAAAAATGATGAGAAAATTTTCGGCATTTTCACATTGAGTTCAGAACGTTCGCACTATTTTCGGCATTTTCGCAGAAGGTGAAAACTTAGAGGGAACACTGATCTGCGATATAAATAATTTCCTAAGTTTCAAATTTTCTGGTTAGGGCTGGCTGCAGTATTTTCAAGCAACAATGTGACTCCATTCTTCTTATATATACTTGAGGATTGCAACAAAATGACAGTAGTTAAACTGTAGTGTGTTTTGCTGCAAATGAGTGTGGTTATGAACAATGACATGTCCTGTGTACTATGTTTGATTCTTAGTCACAAGTCAGTGTCGTAAAACATTTTACCAATTACAACTATCGATTACTGTAGTTAAATGCATGTAGATTTGTTGAATTTGAGTATAACGATAATGCTGTATTCACTTCTTCCAAGATCTGAAGATTAACTTCACCAAATTTGAGTTTTTTGTGACCTTTTGTTCCATAGATAAAACAGCTTAGATATTCCCTTGTAGAAAGGTTTTTTCCCCTTAGAAATTTTCCCAAGGTTGCCAACTACAAAATTTCAAAAAGTTAGTGCATGTTTGTAACTCTCAATAAAGTGTTTTCAGCGGTGTTGTTGTCAAAACAAATCACAGGGTCAGAATAATAAATTAGCTTCTTTACAAGTTAATTCAAGCCAGCTTTTCCAAAAGTTATTCTTTTGTCACAATACTGTCAAAATGGCAACACTAAAATAAGAGGAAAATTGTTAACTTTGAATTGCAATATCTTGAAAATTTGGCAAGAATGCATTTTGGGCTTGTTCCTACATTTTGGTCAAGAGTGAAAAACTTGACTTGAATGCCCCTGTAACAGAACTTTGTTGTTCCGCTAATTTATCGTTTTATCTTTCAAATTTTTGAAAATTTGCAAGCCAGTCCAACACGTTTTCTTCATAAAAGTTGTTTTTGACTTTAGGATTTTCGACTTTTTGTCTGGTCATTTAATTTTATTACCAGCAATGTTTGCACAAAGCCCGTTTTTGTTAGCAAATCAGGAATTCATTGGATCAAGGGCAAATATTTTTTGACACTATTATAAACATAGTTTTAGAAAAGTTGACAAATTTGTGGAAATATGACTACCTTAATACTGGATTGGTGCCTTTTAGGTTGAAGTAACTATGCAGCATGGTATTGGATAAAGATTGTAATTGCTTGATTATTAAAATGCTAGCATGTAACTTCTGATTGTTTATTTGTAGAATCCGGCTCTCTGCATCTGTCTAACCAGACCAATTCAAAGCACTATTGAAGTTATGCCAATGCTGTGATTTCTGTTGATTTTAAACTAGTGAATATCTTTTAGAACAAAAATAAGATTTTTTGGCTGCCTATACTTGCTTAACACCAGCCTTTGTATTTGCTGGCCAGACTTTTTTTGTATGCTTGTTTTGACAGTTGCTGTTTCTAAAGTGATGTAATGTCCATTAAAAGTGACATTGAAGGGACTTTATACAAATGGACGAATTATTGGGGAGGTATATTATGCTTGACTGAAAAAAATGAAATGAATGATAAAGCTATTTTGTCGCTGTATCTATATCAATCTGACATAATACTCTATTGAGTAAAATTGACGTATTTGGATACTTATTGGTATAATTTGGCTAATTCACCAATCATAGAGGCATAATAGGCAACATCGCTGCCAACCCTGATCTTAACTCTGCTGTGGCTGTCTAGCTATTTGAAATAGGTATTGTATGGTGTAGTAAGCATAGTACGCCACCACCAAGCCTAAGTCTACTATGCCTGTTTGGAACAACTGGGTAGCTGCTTGACTCGAAGACTACCTAGGTCATTTCTTGGTTTCTTGTTATGCTTTTCAGTAATTTAAAATTCATTACATTGAGTAATTTCTGTAAAAAAAATAAACTAGAATCTGAATCTAAACTGGATACCCCGTCTGTCACTGTCATTTCCTGACAGCTAAAGAATTTATTAACCCTCCATCATTGAAGTCTTCGTGAGTAATCAAGGGTCTTAGAAACATGCTTTAAACCTATAGTCAGTGCCATATTACTGCTGATAGTAATTGACATATCTTTTAGGCTGGCAACCAAGATGGGTCAGGTTGCACAATGGTATTCTTTCGTATTACAATAGCTCTGATGAAGTGAATAAAGGTTGTCGAGCTTCGATAAAGATAACTGCAAGTGATATAGTTGGTAAGTTGTGGCAATGTATTATAGATCTTTCCATTTCAAATGATGCCTTGGCATAATGCTGTCTTTAAAGAAAGAATGAAAGAATTTGGGATTTAATATGTATACTTAGTTACAAGTAGACAATGAGATTAATGATATTTGAGATGCAGTGAACAACTGAACATCTTGTTGAATGGTAAAGAAATTTGAATAGATTGATATTTGACCTCACGTAAAGTCTACTAAACAGTGCTTTTGCTTCATTTTCAAACATAGCTTGAATTCGATTTTCTATAGCAAAAATCTGCTGGTGCAAGCCGAGCCAAGTCAACTGACCGTGAACCAATGGTTTGGTCACAGTGATTTTGTCACAAAATGAGGGTTTGGGCAAGATGGTTCTGGGTATAGTAAATTATTTTTATGATTACCCTTCTCAGCCAATCGACGTCATTTGGTTCGCGGTCAGTTTGTTTGCAACCAGTTTGTCGCGGTCAGTTGTTGTGGACCCTCACAAGCTGTGTAACTTTCTACTTTTCATGTTGTTACTTTTGTAGTCAGTTGTTAGCCAAATTTAGTAAATTTGTTTTAATTGACAAATGTTGACATGTTCCATCATCCAATTTTAAAATGTGACTTCAAGCTGTATTAATTTTCATTTAAGCTTATCCAAATGACAGCACCAGGCTTGATGTTGTTGTGCCCAACGAGCAGAGATGGTACTTGAAAGCAAGCAACGCTGCTGAGAGACAATCATGGTTGATTGCTCTTGGAACTTCTAAAGCCACCACTGGAATTGGTAACAAGCCACAGCGAATTCCTGCAAGTGCGAGAAATGTTCATGTTTAGTATATATATTCAGTACAATAATGTAAGTGTTTGTGTGTGCTTTTTCTACTCTTGAGCTTACAACAGTTTCAGTGGATGGAGCAGGTGGTAACATACTAGCATTAAATTTAAATTTTCAACTCTTGTAATCACAATTTAGCTGCTTTCTTTAAGTGAAAAATTTACTGCCTTACTGGTATATTCCTTTTTTTTGGCTTTTAGTATTAGCACGTATACCACAATTAGTTTTATGAAACGTTCTATTTTGTTACTGAAACATGTACTGGTGCAAAATTATGAAGACTTTGCGTTTATTTTACTGTTATTTAACTAGAGTAGACTTAATTTAGGTGGTTTCTTTGAACTGGCATCATGGCCGAAGGGTAAAGCTTCATTGTTAGGGTGGCCTGATCACATGATCTGGGTTCAACTGTCTCCTGGTCACGCTGTTGTATCCTGAGATGAGATGCATTTCAATGATTACCATCTCTGCTCAGTGGTGGCTTTGAACAGGCAGCAAATTAAATGCAAAAGAATTCGAAGAAATCCACAGAAACGTTTTGATCATCAGAAACTCCCAAGCAGGTGGGGATTTCTCCAAACACGAAGTACTTATCGCAATGAAAAGCGTACAGAACAGATCATCCACTAGCTAGCGTCTGACTCTATCCCGTGACAGAAGAATAAATCTGCAACGAAAACATTTTTTATGCTGCAGTACAGTATATTGAAAGTTTCTTTTTTCAGAATTAGCATTGGGTTTGTTTTATAGTTTCACAGGAGACCAGCTGTGAACTGCGAAAAAGTATGAATGAAGTTCGATTGTTTTGCGACTTGCTTGTGCAACAGGCTTGCAATGTTAAAGAAGAATCATTAAAAGAAAAACCTGATCCATCAGTAAGTTATTCCAGTTGTTTAATGAAAGATGATTTTCCATCACATTTCATCTGGTACTTACTCTAACCTACTTTGAGAAAGATGCAGACTTTGCTAGTCCAGCTGCTCAACGTACTTGCGGGTGTGTCCGATTCGCTGAAACATACTGCTTTCAAAAATCCGATTCAGCCTTATTTTAAGCAAGGAATTTTTGCAGCGATTTTAATCTTTTTACATATTGATGATTTGATTATATCTGCCATTTTAAATTTTGAAAGTATAAACAGTTTCAATCATTGCTTATTATCTATTTTCATTATTTGTGTATTCAATATTATTAAGTAGTTCATAGACTGAGCTAGAATCAAAGTTTAGCGCAGTAGCTTGCTGTAAACTGTTAAAATCTATTCAATTGTGGTGTTTGCAATCAGTATTTATTGTTGGGTGTCAATGCAGTCTTCTTTCGTATTGTTACAGTGTATGGCTCAATTACCCACAGTTCAGTTTTAATTTTTCCATTCAGTTACATAAGTTTGCTGCAGTTAATTAATTGGAAATTACTGCAAGAAATTAGTTCCGTTTTATCATTAATGCAGGGCATGAATCAGTAGGCATGATGTCGATGGCGTGATAAACACGTTTTTTTAAGCTTTACTGTTCTTAAACACTGCTTCACTGGCATGTTTCGTCTTTTTTAGTATAGATGAAAAAATGTTATTGGTTAATCGATGTTATAGTGAAACTTAAAAAGAAACTAGTTTAGAAATCTTTAGAAAAAAATATATTAGGAAAAAAAATTTTGTTCTGATGTTTGTGGTTGTGGGAATCGTATTGTTCAAGCTGAAAAAAAAACAGTATAACTTGCCTGAGACTTCTTGAAATGATTTCAAATAAGCTTTTAAAGGGGCATTCAAGTCAAGTCTCTCACCCTTGACCAAAATGTTGGGAAAAGCCCAAAATGCATTCTCACCAAATTTAAACTTTCTACGCCTTTCCGTTTTCTAAATATTGCAATTCAAAGCTAACAATTTTCCTCTTACTTCAGTGTTGCCGTTTTGTCGGTATTGAGACAGAAGAGTAACTTTTGAAAAGCTGGCTTAAATTTACTTGAAAAGCAGCTAATTTATTACAAGGTATTCTAACCCTTAAATTTGTTTTGACAACAACACTGCCGAAAACACTTATTGAGATTTACAAACATGCAGTAGTTTTTTGAAAGTTTGTAGTTGGCAACCCTGGCTAAAATTTTTAAGGGAAAAAACCTTTCTACGAGGAGAAATTTAAGCTTTTATATCTCGGGAGTAAATAAATCGTAGAAAGCTCAAATTTGTTGAGTTAGTGTTCATATGCATATCTGTGAAAATTTTTGTGAGAGAAAATCAAGCAAAATTTTTGTCGACCCTAATGCTCTTTTGAGGTAGTTGCCTAATGGCTAGCATGATAATAATTGATAAATAACACCACATAATAGCTGTTAACCAGGGTATGCCATACCAATATATTTTACTGGGCATCTCATTCTACGTTTGGAATACATTACAATCTATGAAGACCATTGACAAGTTGAACATTCCAAGTAAATATTCAATACCGTTACGTAGATTTTAGTAAACAACTCGCGCGCTGTAGCGTTCAAAGGTCAATGATTCATCAACGACGATTACTCTAAAGTTTAAAGTGAGCATTGAAAATAACTTAAATTGTAGCTGAAAGGGATTTCACTTTTGCCCCTGTCATACGTTTAGAAATCAATCACATATGATTGTAGGTTGAATTTAGTTTAAAATTAACTGGTTTTATTTTCACTTTCAAAAAATAATTAGAAAAAAAACAAAGGCTGCGACGCAAATGCAAATTGTGGTCGAATGTACGTTAGTTTTTCTCGCTTTGCATAGCATTTTGGCACAAATTACTGACTTTCTCAAAAGGTTGGCAAGCCAAATATTTCTTTTTAATAATAATCGCATGAACTAGCGATAGAAGTTATTCGCCTTTGCCCTTAGCCGCCTTTAAATTCATAATGTTGACATGGTTATTTCTAGTGCTTTAGCAAACACAGTTAATTTTTAAACTCTACGTTTTTTAGGCCGATTGCTCTGAATTAGGTTGGTTTCAGGGGCTGATTTTAAAATTTCTGTTTTGGTTGAGATGCACAATTTAGTGCTGCTCAAGGAAGATGTGATACAAAACTCTAGACTTTGCACTGTTTTGACACTTCTTAAGCCAAAGTTACCCATTTTTAATATATATTTCTTTATAGTTAATTCGTTGAAATTACCCGGCTTTTTCTTGTGGAATTCGCCCAGCATGATGTAACGAAATGTTACACTTTATAACCTCAGCAATGCTGTGAGGAACCTGGGTTGCTAACTCGTAATTGTCATTTCCACACACTCAAAACATGGCTGCACCATTACCACACAGACGACCGCTCTCGATCCCCTATCCAACTGGTAAGAGGCGACCAGTGGTTGCCTGACTTGTAGCCGTCAGCGGTGGCCGCTTGTGTGGTGATCGGAGCCCATTCTTGGTGTGGTGTGGAAACGGCCACTTTTCTTTCCAAGGCTCTCCATCCCAGCTGGGGTTATGAGGTGTAGGATTTCCTCTGCACTGTGCTCTCATTCACATTAAAGTACCAAGCGGCTCGAACCAGCCAACCATTGCAGTTGGGTAGCCTTCGGTCGCCTTTTATGACCAACTGGGCTTGCTTCAGAAAAATTCTACCCCGAAGAAACACGAGTTACATTTTTATTGTTTATTAGGTTGCTCCTAAGTATTCTACGAATGTTTCACATTAGTGCGAGTACCGATCAGTGGTTGAATGGATAGACCGTCTGCTGCTGAAACGGTAGGCTCGGCTTCTGTTCCCGTTCGGGTCAAACCAAAGACTAGAAAAATTGGAATTCACAACTTCCCTGCTGGACATTCAGCAATAAATAAAAGGACAGTGTGAAACAGTCATCGTTTGTGATGGGCAGGTGGCAGCTCGACTGGAAGACCGAAGGGTCTCTTCGCTGTCTCCTGTCCAAGGCAACTTGGTAAATAAAAATAATTATTTACTAACTGTTTGCAACAGGCCTTATCTGATTCGTGCGTACTTCTCTCGACAACGTGCGATACCTTTCTGGCCACTTTGGGTCGTTGCTTGGAAGTCTCAGAGGAGTCGTTTACACCACCAACGCACTTACCGCTACGCTCCCAGTCATATAATGGCCAACCTGCATTGCCGCAGTTGAATTCAGCTAAATCGAAACCCAAAAAGGTGAATGTTTCCAACTTTTTTCAGTTTTAGGTTTCGGCCAGTCTGTACATTTGAGAGCATTCGCGATGTGGAAATCAGAAAATATAGACAGATTTTTCCCTACATTATGTCTGGTTTTATTGTTGGCTTTTGTGAATTTTGCCGCAATAAAAAGTTTTCAGCGGGCACGGAGAGTTGCACTGATAGCTTGTTAAGTCGAGACTCGGTTACATCAGATCAAATTTGAAGCAAATAGTCTTTTTGGGTCTGAACTAGCTGAGATGAGGCAAGAGACGACACGTGAAAAATTGTTGCTTTTTTTCAAACTTGGAAAAATATTTGTTTTTTTCTTAGTTGTTCCTGCAACTCACATTCCATTGTTTTGGTCTGCTATTGCGCTATGAACATATCTGTTTAAAGCATTTTTGTGATAAATTTTCAGAAACATACAAAGAGTATTAGCCGTAGTCCTCCTACAACTCCAGCTGTTTTTCACGGCACTGATTCGAAGTGGAATCCGGATTCCCCACTCCACCCAATCATCACGGAAGGCTCCACATCGAACCCGAATTCTGACTCTTCCATCACCAGTACAAATGGAGCAAACTTGGAAGTTCCAGCCAAATCTAAACCTGCATCGATCGATTTGAAAACAGACCGTCGATCTTCGGGGATGGTCAACAATCGGCCCAGTGTAATTAGCAAAGGCGTGAACCAGTCTGTTGGTAGCGAATCTATTTTGACTTTTTTCAGCGCAACATTACACAGGTAAGTTGAAATGTTGCATGATCTTTAAGTAGAAATCTTTAAGTTTAAGT
Organism: Trididemnum nubilum; assembly: GCA_963965965.1. Taxonomy (NCBI): domain Eukaryota; kingdom Metazoa; phylum Chordata; class Ascidiacea; order Aplousobranchia; family Didemnidae; genus Trididemnum; species Trididemnum nubilum. Next base: position 25,073,128 of record OZ014483.1, read on the forward strand.
TGAAATCCTTACTTACGAAGTCTGGTGACCTGAAACATTTGGTTCCTCAGCTTGTTTCAACTATTTTGACGTCTGTCACTATTTGAAAGAAATGAAACTGCATCATTGTTAGTTGCTCGTTCGGTGCAGAATTCTAATTTTCTTTTATGTCTATTGCAGTGATAAGCCAATTTGCGAAACATTAAAACGTTGTAGGAAGGGATCGACCGCGCGGCGATTTCACAATTTCGTGCGCAAAACATACCAATTGATTACAATTAAACTTTTTGTTGGCCTTCTGCTTTTTATCAAATGATTCTTAATCGATTTTTTGGTTTTGAAGTTTCGAAACTTTCACGACGATCCAATTTATTATAATCAGCTTCCACATTCTAATTGGACTATACTATGATCATGATGCTACGTACGCCTCCAGACGTTTGCTAACCACCTGATTGCAATTTTACGCTTGCTCATCAACAATGTGTTTATTTAGTTTTTCCGACATAATTTTACAAGAAGACGGCGGAATTCCGACCGTTCCTTTCATTTCCGCCTGCGAGGGAATTTTGCCGTTTTTAGACACAATCGGTTCCACTGCCTTTGCACCCGTTCGCATCGATGTCGTTGGCAATATATCGGTGAGGAATAAGCTTGTATTGTTATTTCGAAGTTCGAACGTTACGTAGCCAAGCATTTTAGTTTGAAATTGGCTTGATTTTGTACTCTGTGTTTCTGTTTCACTCTAATTGGAACGACCGACGCTCGCGTCGCGTGTTGCTTTGTTTTTACTCGACCATTTTCCACCTAACAAGTGCGAAATTTCAGACTTTTGCTTATAACTCGAGAACGGTTTGGTCTAGCGACATGAAATTTTGACAGCAGTTTGAGATTAATGAGTTGTATGTTTGTACACAATTTCTAGGGAATAGATCGCGTGACTTCGGTTTTAGGACCCGAAAGCCGCCCCGAAAGTTTGGCGTAAAACGCGGTCTCGATCAAAAACGGCTTAAGTACGGCAAAAAATATTTCATAGGGTTATATGTCTTAAGATACCCTTTCATCCCAACCAATCCACTTTTGGCTGCGATGAAGTTTTTTTCTTTTTTTTCTTCCTAAATTTTGTACGCTCTTCTAAACCACAAAGCCTGGAAATTTAAATTTTGTGTTAAGTTGTTGAGCTGCAAATGCAATTTTTTCTTCCGAAATTTTTTTGGGCAACTCCCCCAGGAACCCCCCACAATGGGGCCCCAAAAATCAATTTTCTTAACGGCTCAAGCTCGGGTGCTGTTTTTTTTTTATATCAACTGATTCTTAGCAGACAAATATTTTGATATAGTTTGGGGGTGCCATCCCCCGGGCACCCCCAAAAAATCAATGTAATGAATGGCACAACTTAGGGTGCCAGTTTGCTTTAATATCAGCAGATATTTAACAGACAAATATTTTGACATAGTTTGGGGGTGCCATCCCTCTGGGGACCCCGCAAATAGACCCCCCCAAAATCAATTTTTTGAACGGCACAAGCTAGGGTGCCAGTGTTTTATAATATCAGCAGATATTTAACAGACAAATATTTTGACATGGTTTGGAGGTGCCAACCCCCTGGGGACTCCCCCAAATAGACCCCCAAAAGATTAATTTTGTGAACTGCTTAACTTTGAATGCCAGTGTTTTATGATATCAGCAGATATCTAACAGACAAATATTTTGACATAGTTTGGGGGTGCCACCCCCCCGCGGACCCCCCAACTAGACCCCCAAAAATCAATTTTCTAAACAGCTCAAGCTAGGGTGCCGGTGTGTTATGATAGCAGAAATTTAACAGACAAATGTTTTGACATAGTTTGGGGGTGCATACCCCCCCAGGAACCTCGAAATAGACCCCCCAAAAATCAATTTTTTTGAACAGCTCCAGCTAGGGTGCCAGTGTTTTATGATACCAGCAGATATTTAATGGACAAATATTTTGACATAGTTAGGGGGTACTTTTTCAAGAACTCCCCTCCCCCAAATACACCCCCCAAAAATCAATTTTTCGAATGGCTAAAGCTGGAAAGCTAACTGTTTTTAATATTATTGAATATTAAACAAATATTTTGACATAGTTTAAGGGTACCACTCCCTCGAAAAACCGAAAATTGGACCACTTCTTAATCAATTTCTTTAAATCACTTGTTAGAGAGCTAATTGTTTTTAATATTAAGTCTCTAGAAAATAAATATTTTGGCATGGTTAAGAGGTGAGACCCCTTCCCGGGAACCCCCAAATACATAGATTCCCCAAATCTTTACTTTTCATTTAAGCTAAAACCGTTTTTTTTGTACATGTTTGTAAGACAAAGAATTAAAAATACAAATAGTCGTCTATTTGGGATAGAAGTTTAGAATTGTTGTTGGTAAGGCAAAAACACAGCTCTGGGACCAATGCAATGCAGAGTGTCTTATGTAAAGGTGGAAGCTTTAACAGACAAATTGTTGTTAACACTTAAGATGTTGGTTTAGCACGTAATTTGATATAGGATTTTCACTTTGCTATCAAAAATTTTCAAAATCTGCTGATATCAAAGCAAACTGGCACCCTAAGTTGTGCCATTCATTACATTGATTTTTTGGGGGGGGTCTTTTTTGGGGGTCCCCAGGGGGATGGCACCCCCAAACTATGTCAAAATATTTGTCTGTTAAGTATCTGCTGATATCAAAAAAAAAACAGCACCCGAGCTTGAGCCGTTAAGAAAATTGATTTTTGGGGCCCCATTGTGGGGGGTTCCTGGGGGAGTTGCCCAAAAAAATTTCGGAAGAAAAAATTGCATTTGCAGCTCAACAACTTAACACAAAATTTAAATTTCCAGGCTTTGTGGTTTAGAAGAGCGTACAAAATTTAGGAAGAAAAAAAAGAAAAAAACTTCATCGCAGCCAAAAGTGGATTGGTTGGGATGAAAGGGTATCTTAAGACATATAACCCTATGAAATATTTTTTGCCGTACTTAAGCCGTTTTTGATCGAGACCGCGTTTTACGCCAAACTTTCGGGGCGGCTTTCGGGTCCTAAAACCGAAGTCACGCGATCTATTCCCTAGAAATTGTGTACAAACATACAACTCATTAATCTCAAACTGCTGTCAAAATTTCATGTCGCTAGACCAAACCGTTCTCGAGTTATAAGCAAAAGTCTGAAATTTCGCACTTGTTAGGTGGAAAATGCCCGAGTAAAAACAAAAGAAAACGCGACGCGAGCGTCGGTCGTTCCAACTATGTGTACCGTACAATTGGATAACCAGATATTTTTGAATAATTGCTGATTTTACGGCAGACGAAAAGTAGTTTTAAGCGTCACAGCATTAGCTACGCGTCGGTCGTTCACTGGGTTTGCTGGCAAACTCCCATGTGGTTGATATTTACTTCAGCAAATTGACAAACCGATAATCAGCAAATGGGATGTATTGTACCATACAAGCTATTTCAATTGCATCCCTTTCTGTGTTTCTGTATCGATAGTCCGGTAGGATAGACCAAGAAATATAAATAGGAGTTCTGTAGCTATTAAAGGCGATTTGTTTTCAATTTGCATGACAGTAAAGTAAGCTGAAGTATTATAAATTGACCTTGTCTGGAAACAATCGGAAATACATTTCCCCATTAGCTGCTTGAAAGGATATTACGTTACACTTGACACCAGTGTAGTCCTTTCTTTTTTTATGTTACAACTCAGATGAGAGCGATAATCGGTATGGCAACAATATAGAAAACGTTTTGTAGTTGTAAACTTTTTTTTATGATATTGCCCAAATGGAAAAGGCATGGCACAGCCCCCTACCCTAAAATTTGCTTGCCCCCCCCAAAGAAAAACACTGAAGTCTGTGTAAGCTCTGTCCACAAGCTAATTTAACTGTTGCTAAAATAGCATACTTTTTTCCATGTTTTTGCTCCACGTTATAATTTAATAGCGTTTGTTTCATTTTTTTTGCATTGTTTAGTGCTTTTTTTTACAAAGTATGAGGTGCATGGCGCAAGCCCCTTCCCTGAATACGCAATCTTGTTCTGACTTTTTTCTGTAAATCTTCTTTCTCAATGAATTTTCTATACTTAGCTGGTTCATTTACTTTTAAAATGTTTACATAGTTCAATCTTTATTGTAAACTGCTTTTGTACTTGCGGCTAGTTACGTTTGCTTTCCGTATTAAAATTTTTGACAGCTCAACATGTTATTTTTATGCTGCTTTTCTGGTACAATACTGGCATTGCGTGATGCCTAAAAGCTGAGTTTTCAGTGGGATCGACTGAAAGGTTTCATTTATTATACTTACGTCATAATGCAAATAGTTACGTTAAATTGATTGCTGTTTTTTTGTTTGACAATTTGTTTACGAAATTTTAATGTTTTTAGAAATTAAAAACCAAGCATTTCTCTGATCCCCTCAAGTTCAAGATTCTTCAGCATATTCTTGAACAAGAGGTTAACACCTCCACCACTGGAGTGCGCAATTCAGCCACTGACGCCCTGATGTGGTTGAAACGAGGCCTTCGTTTTATGCAGAAGTTCTTAATTATTTTTAAAGACGGGGAACGTGATCTAGCCACTGCACTTAGTAAGTTATTAACACTTTGTCATTTAACTTTGGATCCTTCGAACACGAGTATTTCGTTAAATACCGCCTTTCTTTGGTTTGACATTCGAAGAAGTTTCTAACACATCAACAATAATCAGTCAAATATTTACGCTTTCAAAGCAAAGTTTCTTACGAACATTAATTGAAAAAAAATCGGTAATTAATGCGTAGAGTGTTTAAAGCATTTGTACTTTTCTATGTTTATGCTTTATTATATAACGTAATATTATTGCACAGTTGCATATTATATCGCAAACTAATGTCGTGTTATTGTTGAACAAAGACACCGATAGACCATATAACTGTCAAAAATAATCTCTCTGCTGAATTCACTTTATTTTGAGAGATATGTTGTCAATCTCTCAACATTAGCTCCTACGTTCAATTTGGTTGTTGTATCTTTATTAGCACTGCAGGTTACAAAATAGTCGTTTAGCTGCGTAGTGCAAACGGTCTTCCGATGGAAATTGACGTTGCTAGTCAGCGTTGTGAGTTGTGGGAAACAGTTCAACTATCAAATGTGTCGCCTTTCTACTGGTTCAAAACCTAGATAATTCGCTTAAGTGCTTTTTTTGCCTTGTATGCAACTCCCTAGTTTTCTTTTTGCTTTAGTCCGTTTTTTGTGGAAACTATCAAATCGTGAATTTTGATTTAGATCAAGCATACTCTGTTACATTGAAACCATACCACGGTTGGGTGGTAAAAGGAATATTTGCGGTAAGAATTTGCCATGGCTTGTTACTTTCGAGTGTTGTTAATATGCTTGTTGAATGAAATTATGCCTGGTTGAAATTATCTGATTTTTCCTGTGGATGAGAGCGTGACCTAATGTTACGTCACGCCATAGAGCCGCTGGGATGTTATGGAAAAGTGTACAACCCGTTCCAGAGAGAAGAAGCAATTTCCACGTCACTCAAAAGTGGGCAGACATCATCACACAGGCAGCGTCTAGTCATGAGTTACCCATACCCAACTACTACTCATTGGTGTCTTTCACAACTTGCCGCTCGGCGCTTGAGCAACTTTTATTTCTATTCCTAGCTACCAGAAACACAGGAAAATGACTAGATTTTTGTTTTTAAACTGGACTTAAGTTTATTACGTCTTTAGTTCAATAACTTTCTTGTAAGCTTGCGCAATTCGTTCTTTCAGAATCATGTATTTAGCCTTCTATTTTTGGCGTTTAGAAACTATCGGCTTCGTAGCTCTTGTATCTTGGCATATGTTTCGTGCGGACAGCTATTTCCTTTCGTTCAAAAAACAATGTTAATTGCACAAAGAATCGCATCGAAACTGAAGCGCATAAATTGACGTAGGTTTTGCATGGTAATGCTAAGCCTTTTTTTTCGGTCTATTTCGATTTTTTTGATACAAAGAGGTTTTGCTACCAATGAGTTCGAATATTCAGTAATCAGGTCGCGTATGTTTCTCAAAAAGAAAAAAAAAATGAAGCAATTTTACTCCACACATTTTTTCAAGATAACAGGCCCTTCAATCCTGCCAATTGATAAAGAATAAATTCTTCAAAAGAAGTTAAAAAATAAATATGAGTCTCTCCATCAGTTAAACCTAATGTCTGTCATGGTAGCCTACCCACAAAAATGCGGCCTTTATAGCTGTTGTTCCAAGGAGTATCACCTCTCATCTGCTAGGTAGGCGTATCAACCCTTGAATGACTGTTGTGCCACCTTTTAGCAACTTGCAACTATCACCGGAGTCAACACATTTAACAAATAAAAATAAAAGATAGATCCCATGAAAGTACCTTTTCCCCTGGAAATAAGTAACCGGTGGGATGTACTTAGCTTCTACTTTTGTGGGTAGGCTATCATGACAGACATGGGGTAATTGATTTATTTGTTGACTTCTTACCCAACACAGTAAGGCAGAATCTTTGCTTATTGCTTGCTTAGATATATTCAAAAATATTTCAATTTTCGACTTTTTTTATTACAGCTTGCGGTCAAAGCAGCACCTTATTCAAACGACTTTGTCCGAGCTCTCGCGACAAACCCAGATCACGCTGAAGATAAAAGGTATTTTAGAGTAACAGTATTGATTGAAATGATCTTCAAACCATCTCATGTAGCTTTGCGGTGTCGTAATACAGAGTGTAAGTGTATGCATAGTTTTTGTATTTAGTATAATTTACGTAATAGATACAGCTTTTTGACGTCAAACCGGAAGCCATGCCATGTAACGTTGTTTGACCCTGATGATTGTCCGTTTTTTTTTGTTTTTTTTTCTTGCAGTTGAGCGCGCTATTCCATGTGAAACAACTACGACGTTAAGTTACGCAGTTTATAGAACTTTTTGTTGCATTAAGCATTATCAGTCGGCTGGCCCCAACATACCATTTGAGGGTGGCCAATTTGAATCTTCTCAAGCGGACCGTGACTTTTATGCGCGGACGTTTAGGCGCGGGACGTTTATGCCCCGATTATACGCTGGGACTTCTAGGCACCGGGACGGTTACGCACCAGATGTAAAAAAAATTTTTCAAAAAATTTTTTTGCAAAAAAAAAATTTCAAAATAAAAAACTTTTTTCGAAAAAAATTTTTGGTTTCAAATAACAGTTTGTTTTTTTTGCAAAAAAAAGTTTTTTTAATTATGTTTTTCAAAAACATGTTTTTGTTAACTAAAAGCTTTTTCCCAAAAAACGTTTTTCAAGCAAAAAAGTTTCATTTTAATAAAATGTTAATTTCATCAAAGCTTTTTACATGACATTTGTCAAGAAGAATCGTCAGAATAGAGGTCGCAGGAAAAGAAGCGGCTATAGAAAAAAGCCAGTAGTGATTCCCGGGTAAAGTACCAATCAGAGAGCGTCATTTGTGTACAATCCTCCAGCTGTACACTAGTTCTTTTTGTCGGCAGAGGGCGAGGTTAGAAGTTTTGATAAAAGTCACTTCAAAAGCAGATAGATGGAAGGAAAGCGGAAAAAGTTTTACAAAAATTGATATCTTATTGATTTTTTTCAGTAAAGAAGATGTTTTCCACTTCATGTTTGCGAAGTTTGCTTACCAAATCCGGACGCATGCAATCTCCAGCCCGCGGTCTCAAGTTTTGCGGCACACGGGCACGAGTTGCTTGTGCGAGTTACCTTTTTGGGCACAAATTAGAGCTACTAAAAACTTTTCTTTTTGATTGTTTTTGGTTTTTGCCTTAAATTTGGGAGAAAAATATACCTATGTAACATGAATAAGTCGCTGCTTGGGTTTACGCAAATTACCTTCGTCATCGTGCTGGTATCCCGAGATAAATTTGAGCTGATCTGTCCTGCTCGAAAAACAAGCAAAAGCAATCGATTTTGAAGCACAAATAAAATGAGTTTTAGTCGAAAGCAATTTTCATTTACTGGCTGATCTCGCCCGCGTATCCAGAATTTAGTAGGGGAAAGCCGTACCAAAGTATAACTTAATGGTTTGTTTCACTCGCATGTGTTGGATAAGGTTGTCTTGAACAGCTGACAAATTGGATTTTAGGGCGCTGAACAATTGTCACAAGTAAAACGATAACAAATTTTAATTGCATGGAATACAATGAGCGTGATAAATTTAGGTTATATAGCACTTGTATGAAAAATTTTACATGAAAAATTGTCGAAAATGGTTGTCGAGTCTGCAGCCACTTCTAATTCAACTCACAGTACAAAAATAATTCGAAAGTAAAACAATAATTTGAAGCAGCATACAATCCTGCACAACTTCAAAAGTTTTTGAGGCAGTTCTGAAGAAGTTAACTGCATAAATTTAACATTGTATTATATTTACAACAAGGTGTAAAAATTAACTTAACAATATTCTTTTAAACGTTGTTTTTACTTGTCGCGATCGTTGATTCTTGGCTAGAGTACAACCTTTAATCTCTAGAATTGCCCACGTCGGTTGAAACTAGAGAACGACTGAGATGTTAATTGACGAATCGAAAATGGCAGTTGATAGTTCCTTAAGCTTCTTAAATCTCAGAAAGCAGCACACCAATCTTAAATTAAAACTTCTATTTAAGATTGAAACACAAAACCGAATGTACTAGAAAGGAATTATCTCGAATATTTCGAATATTCTAAATCAAAAAAAATAGCAAAAGTAGTAAATCAGTAACATACACGTTAAAATACACCAAATAATCATATCTTAGGCATTCAAAATTATTATTCGTGACATTACTAATCTGGTGAGAAATGAATCTTTAACTCCTGAAAAAGCTTGTACTGTATTGTTTGCTAGAGGTAAACTCAAAACAACCATAAAACGTCAAGCGGCTTGCTACGTGTGCCAATATTACACAAGCAACTCGTGCCCGTGTGCCGCAAAATTTGAGACCGCGGGCTGGAGATTGCATGCGTCCGGATTTGGTAAGCAAACTTCGCAAACATGAAGTGGAAAACATCTTTTATTACTGAAAAAAATCAATAAGATATCAATTTTTGTAAAACTTTTTCCGCTTTCCTTCCATCTATCTGCTTTTGAAGTGACTTTTATCAAAACTTCTAACCTCGCCCTCTGCCGACAAAAAGAACTAGTGTACAGCTGGAGGATTGTACACAAATGACGCTCTCTGATTGGTACTTTACCCGGGAATCACTACTGGCTTTTTTCTATAGCCGCTTCTTTTCCTGCGACCTCTATTCTGACGATTCTTCTTGACAAGTGTTACTTGAAAAGCTTCGAAGATATTATCGTTTTAATCAAAATGAAGCTTTTTTGTTTGAAAATGTTTAAAAAACGTTTTTTTGGAAAAAGCTGTTATTTGAACAAAAATATGTTCTTGAAAATAAAATTGAAAAAAACTGCTATTTCGAAAAAAAAAAGTTTTTAAAAAAATATTTTTTTATTTCATTGAAAAAAATTTTTTTACCTCTGGCGCGTAAACGTCCAGGCGCATGAAAGTCCCGGCGACTAACCGGTGGCGCCTAAATGTCAACGTGCACGCCTAAATGTCAACGTGCGCGCCTAAAAGTCTTCGACCATTTCAGGCTACCCCCCACTCCTGACAAAACAAGAAGCGCAAGTAAGTTAACGCAAAATCTTTTTATCTTTTAATGTGAAAGAACTCGCAGATTTTTTTTAACCCTAAAACGATTGCATTGTTTCAAAACTGCACGATTTTGAGTCGAAAAATTCTCAAGCTCCTTAAAAATCTCTTTCATGAACAATTCTGCACTTTGGGTCACTGTCTTTAAAAAGCCTTACGATTTCTAACTTTCAGCATTAACTCTGCGGATTTCTTGACTTTTTTTATGTTTAGGTTCATGGGGATTCTTTTGCAAGATATTGAACAGTACACGCTAGCTATGGACGTAGTTTTGAACATTTTGGATAATTACTATGAAAAGTATAGCCTTGAATCAAACGCTGTGGTATGAAAAGAAATCTTCAAAATTTCAAACGGGCAAGAAAAAGTAAAATTGGAATGAGGGACACGACAAATCGGGAGATCGCTCTGTTCCTCTCTTTTATATTACATATAGTGATGTAGATATTATCAATTCAAACTAGTCAAATAAATGCCAAGTAATTACCAATTTATTAAATGCCAAACCCTGGGCCGGATTATTCAAACAGGGTTAAGAGACGTATATAATGCTAGTATTTTTTAAACATGTTTTCCACAACCTTTTTGGATAAGGTAGGCTTCCAAAAAGTTTTTTTGGTTTCTCTCTATTTGCAAAAAAATATGCTTGCAAAAAATGTGTAGAAAGTGCTAAAAAGGCCTTTACTCGAACAATATACTTACGAATTTAAAGCAAAAGTTTTAGTAAGTTCGATATTGTCTATTGGCGTTTCCTCTATATTTTCCCTAAATATATTAATTGGCATACGTTTGGTGTAAAATTGTAACGTGCCGGTATATTCGTTGAAGCTGCCTTAAACCTTAGTGAGACAGCACAATGTCATGCTGTTGTAGTTGGCTAAACCGTCATGAAAGACGCCGGCACGCATCCGCTTTTTATGCCAAGTGCAGACCAAGTCGTGGGAGGGTGCATTCCTGTCACCTCCTTGCGAACGAGTCTTTTACAGTACATTTTAGTAGCTGCTTAATGCTTGTTTTTGTATTGAAAATTTTGTAAAGTAAGGGCAATATACTGTATCGTTAATTTATGTTTAAGAGTTTTTATTTCGTTATTGTACTGTTTTTCTGTAAACGAAGTAACCTTTTACTAATTGACAATGTAAGCCTTTTTGAGCCTCAGATTCACAATAACAAAATATGTTTATTAGAAGTTATATCAAAGTGTTTATGACATTGATAGTGGGTCATTAGGAAGGTCCAATGTTCCTTAATGTTGGGAAAAATTAAACAGTAAAAAATACCGTGGGAACGTAAGTTAATATGTTGCTTTTCGGCTAAAACCATCGTATGTAAAAAATGTTCGAGGAAAAAAAGCATTTAGCGGTTGCGCACGGACAATAAAGTTTTTCATAAATAGTAAATTTGGTGAAGTTCGCGTACCCTCTTTACGGAATTGAGGCTGCTCAGTGCAGAGGTATCATGAGTTTTGAGTCACTCATTTTTACCTTGTGAGTGTAGTACTCTTACTGTCAGGAAAGGCACGCCTATACTCTGTCACAATCTTCATGAGGAACTGCAGCTAATCTTCATCATCCTGCATTAATGCCACCCCACGCTCTGCTGTATCATTTGTGACTGGGATTTTTTACGCCAACTTCTTACCATGAGATAGCTAGGTTGATCATTCCATGAACCAGGGTCCTCCGTTTGGAACTTTTCGTCTATTTTTCATTTCCGGAAAGAAGCGACGTGTATTCTTTAATACAAAATCAGCCAAGCTATTTTTTGAAAAGTCGTTCCTCGCAGCACTTTTAAGAGGGTCTTTATCTCGATGCTTGTCAAGTGCTGAAACCATTTGTCTCTTCCTCTCATACGGTTCCTTTTGGTCGAAAAAAGCCGAAGCTAATAGTTTCTCAGAAAGGTACCAGAGCTGACCAGAGAGGTTGTTTGGAGCAGTTGTCTCAATTCTCTTGTCATGGTAATCTTGCGAGGTTTTGGCTAGTCCAAGATCATTTCTTGGTACAGATGTTGGAAATGATGCTTCCATCCAATCTTTCAGGTAAACTTTAATTGTAAAGATGCACTTATTGCGGAGGCAATGCTCTTTATTTGATGTCAATTTGAACTAGCTGCGGGAGTAAATGATTTTTGCCACCCATTTAGCTCTGCATTAATCTGGGGGCTTAAAAATGGATTCCTCGAAAGGTTATACCGCCAAGAAAAAGTTGATATTTCAAGCAGTTGCCAATAATCACCACGGATGAGTTCATTTTGTTCGAGTTTTGCTTATTTCAGAATCTCGGCTTTGCAGTCTCGCACCAAAAGTGACACTTCTTCATTCTCGTCTCCAGTCTGACACTTGATTTTATCAATTAATTCTCATTGACTTTGAAATTTCTTGAAAATTAGAATTTCTTGTCCATGACTTGGCCTCATGAGAGTGGAAAAGACAGCTCCAATTACCAGTTCGATTATGTGATGACGGCATGCAAAATGTGAAAGATTTTTTTTAGGTTTTGTTTCGATAAGAATTCAAGGTCCATTCTTTCTTCCAGTGTTAGATGCCGTCGTGTCAAAACATATGACAACAACTTTCTCTGCTAATCCCCATTTTTCCAGTGGTAAAACGAAGGGAATTTGCTTGAGACTGCGCAGTTCCATCGGAAATGTTGGCAACCTTAAACAGTTGAGTTCTGCCTAATCCAGAAACAATGATAGGCAGACGGTCAACATGTTCTTTTGTTGAATTTTGCATGGATTTACCATCCCAGTGAACAATCAAAGAAACATCTATTATGAATTCATCTCTCAATTTTTTTTGCAATCTGGGCACGGTGCTTCATGCGCTCTCGACGAATGGAACATTGATTAATGTTTAGTTCCTCAACATTTTGAAGTTTCTGTAGGAACACACTGCTTTTCTGTCATAAACTCTTATTCGATCAAGCGTTCCTTATGATTTTGATGAAGAAATGAATATGTTTTTGGTTGCTCTTTTTGCCTTCTTGTGTTTGGAAGTTCTAACACTTTACTGATCAGTGGTCGAATGGACAGAGCGTCCGCTACTAAAACGGTAGACCTGAGTTCGATTTCCGGTCAGGTCAAACCCAAAGACTATAAAACGTGATATTCACAGCTTCCCTGCTAGACGTTCAGTAATTAGAAGGGACAGTGTGAAGCCTCCACCGTGTGTGGTGGGCGGTTGATAGCTTAACTTGAAAACCGCAAGGTCCCTTCACTGCCTCTTGGCCAGGGCAACTTGGTGAATAAAATGTAATTACAATTATTTCCGAATGCACCAACATCATCTTCGCATGACTTTTCACGACTACCACTGCTGGTCGATGATTCCAGTTCACCATTAGCGTAAGATTTGAAAGCTTCATTTTTTGTACCTCTTTTCTGTTCTCTGTTCGTTCTTTTAGACATGGTATTACCATAATCCCTCCTTCCAGTAATTGTCTTCTCCCAGATCCCTTTCGAGCATGGAGAAAATCGCGGACTTCTTTGTTTGTGGTGGTGGTCAATACATTTGAACTAGCCACATCAAAGAGCTTTTTAGGTCATCCTTGAAAACGTTTTTCTTTCGTTAGTAGTGGTGCAGATCTTCCACTACGACCTGTTTTTAGAAGCTGGTACTTCTGGTAGAGAACCTCAAATTTCTCAATTGTCTTGTTATTGGCTAATGGAATGCGGGCGTGTTTCCAAAATTTATAGATTGTTTTCTATTACTGCAGTTGAGCTTCTCTAAAGCTCATTTTTTGTGTCTTTGTGAAGGCAGAGAAATTATCCAAGTGCATATTCCTTGGAAGGTAGTTTTGATCCTTTAATATCACCAAAAAATCCCACTAGAAAAATAACACGAGTTTTCTTTAACATTACAGTACTAGTGCTTTTACAAACCTATTAATTATCTCGAAATCTAAAAGCACAAATGTTTAAGTATTTCCTAGATATGTAATTTAAAAGCTATTGAAAACTCAAAACTCATGGAGCAAGCTTGGTCAGCAGTGTCGAGATTTCGAAACAGGAACGAAATCTCGCCTTGTTGTAAAGACTTATTTAAATAGCATGGCTATTGGCTAGCGCTGTAAGTAAATACATCCAGTTTCTGAGCAAAGTGATTGTAATATTGCTGACATTTGCACGCTTCGAGTTGCAGATAAACCACGTGGCAAGAGTAAAAAACCTTGTTACATTATTTTATCAGCATGACTGATTGTTAATAAACTTAACACGTAAACTAGTGTGATACAAACTTTCAAAAAGCTTGAAATTTCAGTGCTGCTGTGCAACCTCTAAATATATATATTTTTTTTTTTTGAGATTTTACATGTACAGTTTTTTTTACCAAAAACGAACTAGTTTAAATTGATCCCGAAACAGTTTTCCAAACTTTTAAAACAAGGACCACCTTATGGTACATGGTTTTTTATGTAGGTGTAATGGACTCAAAAGTTGCAAAAGGTAAAGTTGAGAAAGATCCCGTGTTTTCGTAATTCTGAAATCATTGAGAAATTTTGGGGGTATTAAAGTACCACAGATACGTTTGCTGTTAATTTCTCATTTTTGGGCCGATAGTATTACGATATCAGTTGTTTAATGGTGCATAATTTCGTTCAGACAAAAAAAAATTAGATCACTTTTTTTAAAAAATGAATTTTACAGTGCAAGTATTTCTGGCACAATCATAAGTAATTACTGTTACCGAGTTTTCATGTCCAGCCTTATCTTGATGACGTCAATAACTCAATTATGGTAAATAAACGAAAAAATTTTTCCACAAAGGTCATGAAGTTTAAGCCGTAAATGAAAAGGGAAACGCGGTGGTTGTACTTTTTTGGCTTTCTGTTCGATTAGTAGTCGATTGGATGGAACGACTGCTTCTAAAATTGTACACTTTGTTCTGCTTCGATTCCTAGTTGGGTTAAACCAAAGATTTTAGAAATTGATATTTACAACTTTTCTGCTTAACTTTCAATGTTAAATGCAACCGTGCATTCTAGCAGAGCCTTCACCGCGTGCGGTAAACAGTCGGCTGCTGGACTCTCGTTGCCTCCTGGCCTAGACAACTTCGTTGAAAACGATGTAATGACAAACTATTAAGAGTATGATTCACTTAATTTCAGTGGACAAATTGTTTTTTGCAGTATTAGCAACTTGGTATTATTTCAATCTCCGAATATTGCAATAGTTTGCTTGTTTTTGTCCCTAGATTTCGTTATTTGCTCTTTCAATTTTATCAGTGAGAATGTTCATTGTCTCTGTAATTATTCATGCGAAGGAATTGTTACTCTGCTTCTGTCTAAGGTTATTGTCGTAAAATACTCCGGTGCAGTTCGTAATATGTTTTGCCTTGTGAGGTCACCGCGACAGGCAGATTGAATGACCCCAGTAAGAAATTAATCCATAAGGGTCGTCTGCACCAACGCGGATTAACTTTAATCCGAGGATCAATAAAATTAGGGAAAAAGTTTAAGCAAATGGCCGGGCAAATTGGTATAATCATAACGTAGTTCAAGAATAGCGTCTATAAGCTTGCAAATCAGTTTGTTTTAATCTAATAAGTTGATCATTGTAGAAGAAAAAAATTGATAATCCGTGTTGGTGCATACAACCCTTAGCGTCTTTTAAAAGACACTGCTTTAAATGTTCAACTGGTTTGCTTAGGCTGTAATGAAAATAAGAAAGCGACTCTTCTGCTTTATCTCACTCAATATCGCTGTTATGGTGGCTATGAAAAAAAATGATAGCACTAGGAAAAAGGTTACTATGCAAGATTAAAAGTGACAACAATAAACTAATTCAGATTTGAAATGAAAACAACCATCACTTAGTCGATAAGAGAGCCCTATCAAAATTCTAATGCTAGCAATTTTTTTTTTGACTTTTAAACGAAGCCTCCACAAGCGCTGTTTTGCATCATTAAAATAGATCTTTAGGTCAGCGACTGGGTCCGACGAAGACATTTTGAAGCGAAATCCTAATCTGGTTGCGTCAAAACGTCATAATTCAAAACTGTTTGCTCAAATTTTTCTCGAAATTACGATATATTTCAAATGATAGAACTAATAAAAGAGTGGTATTCTTGAATGTGATGAAACACGACGTACGTTTTCACTGTCCTATTGGCTTGGAAAGGTTTGTTTTAGGTCCTAATACGTTGTCTGGTTTTTAAATCTTTTACCCCTAAGCAAACTTAATATGGTTGCCACCGGCGCGAAATTGGACTTTCACGCAGTGCCTATGGTTTCAGGCCGCAGTTTTTCACGCTTTTCTTTTAGAACTGATCTGCATTTAAGCCTCTTATAAAAGACATTCTGGAATCTTCTGCTTCTTGATCTTAGATTATAGACTCTAGGGAGAAACCCATTTATTTGGCTTTCGAAGAATTTATCCACGCCGCATCTGTGTGAAGGGTTCGGGAAATGCCTCATCTTGATAATTGCGGTGCATCAATTGTTTATGGACTTTATGAATACGAATGTTATTTTAAATAGTTCACTTTGAATTCAAACGTTCGGAACAGTGATGTGGATGATAAGGTTTTGAATACGAGTATTTATTGTATGCTTCAGGCAAATTGCAAATTTTTGCTTGTTTTGGTGCATGATCAAACTGTTTTGTGATGACACAAAAGTTTGCGTAGATGTTATTTTGTACGTTTGTTTTCGCTCATGTCCTTTCAGTATATATTTATACGTGCTATGCTAGGCTTGTTTTACCGGTCATGCGTGTTTACGCGTGAGACGAAACGCGTGTCAGTTACTTGTTTGCTTTTTTATGTTTTTGCATTTTCATAGAAAAAGATATCACGCGTATTTCCGCGCGTAGATACGATTGGTCGGTAAAAGCCGCCTTCGTTCATCTATGCTTTGTAGAAGTGCAAGAAAAATATTTAAATACGTTTTATTCTCCACTGTTTTTCGAGTACATTTTGTCTATTCATATAGTTTCTCGCCATGTATTGAATTTCACTCAGCTTTAAAGAACGTTACACAATGCAAATTTAGCATCAGCTAAATATGATACTTCAAATTTCTTGGCTGGGAAGTCGGTTTGAAATTATATGACTCTTGGACTTCTGGGTTCTTCAGTGGTAAATTTCTCTCGGACTTTGGGGTTTGTCTTTCTTCAGTAAGAAATGACTCTCAGAAAGTTTCACCACGTTGTATATGATTTCGGGTATTTTTTACTTCAATTGAATTTTTGGTATGTCAATAGCGCCATTTTATATCGTCTCGTCTTCGTTGAATTGCTTTTTGAACTTGTTCGATTTGTGGGAAATTTGGGTACCGACTTGTAGAAAAACCCAACTTATTCATCTCTGCTCTAGCCGTTTATTTTGACTGGAAATTTTTTCCTACAAATGTTATTTTGGTATTCGCGCTGCGCCAAATACTTTTCATTCAAGAAGTTGATTTCTTGTTCGATAACGCTTTTAGAAAACATCCAATTGTTACTGCACAAATTTCTATTGACGTCAAAGCGACCCGAACTTTGCATGTAGATATAGATAACAAAACACCATGTTTTTGAGAAAAACAATTGCGTAGAAGAAGATTAAAGGCAAAATCATTGGTGGTCTCTAAAGTTAGGGCAATCGCATTAGATTGGCATTGACTGCATTCTTCTTGACGCAACCGTTCCTGAAATATTGTATTTCAAACATCACGTAGGGGCCTCCGTAATTATATATTTTTTTTGGCAACCCTGACGTTTCAATGCAGTAGCCTAGCACACAGAGGCCTATACCAGCCTATATATAACATAATACAGTACTCGTCAAAACTTAGCCTACGCTATTGAACACTTTTTTGAATCGGTTAAATTCAAACTCCACCCATCTTAACCTGTTTATAGGCTAAAAGGCTTCTGTGGCTTAGCCTAATTGCGGCGTTTCCTTAGGATAGAACTAAGATGGGTCGCCGATGTTATCAACGTCAGGGTCGCCGATGTTGTAAAAATTATGATTGGAGAAGCCCTACGTCGTGTTTTAAGTAGAATATTTCTGTAACGGTTGGGTTAAGAAGGATGGAGTCAACGACAATCCACTATAAAGTAATACTGTACTGTAATACGATTGCCCCGGTTTAAACACCCACATTATTTCTATTCCATTTTCTGCTTCTAAACACTGGAATTAGTCCGAAATTAAAATGCAATCCGTGTCTTGCTTGAACTTGCATTAAATTTGGACGAATTTGGAAGACCATTTTTGTCAAACACTGACGCAGATTTTTTTCCAGTTAAAATGGGCTTCTTGATAAAATATAAACGTTTTGGTGTGCATTTATTTTTACTGTAGCGCAAGCGCGGGTTCTTGCGGTGTAACGTGTAGTTGTGTTGTTCTTGATCGAACTAAATCCCAGCTGCTAAATATTCTGAAGTTGAAGATGGCTATGAAAACTTCCAATAAAATTTGTCACTAATTATATTGCTTTGCTTCTGATTCGTTCGTATGAGCTAGGTTCCTGCGTCCGTCTAACCACACCTACGCTAAGCACCCTTTTTTGGGTTCTGTTTGCAAGTCTTAACGTCAGACTGGATTACCACAACGGGTAGACTGCTTGGCCCTAATGGGAAATAAGCGTAAAGTGTCTTTCCTAAGCACAAAACGACGTATTACTAGTTCGAGAATTGAACCAGGGGTCAGCAACCTTTCGATCATTAGCCCGATGCTTTATCAACTGTGCTTTCGCCGCTGCATTACTTCTGATAACGTACCAGGTGAATTTCAGTGCCGAAAGTTATCCATAAATATTAAATCTTTGAAACTAGTAAACTAATTGTTTTTCTCCCTATGTTTTAACCCCAAATGCAAATCTTAACCCTTAATAAGTAAACAAAAGATTCACGGAAGAATATTCGTTTGGTTCTATTGTTCTTAAATATGTTTGGTGAAATAGTCATTCACAAAGTTTTACCGTTATTCATAACCACTTTGTACTACCGATGAGTTTATTTATTGATTTTGACGTTTCGCTTCCCAAACCGGGAAGCTTCTTCAGAACAATTTTCGGCAGTGCTGCCTTTGCAGTTACAAAAAGATAAATGAGAAAAAATGACAGCAGAAGATAGGTAACACTAAAAACATACGAACATCACAATACTTGTACTTTTAAAACCCAAAACATTAAAGTGATGAAACAATAACATTATATAATATTGAAAATTATTTCACTAACAGCGTGAAAAAAAGGAATATTGAAAAAGTATGTCGCTAATTGTGAAAGGAATATTGAAAATTGTGTGGGGGTGGCTATGAAGCCTGTTTGTGTCTTGTCCAATATTTTTTGCTTGCCCAAAGACAAAGTTTTGGACAAAGAAAAGTCGGGCCTTGTTTATCAAATATCTTGTGACTGCGATGCGGTGTACATCGGTGAAACAGGCCGAAGCTTAGAAACTAGAAAACGTGAGCATTTTGATGCAGTGAAGAATTTTGACCTGAAAAAATCTGCACTGTGTCAGCATGTCGCAGGAAATGATCATTTTATAGATTGGGATAATGCTAAAATATTAAGGAGGGAACCACACTGGCACAAGCGTCGGATAGCGGAAGGTTATTTGATAAACCAAAAATCTTCGGAATTGAACGTTTTAAATCGCAATGATGGGGTAATTGTTCTGTCGGTATATAAATCTCTATAGACCTAAAAACCTTTTCTAGTACATAAAGCTTTGCAATAGATTCTTTTCATATTTTCTCAAACTGTTAGTGAAGTAGCTTAGGTATAATAAATATTATTAATTTTTTTTTACGCTGTTAGTGACATAATTTTTCAATATTTCTTTTTTTCGCGCTGTTAGTGACATAATTTTTCAATATTCTTTTTTTTCGCGCTGTTAGTGACATAATTTTTCAATATTCCTTTTTTTCACGCTGTTAGTGAAATAATTTTCAATATATGATGTTATTGTTCTATCACTTTAATGTTTTGGGTTATTATAGTACAAGTATTGTGATGTTCGTATGTTTTTAGTGTTACCTATCTTCTGCTGTCATTTTTTCTCATTTATCTTTTTGTAACTGCAAAGGCAGCACTGCCGAAAATTGTTCTGAAGAAGCTTCCCGGTTTGGGAAGCGAAACGTCAAAATCAATAAATAAACTCATCGGTAGTACGAAGTGGTTATGAATAACTATCCCGATGAACGCAACGCGTCCGTTATTTTCAAGTTTTACAGTGTTGTGTTATTATTAATAAGAGATAAAATCTAGGGTCATTGCAGGATAAGAATATCCAATAATTACGCGAGTATATAGCCGTTTCGAGGAAAGCTTTACTTTAAATTTATTTTCTTTTGGAATAATAAACTGTTGCGTTATAATTTATTGAAAGCGATTTCAAATCATAATTCATATTTTCGTGCGAGAAAATCCTATAATTTGTCTCTCAACCAATAACTTCAATTTTTCTGCAAACAACTTGCAATTTTAACAGGCAAAAATTATGGTTTTGCAAAACGATACAACAGTGGGGCAAGAGGGGGAGCTTGGATTACCAGATAAATTTGCTACTTTAAATTCTATTCTACGAGTTACCCTGCTCTTTTCACAACTATTTAAAAAAAAACAAACAGGCAAAACATCTGAGTATGACTCGTGATATATTTTGATCTTAAAGAACGAAAAAGAGGCAATTTTCTCTTAAAGCCGCAATGCCGATTTTACTATTTTTTCTTTCAAAGTTCCATTTTGCAAAATTTTCCCAAAGTCAAAATTTTCCCAAAGTATACAGCTAGACGCAGTGGCGTACGCAAGATTATTAAATGGGGGGGGGGTTCAAAAGTGACATCAAAAATTTGTTCGCGATCTATACTTTGGCAAATAAATAACTTAGTGCAATGTCACAAGATGGAATCAAAGTCACACAGTGCATAATGCAAATAAAACTTTTCAAACACATAGCAATTAAGCTTTAGGCATACATCTCTAATTAACATCGTAAGGTTTGCAACTGAACGAGCAAGAAAAAATTGCTCAAAACAAAAGCTACAAAAACGCATATAATTGAAAACAGTACAAAATTGTCAGGTGCGTAGCCAGAAATTTGCAATGGA
The DNA here is from genome assembly GCA_963965965.1 of Trididemnum nubilum. Classification (NCBI taxonomy): domain Eukaryota; kingdom Metazoa; phylum Chordata; class Ascidiacea; order Aplousobranchia; family Didemnidae; genus Trididemnum; species Trididemnum nubilum. Next base: position 25,093,791 of record OZ014483.1, read on the forward strand.
GGCTTTGTGTTGGGGGTTTGGGGGCGGAGCAGCAAGCGCTTGAAAAATTTGTATTTTTTTTCACAAATAACTTAATTTTAGGGCTATTTTGATAAAAAATAATGGTTTTAAAACGTGGCATAGAAATTGGTAGTGCAAACCTGATCAAACTGTTTGCATAAACAGGCTATGTGGGTGGTGGCTAATGGTAACATTTCAGTCCTCTAATTTACAAGCCGGTAAATCACAAAATCCTAAATTGAAAAAAGTCACAAGAATGTATATTCTGTAGTTTATAGAGTGAGACAGTTGGGGATGGGGGGGGGGGGGGCTAATGGAACAAGATTTGAGTGGATTAATTAACTACTACTATTTTTTGATGAACCCAATGCTAAGCTTTTTTAGCGGTTAAATTTGTAATTTTGGCAATTTTTTGAAGTTGTTACTAATTTGTAAGTTCTATCTTCGACAAATTACCCCCCCCCAAGAAACTTTAAATGTTTCAAAAGTGGCTTTAAATCATGTTGGAGTTCATGTCATTGCAAAAAAACAGGCTCAGAAGTGCTAAAAACGTGATATTTTCTTTATTGTGCATTTTAATCGACAGACCAATGGGTGGGTTGAACCCCCACTTTTAGCCGAAAATAAAATGCGCCGTAGCACTCTCTCTTTGTGCTTTCTATTAATATAAGAATACGTAATACCATCGACGGTGTAACCGGGGGGGTAGAGCAGAATCTCCCTTTTGTCTGGGGAGGGGGCTAGTTTCGCGTTCGTTTCTAGAATTATACCTTTGAACAAATGAATTTGCAATTCAATTCCATAGATGGCAAAACCAAAAGCAAGCGCAGACTCACACTTTTTAACTGAATGGGAGTGGGCCCTGTACTCTACGCACTGATTTTTGACACAATCACTTGAAATAACTTTATTTGCAGCGTAATTTCTTGCATTGGGCCTTCCACGGGATTGATTCCATTCCCGATTGTAATGCTCATGTTAGGAATACGATGCTTCAGATTTAAGTTTAATACAGCTGTAATTTCAGCAACTACGATGTTTACTTTTTTTCTTAGATAATGGCTGATTTAGATAAGATAATGGCTAATTTTACCCATTGGGCTTTTTTGTATCAAGGTTATTAAAGCGTTTCAATTTTTTGGTTGTTTTTGCTGCTAAAAGTGGTATTCATTGCTGTCATTAATTTATAATCACGCGACGAATTTACAACCATCATGCGTTATCAATATTTACTATTTACAATAACACTTGTCTAATGGTCGCAGAATCATGTCACTAGAAAGTCAATTGTGGTGCAGCCTAAATCAGCGTCGAATAGTAAAATGACACATTTTTATAAAAATGATAATAGACATTTTGATAAAAGACACAATTTGATAAAAATGTGATTCTTTTTTTTCACAAAAATGCAAGTCCAGAATATCATTTTCGAACGCATTTCGCCGTCTAATGCTTTTGATTATCTTTGCTGGCCAGTAGCTTGTTGTAGAAGTATGCAGTACCGCGGTATTTTTTGTACCGTTATTGTTACTGTCGGTACTTTTTCAAAAAGTACCGATTTCGGTACAGCCGTTACTTTTTTAGCACTTTTTAATCGGTAGTCGGTACTTTTGTGAGGAATGGAATTAAAATCTTTCAAACGGAGTTAGAAAATAGAACGTGACATCCCAAGCGATCGCGGCATTATCCAACTTTTTGCTGAATTTTATTAAAACTTTCAAGCAATTGATGTAAAATAATTACGTTTGATGTAAGTTTTAGTGACTAGATATGATTTAGGATTCGGTTAAGTGATTGTCTTCGAGATAACTAACTTCTGATGGTAATCTATCACGAAACGCAAAGTATCCAACGTAACAAAATTGAAAAAAGCCGAAAAATCCTATAAAAGCGGGGATGTAAACGAAGCAAGTGATTTTTCGAGTTAGTTGCTTTATGTTTTTTGTAGAAAGTATTCCAAGATTAAGTTACAAACAAAAAGAAAATTACATATATCAGACAGTTAATTTCCCCTTAAAATGTCAAGCGCTGTTACCCAAAATTATATGAATATTTCAACGCAATATTTCAGTTCCGACGCAACTTCGAGTTTAGAAAGTGCAACACCCAGAAGAATCTTGAAGCCACCAAGCAAGCTTACCGAGAGCATCCTGGGAGGAATAGTATTTGCTATCACTGCTTACTTATCCGTAGCAGTATTGTGTTATCATTCGAGGTTTGGAAAGAAAAACTTGAGGAAGACAAATTTTCTATGTACTTTCGCGGTTTTGGCGTTATTGGTCAGAATAACCGCTGTTCATATTTTGTTGTATGGAGGTCACATTTCAGATCAGTTGTGTAACACAGCTTTGGTTTTTTCCTACGTTTGCTTTTGTTTCAATCGGTTTTTACCATACGTGATTTTGTGGCTGCGCCAGCGGGCCATCTACAAGAAATCAAACCACGGATCTTTGAATTCTCTCAAAGTGAGAATAATCGGTGGCATAACCCTGGCCGGAATAATCGTATTCCAACCAGCGTTGACTGTACTCCAGCTGCTCTATACTCGATTCGTGGCATCACCTTTTGGATGCATTTTAGCGGACAAAGAAATTTTTTTTGGCTTCTTGCAAAAAGCGTCGCCGATATTCTTCGGAGCTTCAGCTTTATTCCAATTGCTTCTTTTAGGACTAGTCCTGTATCCTCTGTTTCGACACAATAACATGAAAGGGTTTGTACAAGACAGCATCCGCGAAACCATTATTCGTCTTGGTATCTGCACTTCTGTTTGCATCGTTAGCGATTTGGCTTTCCTGTTGGCCAAGCTTCTAAAGCCTCCTGGAATATCTTCCCTTTTAACCGCGCTTTTTTCTTGTTGCGACAACACCATCAACATCATGGCAACGTTGGCGTCATTTGCCGATTTTCGCTTGAGATTTTTCCCGATCACATTCTGCAAGACCATCAAGACTTCGATAAGGTCAAGTTTCAAACGATCTTCCAGCACCCAAGAAACAGAAGTAAATATAAGTAATAAACGAAGAAAATCTAAAATCTAACCAAAACACTAAGCGGTAGCAGAAAACGTTCGTCACCGAATTGTGAAGTGTCAGTGATATCTAAACCGTGTACTGTGTGTACTCGAGCTTGAGTGTTGTAATTCATGGTAGCAAAAATACTGTATAGTCGTCGAATGCGGCGCACTTCTGTTAATTAAAAAAGCTTGAGAAAAATCCGCATTAAACCTATTTCGTCTTTCGATTTTCTACTACGGATATACAGAACAGGGTCATGAAAAATGATCTGACACATTTGCAGGTTTAATAAAAGCCAAATAAAGTAAAGAAACAAAAAGTGTTTTTATTTTCGAGAAGTACATATAATGACATTCTCTTTCATCAGGTTTTCAAAATTAAATCAGTCAAGCGGGATCCATTATTGTCCACACGCTTCTGAGGGCGTTCACGAAACTTGTCCATAACTTGGCGGGTTATTTCATGTGGAATGGCAGTAATTTTTTTGACAAACTGCACGTTTCAATTGTTCAATAGATGAAGGGCGATTACTGTATACCTTTGACTTAAGGCAGGGGTCGGCAACCTGCGGCCCGCGGGCCAAATCCGGCCCGTCGACACATTTTATCCGGCCCGCGGCCTGTTTTCGAAGTTGTGTACTTATCCGGCCCGCGATCTCCTTACATAATCATGACGATTAGCGTAGCAAATAGACGTTTAGCGATCACTATTTACTTGAGCTGAAACCACGCTTCTAAACTATTGCATGATGCAATAGATTTGACTGGAAGCATTTCCGTGTTTTATTCTTAACGACCGCCGGAAAAAGAAAAACAATTTTAGTCGCCCATCAAGCACTTAGCAGTTCGCATCTTGACCTAAGAAAACACGGAGAGCGAGTGTTTTTGCAGGAATTGCAGTTGCATGCTTTCTAATCAGTGGCGTCGCTAATGGGGAGCGGCCCGCCCCGGGTGTCACCATTTTGGGGTGACATCATTTTATGATAACAATCGAACAAAAAGGAAAACAAGAATATGTTAAACATCATTGGAAATGTTTAGCACACTGGAATGGACTAAAAATAATTAAACGCATCTTTTGAAACACTTATTTAGAATGGAGCGCTAATTTGTCAAAAAGATAAATTGCAAATCAGTAAAACTTTAAAAAATCGCTAACACTAAGCAATCAAATTCGATCGCTTGTTGAAACACGCTGAATATAGGTTCATAAAAAAAGCAACTTCAGGAACAGGGGGGGGGGGGGGAGAGTGGCTATTCAGTATTAGTTACTTAGCAATCACTTCGGCTCGAGTATCGCTTTATTCGCCTTTCCCCCACCAATTGTTCTCTCTATTAGGTATAAACAAAATGGTTTACGCTTTGTGAGCTTGATTGAACAATAAGATTTTATGATTTCGGTACCACCTTGTAAATAAGAGAACTGAAATTTTACCATTAGCCACCTTGCGGATAGCCATTGCCAATTTCTGTACCACCTTTGTACCATTATATTGTACCATTCTGTACCACCTTTGTACCAAATTTCTGTACCATGATTGAGCAATAAGATTTTATGATTTTGGTACCACCTTGTAAATAAGAGAACTAAAATTTTACCATTAGCCACCTTCCGGATAGCCATTGCAAATTTCTGCAACCTGTTTAATCATCCTTTTGCACTCTAATATTTGTGTCACATTTCATTAGCATTAATTTTTATTAAAATAGGCCTAAAATTAAGCTATTTTTGAAAAACAAGAACAAAATTTTTTAGCGCTGGGGGCAGTCACCCTATTGCAGATTGTTGGCTACGAGCCTGAATCTAATCATGTTTTTGCTTTGCTAATTTCTATGCCGCCGGAGTTCTCCCTGATGCCAGTTTAAAGAGCATTAATTTTTATCAAAATGCTCCGCCCTCAGACCCCCCAAACACAGCCCTCCCCCCACTGCAGATTTCTGGTTATGCAGCTGGTACTAGATGTGTGCTGCTCATACTTTCGAGTTTTGGAATCTTAAACTGAGAAGTTATTGAGTTGGCCAAATAACTACCGCTTTCTACAGCATTGAAGTAGTACCGCCATCTTTCAAATATAACCTTTTGCCGCCTACTACATATTATGAAGGGTGACACCACGAAACTCCGCCCCGAATGTCACCATTCTTGGCGACGCCACCGTTTCCAGTGTCGTATTTGTTTGCCACTGAGCAGTTTGCTTTAATAACTGAATTTCTGTTTTGTTTTTAGTTAATAGCTAGAAAACAGTTTTGTGTATTTTTTCGTCCAAATTTAGTGGAAACCTTATTTATGGCCCGCGGCCAATTATTGAGCTTGATTGTGGCCCGGCAGCATCAAAAGGTTGCCGACCCCTGACTTAAGGTATCGCTAGACAAAAAAAAATCGCACGGATTTAAATCAGGTGAACGGATGGGCCAACCGATGTCACCAAGCAATGAGATTAAACGGCAAGGGCACATCTCCTTCAAAATCCCCATCGCGCGTCAAAAAGTGTGGGTATTGCCCCATCCCGTTAAAATCAAACCCTGTCCATATCGTGGAGCAAATTCAATTTTGGTGAGAATGAAATAAAATTAAATTATACGGTTATTCTTAAAAGCAAATATTTTCTAAAATTATTGATATTGCTAGACTTTCATTAAACCTACAAATGTGTCAGATTATTTTGCCTGGCCCTGTATCATAGGAATCGAAGTTTTTTGATTTCTTTTTAATCAATAAATAGCAAAATGATGCTTTGAACTGTAAAATGACGTTTTGAATCGACGCAAGAAATCTAGTAGCAATATCCAGCATGGCAGGCCAGAGTTTGAAAATTCCAAAACTCGATCAGCTGTGCCGAAGGCGTTGAATAAACTAAACAGAAAGACTATAGTTCCAACTTTATTTGATACTAGAACGTTTTGTAATGCGAAAATGGAACTTCCTACATCTAGCGCAATGCACGTTGAATAATATCTAAAGTTCTCGACACCGCTGGAGCGCATAAAACAGTATCACAGCAGATATAATAGCTGTATTAAGACAATTAACATCGTGTTGACAGAAATCTTGGATTCAGTAGATTGCAAACTTAGTTGATTACGCTAGCGGACGAATGCGAAATTTTAGCTTGAACAATGAACACATAAAACCGTAACGGATAGGCAAAGATGTTAGAAATATGTGTCTAAAGCTCTATAACTTATCACTTCACGCTCTCGAAAAACACATTAACCGATGCAAAACTTGTTAAATCGATAGCAACTTAGTAGTCATGTACACTCAGTGTACATTGTACAGTACAGTTATAATGAGAAACTCGAGAGTAAGTTCCCTCAGAAACTGTTCTCGGGTCCCTCAGAATCGCCAATATATTATTTTGATTTTACTATTTTACCAAATTGCCGCTGTGAGCGAAATTTAACTCTCAAAATTACGGCAAATTATACCCTAAGAAAAGTATGTTCGTTATTCATACACATACCATGCAATTGCAATGCCGACTTTTAGTGCTTTAGCTCAAGCTGAACGGAGCTGAAATTAGTTTATTCTTTCATAATTTCTAACTCGGCTCAACTCATTTCAGCGCTGACGTGAGACAGAGAAACAAAGGAATAAACTAAGTTCTGCTCCGTTCAACTAGAACAAACGCACAAAACATGCTTTTAAGAAGCTCTAAAACAATAACAGGCGAAAAGAGCTTTAAAGTAAGCTTGCAACTTAACATTAAGCAACAGTTAACACAAAATCCTTCATTCGGCCTTTTCACTCTTTGCTCATCTAACCCTGGGCGTCGATATACAGCAGCATTGAATGCGGTCTCTTTACAATAACTAACTTTGTAATCATTAGCAAACTCGTTTATAAACATTATTCTAGAAATAAGACTTGTGATAAAGCTAAGTTGAACTCTTACAGTAAAACAGTAACTAGTAAGCATAAGCAAAGGCGGCTCAAACAATTGATGTTGAACAACAGATAAAATACAAAATCTTCAAACATCGTCCAATCCAGCGCCGTAGCCGGTGAGAGAAATCAAGTTCACAGATGGTTATGAAGTCAAAGTCAAAACGTTACTGAACAAACGAAAAATAGTGCGTGACGCCGCAAAAATATGAGGGATTCCTCCACAATGGGCAAATTGCACTAATGCCTAAACTGCGATAAAAAAGCAGAATGACAAAGCATTGTTCTCGACTTCAACAATACAATTCTTTCTATTTCAACTGGACAATTTTAACATGCTTTTAGTCCACAGCGGCTTTTTGGAAAGATATTTTGAGCAGCATCGGACCCTTCATACAATTCGCAAAATAAGATGGATTCCGGAATCACTGTACACGGGCCCACTTAGATCTCCGGGATGTAAAGCAAATGCTGCCTCTTCAAAAGGCTTTTGCATTTGCCCTAAACACAAAAATACAACAAATATCAATTTTTTTGTGCGGTGTAATCGAACATTACAAATCGAAATGATTTCTATATGTATTGGTTACATTTACAGTACTATTGCTAATAAAATAAGGTTTTGCAAAGTAGTTACCTAGGTAAATACTCTACATTATTGCATTACCCGACACTGAGAGCGCCGTTTTTTGTTTCAACTGAGATGATGCTTTTCACAACGTCAACTTTCAACAAATATAGTAAGGCTTTGTTGAAAAAAATTAAAAATCTAACCAGTATTTACTGATACAGTATTTTTCTAAGGATGAATTTGCTTAGTACGCTAAATTAAAAAGAGAAAAAATAAAAAAAATAATTGAAATAAAAGTTACCTTTTAAGTCATAAAGTTCTGCAAAAAACATCACACGAATATTTACCTCTAGTGAAAGTTCCAAGATCACCACCGCGTTTGGCCGAACTGCAATCACTGTAAGTTTTCGCAAGATCCTCAAACCTATCGGCACCCGATACAATACGACTGTGGTAACCTAAGACATAAATTATACAAAAAAATAGCGAGGATTAGCCGGCTTTTACCGATTACTCATATTTGCGCGAGAAAATACGCGTGTCATTTAACTGCATGTATTTTTTTTTGTTTTCGCATTAACATTAAAAAAGATAGTACGCGCACTTCCCCTCGTAACAACACGTGATCGGTAAAAGTCGTCTGAAGCAATCTGATAAAGCCAAAAATACCTCCTAAAATGTAAGGGCTCCTCAATTCTCGGGCTAACGAATTGGACAGAGTGTGCCACTGTAACAACGATGTACGGTGTGCAGTTGTACACTACAAACTTGTTACTTGCTTTAAATAATACGGCAGGCCGAATAAAAACGGCCTGTTGGTCAAGCGGTAACGCGTTCGTTTCTGGAGCGGGAGGTCTGAGGTTCAAATCTCGTACCAGTCAAATCGGACTCAGTGTTGCCAACGGCTCGCCACCGCTGCAGCATTTCTTTGAAAGAAGCTGTATTGCCCGGACACAATGATGTGGAAATGAGCCTCGCAAACTCGTTACATGCTTCGGCGTAGTATAGCGAGTATAATGAAAGATTTGATTTTTGAAAATTCAAATGAAATACATACAGAATTTAGCTACCGCTTTATTTCCAATCTATGCAACTGTTAAGCCGATTTTTGTCAGAGAACCAGCGTTTATATTTGGTGTAAACAAATTCATTTTTGATTTTTCAGTATTTGCCTTAAAAAAATCTCCAATTTTACAAAACAATCAGACTTACCAAAATCTAAGTGGGAACACTACTTCCCAATAATTATATTCTACTGTCAAGATATAGAGTGCATACCTATCACCAATTAAATGGTGAATGCAAATTGAAAATGGGAGGCAAGATTCACTTACTTCATGCCAGCTAGAGATAAGCAATGTGACCAAGCCAACTATTATAGCTTTTATTCATTAATTTCCATCTACTGTACGTTAATGCTAACGCTAGTTAATTGGCAGTTAACCTTTTTAGATATATTCACACTCTGGCACCAATTCCCAACTTTTCACCGAAACAGTCTAAAACAAGAACCAAGAAAATGAACCAATAGTGTCAACTTTTTGCTTTGAAACCAGAACTTCCGCAACACTGCTCTGAGCGAGACACATTATTGTATTCAGTCAAATCATATAGGCTAATTATTATGTTATAGTACCACAAAGCTAGAACGTATTCTATATACCCTTAATTATTTCCAATGCTTCATCTTTGCTTCGTGTTATTTTGTCCTCTCGCCATGACGAAGGTCGCCTGACATCACGATGTTTGACAAGTAAATGATAACAATGAACACTCTAGCGCAACAACAAAAAATTAACATTTCCCTTAATCAGTAAACGATTGAAAATAACACAAATCAGGTTAGCCTGTGACTTTGCCTTAAGAGGTATTAATTGTACTACAGTTTTAGGTGTTAAAGCAGCACACAATTAAGAGGAGACTTTGGAGTATGGATTGGAGGCTAACTCCACTAAGCTAAGTCCCGTAAAAAAATTGACTAAAACTTGCAAGCAATTAAATATGTTTGCAATGGCTCTAAAAATGTAAAAAATTTCTTCCAAAATGCATCAAACCCTATGATTTCTCTGTGGGCAATTTTGCAACATGGGTACATCATCCATCAGATGGGGCAAAAAAAAAAAAAAAAACGTTTCAAATATACGTTACATGAATTAAAAAGAAACTGTAAAAGCTATGATTTCACTTGATCTTGACTAAAAATTTGACACTGTTACTGAAAATTTCATTTTTTTATGTGAAAAAAAAAAAAAAAAATCTCAATTCAAAAACTGTAAAGCTAAAAAAATGTTCAAGCATCTTTCTTGACAAAATCTTGATTGTGGACCTGCATGTGGCATGTAACTTTCAAAAGATAACATTACGAATTTTCAAACATCATTTGCAAACTTAACAATAACTTAAAATTTAATCATCTTTGTATAATTCTTAATTCTTATAATAATTCATCAAACTGATTAGTAACAAGCAGGTAGTGCATTAGCTAGTTAGCTACTCTATGCTGAAACAATAAAGTTAGGAATATTTTTCAGCCAATTCAGGCCTACTCATCTTCACATTCTGCCTCTACTTTAAATGAGGACTAAAGGCAAAATCAAAGGGGATATCTAAAGTTAGACCAATTGCATAAGACTTGATTGGCATTGACTACATCCTTCTTGACAGTGTTTCCCAACTTTTGGGCAAATTGGCCAGTGCCCAATTTTTCTTGAAACAATTGTGCCCAAAGCTGTAAAAATACCTTACGTACCCTAAATCACAAACCAATGTGATATTAAAAAATACTTAACATTATATTTCCACAAACTTGAAGTCTTTTCCAAAGCTAGGTTTGTCATATTGCCAACAATTATTTGCCCTTGTTCTACCAAATCGCTGATAAAAATCAGCTTAGTGGGAACATTGCATCTTGACCCAACCATTCGAGAGATATTCTATTTCAAACACAACATAGGGGCCTCTAATGTTATAATTTTTACTGGCAATCCTGACATTGATAGCCTTAGCATCATTAGCGATGTTATTACGCCATCCCCAGTACAAACCCAATATAATGCTGCTATTAGAGTACTGCGCTGAGTCATTTTGCTGCAAAGTAATTGGTTTGATCTTGACTGCAGTATAGATCTGAGCTGAAAAAAAGAGCAGACTGTAAGATAGTTTAAACTTGTAACAAACGTCTAAAAACAAGTAAAAGTAAGGGTAGCAAAGCAGTAGGCCATTGTTTGCAACTTAGTTGGAAAGTTTATTCTAGAGTCACAGAATACTTTAAGTAAATACAATAGACCTACACAGCACTCAGGTACAGGTAGTCTTTTGATCAGGTGTGAGTTTGAACTTTGTAGCTTAGTAACAAAAGCCTTATTGCTAGGCTAAGCTACTGTATGATTTAGACTGAAATGCATCTGACAGCTTGGTTTTTAGTGATTGGGCTAGGCCACCAAACAGTCTACAGCTTTCACCAGTTTTGATCTGTTCTGTTGTGCTGACAAGATCAAACTGATTAGAGCACAGCGAAATGACTCAATGCAGTACGATAATCTAAAAGCAGCATTGCTTTAAATTAGAACTGGGATGGTGTCACTAACAATGCTAAGGCTATAATGCCAGGCTTGAAAATAAAAAATATAACATTAGGCCTCTAAGTCGAATTTGAAGTAGATATCTCTGATACGGCTGAGTAAAAAAGGATGGAGTCAACCCCAATCTAGCCTAATATGATTGACCTAACTCTATCTATATTGATTTTGCCATTAGTCCCTTTTTAACTGTTACGCGCCAAGTTTGAGCCAACAGGTAAAGATACTACAACTAAGATCAGGATAAAAACTACTTGGGTGTTGTTAAGTATGAGTCGTCCCTTTTTTTTGAAGCTCTGTGACATATGCATGAGTGCACGTGTGCTCTCTCCTTCTCTTCGATCCAACCTATTCCCCAAATCTAGCCCTCACCTTGATTACTGAATGCATGAGAGGAGCAAGAGTGCGAGCATGCTCATACACAGGTCGCAGAGGTTCTGAAAAAAAAGCGGATGGCCTATACTAAATGACATCCAACTATACTGTAGGCCTACTAGTACGACTAGGAGACCCACTGAACAATTATATCGAATGACAGGAAAGCCTGGCAGTATTGGTGTCAGAGCTTAGGGCTACTCAAATCAAATTTTACAAGGTAACAGACTACATTTAATTTAGCTGGTTAATAAACAGCCTACTAATGAAGCAAATTGAATCACATAAACCTATCAACTTCGAATTCAATCAGTAAGGTATGCAGTATACATCCAATTGAATAAAGCCACCTCTTGCTTTTCTGGTCTTTTTGCAGCAGATGAAGGTCTTTCCCACTGGGTTTTCTGGGTGTATTTGTTCATGTAGTATGCACGACCTGCAAAATACATGAAAAAATAAAAATCAGTACCAGTACCAGCATAGCTTCGAAACTGGCAAGCATTTAAAGGCATTCAATGTTACTGTAACTGCTGCAGAATAAAGGTAGGTTATTGCATCAGCTTAGGTTTTGACCAAGTCTGAAGTTAAGCGATTTAAATTGCACCATTTCCTAGTTGTTACCAGTGATCTCATCACAAAGTGATTTCGCCACAAAGTGAGGATAAGGGCAAAACGGGTGTCGTTAAGTATGAGCCGTTGCTTTATTTTTGGCAGCTTTGTGATTCGTGTATGAACGCGAGTGCGTTCTCTCCTTCTCTCTGAACTAAGCTATTCCCCAGATCTAGCCCTAACCCTAAAGAGTGCACCCATGAGAGGAGCAAGAGCACACACACACTCATACACTTTGTGGCGAAATCACTGTGACCAAATCACCGAGTGACGAGATCACTGGTAACCCATACACGAGTTGCAGAGATTCCAAAATAAAGCTGACGGCTTATACTTAACCGTTAGCAACACCTGGCAAAACAGCACTGGGGATAGTTTAATGACTGCTGTTCTTGGTCAGTGCTTAAAGTTTTATAATGCAATAGTACAATATGGTTGGCAGATAAAGTAGGCTTACTCTGTATTTTTTGCCTTCCGAATGCTGTCTGTCACATACCGTAACCTAATCACTTAGTGACGAAATCACTGCAACCCTCCTGGTAAGCTTTGCACCACACTAATCTGCAATCAAATGAAAATGGCTGCATCATGCCGATTTAAACAAAAAATGGGTTTCATAGAATCTACTTTTTAGTTTTTCAATGTTTTAGTAGGCCTACTGCAAAAAGCTGACAAGACAAACTAACCTGTTGCCCAATAATAAATTAGAGATTTACAGTAGGCAGGTCAGAGGTAGACTCAGAACTATGATAGGTAGGCTATGATGTACAGCAAGAATGTACCGGAATGTTTTTTTGCGCTAGTACCAGTACCGTAGCTTACCTGAAGACCTACTTTCTTTTTTAACCCATCCATCAGGCAAAGGACTAGTAGGTTCACCTTCCGACATTTTAAAACAACTTTAATTAGGCCTACTGCAATAATATTTGTAATCAGGTAATAGCCTAGTAGGCCTCTTTCTGTCTGCAGTAGCCAAGCCTATCACCGATGTTACTCAATACTATTCACTAACCAGCCAATCTCTATCAGTTACCAAGGTGATAGAGAAGCAGGTAAGGTAGGGTACCGGTTTCGGCCAGACCAGCAATCTGCTAAACTTTAATCAGCTAAAATTTAAATCTGAAATTGACTGAAACATTGAGCTGAAAAGTGAAATGACATGTTGGCTACATAGCCTATCACTGATAACAATCTGCAAGTAGGTTCTGCCTAGCAGCCTACTGGCGGTATCGGTAACAGTAACACATTAACTGATAAGTTAGTAAGCAACATGTTATGGCCTATTACCGTAACCCCAGGTTGGAAAGTTCAATTACACCAGGTTACATTGACGGCCAGTTTACCAAACCTAAAACTCAAGAAAGTTTTGCGCCACGCCAAAGTGCTAGTAAAATAGTAAACCTTTTTACATGAGGTTTTGCAATGGTCAAATCAAATCAAATCTTTCAGTATACTCGCTGTAATACGCCGAAGCGTGTAACGAGTTGGCGGGGCCCATCTCCGCGTCATTGCGCCCGAGCAACACAGCTCCTTTCGAAGAAATGTTTTAGCTGTGGCAAGCTGTTGGCAACACTGTGTTCGATTTGACCGGCTCGAGATTTGAACCTTAGACCTCCCGCTCCAGAGACGAACGCGTTCCCGCTCGACCAACTGGTGTTAATGAAAATTTTAAACACCATTTCGTCATAAATATTAGCTATTGCATCACACAAGCTTGTTATCCTTGTATCACGAATAGTATTACTTTATAAAAGTATTCATAACAACCGTGGTATCTTTCAAGGTGAAATGGTGCTGATTTTTTTCATTAACACCATTTCAAAACCTCATTTAAAAAGGTTGTGTGAAGTCAGCCGCGCAGTGTGCGCAGCTGGGCGCGATCGCGTGCCGCGCAGCGCCGCATATCTCAAAATTTTGAGCTTTTTTCAGTTTCTTTTTTTTCAATTTTGAAAACACGATGAGAAACATGGCTGACACAAATAGTAGTGAATGTGTGAAGCAGAGGTGGAGTCCTCGAGGATGTCCTAGAGGACACATTTTGAAGTTCTTGGTCTTGGCCTCGAAACCACAAGTCTTCAAAAATTGCCCTGTCCTTGTGTCGAGGACAGCACTATTTTTTGAACCGTTAAAATTTTGTTGTAAATGCCAAAAACCTCGCAAAAAATTTGCGAAGACTTTTTTGTTTTCCCATTTTGGAGATTGCCTAAAATTTTTTTGAAGTTTTTTTTGTTTTTGGAGAACACTTGCGCCTGTGTCCTTGGCCTCAAGCACTCGTGTCCTTGGTCTCGAATTTTTTTTGTGTCCTTGGCCTCGAGCCTAGTGTCCTCGACTCCACCTCTGTGCAAGGTGAAGTCGAAGACACAGGGCTCGAGGCCAAGAACACAACAAATCCGAGGCCAAGGATAGACCTTCCGAAGACAGACCTTCTCAAGGTCTAGGACAGGAATGCTCGAGGCCAAGGCCAAGGACACAGGCGCAAGTGTTCTCCAAAATTTTTTTTCAGGCGATCTAAAAAAAGAAAAAAAAGTATTGAAAAAAATTTTTCAGGCAATCTCCAAAAGAGGAAAACAAAAAAAGGTCTTAGCAAATTTTTCGCGAAGTTTCTGACGTTTTCGAACAAAATTTTAACGATTCAAAAAATAGTGTTTTCCTCGAGAAGAAAACAGGGCAATTTTTGAGGACTTGAGGCCAAGACCAAGGACTTCAAAATGTGTCCTCGAGCAGTAGCGTAGCCAGGGGGGCGGGGGCTCGAGCCCCCCCCAATGGTTTTAAAGTATGCAAAATCGAACGTTTTTGGTGCTTCTGAGGCCGATTTTTGGTGAAAAATTGAAAACAGCCCCCCCCAAAAGAAATTGGGTGCCGAAGTTGTGAAGTACATGTCGTGATTCGGCCTGAAAAAGCGTTTGAATTTCCGATTTTGGCCGAAAAATCAGTCTCAATTTCGGTGAAGACTTTTTTTTGGAGACCAACTGTTTTGGGGCTGAAAAAACGTTTGAATTTCTGCCGGTGAAGTCTCAATTTCGGCCGGTGAAGACCTTTTTTTTTTTTTTTTTTGGAGACCACCTGTTTTTGGGCTGCAAAAACGTTTGAATTTCCGAGCTTTCCGAGGAATTCCGTCTCAATTTTCAGACAAACCGTGTGGTTCTGTTTCAAGAACAATGAAAATTCGGGTCAAGGTCGTTTGCACTTTTCTCACTCTTTCAAAAAAGCCCCCCCTTTTCCAAATCCTGGCTGCGCGCCTGTCCTCGAGGCCAAGGATGTCCTGGAGGACTCCACCTCTGTTAGCTGGCTCAAAAAACTAGTGAGTCAGTTATGACAACAGTTTTGCACTAGGCCTATTAGCAGATTTGTATTAAACCAATACGCATAGTGACTTTAGAGACATAAGCAGATTAGCCTATTAGGCTTGTGATTTATTACCGTTATATCACCGATCACGGTATGAAAGCTGTAACCTAGGCCTAAATTTTTTCTGTCATTGCAAGTGGAAAAAGTTAAAATCAGCGTCTCAATAATTAGAAGGCTATGCTAGGCTACTAAGACTAGCTGGCTAGGACAGAAGTACGGTAGGCCAACAAAAACACCAGTTAGAGATGCATTCTAAAATTTGAAATTGACTAGTCTTTACCAGCAGATCTGAGATTAAGCAGCCTAATAAAATGCAGTTTCGGTAAGCCAGCCATTAGCCTATTTTATGCATCAAAACTTTTTTTATTATATTTATGCATAGACTCAGACTGTGCGAAAAATAATAACCTATATGGGTATGATTGTGAATAAAGCTAGTAGGCCTAGCCTATTAAATGAAGTACAGAGTATATCTCCATGTTGGTTAAATGATTACTGGTATGAAGTTGAGCAAAAGCACTAAAGTTGACTTTGCTACTAAATAATGTTGGTCTTTTTTAATATGTGAACAAACTTCCTCTCTGGAGGATGTTGATCCAGAGCGGCATGTGCTTCTATTTTATGCAAGATAAAATTGTGTATTAATTCCTCATACATAAGTAGTTCTGGTTGTCTGCTTGACAGTAACCACAGTCATGAAGCAAGGCAAGTTGAAGCAGACTAATTTGCTATAATGTGATTATGTAGGTGAGTTGAGATTTCTTGAGTGTTTGTCTGTAAAAAGTAAGCCAGCTATTACAGTTACGTCATGAGTTTTGTTTTGAGTCACAACAAAGATTTGAAATGTGATTATTTTCATGGTCTCTAATTTGGTTCAAAACGTTGCAATTAGTTGCTGGAACTTTAATAGTCAGACTGTTGTCAGCTAAAATGCATTAGCACACTACTGCCTGTTGTCATGGATGAGACATAATAGACAATATTTACTGTATGGTGAATCTTGCTGGTAGCAGAGCCAGAGTGTATAATTACTGATAATAACTTATATTGGGGTCTTGAGTTATCATTCGTGAAGTATTTCAATTATTGGTATTGGTATGAAACTTACTTCAGTTTGAAGCCATTACCTTTTCTTTGGTTGCGGTGCGGTATACTCAATTTTGAAAAGTTTTCGAACGCGATGCAGAGCAGCTTATGAAATGAAAATTTGTGCAGACAACGGACACCAAAATTTTATGCCCGCGATTTCACTGTGACAGTAGTAGAAAGCTTACACGGATAAAATTTGATTCAAGAGTTTTGGCGATCTCCTGATTCTGGAACTTGATATCTAAAAAAGTATTCACTCCTCAGGTACAGCTAAATTCGAAGGGATTCTCACCATCCACGCTGTAATTTACATTAATGACGGACTTTTGCGTCGCGTCAAAGCTAATTTGCGTTTTCTGCGCCAATTTGGCGCAAAATTTCGTAATGCTTTGCGCCGGATTTCCCAAACTCCAATGGGGCCCTAACCTATTAAACTTTCACTACAAATTTATCGCCACAACAACATCAACTCCTGAAAAATCTTTCCCTGCGCCAATTTTGCGCAGAAAACTCAAATAAAGCTATGGTTTAATATTGTATCGCAGGGAAAATTTAGCTCCCTAAACAGCTTTGAGTTGATTTTTTTATCGTAGCACGATTTGGAAACTTATAGCTTTCACATTCTTGGTGGGATAGCCACTGTTAGCATGATTGAGTTAACCTTCAATCATATAATTTGAATAACCTACAGAGTAACCCTCCCCCCCCAAAAAAAAACAGACCACAAATATTTGAATAAACTCTGTAATTATTTCTCTTTTTTTTCTCCAGTTTCTTGTCGTAGATTTAGTTAGGGAATATTGCAACCAGGGTGTCAAACCGAACCTGAACCCGAATGAACCGTTTCATTTTGGTGAACCCGAACCGAACCTGAACCAGCAAAATTTTACTTCAGTGAACCTGAACCAAACCTGAACCCTCAAAATTGTGCTCAAGTGAACCGAAACCGAACCTGAACCCCTAACAAAAGTAAGAATATATTTTTTCATATCCAGATGCCGCTGGTACACGCACAATAAGAGCAGTGGTGATCATCAACAGGATCAGCAATTTCTCCTTTTTTTCTTCTGGACGAAACGAGTAACGACAGTTAAATTTTAAGTCAATGAACCCGAACCGAACCTGAACCAGTAATATTTTACTTGAGGGAACCTGAACCTCGAAAATGGTGCTCAAGTGAACCCGAACCAAACCTGAACTGCTAAAATATTTTGAGCAGGAGCTAAACCTGAACGTTATTTGAAACTTTGAAACGTTATTTGAAACGGTTCGACAACCTGATTGCAACAATAGTTTTTTTCCCCGAGTATGTTGGTTTATCAAGGAATTTTGCGAGGAAGCCAACTGAGGTTTCTGTCAGTGTCACCCTGTATTTTCCGTTAAATCATGAGGACAAAATTATCAATATTGTTTTGTAAAATATTCCAATAAATTCTATGCTTTATCAGCAATTTTTTACAGAGATGAATGTCATCACGCCAGTATACCAGTCACCAGCATGTAGTTTCGGAAGTCACAAAAACGTTCCAGATTCTTTTACTTACGCTCAATAGCTTTGCGACGCTATAAACCCGTTCTAAAATAAAGCTCTGTTCATACACCGAAAAATTCAATGGAGTTTTTGTACTTTTCTATTCTCATTCTTGTATAACTCTTGTAAACTTTGTGGTTCTCAACCTGCGGTACGCCAAGGTCTTCCAGGAGGTACGCGAATAATTTCCTGGTAGTACCTTTTTTTTTTTAAGTTTAGATCACGGTTTCCCAAACTAGGGAACGGTGACGAATTCGGTGATAAAATCCCTTCCAAACTGCGAAGACCTTTTTTTTGTTTGGTCTTCAATCGAATACGGGGACAAAACCTATTGTAGTTTAAGTTTTGCAAAAAATTTTAACGACTTTGAAGATGTCGCTAATTGGATCAAATTCGTTGTTGTGCAGGAAGTGGTACGCGCTGACAACACGAGGTGCCTAAGTGGTACGAGGTCGCGAAAAGATTGAGAACCATTGACTTAAAAACATGGAAAAATTGTTGTACTTTCTCATTAAGTTCTATCATGACACTTGTTAATTTAAACACGGCCGGGTAAAATACTTCAACAATTTCTTCGATCCAAACATCGGTGCCACTTTGCGTTTTCTAGTTTCACGTAATAATTTTTTGACGCCTAATTTGTTACCGCTTTTAGCCAGCTTTCCGAAACCAAGGCTGACAGGCCATTTGGCTAATCAAACAGCTGTGTGAGGGTAAAAGATTTTGTATTGGTTTATTTCAGACGTGCGAATGTTTAACAGAATAAACAAGAAAAATACAAGCAAAAGACTGCATTGAAAAAACAAAGAAAACACGAACAGTGCGTTAGAGCAGACTGCAATCAAATAGGCTAATAATACTAAAAACTTGACCCATCTTCCATTATTTTCACCAAGCAAAATGACACTGTAATCAATCCCCGTGCTTCATCTAGGTAGGATAATAAAGCCAGACATCCACTTTTTGAGAGGAAAATGGCAACTAACTCCCGAATGTTTTAAATGCGGTTTACCAGCCAACGAAACCGGAACCATTTATATGGGCCTAATTGACACCAGCCTAACGCCCATCCAACCAAGCATGAAAATTCAACCAAAATCAGATAAAAAAGCAAAGACAATGATAAGTTAAGCTCGAACAAGCGAAAAAATCGTACCATAATAAGGTAATACCGTATCATATGAAGAAATACTGTTTCGATAAAACCACCATTAATCGCACAGACATATTAAAGTACTGGTACCATGATTTGATATGAAAGTTTAAAAAAAGTCAGTCGGGAAAAATTGAAATAGTCCACAATCTTGGCACTTGATTCGTACTCATGCTGGAAATATTGCATCAACTTTTCAAGTCCCGTAATAGCAAGCAAATGCGTAGCTTAAGTGTACGAAATCTTGCGATTTGAACAAGGCAGTACCACGGTGGGCAACTGTAACAAATAGTTGACATTAGTTGACAACAGACAAGTCATAGAATGAAAGAATGCATAGAAACGGTAAAATTCAATCGAAGCCCAAAGGTTTTTCACTTATGTGTCGATCTGTCGAAAATATTTCGGTTTCGTTGTACATTGCACGTATAGAAATCAGTAAGTTTTCTGCATCCAATAAAACTTAGGACAAGCTCAGGAAAACTGGATCGCGGTCAGGCCTCTTGGGAGGGCCATTAGGACTCCTTTTTCGATCCTAGGTGAGATTAGGCAGTGGTCTTAGGTGGGATTAGCCATGTATCAGGGTTAGGGAGTGGTCCGACTGCTTGGTCTCCACGCAGCTTCTCCGAAGACCCTGTTCTAACGAAGGAGTCGGATATCACCATATCCAGGGTAAGCAAGCAACCAGGATAAAAAAGCATCCTTTAACGATATTCAAAACCAAAGACTTGATTACCTTCACATATTGTATGCCACGTAAATAGGATCGAGCCGATCTTGCAGAAAAGCGTCTCGTAAGTGCATGCGCTGCTTCTCGCCTCTGGAGTTGACAGGAATCGAACCCGGGTCACAAACCGCTACCACACCAGCTATCAAATAGTGTTCTTCTAATATCACGTTCGTTACCTGAAAGTTGAAATATTTTAAGAGCGGCATTGGTTAATGAGTAGCACAGAAAAGGGCTAGACGAAAAATGAAGTGCCTTTGTAGCTACGTTCACTTATTCGCTCATTGGCCTAAGTTTTTGGTAAATAAAATAAGCAAATTAGCAATTTTGATCAAATGACCGTAAAAATTAACAGCCTACGACTTTTATGTGTGGACGTTTACGCACAGGAAGATTACGCACCGTTAATCATGCACCACGTCCATTGGGCGCCAGAGCCAAATTTTTAAATCTTGCCGCCGATTAGGTGCAGGGACTATTCTGCGCATGGATTTTCATGCACTAGAACTGTAAGGCGCCTGAGCCAAATTTTAGTTCAGCCAAAAAATTTTCGTGCAAAATTATTTTTCTAATTTTTGCATTATATTTTATGGATTTTTATTTCTTTGCATTTCCCTCTATTTTTCCTTATGCAGTTATGCACAATATTTTATTTCAGATTATATTTCGCACAAAAATTTATCACTAAACATTAGAATGATCCGTTTTAATGAGCCAATTTATTGGCAACACAATATTAAATTTGCTGCAGGCGAAAGCAAAAATTTATTAATTAAGTGCAGGTCAGATACTGAAATTGACTGACAATAAATAATCTAGCAACACAAAACCAAACATATATCATAGCCAAATTATTGCCAATACCGACACGCAACTAATCGTTGTAAGTCACTTTATTTACATTATTTACAATTACGGTAAACACTCTGCCAACTTGCCAAAACATACACGAACACTTGCCAAAGCATATATAAACATGTATAACAAACTACTAGTTTTCACATTGAATAAAATTAATTTACGCTTTCGCTAACTTTTGCTGTCGCTATAAGTTCGAATAGAAACCAGCTAATTACGTCAACACATGCGATCAGGCTAATTAAACAGTGCAGTTAAACGTTGGATAAATGGGCGAAAAAGTTACCTAAAGTTGTCAAAATAAATAGTTAAGCAGCTGTTGTGGGTGATTTTCAAATTACTTCCCAGCCAAAATGACGAGCGAATGATCAAACACTATCGAATGAGTTAAAATGAAGATATTTTAAAACCGTTTTCAATTCTACTGAAGTGTAGTTTGGACTACGACATCAAAATTCATGAAGCATTATTAATTAAAAAATACAAACCCAAACTCAATAGTTCGTTCTTGGTTCCATACGAAAATGGTTCTTCGTTCTTATAAAAATATTTTAATTGATTTGGCAGTGTTTGATCATTCATTCGTCATTTTGGCTGGGAAGTAATTTGAAAATCACCCACAACAGCTGCTTAACTATTTATTTTGACAACTTTAGGTAACTTTTTCGCCCATTTATCCAACGTTTAACTGCACTGTTTAATTTGCCTGATCGCATGTGTTGACGTAATTAGCTGGTTTCTATTCGAACTTACAGCGACAGCAAACATTAACAAAAGCGTAAATTAATTTTATTTAATGTGAAAACTAGCAGTTAGTTATATTTGTTTAGATATGCTTTGACACCAGGGACGTGCGGTCAGGGGAGGCAGGTGAGGCCGTGACTCACCTGTAGAATTGTACAAAGGAAAACGAAAATAAAGCATATAATTAAAGGCCACCTAATGTCTGCAAACCAATGCACTTAAAATGCAATTAAAAAGTATTGCTAATCGAATGCTCAAAACCTGGTTTAGATGCACGTTCTCAGTTTCAAGCTTTCGCGTTTTTAAAAAGTGACATGACGTCATTAGACCCAGGAGTTTGGTGCCTTCGACTAATTTATCTTTGCAGAGAATAGGCGATTTTGGAAAGGCATGTGATAACAGCTTGCTAGTCAAAAAGTGTTGCGCAAAAAAGGCGTAATTAGCTCAAAGTAAAGTCGAAGGCACCAAACTCCTGGGTCTAATGACGTCATGTCACTTTTTAAAAACGCGAAAGCTTGAAACTGAGAACGTGCATCTAAACCAGGTTTTCAGCATTCGATTAGTAATACTTTTTTATTGCATTTTAAGTGCATTGGTTTGCAGACATTAGGTGGCCTATAAAATAAAATGGTTTCACACAAATCAAAATATTTATCAAAAACTTTTTTAATTTTTGTCATATTTACTTTTTTTGTGTATTATTCACTGCTTTTATGTAACGTCTTTCGCATTAAAACGCCCAAACTATTCCGTATAATATTGCTATCACTACGGCGTGCCATTGAGCATCGCTTCAAATATGCGAAGTGAGGCATTGTCAATTGTGCCTCACTTCAGCTAGCAAATTTTAATGAACAAACTAAAAGTATGCCTTTTTTTCTCAGACAAATCGCGGACAACGCATAATGCTTTAAAATCTGATTTTGCGGCGCGCCTCACCTGTGACGTCATAGAATGAGAAAAAATTTTAAGCAGTTTTTTTGTAGTGTTTTTCATTCATTGCGAAATTGAACATGTTATTTTTGAAGCGAAATAAAAACAATTTAATACGAGAAAATGAACTAAAATGGAAGAAAATTTAGTCTCAAAGCTGAGAGACTTTCTTAAACTAAGTTTTTAATCTAAACTTGAAGTTATAGCTAAAAGAAAACCGATTTAAAAGATTTGCTCGAGACATCATTACGAAAGAACCCTTCACTTCAGAAAGAGTAGAACCATACTCAAGGAAAGAGTGGCTGCTCTATAAAAATCTTCGTTTTTGCTTTATGTTTTTAGCAAATAATAATGTTGGGACTGAAACCGGGTTTTTGTGACTTATAGAATTTGCCAAGAAGGCTTAGCAAGCACGAAAACTTCAATAATGTCCACATTCAAAGCCAAATAATAGGCTAGGCTAACTTTATAGATTTTCGAAACTCCAAGACTTGATTTGGCTTTAAGTGAACAGCAAAAATTAAACGAATAATTAATTATCAAAGATTTGGTTTTCGTTTAATGGCTATGAAAACAATTATTTGCTTGTCATTTATTATCTCAAATAATTTTTTTGCAAACATGTGTGTGAAAAAAAAATTGTGCTTCACCAACCAAAAGCCTCACCGCACGTCACTGTTTGACACGGGCAGAGTGTTTTGCCGAAAGCGCTTAGCGTAATTCTTGTAAATGAAGTAATTATTGCAATGATTAGTTGCGTGTCAGTATTGGCAATAAAACTAAAAACATCTCGTTTCAAATTCAAGAATGCAAATAAAGCGAACAATTATATCAAGCATTAAGTGCTTTTTAATCAACTATAGTAATTGAACCATTGAACTAAAAGCACTAAAACATAGTAAAACTTAAAGAGTTACCATCGGTACAAGGTCCAAGGCAGAGCTTTCCATGCCTTCCAACTCGACAACCACCACCAAAAGATTGGTAGAATGGAACACAGCGCTGAAAAAATTGAGAACATGGTGATGAATATAGCAGTATAAAATTCAGATTTAAAAATATTCTTGCATCTTGAGTCGGGGATTACTAAGAGGAGAACAAAGTTGATGCTTGGCTTGGTTGCTACAGCATAGAATCAGTATCCGAAAAATACCTAGCTCTCGGTTCGATTTTCTAACTACGTGATGTGCTTTTGTCTTCGGACAAAAATATTTAACACGTATTTTTCAATCATCTGACCAAACTAACCGCAATGGCTTAACCAGCCTAAAAACTACTACAAGAAACTAAAAAGTTGCTCTGACTAGTCGTGTAATGCTGTGTTTAAACACCGGATTAACACATCATTAGTATGCCTGTCATCTGCTATTAATAAATTTGCATGCATGCTATATAATGTACAGTTTATTGCCACAACGAGGAGCTGAACGCAGCCTCTGAGCCAATCGAACATACTTTAAAGAATGATTTTAGTTCAAAATATTCTAAGTAAGAACGGGTTTGGACTGACCAGAGGCCACTCCCTGTAAAAATCACGTTTGTTAAAGCTGTTCACTTAAAGATATTTACCATTCAGCGATTTTGGAACTACATCGAATCACAGAAGTCTCAATATCAGTGGGATGATAACGCATCCCTCGCAATTCAATCGTCTCTTCAGCGGGTCCAACAATGTACAGAGCATCGTGCCGCTCTGAAAAGTTCACGGATAAAACTGAATTTTCATTAGTAAATACAATTCAAACTTTGTCACATGGTTCACAATGCATCATACCGACAAATTGCACAAATCAATACTGCGGACAGACTCTCAGAATAGAGATTGATCAAAAGGTATAAGACTTTAATTGATGCTTTTGAATAAAATCAGTTTTTTCCGTATTTTTGTCCGGTAAATGGATTTTGTAATTTTGACATCATTCATCATCATAGTGAAACAGTAACTAAAGTATTCGTGGATACGCGAAGCTTGGAAATGAACGGGTTAGGACTTTCGACATGCTATCATCTCCCTTGCAGTAGTATGTACTAGTATGTACCTCCTGTTGCAGATGTCAATTCTGTTCTTTTCAAGAAACCCAAAAATCCAGTCCTGGCATATTTGGTCCGGGTGTCACCAGTTTTGAGGTAACTCTGAAAGTAAACAAAAAATGTACGTATGCGATGTACTGAGAGAACCCAGTTTCAAAAAATAATTTTGTTGAAGCATATTCGAAAAACAGAATTTTGCAAAAAAACAGATTTAGATAGCGTTGGAATTGCTTCCAAGATTGTTTTTATACGCCATCAGCGTTTGATTTTCAAAAACGAAAAAGTTACCTGAAAATGATTATCGTAAGACACGTTGGAGTCGCCACCATACACCGCATAGTATCCGTGAGCAGTGTGGGGGCTGTGTACCCAGATTTCACCCAGGCGGGAGTCGGAACACTGACCCAGAGTGTCAGGATCAGCAATTACGACTTTTGATCCGGGAAGAATCTAAAAATGCACAAATGAAGTGTCATGTGACGTAAAAAAATTACTAGTTCAGAGAAAAATATTCTAATTAAGGCGCAGCTATGCTAAAGAAGTCTCGCAATTACTAGTTTTTCTAAAACATAAAATACTAAGGGTGATAGAAAACTATTTTGTGATTAACCTTTACACATTTCAAATTATAAGAATAAAACCATAGCGCAACCATTGATGAATAAAACCATAGCGTTACATTGATGACTAAGTCGCCAATAAAATTATCACGGCTTAATTTGATGCTGTCCAATCAGAAGTTGCCAAATTTCGTCAGTTTGTCTGCATCGCTGCAACCCAATTTGGTGCAATTACACTGAGCTCAAACTCTTTTACAACAAAATGAACAAAACCTTTATAAGAAAGCATTTGGCCTAAATTTAGAAAATCGATTTTGGTGCAAACACCATTATCCATTACATAAATAGATTCTCTTCTCTTCAACATAGCAGAGTTTTCAGATAAAAAAATACGATACCAACTACTAGCAAGCACTGGAAATCACACACCTTTCCAGTTTCCATAAGACAAAGGCTCTGAGGAGAACCTTTTTCAACAACAGCGATGCGGTCGTTTCTCAGAGCCCGCATATCAATGTATACCGTTGCTGGATCCGGGCACGAAGCTCCCTAAAATAAATCATCTTAAATTGTTTCATAACACTCCTCTTTGTTTTGATTTTTTTAGGCAACTCCCCATATACTGTACGAACAACATCAACCGGTAACGCACGTTTTATAATCTACTTAAAATATAAAGTAACAATTGCCCTGGAGACAAAAATGCTAAAAAAACTTAAGAGTACTGGCAGTGCATGAGTGCACTCTTGTGCAATGTGGTATCGGCAGTGAGTGAAACTTTAGTACCTAGTCAAATTGCAATAAAAAACTGTCGTAAGCGCATGAAAAATTCATACTTAGCATGCTGAAACGGCATGAGCCTATTATGTGATAATGGTAACACAGCAAAAGAAACCTTGGATTCCAGAATTTTAAGAGTCCCGAACTAATGACACAACACAACTCGACAACACAGAACACAACACGCACACTATTGCCTACATACCAGTACAGGTTCATCTGCTAATAGTAATTCGGATAACTTCCCCAACTTAGCAGGCTTTAAATACACGAAAAAAGTTGTAAAAAAATTGGTTATTATGTAGCAGTGCTACTACTACTATGTCAAAGGGGTAATATGGCCAATTCTGTCCTCAGCTAAAAATGAAAAATAATTGTTTTTTATTCTATAATGTACGACAAGACTTTCCTTTAATACAAATTCAATTTTTTCTTTCCATGTTTGAATTTTTGCAATCATAACTAATAAATGGTGAGCAGTTACAGCGCGCTACGTTTTAGGGCAAGTAGTGGGAGCGGCGCTATTTTTGAATAATAAAGCACTGATTTGTCTTGTTTAACGGTCAAAATTAACGGCCGAGACAACGATATGACAAATGTTTTTAACAGAGACAGATCTTTTGAAGCTCAAACGAGCTGGACAAAATCAGAAACACATTGAATTGCTAAAGCTTTTAGAAAAAATATGTTCTTGAATATGACGTTTGAAATATATTTTAAATGTCAAGAGATACATTAAGGAGATGTTTAAAAGAGCAAGTAGCGATAGCGCGCTTCTTTAAAAAACCAGTAGCGTTACCGCCGCTACTTTTAAGGGAAAAAGCGTTAGTGTACGCCACGTTTGTAGTAGCGCATACCGAGTTGTCCATCTCTACAACTAACACATTTGTCTCGTATCCATTTGGAACAGAGCTTTCTTACAGTGCATTACCATACGGCAAACCTTATCTTCAATGCCACCAACATTTTTGGCCACATGACCGACCTTGTGCTAAAAGTTCATTGCAAAGTTATGCAATAGCACAACGAATTTTAATTACACAAAATTTTCAGATTAAATGCGTATCAATTAAAAATCAAGATTAAAAGTCGGATACATCAATCAAGTTTTGAAAGGTCGGAAATAAATGAATACGCACTTGTAAGCAAACTGCAACATTGACACGGCACCCAAAAGCAGTTGTGACCGAGCGTTGTGATAATCCCAGGTCGCGAAATAACTTGGTGAAGTTGCTCGTAAGTGTTACCCTGGGTCGTTCTTCGGCCACCATCACGCACGTACGAACATGACCCAAAGTAACCCCTCGACTCTGCAACATATGTTAATATTAATGCGTTGTAATTATCGTTATTTATGTATTATCAGATTTAACAGCTGCGACGACAGCTCAATTGGAAGAGCGTCGGTTAGTGATCGAAAGGTTGCTGACCAATGGTTCGATTCCCAAACTGGTAATGCGTTGTTGTGTTCTTGGTAAGACACTTACCGCTTCTCGTAGGAGGCATTAAGTCTACCGTTGTGGTGGCCCACCCTGACAAAATCCTTGCAAACAGAATCCAGAACAGGGTATTCTTCATTGCTGTGGTTAGACAAAGGCAAGTGAATGGCTCATACGCAACAACGAACCGGTTTAACGATTCAGGAGCAAATATTATACGTTCTACCTCCACAAACTTTAACTGCAGGCAATAATCATTTAAACTTTGTAGGAAGTTTGGGGTCTCTCACCAGAATTTCTTTTCAACTTACACGAAGCTAACTTTGCCAGTGGAAAATAAAATTAAAATCGATATCTTATTTACCAGATAAAAAACTTCGCAAACGAAAACTGCGCACTTACTTTTAAGTTTGGAATATGAGGCGCCAATCCCCTGGTACATAATTCAACTACGCTATAGGAGAGGTAAGTGTCGCGGACTTTATTTTGGCTTATGGCGTGCAGCCAAAGTTGAGGGTTGGTTTCCAGCTCTGGAGGAGGAATCAACATCGACTGATGACCAGAATAAACACTGAAAAAACACTGTTGGTTGGTTTGCGTTGCTAAAACCAATCAGTAGTCGAGTGCATAGAGCGTCTGCTTCTGAAACGGAAGACTCGGGTTCGATTACAACTTAGGTTATACTAAAGACTATAAATTGGTATTCACAGCTTACCTACTTGATGTTCAGCAATAAAAAGAACAGTGTGAAGCCTCTACCGTGTGTGGTAGACAGGTGGCAGCTTGATCCGAAGACCAAAAAGGCACTCTGCTGTCTCCTGGCCCAGACAACTTGGTGAATAAAATGTAATTACAATTGGGTCTACTAAAATTATTGTCGTGAAGAGTTGAAGACCAAGGATTTAAGATTTTAATATTATTTTATTAACAATACCGTCTGTTTGAAAACTCGAAGGAAAATTTTTTAAGAAGTCTCCGAGGTTTGCCAGGAGTGCATCGAAATGCAACCTAGCAATTCATTATTGTTTCTTAATTCCACCAATTACAGAAAAACGCACGTGCATTTAACTATACATATAGCATACTAAGCACAATTGCACACTCTAAAATACACTGTAATTCTGATTTAAAAAGCGTTACTTCAACAAACCTGCTAAGGCACCACAAAACAAGACCAAGACCACTGTAGGGATCAAGACATAGCGCAACAGTACGAGAAGGATATAATTCACATTGCAGCTTCATTGATCGACACAATTCACTTGATGAATAGTGCGACATCTAGAACAAAAAATAGTTCAGTCCAAAATACAATACGAAATTTAACATCAAAATAAAATCTTGAGCTAATTACAATGTTTCAATTTACCGCAAGAAAAAACTTTTTGCTAAGTTTTCATCCGGAAAAATCTAAGCTGATCTAACATACAGGTGGCTAATTCTATATTATCACAACAAAAAATGGCAATAAAGAAACAAATCTGTCGCAAATGTTGTTAATTGCGAACGGCTTAACTTCTGCTTTAAGACAAAAAAGTAACAGTTACTTTAATTCCGACTAATGTTCCCGAAGTAGTAACACTGAAATCGATGTAGGCTAGAAGCTCGGCAGTCGGGGGACGATAGGCGATTGTAACTCGACGCTTCGGCGAATCGTCGACGTCGAGCAAAGGCGGCCATATGGGGTTGCTGTTGCTAGCGTGGATGGCGATTGCAGCCTCCTTGCTGCGTAGCATTTTGATGATGGAACTGCACGACAGCACAGCGGCGGCTTTTGAAACCTAGATAAAATTAACCCATTAATTGACTTTGTAGACAGAGTATCTGCTTCTGAAAAGGCAAACCAGGGTTCGATTCGCTGTCGGATTTCAAATTTCTTGGTCTGTTCACGTTTTTGTTCAAAAATCTATCAAAACAATAAAAATTGCAAATTGTTTCAACTTCTCGTTGCCAAATCAAACTAAACAATCGTCAAACAAACTCCAGGTAGCTGACTGCAACAACGGTTTCGTTTTAAACTTAGGTGTAGCTTGAGATCAAGAATGAAAAGGCCGCAAGAAAATTCCATCATCACATAGCTTCAATCAAGTCTTCAGCAGCAAAGTTTAGACAATCTAAAAGAGAGTAAATTTTTTCTTACCTCGACAACCATTCTAACGGTTGGGAGTGTGGATGACATGGATTTTAAGTGGGGAGGGCGAATAGGAACTGGGACGCACCCAGCATACAGGCATCCGTAAAACGCTGCGATCAGATCAAGTCCGGGAGGAAAGAGAAGAGCCACATGGTCGCCAGTGGAGAGAGATCCACTTCCACGCTGAGAGGAGTGTGAGAGGAGCAGCTGGGCGATTTTATCCGCTCTCTTGTGGAGTTGCGAGCAAGTCAACTGGCTTGAAACGTTGCCCTACGAACAAGTCATTGCTACGTTATTTTTCACCTGAAACGACCGTGACGTATAAGCAACTGCGTTAGTGGTCAGCATATTTCTTTTGGCATGTTCAAAAATTGGTATGAGGTACCAAGCCCTCAAATTCATGGTGATCTTCTCACTATGAGGGAACGAGCACTACGCTATACTTTCGAACGTAATTCAAAAAAAATTAAAAAAAAAAGTTACATTCAGATGTTGCTTTCTCGGGTTGCAATGCAAGATTGCTTTTAAATATTGATCATAAATTTTGCCAGTGTTGCGGTTAAGTTTGTTTACGCTAGCTTTGCATATGAGCTTGGGAATAAAGAGAAGAAACTCACGTCCAGAGCAGTCTTTGGAAAAAATTAGACAAAATTTAATCGAAAACGTCAATAATACTGAAATTTGCCAGGTCCCTTGGGCCAGATGATAGAGTCAGCCAGCCTACTGATCGTGTAGGATCGCATCTCATTAGGAAGCAAAATTTCAGCCAGTCTTTCTTTTCTCCTTTCCGCAGTTTGGAACTTTAAAATAAGAGAGCAGTTTGAGTATACTCGTAAATCTGTCTAAGCATTAAATGAAACTTCATTGGCGTTAAAAATTAACACCGAAACAAGCCGCTGAAAATGTTTGCTAAAATTGCTAATATTACCAGTTACAAAAAAAAGTCTACAAATTACATGATCAAACTACATTATTCAAATTACCTTGCTTCCAACTTGGGAGAAAAGCACATGTTCGGCTGTAGTTTGAGCTCGCCACTTCAAGATTTCGGATAAATACTGAAACTTTTTCAGGGCCTCTTCATCCTCCTGGAGAGGAGTGAGCTCTCTTCCTTTCGCCTCCGCTAATCTCAATCCAGTTACAACCTGCCCTTGAAGGACCGAAGCTGGACCTGTGAAGTGAAACGTTGCACTTATATTCCTGACTTCGCAAATTGTTGATGATATCGACTGGTATAAGATGTCTTTTGTGATTCACATCAAATTTTCACTATACTCGCAATATTACGCCAAAGCGTTCCACAACTTTGCGGATCTCATCTTCACATCATTGCGCCCGGGCATCACAGCTCTTTTTCAAGAAATATGGCAGCGATGATGAGCCGGTAGCAATACCTTATCCGATTGGATGCCCAATAGGATGTTTCATAATTTCACCTTTTTTGAAATTAAAAATGCTTGGGGTCTCATCAGATCGGATTTCGGCCACAATAAAGAAATAAAAAAATTTTTTTTCGATTACTCGCTGTTTTGAGGGCGTCCCGCCCCCCCAAAGTTTGATATTTTTGGACGCGGGAAACATTTTTTGACTAGTGCGATATCTCCTTAACGAAACGAGATAGAGAGTAATGTTTGGTATCAAAATTTACAGAATGGTCGACTTCCTATCTGCAGTCAATACATTTATAATCCCTAGCTCCAACAGAAACGAAGTTATTTACGAAAAACTGTTTTTTGCCACTTTTTTTACTTTTCAAGACTGCAATAGTGTGAAATCCTAAAGTTATGATATCATAGAACTTCTCATTAAGAATAGTTATCTACTGTCCGTCTGTTACGTCGTAATAGTTTGGTCGTTATAAATGCTTTGCCACGTGTTAGTTAACTCCTTTTGGAATAAGACAATGTCAGCTACAAGATCTAAATTTGGCAAGTTTTTGATAAGCTGCGAAAAGTTTGCCAATAATGTGTTACCAAGCAATAGAAATGTTGTTAATCACTACGAATTCTTACGCAAAACCTTATGTAGTACAGACCCCAAATTCTTCAATTGCCAGTTTTTACGGATGTTAAACAGGAGCTGGTAAACAATGTGCGTGAAATTTGGCTGAAAGCTGGTCTTACTGTAATAAGCGAAATTAGAATTTTGACTAAATGTAAAGAACTAATTGACAAACACGGAAAAGCGGAGAGAAAGGACAAAAAGAGCAAGAAAAAGGAATTGCTGGTTAGCGACGAATGGTGGGATTTAGTTTTCGATATTTCCAAATGCAAATGCCCAATAGCTCCTAATCCTCCAATACACAACGGCAAGATGTTCTGCTCGTGTTGTTGGGAAGACAGGATTCCACAAGAAGAAATCGAATTTTTGAAAGACCAAAGGACCCACAGAAAAATGTACATGTCTCCATCCCTGGATAAAGTTATGCGAATAAAATCCAAAACCGGCTGAAGCATCAACCTACGCCACGCATGCAGGTAGACGAACCATCCTGCTCTTACTCAGTTGCTCAGTCGAGTAACTGTTCATCAGGCCTCACACTGGAAAGCAGGTTAAGACCAAAGGATAAAGCAGCATCTGACTCAACTCTGCTGGATGAGGACATCCAAACTACCGATTCAGATGATCCCAGTTTCTTTCCTAAACCTATCGCCGGAGGAAAGAAATACACAAAAAAGCGGAAACTCTCTATTAACACAAACAGTTGTACTTGGGCAGATAGACGCCATACATCTATACGTCAACAATCTGACCAAATATTAGCTGTTGTTGGTGGAAGTATAGCTGCATCTCCTGCCACTGTCTACAGACGTAGAGAGGAAGCAAGATTGTTCTCATTAAAAGAGTGTGAGTCTGCAATAAGTGAATCAGACTTTCCGCAGTTACATCATGACAGCAGGAAAATCATTGGAATGGAAAGGTATGTGTTTATTGTACAATTTTACAGCAAATTAGCAAGGAAAAAAGTAGAGAAGGTAGTTGGGGTAAAATCATACTTGCCGGAAACATCTGTAAACAGTGAAGCGGTGTTCCATACAATTATTAATGAAACTTGTGGCGGAATACTGAGCAAAATTTATTCTGTTATGAGCGATACATGCAGAGTGAATACTGGTCAAAAGACTGGCATCAACAAACGCCTTCAAGATTACATTGCTGAAAATTTTAAACATGATATACATTCGTTAGAGTGTATGTTTCACATAAATGAAATTTATCTATCTCACGTTATTGATGAGGTTGAAGGTAAAAGCAAAGGTCCAAATACATTGGTAGAAGGCGCTCTTTTAAACAAAATCAAGTCTATCACCAGTGGTTCTCCGGAGACTTTGATTGACAGAGAAGCTCTAGATGTACGCATTATCCCCATTGCTAAGCTACATCTTCAAAACAAACTTTGCTGGTTTTCTGAATAAAAAAGTATGAGAAACAGCGCTGATGCAGGCTTTCGCAGCGAGCAGATGTGCTTACTGGTTTTGTCTTGTCAGTTTTTTATGGATATACCAGCCAATCTCAAAAGTTTGCTATGGTATAAACAAGAAGAGGTTAGTCACTCCCGTTGGTTAACTACAGCAAATGGTTATCTGCGAATGCTTTTATTTCACTCTTCCGATCTTACTACTGTAGAGAAGGCAAAACTCTCAAAGCTTGTGTCATATATTGTTTCTGTGTATTTGCCTTCATTTCTGATGATTCACCTTAAACCACATGCATGTGAGGGTCCTTTTGTGACATTGCTTCAAAGGGATCTCTTGTTAGCTTTTGAAGCAGTCGATTCGGACGTGTGTAAAGTAGTGAACCGGTACTTTTTGCAGCATGCAAAGAGTTGGCTTTCGCCACATAATATTGCTTTAAGTGTCTACTCTGAAAATCCACCAACGACCAAGGAAGTTTTGACATCTCTTACTTCGCTGCCGGAAGAAGTGGCAATTGAAGATTTGCTTTTGACGAGACGAGCCAAACTAAGAGACTTTTTTACCATTTCCAGTAAAACCGCGCCATGCATCTCGTTTGGCTCAGCCGAATTTTGGAAATCTATCGAAAATCATAATCGCTGCAATGAAAGGGAAATAGGCTAGCTGAAAGATTTGTTGCATCGCAAGAAGATTCGAGATAATTCTTCACGAAGAATCCAGACAGATATTCGTCTACGTTCATACTTATGTAGTAGCTCCAGTTGATGTGTTTTTTGTTTTGTTACTGTACTCGTTTCGTTGTTTTTGTTTCTCTAATCGTCCACGGAAGGTAAAAAACTTTGTTGCAGGCTCAAAAATTTCAGCCATTTTAAAACTCTGTATCGACGTACCCGTGCCTTTAGGAGCCAAAGAGCATCCCCAAATGGACCTCTCGAGCAGTATATATGCAAGGCAGCGTGTAATGAGATGTCCCATTTGTTGTTTTCGTTCTAAAACTGTTTGATTTTTTTCTTTTTGCATATGACTGTTTTGCAGTTTGATTTGCTTTGTATGCCAAGTCGGTACTGACTTGATATTATCTTATCTTCAGCTTTACTGAGTGCTAAAACAGTTTTTCGTAAATAACTTCGTTTCTGTTGGAGTTAGCGATTACGAATGTATTGACTACAGATAGGAAGTCGACCATTCTGTAAATTTTGATACCAAACATTACTCTCTATCTCGTTTCGTTAAGGAGATATCGCACTAGTCAAAAAAATTTCCCCGCGTCCAAAAATATCAAACTTTGGGGGGGCGGGACGCCCTCAAAACAGCGAGTAATCGAAAAAAAATTTTTTTATTTCTTTATTGTGGCCGAAATCCGATCTGATGAGACCCCAAGCATTTTTAATTTCAAAAAAGGTGAAATTATGAAACATCCTAATGCCCAAGTATTGATTTCCAAAAGCGAAAACGCAAACCGTTTTGTTTTTTCGCTATTCGAGTGCAAAATTTGAGGAAATAATAGTAATAATTTAATCAGTGGTCGAAAGAATAGAGTATCTGCTACTAAACAGTAGACGACGGTTCGATTCCTGGTCGCGTCAAACCAAAAACTATACAAATTGGAATTCACAGCTTCCCTACTTGACGTTTAGCGATAAAAGGGACATTGTGAAGCCTTCCTTCATCGTGTGTGGTAGACAGGTTGGCAGATGGCAGCCTAACTTGAAAGGTTCCTTCGCTGTCTCCTAGTAAGAGCAACCTGGTGATTAAAGACCTAATTACAATCTGTTGATTCCTGAAATCTCGCTGAAAAGGCTTTCTAAACAATTATAAGTCATTCCATACCAACATCATTATGCTTCTGTCTTGGTCTTGGTAGATTGAGTACACACTGGTGTGGGCTCATTAATATGTTGCGCGGCTCCAAATTTCCTTCCAAAAACCTATTGCGGGCTTCCGACAGATGTACTCCGCCAAGAGGAGTCCGTGGAAGGCCATTAGGTCCCAACAAAGACAAGCAATAAACCCCAACGTTATGAATCCCTTCGACAGCCTACAAAAAGTAATTGAAGTACAGTATAAGTATTTAGTTTTTAATATAATCTCAACAATACTGCAGACTTATGGTCGTTAGCAGAAACCTGAAATAACTTAAAATTAGATAGAATCTACTGATCTAATCGAGCATAAAATTCTAAAATGAAATTGCATAAGCTAAGACGTATACTGCCTTTTTTTACGTCAGCTTTTTTGGTTACTTAGTTTTCTTTTTTAAGCATTTTTTCCTAGTTTCTTGCAATTTCGTTTTTTTTTTACGTACCAGAACACGAATTTCGACAGTTTCTTTCTCCCAAAGACTTGTGCGATCCTAACAAGGTTGTTTCTTATACGTTTGCAGAACTACAGGTAACCGATACATCAACTTTAGCATAAACACATTGAGGTAGAACCATGATAGGGAAAAGGCGTCATTTCTACGACGACCCTGATCGAATGATTAGGGTTTATCCCGCACCTTGGTCACGTTGTTGCGTTTTTTGATAAGATGCTTTACGATGATTATCTCTGCTTGGTGGCTTCGAACGAGCAGCAAATTCAGTGGACAAGAATTCGAAATTCACAGGAACATTGGATAGGAAAAAACTCCCAAGCAGGTGCGGATTTCTCCAACTACGAAGTACTTAATGCATTGAAAAGTGCGCAGATCGTTCAATAGTTAATGTCTGACGCTGTCCGGTGACAGGAGGATAAAAATGCACATTGCACAACAACAAGTTTGTACCTGTATGACGCTGCTCATCCACTTGAAACATTCCTCCTCGGGACAATCCGGCTTCTGCTCGACAATGATGACCAACCTTTCATCTCGAAGCACCTTTACTCCGAAAATTGCGATTCTGTGAGAACAAAAAGTCTTTTACTCCTCCGAACTACTACTATTAACTGTATTTTGCTATAGCCAAGATCTAAAAAGTAGTAGTTGACGCTTAACAACGCATTTAAAGCATAAACAAATAAGCGTTATCATGGGAAAATCTTTCGCATCTACTCCTTCTAGCTTACCAACTTAAAACAAAAATCGTAAAATGAAGAAATTTTGAAACATAGCCAATAACCATACGTAAAGGGGACGAATCACCTGATCTATGTCTCGCAATACCAATAAAATGGTGATTACATAAAACAAACAAGCCTCACCTCCCCCTGTATACGAATCGCACAGGTTCAATGGCCAGCACAGTGGCAACGATGTCGTCTGCATTATGAATACGACCCGATATCTTCAGCATGCCCTCTGTTTTACCAGTTATCAGCACTCGACCGCTCTGTAAAAGTTGATTCGTTTCATATGAAACTAATCTATGAGTACAAAAGCAATATGAAATTAATTATAAGTGGTTTCCTTTCGTAATCAACCAAAAATTGCAGGCTTTGGGCGTGAGTACATGTGCTAATGTGGCTGTAGAAAAGCAAGTAAACGCTATTTCCAAAGGGGTCAAGTACGCCGTAGCGGTGGCCCAGCTTCATGAAATAATGCACACTCAACAAAAAAGAGTCTACTATGTCCGTGCCGTAAAACCAACGCAAAGAGCGTGTGCTACACACCTAGGCTTTTTTTTGCGGTCTTTTAAATAAAACTTTTGGTGAATGACCGAAAATAAACTAGCCAATTTGGTCAAAATGACAGAAAAAACTATTAACTAAAATCGCGTTCGCAATGACGAAAATTCTGAAGTGACCGAAAAACTACGTCCAAAATCGGACATTTGACAAAGTCTCTAAGCAAAAGATCAAACCCAGCTACACAGCGAGCAAATCTTATTTCATCAAATAGCAGTATGTTCTTACCGGATTAACATATCCCAGTAGTCCAGTTCTGGTGTAAAAAGCTTCTTCACGTTGTCCGTGGTTGCTTTCATCCACTGGGTGAGCTTTGAACATTTTTTCTGTCCTGCCTTTCAGGCCAAAATACCACGATTCCACGTCGGCCGTGTCAGCCTTAGTGCATAGCAATATCTCACCTATCTCGTCAACCCGACAGAGGTTCGGCTCACCATCTATCTTCACTACCGCAACCGTGCCTGGTAAATAAAGCTGTGTTGAAAGTGGGCGAATTTGTAACTCAAAATTATTGTAAATCAAATCTTTTACAGTATTATACTCGCTGTATTATGACGAAGCGTGTAACGAGTTGGCGGGGCCCATCTCTGCGTCATTGTGTCCGTGCAACGCAGTTCCTTTAAAAGAAACATCGCAGCAGTGGCGAGCCGTTGGCAATACTGTTTCCGATTTGACCGGCCCAAGATTTGAACCTCCAACCTCCCACTCCAGAGACAAACGCGTTACCGCTCGACTAACACAGGACCAGCCGACACAAAATTATCGCACATTGCACAATGCAGCAAAATGATTAGCGAAATGTAATTAAGCCAAAATAAAATGACGTATGCAAGCAACACTGGTGCATAAATGCCTTTTTCATTCTTTTTCTCGTAGATTCTGAATCTGATTCGAGCATGTTTGCACCGGATACTAAGCAAGGAAACTTAGAGCAATTCCGTAGGTAGTTTTGGGATGTAATCGGCAGAATCTTCGCACCGCTTTGAGTGTAAAAGAACTCCCGAGTAGGGCACATTTCAATCAACAAGTTTCCAAATCAAAGAACCATTGCAACAAAAAGTTCTAGCTGCACTGATAACCTCTAAACATGTGTCTGCAGATGCACATTTCGTTGTTTTTTCCCCTCCACCGTATGCAATTCTACATACATTTTACGAAAACGCCCAAA
Organism: Trididemnum nubilum; assembly: GCA_963965965.1. Taxonomy (NCBI): domain Eukaryota; kingdom Metazoa; phylum Chordata; class Ascidiacea; order Aplousobranchia; family Didemnidae; genus Trididemnum; species Trididemnum nubilum. The sequence goes on from OZ014483.1 coordinate 25,131,340, forward strand.
AAATGATAAAGAAGAATTATACTTGGAAAAAAGCAAGAATCCATAACTGTACTTACATCCGGGTAGTATGTTTCCACAGTCCTGCAGAACAACAGCGGGCATGTGACTGGCCGGAGTTTCCTCGTGGATCACTTTGTAAGACATGTCGTTGAGGGATAACGCTGTCCGGACTGACGAAGAACCAGGTCTGCAAAACCAAAGTGGATTTGACAAATGTAGGTTGGATATCAAACAAGTGAAAATTTTTGCGGAGATTTTTGTTCCATCGCGAGATGTCTAAGTTCGATTTTGAGAAAGCCTACCTCATTGGTGCTTCCAACTTTGCAACAAGAAGATTGTACTTCAAGGTCAAGCTACAGAAATAAACCCAATCATAAAGAACTTCAGAAAAGAATATTAAGCAAAATTTCTCAAGGCCTTGTGTGTGATAATCAAATTACTGCAATCCCTCTCTCGCTCTAAAAAGCGCTTTGGCATAATGTTACTAGTTAGCATAAACAGTAAATATTGACCAGACGTAAATAGTGCAAGTTGGAAATTCTAGTCAAAAATTGACATAAAGCTTTATACCTTTTTACTGCCACAGTCAAAGCTTCCGACGACCAAGCGCAGGGGCAAATAGCTTTGCGACCCAGACCTCTGCGTTCATACTCCGCCAAAAACATATCGCAAGAGCCGATAGACCCTGAAAATTAAAAAAAAATTGACATCCGCTAAACCTAAGTCTACTTTGTTAATATCAAAAAATTTCCAATTTCAAAAAGCAAGGGAAGACAGTATCTGTTTTCATGGCATTAAGTTCTTTTGGCAAGAATAGTACTGGAAGCTCATTTATTAAAAGCAGGAAACAACCATAATACGTACGAAATTCGAATTATTTATCAAATTTAAATCACGTGTTCCATAGTTTCGTCGACATTTTGACCTTAAAAAGTTCACTATTAAAATTTGAAAATGCATGCCCTAATTTTCATTCCAAGCATAATTCATTTCATAATCGTTGGCTTGTGGAACTATTTCCGAAACCACTTGAAAATAATTAATTGTCCGCCGAAAAAACGGTGAAAAATGAGGGATTTCAGTTAAAACTCATAAAACTTAAGAAATCACTAAATGCTTCCGTAATTAAGTGACTGATTTTCAATGGCCAGGCAAACAAAATAAACGAAAACAGACTCTCAAATAAAAATGATGTAATAGAATTCACTACGCGAACCTCTGCCTAAAATATGATGTAATGCTAGCTGTGCAGTTTCGTTAAAAATTTTGCTCGGATTAAACGTAGCTAAATATTAACTTGATCACCAAGCAAAATCGATTGATTTTGAAGCCTTGATAGTATTGATCGAATAGATTTTCCTTGTTTAACGCACTGCAAACCGATTTCAAGAAGAGAAACTCAAGAATTAAAAGACTTACAAGGATTGGCACCATCCGACACCACTAGCATCCTTAGCGTCTTCAGGTTGATGTTGGAACTGTCCCGCTGCATGGCAAGGGTCCAATGAAGGTCACGTGACTTGACTAGGGCCAGAGACGCTGAAACAAAAAAGATTTATAAAACAAGACGGTACCAACAGCACATTCGTGAAACTATTCGCAAAGTTTACAGGTCTCATAACAAGCACAAGATAACATTCTTGAACTCAACAACTTAATACGTGATGGTAATTAATGCCAACAGTGATGTTTGCTTAAATTTTTAAATATTAATTTCCCTTCAATGTTTTTGGCGAATATGCTGTAACTTACAATAAAGCGTTAAACTGCTTTGGTAAGGATATGTGAAGAAAAATATGCTTTTACATAACTAGAGATTGCCAAAAAGAGTCCAATCACTTTGTAATTTCTTTTTCATTTGATAAAAAACGAGATTGTTTTGATGTCGAAACGACTATCAAAATGATATTGTGAAAAAAATACTGCAGATAAGAATGTTTATCAACAAACCTTTATATTTAGTAATGATGTTCAACCACTGCACTGGATTCTGCTTCATGAGAGCGTATGGCACACATATAACATGCATTCCGGCAAACATGCTCTGAAACATCAAAATAATGTTTCCACAGGTCGGGAAAAATTGAAAACAATTTTCACACGCTGCTTAGAAATTGTTCTCGAAAATAATAACATATTGCTACTGTCCAATTAAGCTAAGTAATTATGGTATATGGATTTTTGTGAGGTTTTTGATTAAAAAAAGCTCACCCAAGGATTCAAAAAAAATGATTCCTCAGGTATTTGGAAAAAATTGGCTTCGTGAACCGACCCTTGGTCGAAAAAATATATGCGTATTGTGCAAGCACAAAAAAAAAACAACATAAATTTCGATTCCGACACAATTCACAAGCATACACAATATCAGCGTCGCTACAAACGGTATTTGTTTACCGAAAAGATCTAATCAAACAAATTTCAATTCTTTTGATCATCCTAGTTGCATTACTCCTTGAAATGTGTAGACGACGAGTAGGCGAGATCCATCTTCCTCGTCACTATGCAAAGCGTGCAGGGGTTACAACTATACATTCTTAATATTTAACAGGCTTTTTATACCGAATATAACGCAGGCTTTGCTTCAGGTTAGACATTGTTACAGGAATGGAGTATTCTATTTGCACCAACACAACATTCACTTACCGCTAAAATCCCATGGACCAAACCCAAACCTCGTTTGAAATCCAGCAGATTAACCAAGATATCACCAGCGTTGTAACTCAGTGCACCCACCAACGATCTGTGACACATGTCATTACAGTCAAACCCATATGCCGGTGTTACTGTTCATTTTCAACCATAAACAATTGTTTTCTATGTTACGTACAGTTAGCACAAGGCAAATACGTTAATACTGTATCATTTCACACTATAAATCAAAACAAACAGCCGCTTTGTATGTCCTAGTCTTTTCAATTTTTCTTTCAATCTGTTAGTTTTTGACTCGAAGTCCCCAATATCGATTGGTCTCAAAGAAGCAAAACATTGAAATGCAAATTTTCTCACTCACATACATATTTGACGTCATAAACCTACTTTAAGTTGTTTACATTTGAGGTATTTTAGTTCGAGTTTTACTAAAATTAAGGTAACTACTATGGCCAGATTAAGACTAACCCAAAGAATAAAACTACTCCCACCTTTAACCAAACCAACCTGAAATCAGGATATGACGTCAGAATAATCAGATGTGCTTATAAGTGAAATAAAATATACGTTTTAAAATCTACTTGGGGATATGTAAAGCAAAAAAGCTTACAGAGTAACGCGGATTTTCAGTATGGTTTTAGACTGGAAGGAAGCCCTCAGTTTAGGCTTGCAGGCCAATTGATTAGCATTAGTGCTAATAAACTGTTTTGCCAGAGTGCAAAGAGCCACCAGCTTTTGTGATAGACGTCATTATAGACTATTTTTCGTCCATAAAATTTTAAACGGCCAGCACGGTGAAAGTAAAATAATGAGCTAAAGTAACATGCCAGCTGCTTAAAATAGTGAACAAAATTACCAATTGACCAGACAATTACGCCAACTCCACCCAAGCAATTAGCAGTAATGGAGGAATCGTAAAATACAAACGTCCTAATGGCACGAAGCTGACAGTAAAGAACGACGTCGAAAAAATCCAACTCCAATTGAACAATAAGTTTTAAAAAACGGCTTAAAAATTATTTTTCTTACTTGCAATGGCGATGTATAGCAGTTCGAGTGTGAGCCACACCCATTACACTTCCTTCCTTTCCAGTTTTGTATTCAATATAAGCAAGCTGCCCGGGGATTGTGTGGCCCGAAGGCTCCCAGTTATTCGGTGGCTTCGATAGGTTTCGAGAGTCCGTTAATATCCACTGCAGTTTTGGCCAGCCTAGAAATGAAAGTCAAATCGTGTAAATTTGATAACAGCAAAACGAGAGCACATTTGAAGCAATAGGGTGCGGCACAGCTTTGCGTAAACCAGCGCAGTCAAAAAATCTGAATCTAATTCAACAGCCAAGGAGTTTGATTCCTTCTGTCGTCGCTGATTTTGCTAGTACAATACTGGGGTATGTTTAACACCAAAAATTGCTTTATTGTGTTTGACTAATTTTATGACAAAACTAAATCGCAATATATCTTACATTTCTTTGAAAAAATAAAACTAACGACATAAAACCAGCACGGAAGTAATCACACGGAGGATTTCTTGTTTTTTTTTCTAGTTCACAGTAATTGCTTTGAACTAAACTTTCAAAGCAAGCAAATAAGTTCATTATTGCGCTTTTTAAAAGAAGTTACGTGTTGTTATAACAGCAGCACAGGTCAGGATGCCAACCAAAGTTGACAAATGGACGAATCGTGCAGTTGCAAAGCAACAAATGTTTGTGATCGTTAACTGTCAGATCTGCGCACGTTTTTATCGGCCTATTTCTTTTTCATATGACATTGTCGGGTTGTCTTTTTAATTAAATAAATCAATAAACAAATCATTAGTCGAGGGTCAAACATTTTCTTCGTAAATTAAATCGCTCGAAAACCATAGTTTCAAGATCTATATTTAGCGCAGATAAACCATTCATACATTTAAGCCAATAAGAATTAGGTTACACAACGGAGGGAGATAATGAGCTTCCAAGTTGAAGATAATTACGAAGTGGGATTATTTTAGACAACATCCAGTGAAGAAGGCTAAGAAGTGGAAAAACAAACTCTCATTTCTGCTATAAAATAATCAATAGGATAATATAAGAACTTAGGTAATGTTAACAACTACAAAGTTTTTCAATAGAAGACAATATTCTGTAGATCTCAACTTAACGTTTAGCAATTTTAACTGAAGTGGAAGACCCAGAATGAACTATATCAATCCCAACAAAAAATGCAAGATACTAACAAAAATTAGGCTTACAGTTTCATAGCGTCGAGCACCACATGATCAAGTGTGGCAATCTAAACCCAGAGCAACCAACCCAAATCAGGTCTTACATCAGTGAATTAAACAAAAATATTTTCTTAGCATACCCTAGCAGATTGCTCAACGTTACCTTTCAGCTGGTTCACTTCTCCTTTGTCGTTTTTGGGCAGCGCTTTCATGCAGTGGTCAGTGGTGAGTGCCACTTCCACAGCACAACTGCCCAGCAAGAACCCAAGTTGGGAGCTTCCTGGATCCTAGAAAAACATGGACCCATTTAAGAAACAAGCGCGGGCAGGATAATGCAAGAAAAATCAGTTTTGAAAGAACGCCGCAGAATGTGCGTTCGGGTGTGAAAAAGCAACTGTATTTGTTCCCACCTCAGTGTGTCCAATCTACTCCAACTAAGACAAACACAAACTGAAACATCATGACTAAATCACTTCTTTACAAAAAAAAAACTGGGTAAGATATTTTTTAACTGTACATTAATAGATTATTATCGTCCATTAAGTTATGAAATTCCCACCGCATATGCAAATCCGCTGAGCCGCTTGATATACAGCACGAATTCAAAAGAGTCTAATTTCTTCAGTAAGGAACAATTAAACATTTGTTTCACAATATTTTGATCGTTTCAATTTGTTCCAGGGAAAGGACTTCCAGTTTTAGCTGGTATTTTGCCATGTAAAATGAACACTTCCGGCCTTCGCAAAACATTACATCAGCCAGACTTACCTCAGAATGCATGGGCACTTCGACGACTACCGGAACTAATCCAGCCAGCAAACAACCGTAGAAAGCACAACTAAATGGGATTGGTTCAGTGTTGGGATAAACTAGAGCAACTCGTTGACCTGCTTGAAGATTGTGCTTCTTATTGGTAAGTGTATAAGCGACTTTTCGCATCCGAGACAAAAGTTTTCCTGATAAGTAAATAGATTGCGTTATTCATATAAGAACAACAAATTCTCAAGTACGCAATCAAAATTTCGGTTATAAAAAAGCTAATAAGGCAGAAAAAAAATGTTAATTTTGAATACCGTTGTTTGATCTACAAAAATCACTATTTTTGCACGCATGCAAACCCCAGAAAACATAAGATGAAAGACCGCAGAAAAGCAATTTCTGCAGATGGCATCTTCCATTCGTGCGCATGAAACAAGCTCTCGGCGTTTGTCTAAACATATCAACGCAGAGCGCCCTTTTTTGGGATATTGTTGCGAGCTTTTAATCAGGTTGGGTCACCGTTAGGAGTAAATTGCCAGGTGACACCATCAGCACAGTGCCGAAACAATGAAAATAGATTCTAGTTCAATCACTGTTTGTTGTTTTTGTTTTACTAATTACTGAAAAAAAGCATAAGCACGATCGATTGTATGCTAAACTGTAAGCAAACAAATACTGTGAGTCAAGAAAAAAAAACCTATCTCTACACATACCATATGTAAGTGTGCTATATTGCTTTCCATTGCGATCAACAGAAGTAAGACAGGCTGCTTTGGGGTTAGCGGTGCCGCACCTAAAAAATACCCTTGTCAAAAACAATTTCAAAAAGTGACGAGAAAAGAATTCAATTGCTAAGCTGTCCTAACCAGGAAAACAGCAAAGGGACCTTAAAGTCTCTGAGTCAAGCTACCACCTAGCACGTGTTTACCACTGCAGGCACTCGAGGCTCAAGAAAATCCATAAGACTTTGGTGACATCAAATTTAAGCATATTACGCAACACTGAAGCAACATAGCTGTGTTTTGATGGATCACCTAGTTTTCATTGTCAGAACCCATCAAAACTGCTTTTAACTGGACAGTTCATAAAACACTATTTTCGACCAAAAAATGACGTAATATGGAAGTTAGAGTACACCATTATTCAGACAAGCAGTAAATATTTGACAAAGTCGTACCACACGGGCTAAAACAAGCAAAACTTATCTCAAAGCAGTCTATCTACGCACGAAATGTAATAAAACTTCGACCGGAAGATATCGAACATTTTGGTTAAAGCCTTCTTTTTCGATTTCTTTGGACTTTTGCGAGAACGCCAACAGCAATCCAAGAAATGGAAAAAACAAACACGTACGAATTAACAGCTGATGAGAAGATTTATGTTTTGAAAAGTACAAAAATGTTCGCTTTTCGGCGAAAAGTTTCCACTTGAATACATTGCATTGCAGTCATGCTTCACGATACGACTGTATTTCAACCAAGTTTTTGAAAGTTTTTGTCAAAAACAGCCAAGCAATTCAGCGCTTTAAATTTTGTACTAAATTAGTTCATATTCAGTAATTTAAACTTTAAAGAGTCCAAGTCGTGAGGTTTAAAGTCAAAATTGAGGAAACTACTGCGATTGCTGCACCTTCACAATCTCATACTAAATATAGTGGACAAAACCAAGGTTTACCTGTGTATGGAAGCTTCGACCGAATGGGGTACATTGATCTGAGTACTCAGAGGGGTTCCTTCTCGTGGGGCTGTGACTGTACCTTCAGGTTTGGGGCAGTTTTCATCTAACAGCAGGTTTTCCATCAGTTCCTCCTACATCGATTGTAAATCACACGTAAATTACAGAGTTATAATGCCAGTATTTGCGTTCAAGTCGATAAAGCATCGAAACAAATTGGTCCTCCTTGGCAAAACAAGCAGGTTGTCATAACCACAAGTGTGCAGTAATAATACTGTTGCCAAAAATAGGTCTGCTTAAGATTCATTTGGAAAAGAAAGAAACCACTGTACTACACTGCTAGTATACATATTACCTAAAACCTTGCAAATATAGTGAAATATTCAATGTCATATAGTACACTACGAAATGAGACAGTTTACCTGATCGTCTTGAAAATATTCAGCGAGTGGCTTCTTTTTAGGTCTCTGAAACAGAAAAACAATCAATAACCTAAAGCTGCACACCAAAAAATCGAAATGATCGTCATTAAACAGCATTGAGACAAGCTTTCAATCCAATTCGTAACCATAGGAACAAATTGATAGATCTTGCAGGCAATGGAATCATTGGACTGAAGTCATTATCAAGAACAGAACGAAACTTTCACTTTCATAAACTAAAGCAACAAAGTTGCTTTGTTTGGAAGAAGGCGACAAAAGCACAAACACATATTTTAAGAGTGATGCTGGCAATATTTTCTGCTCCAAGCCTAGCTCTTTGCAGTTTGTTTTGCACAATACCCTTTTGTTTTGTTGATTCAAGTATTGCTGCAGAGCGATGCACTTTTCAAGACATAGGTAAAAAAGCTTCTTGAATTCTTGATACATTAAATCAAAGTAATGACGTCATTTTAGTCAAGCGGAACGAATGTGCGACTTGTTGATAACAAAGTAACAAAGTGATCTAACGAAATTGTTCTTGGAAAAGCAAAAGAACTCCTGTCCTAAAAATGCATCGAAACAAAAACTTGATGGCGGATAAGTGACGTCACCACATTGCAACAGTTTGAACTTGAATCAGTTCACTAAACCGTGATGAGCAATTAGTGATTACTTACCAAGTTTTATTTTTACATTAAGCAATCGATAAATCAATCATTTTTTATTCGCCAAGTGAACCGCTACGCACGTTAGGCAGATGTTAAAAAACCAACGTAGATGCAAATTTTACCAGCAAAAACTGCCAGTACTAAATTGGTAGTAGAAGAGGTCAAAAATTGACTAAAAAATTTGGTATCTGCAATGCCTAAAAGTTAATTGCAACGAATTTGCATGCAGTAGAAGCATGGGGCCTAGTCTCTCTTCGTCACACAATTCAATATTGAAGGCCTTCAAGTAACCATCATCAAATGAACACTTAAAATCATCACTTAAGTAACCATGAAGTGATGACGTCAAAAAATCAAGATTTTCAAATAATTAAAACAGCCCAAACTTTAAAAATTTTCACTTTGAGTCAATATTCGCACAAGCATTAAATTTACATGTTAAAAAGCATCTTACTTTCAACGTGAGAAGAAGTTGCTGTATCTTAGTTGAAACTTTGTTGGGTCCAACGGCTGTGAAAGAAAAAGAAAGTAAACAGAGATTTTCCTATAGCATTTAGAATTCAAATGGATTTATCCAGTGATGTGAACTACTCTACGTTGTAGTGACTGTTACACCATCGAAATGAAATCCAAATTAGGTTGATTGATGCTTCACGGCCCATATCTGAGGGATGGGGGCAAGGAAACACTCCAATGAGACCCAACACTCGGACCACCTCCAAGGTCTGGACCAGATTTCAAAGATCGAAAAAATGAAGATAGTTTTCCTTAGCGAAGCAGAGGACCAAGATCCTGTTGAGAGTGGTCACATGTGTTGGTAGGCCCCCTAATCATACAGGTACAAAACTCATAAAACATTGCATATGCAGGTTTAAATTTTATGCTCGGCAATCAAAGTCCACGCTGCAAGGAAATCATCTATTATATCATTGATAATACACAATTTACAGCACTTAAAAAGTTTTACAATAGGGAATGTTTGGTTTTCCAGTCAAATGGAAACCATACCGTCAAGCGTAAAATATACTTACAATTGAATCTGCACTTAACCCGCTTGGTCCAACATATTGTACGTGCCAATTCGTAAGCCTTGTAGTTACGAGTACGCACAGCGCAAAAAAAAAAAAAAATTGAGCAAAATAACGGATTAAGAGAAAAACAATGCGGCAAAATTCTTTAAACGTTGTTTTAATGAGATTCTATTAGGACGAAGCTTACATCACTTCAAAGCGTAGGCATATAAAACCAAGCAGCTGCCCGCTATATATGCGTTTGAAGTCAAAGATTGTCACAAAACTAGAGGTCACATACCTGGCAGTGACTGGTCTAAACTGGTCAAAGACGGTCTCGGCGATTTCTGAACTTTACCAGATCCATCAAAGGAAGTCATCGCTGGAACAGATGCTGATGGGGGTATCATGTTGTTCGTAACCGATATGTTAGCGACATCTGGTGGTATGTCTTGCGACATGGGTCTGCCTCCTGCCAAAAACGTCATCATTAAGTATTTATTAAAACCGGCACGTTCCTAGGAGTCAGTCGCTTAGCGAAGTTGCAAAACAAAGCTACAGTAGAATCACGAAATTACACCTCTCGCGTGTTTCTCTGATGAGAGCGATTCGCGAACTCTTTTTGTACGCAATTAATCAATATAATGATTGGCCAAAAGCATGACGTAGGCTCGTAGACAATAATTACGCATCGTTGCAGATTCCAGACGAAACTACTTTCAAGAAAGTTTGATTGATAAATCAAAACTCTGAACACCAAGCATTAGAGGAAATAAATTAAAAGTTATCTTGAATTTTACACTGTTGTCGACTGTGATTGTGGACGGAAACAAAAACGCAAAACTTAAATTTTTCTGGAAACTTTTACTCATATTGCTATTGCTGTATCTCAAGCACGCAAATAGCAAAAAAAAGACCAGCAACTCATCTTAAAAAAAAAACAGCGCAGTTTTGCGATTAAATCTTAAGTCACTTTTACACTTATTCAAATGCTTTCAACTAAAGTTCTTGATTTCACGACAAAACGGCTGGAACAAATAAGTAGTCAACGCAAGTAAAACTAGGTGATCCAATATCTGAGTTGTATTCTTTAGCACATTCTACACCGTTTTGTATCAAGGTTTTAACCGTATACAAAAAAGTGGATTTCGAAATATTCAAGCCAAAACTCGTGAGATAATTACTTATAACTTTACTGTACGTAGATAGCAAACAGAACCTTAGCATATCAAAGACAGCATAATCTTTGAGTTCCTACGCAGTGGCGCATCATGAGTCATTGAAGATGAACAGCTTTTCCTACAACATTAGTGCATCAAATATCACATTCCCACTGACCTGGAAGTATTTGAGGCATAATATCTGCTAGTTTTTTGGCAAGAGGAGTTGGCGGGGAATATCTCGGAACTCTTTGTGGGGAGTCAATACGAGTTTGTTCGTCTTTCAAATCACCAGATGACGTGGTATCGCTTGAAATTGTAGTCTGTGATCCAGACAATTTCTTTCTTCGTTCCTGCGAAGACGTTTATTGGTGTTCAAGAAGCCTTCACAATATATGCAACTACGCAGCTTTCAATCAAGACATCATTTGATTAATCTAATCTCTGTACAACACTAATAATCAATCGTTGATAAATTCTGAACAAGCAAATCCTCTCTAGCAAGCCAATAGCATAATTTTTAATACGATACAAAACTTAAAAAGCAAATCATTGCGGTCCCCAACACAAAGTTTAATATAGTTACGTGGCCAACTTTGAAATACATGGTCCAAACATTTCAACAATTCCGCAAGGAAAAATTTTACAAGTGCATCATACAGCTGCAATAAAAGCAAAATGCAAGAGGGAAGCATATTGCATATAGCTTCTATTTGAGCTTATAAGCTGTCTATCACTAAGTAGTTTGCACTTTGCATGCTGCATGTTTTCAATTCTGCTTGCTGCAAAAACAGCTGAACAGCGATGCAACATTCGTATGAATTATTTAATACGAGTGTAGATTTGAGAGTCTTTTGACAAACACGGAATAAAGACGAAGTTTCGAACTATTTTGTTGAGTTAATGCTACTAAAAAAGAGACAGCGTGCAAGAAAGCTAACAAAGATTTTAGAAGGTGTTTCGACTAAATCTACTTGAAACTGCTTCATGCTGAATATAATCCGATATTGTTAGAAATGGATTTTGCAAACCGCAAAAAGATAATTCTTTTCTTGCCCCATGAAACGATGAAGTGATTTACTGCCTAAAAGCAGTACCAGCTACGGAAGCAGAACTGATCTGAGCATTCTATTGCACAAAATCAGTTATTCACCCGTTACCAATCCTCATTTACGGCTAAATCGTTCGGAGTTTTTCAGCCACAAGTTTAATAAAAAAATAAAAACTTTTGCCCGACAAAAGCGGAAAGACTCAACCTTAATTGAACAATTGTTCTGGTTGCTAAAACGTCCAAAAAGATCGGGAAAATCAATCTCAAAAAGGGAAAAATCCTAACTATCGTTCACCTGGCTTGAAGTATTGATGATTGTTTGATGGGGTGAAGGCATCGAGCGCTGAGTACCCATCGGTGAGGGGGCAGCACTACTGGTAGATGATGTATCTGTTCGCCGCTGGAGGGAGCCATCATCATCAGTGGTCGACACGTCAGTGCCGCAATCTTCGTCTAAAATAGGGTTTTGCCAACAATACACATTTGTACACTATTATTAAGTGTATGAGTTCGAGTTAGCATTTTAGATTTTATCGAAGCCAAAACTTAAGAGCTTTTCCGAAAACATCTGTCTTCAGCTGGGTAGTGGGTAGCCCTCGCAATAAGAAACTCATGGGATCGTTTATTCATTTTATCACTTGTTTCACCATGAGACAGCGCATCAAAAGTAATTGGTGGAACTTAACCTAGCATGTCATGCCAATACAGCATAAAAAGCTTCCAAAGTCATCGTCGTTATAGGTATGCGGTATATTGGTTCTTAGTTCTACCAGTTTCAAACTTAAAAACATGTGGGGAAAAAACAACAGTAAAAAAGCTAAACTCAGTCCTACGATTTTTGCAGATAAAAATAAAGATTTTAATTTTCGCAAAATACGAATTCGTGGTTTCAACCTTGACTATATCTGACAAGAACACTTCAAAACATTTATCCAACGGAAACAAAATAATAGGCCAACCTGAGCTGTCGTCAACGCTATTATGAATCATCAGTGATCTTCGTTTAACGGGTATAGGTAGAACTGGAAGGCGTTTTGACTGGTGCTTCGCTAGAGCTAGTTGAACGGCTTCAGAATGCGCATCTGTTCGAAACCAGTTGCTTCATTACACAATCATCCTCGACAACAAAATTAATAAACTGGTTATCGTGTTTTGGTCTGAGCACTTCGTAGATTTTTGTAGATCATTTTGTCTTCAACGAAAGATATTGTGGAAAGTCACTTCCAAAATAAATCGTTTTGATGAAAAATACTGAGCTTAACTCAACAAACCCTGTTTAGTCTAGTTCACCTTTTAAGTGTACACAAATACTGCCTATAACGCTTCTCGTTTTTTCTCTTTTTCTACTCAAAAATATTCACTTCGAAAAACGTTTTTAGAAAATTACACCACAGAATTCTATTAAACTGCAGGTTTTCGATCGATTTAGTTATTCAGTTTCTCATACTTTCTCAATATCGCGTAACGATCAGACTAGAATGCTAAACTATATTCTATGCTCTAGGTAGAGCTTAAAAAAGGTTGAAAACACAAACACATAGGTCAATTTTAATCCAGAGATAGAAACGCAAAATTACTGAAAACAGCGTGAAATCCTCTTTCGTAAGGTACTAGTGAAATAAAATCGTTGAAATCACCTGATCTGTATCGATCATCCCTTCTTGAATGACGGTTTCGGTGCATGTGTCGGTGCTGTCGTCTTTTCACTTCTCTGTGCGCAACTCCTTCCTTTAATTGCGTCACTGCCACTGAAATTCAATCAAGTTCATTCATTACTTGAATCGAAAATCTTCTTCAAACTTCAATTGCGTACGTTCATTACATGCATATTTATAAACCAGTATGTAACAACCATTATCACAAAAATAAGCAAACTGTAAACATGCAAAACCAATTTGATAAAATTCAAGTGAAAGTGCCGAAATATTTCGCTTCAAGATGGATTTCACAAACTAAAGTTGTTAGACGTTTCAAGCTCCAGGTTCAATTCTCAAACTAGAAATCGGGGTGTCCTGAGAAACACAATTCACGCTTAAATCTTACTAGGGCCAATAAGCATACCTATCATCTTGTCCCAGCCTGACAAAATGCAACAAAATAAACCCAAAAAGTGATGCTTTGCCTTGATAAGATAAGTCGAAGGAGGAGGTTAAGTGAATTGACTTAACTTATCTGGGTTTTGTTATAAAGCTACAAAATCTATATATGTAATGTAACCATTACTTGTTTCACTGAGTTATTCTCACGTTACGCCACTGGATTTTACCAGCATTAATGAATTCTTAACAAATTAACTACCTGCACTCAACTTAAAACAAGATCCTAAAAATAATGGTTGAACTTGACAAAGAGGCTTCTTGATTCTTTTCTAAATGGAAAAAAAACTCAGCTCAACAAGTTTAAAACAAAGATACGATGGCTTGTCAATTGCCAGGTCTGAACTACCAGTGAATTATATGCAACTCTCAAAGGTATCTTTCGCCGAAGACTACGCTACCACTCTAGTCCCAAGGGCGATTTTTGACTTAGTGCAACTGAGTTAAAACCGTGATGAGCAATCGCATAAATATTATTTGTTAAACTTTTTACGTAAATTATTATAAACAAATAATACAAACATCGCACGACTGATACAAGAGAGACAGGCTTTACAACCTTTCTTTAGAAATCAAGCAAAGATTGGTTTTACAAATCAAGCAACAATTTGCATTCTGCTTGAGATTGATAACGGTTTAAGAATAAAACTAAACATTTCTAGTTCAAATATGTTTAGCATATTTTTCTCTAATTTCCTCTTTCTAGCTGTGCGCCGACCCCATCTTTCTTCTACCAAGCATGCTTCGTTTAAACCTTTCGTTTTCTTTCAAACTTTAAGCTGCTTCTTTTACGCCTCTACTGAACAAATGAATAGTTTAAAAAATGAACAGTTAGTACTAGTATGTATCATGAAATCTAACTAAACTAAATTGCCAGTTGCAGACTCGAATGAGAACTGTAAAATTACTGGGCAATTAAGTTTGAATTAGAGTTGTTAAGCAATTGAAATCCATTGTTCAACGTTCGAGATCATTTAAGCTTCAATTACATTGTGGGGCAATTACAGTGAAATAAGAGAATTTTTTTCTTTATTGAAGTTCATCGCTACGCTATTGCCTCGCTTAGCGGCTTTGTTTATTGTTAATCAATTACAAAAGCAGCAGCCGGTAGCATACTCCAGAAACTTCATTTCAGCAGTTAACAAAGCTTCAAAAATCATCAATAAAGCACTTTATAACGTCTCTTATATGGATGCGATAGCGCGCATTAAAAGAAGTACTTTTAAGAGGAAAAATGAATAAAATAGGAGCTAAAAAAGTTCAAATACTGTAGCTTAAAAACGATATTTGCATATAAATAACTGAAAAAGAAAGAGCCACAAAATAGGGATTGATCTTCTCACAAACCGAAAGATGATGTTCGAGAATATTTTAGATTTTGAAGTTTATGGACATAATTGATACTAACGATAAAACAAGATCAATGTGCTATGTATTACTGTATTATGTCAACCAGAAAAATTTGATCAAACTGAAAGACGCTGCCAGTTTTACTTCGTTGCATTTTCCTAAAACTCTAACAAAAACGTTTGAAAAGGATAATATTTCTTTTGTATGTTGGCATTTTTCGTTCGGGTTTTTTTATGACTGTTACGATTCCAACATACTGTATTTTTCAGCAAAATGATAGCAATAATAAGTTGTCTCTAACTCACAGGAACTGAGATAGGTTAGCGTAATATTTCCCCTTAAAATAACTGAAAAATACGAACAGTATCAAATGGTTGCATAATTTTGTCAGCTTTGAACGGTAATTCCTAGAAAATTGCGTAAAAAAGGAATGACTTGTCACGCACCTACAAGACAAAAGCAATACACGCTCCAAATATTTTGCTAATTTCTCAACATGTGGTAACCTGCCAATCAAGTTGAACGAAACATTTCGGATATAAGAAATGGATAGCACTAATTCAATTCAAATACAATGCATTTTGCTCCAAAAAATTGCAAAAGTGTTCAATGTCTGCAAGAATTAAAAAAATAACAAAAAAACAGCGGAACTGGATAACTGTTCCCACGTGCTGATGGAAAATGGGACATAAGTTCTAACCTGCGCTTCGCTGGTGCATAAAAAGGTTTAGCTCTTGGACACTATTCAGGTACTTGAGATTTGATACGTCAACAAAATATCTCAGCAAGCTGCAGAGGCAAAGCTATTTGTGGTTGATTTTATGTTTTTATTAATGAAGTCATCCTTGCATTTTGACAGTTTTTCCAAGTACAGCTTGTTCTTTGGCAGCATGACCAACTGCATCCATGCCAACGTTTTGCTGTACAAGACTATTCGCAACAATGCATTTCCATTGCAAAGAAAGCAATTAGGCAAAGTGATATTTTTTCTCGTAAAGCTAAGCTTATTACACTTGACGGCACAATCTCTTGTCCGGCTAAGAAAGCTCAACGTTATCGGTGATTGCAGTGATTGAGCAATACGATCTTTTTCCATCAACTGCATTTTGTTGCAATTTTACCAACTTTAATTCTAAGAAAAAGCGATTTCAATTTAAGATGCCAACAGTATATCTCATTTTTGTGATAACGTTGAATCGCTTCTTGAAAGAACGATGTATTAAATACCCAAACATAATCGGTAGTTTTCAAGCAGTTTCAAACACTAGTTTACTACTACACCATCGGGGCAACGATGTGATACACTTGAGTATTTAGCATCTTCAGACGATATGGATTTTTAAGACGTTACAAAATCTATAAAGTACCAAGAAAAATTGAAAATCGCCAATAGCAACCACAGTATATAAAGTGCGCGTTAGTGAGATAGTTTTTGCGAAACCAATATGCAGATTTAGCCATTTTTTAACTGTGCAAGCTACTCCAATCTTGTAACGCTATTGATTGAAAGGTCCATTTTAAAGATGTCCACGTGTAAGAAGATATAATAACAACGATGAAGCATCGTTTACTCGCTTTCCTTGAATTCAGTCGATTTCGATGGCACATAGCAGATAACTTTTCCCAAATTGACTCTGACCAAAACTGAAACAACCTCAGCATCTGATTTCAATCAATTAAGTTCACTGCAATGCAGCTGCCTTTGTGAAAACACAAAAGAAGGTTATCACAAAAACAAACTAGGTGAAAACGGGCGTAAGTCACTGATTGTGAATGGGCAGAATATAAATTGAGCTCACGATACTTATCTCCTACATTTACTAGTAACCTCCCAGTACCCATTCGCGTTTAAAATCTGTATGTCAAATTCTTTTGGCCCTTGTTTTATGTTTTTTTTTTCCTTTTTGTGTGTATTCTAACGTTGAGACAAATGAACTTCTGTTATCTGATAAAATGGAAAATATTGCTTTTGGACTTTATGTATCTTTGAATTGTTTAGAATGAGACAAAACTTACAAAATACATACAGGAAGCTGGCTAAAAAGTTGCCAATACGCCAATTACAAAAAATCAAGACAGAACTGCTTTGAAACTCGGAGACTAGGCTACTCTTGGCGCAGTTGCAGTGGAAGACCAATTGGCAGAAGAAGGCTCATTCTGGGGAATTTTATTAGTGGGGAAGAAACCACAAAGATACAATCCGTGGTAGTCTATAAAGCTCAAGTAATTGGCATACTAGGTTATAAATAGTTTCAAAAACTTGAGCAGATTAGATCATCTCACCCAACGGTTCTGAAAGTTGCTGATGAAAACTAACAGTCTGAAATATTACAATCTAGCTCTGTGAACGTTCGATCTCCAATCTTACAACAGACAACGAAAAAACACACAGTCAACGAACATTAAATTCATATTCAACATAATAGTCTCAGTTGAGAGAGACCTTTATGTGTGCTTCTCAATTCAGCCTCAGTGTATTGAATATTCGATTTTTCCTTTTGTTTGTTGTTTCTTGCATTGGTATTCTGCAGGTGACATTTCTTGTTGAATGTTTATGCCAAACAAAGCAAACATTTTTTGTCAAAATACCCCAGATATCAATCAGCTTATTGATATTTCAAGTAATCAAGTAACGACACTTTTGTGAAGGGACATCATAAAAATTTACTCTAAACGTTTTCCCAAAGGCAGACAGTGTAAATATCATCTCGTCAAACGAATGCTACAATCTGTCGTGCTAAATGGAACCTTATGTAAGTATAAAAGTAGATGCAATTAACCATTGAGCCAGACAAGCAAGCCAGAGCATAGGTTGGAATTTTCAAGAGCAGAAGGCATTGTATAGTTTCATCGATACGCATGTCCAGCTGCTCAGGCATTCAGTACGTCAGTAAGTTTTATTTCGAGACAGAAATGAATTAGTTTGGCAATCACTGCAATAAACTTTCACGTTTTTAAAACGATCAAGAAACATTATTGCGAAAATTCTGTTAAGTACGTACAATGTCACCGTAACCGCCAACAAGACCTACTGGTACTTGTAAGAGTTATGAAGTACCGTATCAAAAGCACCTCTACGTTTAAGGATGTCAACTTCGTACTAATGAACTTGAGATCTACGAAACTTCACATAACAAATATTCTATACAATCTGGAGGGGCTCGCTTTATATTCATCAGTGCTGTTTATTCGCATAAACGCACTGCCGATTTATTACATAAAAAATGCTGGTGCTTCGGAGTAATTCAGAATTTCCGAAACGTGCATGACCTTTCCTCCCAAAACAGTGGTATGGTCAAAAAGAAACAATCTTATGGCACTCAAAATGATAGGGAAATGGAAAAACCACGAAAAGCTAATACAGCCTCTGCTGGACTCGTCCGGTATCAAGACGTGAAGAATTGCAGGTCAACACCGGATAAAATCTGACGTGAGCGCGAACTATTCCGATTCGAGGATTTTGCCTGCTGTCAGATCCACTAAAACTACTTAAATTACAACTAATTCAACCGGCAGTTATGTATGTTCCACGAAAACGAATCACACAACACAAATGACAAATATGCTGAATAACCATAACGAAACTAAGCTGAAGATGGTATCCAATTGTAATTGTGTACGTTACATGAAAAGTGCTTTCAATTCCTTATTTAACTTGTGATTTTTTTTTAATGAAAAATATGCTGTCAACTAATTCCACAAGAGCAACACAGCGTTGCTTCAAACATACAGCAATAAATCATCAATAACATTTTGGGATAAGTTTTTTAGTGACCGAAAATGGGGGAAATTACTAAATGCTGAAGTTTGCATACTATTAATTTGCGTGTGGAATTCAAAAAATGCTTAAAATCAAAAAACTCTTAAGTGTTATGAATGTGTTTTGATTTTAAACAACGGAGCTTGACCCCTGTTTGAGCCTCAGATCAAATGTCTTTACGTATCGCATTACGCTTGTTCTCAATTAGCTCAAGATATGTACTGTCGCTTCGAAGAAAAACAAACATGTAAAGATATTACCGCGTAACGATTTCTCAAATCGCAAGCTTTTTACAAATGCGGTGATTTCTGCTACCTGCATGAGAGTGCACGTCCGCACTGCAGCAAAAAATTTTCGCAAGGCTTTATTTCACCGGAAATTTTTATCTTGTTTTTTATTAATTCTGACGCAAATATAACCCTAACTCAAATGCTTACTCTAAAACTATTCCCAAATCGAACCCTAACCCAAACTCTAACCTAAACCCTAATCTTAATCCATAAAAAAGAGAATGAAAAAACTGCGGATGAATATTTCTCATTTTCGTTTTATTCTCTTCAACTTGAAAATTTTCGGTGAAATAGTCACTACCAAAATTTTATTGCTACGAAAAAAGAGCAAGCAGTTGCAAAATGCGTCACTTTCTCAATTCTAACTTTTGGGAGAATTTTCTGATTTAAATTTTGGTAAAAAAACTGATTTTCACAAGACGTGTGAGCCAGCAGAATAGAAAACATCAAAAATCGGCTGTAAAATAAACTTCTATGCCGGATAATGACGACCAATGCGCAACAGAGCGGCACAAAATCATTAATTTGCAGATGCAAGCAACAGCAATTCAGTGTGTGTTCTGTCACCAGTCACTGTACAGTGGACATTCATTCATATTTCATGATCAAAAAACAGCGAGTCAAATTAAGGCCATGAACAGAGATGAACAATGGCAAAGAAGTTTGAGCAGATTTAACTTCAATCAATTGAGGTTAAAGTAGCATTTATTTTAAAACATTACTGTACATTGCACGTTGGATTTTGAGTCATGACTGGCTGTTTCTGAAAACGTTTAGAACTCGCTTTTTACTTGTTTAGTTTGGGAAAAACGTTTATTTTACTGGCTGGATGGAGCTGAAGGATCAGTTCAAATGAACGGCTGCGCAAAATCCAGCCAAACAAAACATAAAATTGATCTAATTGATATCCAATTAAACCACGTTTGTAAGTTAGTGCCGCGCTGTACTTAAACCAACTTAATTTGTTCTGGAGTAGTTCTTTTTTCAGGAGTATAAACTTGGGTACGCTCATTTTGACCAGCTAAAATCGTGCGTTTAAAAAAACACTCAAGTTGTTTTCATAAACTAAACAATTAAAGTGTAGCACTAATAGGAGCTGTTGTGGCTTTGAGATAACAAAAAGATATCAGTCCCTCAATTCCTCAACCTCAAGCTGTAACATACATTTTTTATTGTTCTTATCTTGTGATGTCCTTCACAGCCCCACATTCCGGTGCGAGTCTTCAAAGACAACTTTTGTCCTGAAATCCCAAAAGATACTGTCTAGTCGAATTAAAACTATCATACTCAAACTACAGTGGTTGAGCTGTAGCTTTGAAACAAAAATTGCAGTTTATAAAGACTTAAAATGCTGACTGCTAGCTCTTGCTGGGCTGCATTTCATAGTTGAGCGGCTTGGTCATTGTTGAAATCGACCAGACACGCAGTTTAGTCATTTCGAAAATATGCGCTCATATGCAACACAAAAGAAATCACGCTGTGATGAGCACAAATTAGATCTTCTTATGAAGAAGTCAATCAACTAATGGAAATAATGACCACACAAGTGAAAATAACTATAATGGCAGAAGACGATCAACATTTAGACAGAACTCACCACCTGCTGTAGGGATCATGCAACTTGATTTACAGAATGTGCAAATCAGATACTTCTACGCAAAACGCACTAAGGCGTTAAAGCGGTATGGTTTATGCACTATGAAATCTATGGTTTTTGTCCGCAAAAGAGTTGCTAAATTATTTCGCAGGCTTAGTAAATCCGATTGGACTAAAGTGCGACAGTGCCGTTGAAGCTTGCCGCAAAATTTTACTATTAAAGAATTATTTCACACAATAATTCAACCTCGACCCTTAACTAACTGTGGCAAAGTTTTTTTAAAATAACTTTACTATACCGTAGGCGAAGTGTGGGTAAACTTATTCAATTGTACCTAAATCGTCACCAACAAAACTAAGAGCTCCAAATAAGCATGGCAGTGGTTAAGAGAGTAGTAGGGTACCAGCAAACGTTAAAGCTTATGAGCCAATGCAATATTGCAAATCGGAGGTTTTGAAGAAACTCCGTACTTGATCGAAGATATATGAAGGGGGTAAGGTAAAACTGAATATTGTCAATCGTTCTAGTCACATCAAGTGACCAAGCCCAATTTGGTGAAACCCCCCTTTTTTCATTCATTTTGGGTTGGGGGGGATAAAATAGACTTTATTTGATTCCCTCAAGCCCAATTTGGACGAAAAAGGGTGGGTTTACTAAAATTGGATTGATCACGTGATGGTTGATAATATTCATTCTAACTTTACCCACATGAACAACCTATTCGACTGAAAACAAACTCATCAAAACTGGCATTGTTAGAATAACTTCTGCAGAACAAAATTTGTTTGTAGTACTTTAGTGATTTCAGATCACTGAAGAATGCGATAGCAGGTCTAACTGAGCCTTAGCTCCACGTGAGCAAAGATACAATAAAGGATACGAATGGATTTTGTGGATGACTGTGAAATGGGTGGAAGCTGAAGTTATTGATTTTGGAATGGAGTGCAAAAAGATTTACAAGAAAAAGATGAATATTCGTGCAATAATACAAATACACGCGAAAATTTACATTACCGGTAGGCGGTACCGAGAAATTTTTTCCGTGGTAACACTGTTCTCACTGCAGTTGAAAGTTCGCGCAGGTCAGTTAGTTGAAAGCTGCTCAGACAGACATAATTTGCGAAGCACGATTTCAATACTGACATATCCTATCCCTAACGACCGTGACATTAACGTGTACATCGAACCGGAAATCGTATAAATTAATGATTTTTGCAACAACTATTTCAATCGCATATAGAATAAAAACTTGAAAAAACGTTAGAAATTTGACTAATGGTAAAAGCAAGCATCTAGGATGGAATAGCTTTTGACTTCATCTAAGCGTGATGAAGGATGGGAGAAGATCGTGAAGTGTGGCGGCTCAATTTTTAGCCGAAACCGACATTAACGAGCAGGCAAAAGGACGCAACTATAAAGACAAGAGACGTATTCTGTAGAGAGGAAGTTCGTGCTTCGAAAAATAACACCGTAATTTAATTATTAATATCATATCAAATCACAACTATTTCTCTTTATCAATAATTTTGCATTGTTTTATCACAAAGACGCTGCAGTTTTTCCAACCACAAACGTAAATATGATAATGCAAATAATACCGCAAGTTAATCATCATCCACAGTAGTAATCGATTTCGAGCTGCTGTCAGCAACTTAACAACTTGAATTATTTGCTACGCGGAATCAATCCATGGCAACCAAAATTATCGACTTTTGAAGTATCACGGTATCATTCTTTTTTTTTTTGATCTCCTCATGTAAATGTATGCAAAGGCGAAATATTGGAATAGTCGCTGGTTATAATTTAATTGGTCGGAGCCTCTTATTAACAGGGATAATTATCACGTTGGTTTGATTGTTTCCAATGAAGAATGACTCGAAATGATGAATAGGTTGTTTAAATCATTATTACCGTTGAATAGTTAGCCAAAATGTGGCAAAAATAACAACACCTACTCACGGAGTTGCTTAGCAAAACCTAACCAATTCAAAACGGAAATCAGGCAGTAAAAATTTTACCAGACGTATTTGTGCTGCTGTGCCAAGCTGGCTAATTAAGACAGTTCTCAAACCAAACATGGTGAAGACACTGGATAATTACTCATGTAATATACGCATCAAGAAATGCTCAGCTACATTGCTTGGATGTGCCGAAATCGGTAAGACATTTATGCAAATAACCAGTATAATTATGAATACTTAATTGCTCATGATAGAACTAAATCAAGATCAGCATTAAATAGTTAAGACATTTTTACAGAAAAAAATTTACGACATTAATAAAAAGAAAAAAGAATTTTGTTTACCCCAATAAGGATCTGCAGTGCAATGTGTACATTATTTAATACTAGACTTCAAAAATTCCGTTTTCCTCTCTTAATTTATTAGACCTCCACTGAAACAAACTGGCCAGTTTTCATTCAAGGAATTTTTATCTAAGAGAACTTTGTTTCGTAAGATTTCGCAATCATATAATAGTTGCAATTCCAGTTTACTCCAGTGCAATGATGGAAATTGCAAAAGCTGCAAGGACGCAGAAAATCGATAATCCCTGACTGACTGGAATGTTAACCAATGGTCGTACCTAAAATAGATTGATCCCTAAGACCAATAAAAGAGTTTCGACGAACTTTCTCACAAGAATTCGATAACTTGGTGCAATGCGTAGGCGAAGACAATCAACTGCAATCAAAGCAATAATTGTTTAAGAACTATTTTATAAGATTTGCTTTCACATTGTTATAGTCGTTATGAACAAATTGCTTGCTTATTACATCGTTAAAAGCGTATTGGTCTGACCTCAGTTACAAGATCGAATTCGCTATGCTTTGAGTCTAAAGTAAGAAAAAAGATAAATTCAAAAAATTAAATTGCATCATTTTCGGGTCCAAGACATTTCTGCACAAACTTTTTGTCGCGGCTCCTTTTCGTCATGGACCTTTTCACCACTAATTCCAACTTTGCTCAATTCAAGATTATTTTCGCAAAAACTATTTTTGTTTCGGGTTTATTTACTCCAATACTCCAAGTACGGCAGCAGCTCAAAATACTAAATAGTAAACATCCACGTATCACGGTGTTTCAGGTCTCCTCTGTTGTCTGCGTTTTACATCTAAATCAAATCGGTTCCGACTTCTGAGTAATCGGTAATGCACGTTTCTAACTTCAGCATGTACTGCGCAATTGCTTTCTCCAGCGCTTCCCTGCAGTCTGCATTATTTCAAGTTTTAAAAATTCATTACCTTTGACCAGACCGGGTTCTTTTCATTCGCGATGATTCACAGTGATGACGTCATTTGTGTCAATATTGGACTAAATGTAGTTTTCCAGGTTAGACACAGCAATATAACACAGATTAACACCATGTAAAAACGCTTAAACAGCTGCAAAATCGCAGATACGAAACAAGAAGTGCCTTGATGCAAAAGTTTACGTAGTATTGCTGATCTTACAAGATTTTACAGTACGATACTGGAAGTCAAAACAACCAATGCGATGCTTTGATGACAAATATAACATCATGCGCGATATCATCATTAGAAGACTTCACGGTGTCACCACTTGTGTTATAAACATTGAAACTAACCAATTGGCAAGTTTATGGTAAGAAGATTTAATACCGCTTCGATGTTTTTCTTGATGATAACTGATCGAATCATATTTAAATGTTTGATAAAATTGTAATAATCTTCACATCTATTTTTATGAACAATTTGTAATGCCCGACACTGAATTCATAATCTATTTCGTTAACATTCATTAAAATAGATTTTTAATTAAATATTAATCTGAAGCCGATAGGTTTGCCTTGTTTTATATTTACGAGCTCTTTTCAAAGTAAAACTTTTGAATAACAGTAAAGCATAATAAAAAGCAGGCTTTTGTCTCAGTCAATCAGCATATAACATTTAGTTCAACTTCTTTAAAATTTTAAGCAATTTCTTTTTCAAGCTTTTCTTTTCTTTATTAGTGACACCGCTTTCTTTCTTTTCTAATATTGGAAAATACGCTTTTTGCTTTGATGTAATAAATAATTAGGTGATGTCTAATCCTTGGTTGAATCTGCGAGCATTAATTTCGTCGATTTACTTTACCACTTCAGCACTGGTAATATTTTTTCTTAGCTGTAGGCACTGGGTGTGACTAATAAACGTTATCGTTTCTCATAAAAAGAGTGAAGTTTCTCACCGCGAAGCGCGAGAAAAAAATTAAACGAAATTAAACATAAATACATCATCAAGTTGAAAGGTAGTTAAATCAACTCAAGTAGGTCAAGTTTTTATAGTCTCGATGACACAACTACAACATTCGCTGAGAAAAAATGAGTGGTTTAAAGCGTCTATTTCAAACTATACCTTTCATTACACTAAAAACCGCAAAAACCACAAAACGATCAAAATCTGTAATTTCAAAACCAACATTTTGAACTGACTGACGTCATTTGGATTTTACAACTACAGTACACACTAAAATGTACAAATGTAATACTACATTTCTTAACTCTACATACTGAAATGCCTACGTTATGATTGGTTGAAGGGGATGATGCCTTCCTTACTTACATAGTGAGAAGAAAGTACAGCTACGCAAAAATTATGGTTATTCTAGCAATGTTGATGTTTTTTCAGATTAAAAGTTCAGCTTATGCTTGATTTGAAAGTCAAAACTTGGCCGTAGTAATCTTCTGCTACTTCCGGCAACGTAGAGAGCATGCAGAATGTGTAGAAAAAGACACTGCAGAGCAGAATAAAAAGGTGATGCGCTGTTGGTTTAATCTATTGGGTTTATCGCTTTTGCCGAAGCAAAATACACACAAGTATCTAATGAAATTACGTAGATTTATTTTCTTAAAACGCCAATAATGATTGTTTCTTAAAACGCCAATAATGATTGAAGAATAATCAGTTCAAATTTTGATAGATAATTAAAAGATTTTGCACTGAAATTAATTAGATCGTCATGGATGAAAAAAAATATTCAAAATCAATTGAAGGCACGAGACTTGCCGTCATGGCAAAGCGTGAAAACAAAATATTTTGACAATTTCAGAAGCCTGCAATTACCGTGTAGCGCTGAAAATAACCGCCTACAATTGCAAAACTAGTCACACGAATACTGTCACCTTGATCGAGCAATAAACCAGCTAAACAAATTATCCTAAATTGTTATAAATAAAACGCAGTTTAAGCCGTGAAACATATAGGTTTCCCTTTCGTCTGACCTCTCGGGCCGATGGTATGAAATAGCAATGTACACTAATTTCGAGTTTACGCATTTCTCTATCGCACAAAAAAACTGTGCACTACAATATACCTGAAAGTACTGCGACACAATACGAACGGTGTACACTTTTTGTGTCGACAGCGTAAGATGCGAGGCTCAGTTTCCGACCAGTCAAAGTCAAATACAACAAAAGCAGTCCTGACAAGGCATGCCACCGCCTCAACATTAGTTCTTATTTGTTATGCGTAAGGAAAAAAGTAAATGGGCTTCCATGGGTTTATTTTTTTGCTCACTTCACGCCCATTGACATATATTATTTTTAGCCCATTGACATTGTATATTTTTAGACAACATCGACCAAAACGAAAGGACCATTTCATATAAACTGATCGCAAAAGTCACGAATTAGCATGCTTAAATTCCAGGCTAAAACTTACTCCTACAATGGTGAAAACGATCATAAATTTAACTTTGAATCTACTATAAAATATTTTCAAATACGAACATTAAAGCAAAAATTTGAAGCGTAAAAACAAATCCAACGGCTTAGCAGTTTTCAGGATGATAAGCGGCCTAGCACTGCTCAGGATGATAAGCCTGCGTAAGCATGACTTTTTTCCGATCAACTATTGGGCCAACAGAAGTGCAGAACAGCCATGTAAACTAAACAATCTAATACAGCAGTCAGAAACAACACCAAGAAGAGAGCTCTTTAGTATGCCAAGAGCAACTGAAACATGAACTACCAATGCTGTGACAATAGTGCAACACAAGTAGAAAAAACGTTGTTATTCAAGGGCATGAAAATAAAGAACGCTAATTTTCACCGACAGTTGAGCCTTAGATTTACTCATAAATAATTCAAAATCTTTTTAACTGCCCGTGATAAGAAAAAGAAACCTTGTTTGTATTAAAAAAAAACATTCGTGAGTGGTTCTTTCTTCTGCACCTTTTCGACACCTGGTTAAGTCACATAAATACCTTAACGAGTTTTTCGTCAGGCTGTGGGCCACTATGACGGGTAGGCTGCCAGGTCCCAACACGGCCTAGCAGGCCGTGGTCCCAATTAAAAAAACTCCATATTTATACGTCTTTTCAAAGGACACAAAATAAAGCCTAGGTCATCTTTCACACTATTTCATGAATTCTGCTGATTTGGAACTAGGCAGTTTGCAACTGATACACAAAAAGCCAGGGTATTCTTTGTGCGATTTAGATGAAAAAGAAGCTAAGCAAATTGTCAAAGCTTTATACAGAAGCCGATTTTCAACTCACTGTTCTGAGCAGGAACGACATAGGGCTCCAAGAGTTTCAATCGCTTTTTATCATATCCTTTCTGGGTGATGTCTCCTGCAAAAACATACGTTGTAATTTAGTACATGCAGATCTGCCCAAAGACGCGGTAAAAAACTTCTATAGATGTTTCGAGTGAAGTACTCAACGTTGTTGGCTGGCTTGTAGGAGAATTACAAAAATTTTCTCGGTGCAGTTACGTCTTAGAAGGCCAATTTGCCTGTGACCCTGCCGCAGCAGAATGAGCCGCAGCTTACAAGTCGAGTTTAAGTTCGCAGAACTGACTAGCGCTGTTTTGGGACTGTTAATCCTCCCGAAACAGGACTGTCCACTGTCCAATTCTGTGAACTATATACTGAAATTGGTTATGCAACTATTATCACACACATTCTGTATGTCATACAGAAACTTCAAGCATATATTTCCAAAAATATTCATAACCTAACACACGCAAGCAGAAAACGGGCATAACGTGACGTCAATTAATAGAAAAAGTGGTACTCCTTGATCAATAATGAAAAGGAATGACGTCACTACGAGACACGAGCACTTATTAGTCCATTTGACCAATGCTAGCGCAGCAACCCAGCATTCCAAATAAATGGAAAATCAAAGTACTCACATAATCTATTGTCTTTTTCAAGTACATTAGGACCATAATTTTATAGAGCTTTGCTAACCAATTGGTTAATTGCTTTCACTAAAAAATTATTTAGTGAAAAACTACTAAGTAATAATAATAAGCAATAACTACGTTTAGTGCTGAAGGAAAGATATCAGATTATTTAAATGTTGTGATGCTGACACACAACACACAGCAATACACAAATTATTCTACAAAATAGAGACAAGTTTACATTTATTCTCCCATTGCCTTGAGAATTGTTAAAAAAAATAGAAAACAATAGTTAAAATTTTCTACAATACAGAGAGAAATGTTTTTTGCCGTAGTTAAACGCAGAATCATTAGCACGAAATTCAATTACTAAATTTTTTTGGAGAAAAATTAATCCCTAAACAAGTACTCTTGCAAAAACGTTGCCAAAATGTTTACAACTTGTAGCTCTGAAATACTGACCATAGCTTCAAAGTTGAGATTAACTGCAAGATTATATCTATTCTCATTCTTGGAATAAAAAACAGCTTAATAGTTGTACTGTAGTTGTAAAGCCCAGTCTCTACTCTCTACACTTAGCATATAATCACAATTATAAGAACCTATCCTTCCATTAATATAACAAATTTTACACTGGTTATCTGATGAAAGTGGTATCAGCATAGTGAGTACACGAAAGTTTTGATTTTAAATAAACAAAGGATGCATTCACTATTAAGCCAAGTGCAGATCACATCTAAATGTCTTTGATACTTGAAACTCGTTTATAGTGAATTGTTTTGTTTGTTCAAGATGCTTTTTTTAAATTTCAATAGTGAATGATAAAAACTAAGAAATTTCAATCAAAATGAATTTTCAAAACCCTTACCAATATAATGTTGTACCCCCATGTTTGTGCAATGCCAAATAATAAACACATTCAAATAATGTCAGCATAGATTCTCTAAAATGGATTTAAAGTTGACAACTTGCAAACATCAACCAGTGATCAACTAACCAAAGCTACAGCTGATATGATGTTTAATCTCATACCAAATATCAATCATTTGCTGAGAACAGTCTAATTAATGGTTACCTAGATCCAGTAATACTTGTATCAAAACAAAATCTTGCCTTAAACTACTAAAAAAAATCATATTACACACTTGCAAAACAATTACAAATCAAGTGAATGTTTTTTAACTTAAAATAAAAGCACAAGTACAAAACAGTATCAAAATAAGAAATGTTGCTATTCAATCAATTCATTAGAAGATCAAGTCTACTACAGTAATTTATAAACTAGCCAACATAAAAACACTAACCTTCAGATATTTCCAGATCCAGTTCTGCCAACTTAGCACGTACTTCCAAAGGCAGCTTTGCCATGTCAATGGAGTCTGTCGAATACGACATTTTCTCTTTACAATCCAACTATCACTATTATACCCAACACAAGCATCCAGATATAAACTTTTCAAAGATTTGTCATCAGGTCACATTAGAATGTTCGTAAAATACCGATCTATACTAGATAACCTGTAAACACAAATAAATTGATCATTTGAACTATACTAGAATGGATGATAACCTTCTTAAAAGAACATACAAGTTCATACCGGTACATCAAAACTTTTGGTGAATGACCAAAAACATAAAAGAGGACTGAAGGCAAAGTCAATGGGGTTTCTAGAGTTAGGGCAATTTCATTAGACTAGATTGGTAGGGACTCCATCCTTCTTGGTCTAGCCATTACAGAGATATTCTACCTCAAACACAACAAAATGGTATCTTAAATTATATTTTGTGTTGGAAAACTTGATGTTTTAATGCAGTAGCCTAGCCCACAGTGGCCTACATCAACCTATATAGGTATAGATTAAAAGACCTCTGTGGCTTAACCTATTTGCAGTGTTGCCTTAGGATAGAACTAAGATGGCATCATTGATGTTATCAACACCAAGGTAGCCAATAAAAATTACAACTGGAGTGGCCCCTACTTTGTGTTTCAAGTAGAATATCCCCAAAACAGCTGGGTCAAGAAGGATGGAGTTAACGCCAATCTAATATGATTGCCCAAACTTTAGAAAACCCTATTAATTTTGCCTTTAATTCTCATATAAGAAATAAAATCATGCTTACAATGACAAACTTCTTAGGCTAAATGAATTCACAAACTAAGCCTAAATTCAGATATTTCACTAAATATTTTAAACAAAAAAATAAACTTAGTTTTGAGCATAGTATACCAGTGTACACTTGGGTTTATTTTTCACTAGTATTTTGATCCAATGTCCAAAGTATATAACTTTTTTTGGTCATTTTTGAAATTCAAATGCAATTTTGGTGCTTGCATGCTAAAATATAAACAGCTTTTTAATTTCTCTGGTCATTGTGACCAAATAGGGATGCTCATTCTAGTATTTTGATTTGATTCAGATTCCCAAATGATGCGAAATCTTTTTTTGATACTACCGAATTGAAATACTTGCGACAAGTTTTGGGCAACATTGCTTTCTAGGGAAAACAAAGACCCATCACGCACATTGTTATGTAACAGCGTCATTTAATTGCCTCGCATGCTGACTAGCTAGCTTCACTGCTTTTTCGCAAGTTTGACGAGCAAATTAACAATTACGTCACAATTACTTTTGTGATTGCAGAGATGTGGTTACTTTTTAGCAGTTTGCCAAGGGCCGATCATTTAAATGTCAGATATTGAATTAGCGAAAGTCTTTCTGTAAAGATTGTAACCATAACTTTACTGCTAATAAATCTTTAGTTACAAAAGGACAGGTACAACATAATACTAGTCATAACAAAAGGAATCGAAATTAGGAATTGAAATACTGGAATAGAAACCTTTGATTCAAAATTGAATCAAAATTAGCAAGGAATCGGTAATGAACATTCCTATGACCTAACTGGATGTTTTTTCAGGGGGTGATTCAATAAAAACTTAGTTCAATGGCCGAAACAAAAAACATGGGAGCCCAGACTCATTTTGTAGGTTGCTATGAATTTAACTAATTGCAATCAGTCATTGATCAAAAATTATTTTCCAAAGAATAATTGACAATGTAGGTTGTTACTATACTAAATAAAAATTTGCTATGAACGAAATCACTTCTACATCTATTGCACATCAAGGCAAATCATAGGACTGCCAAACAATTTCAAAAACAATGAAAAAAATCACACTGAAATGGCCAACCAATAGGCCTATACACAGATACAGCAGTGCAAGAGCACAGCACAAAAAATGTAAAATAATGTTGTGACATGAAAAATTCTGAAATTAGCATAAAAAAATTGGCAGAGCTTATTTGCACATGAGCAAACACACAACCTCATAATCCTGCGTTTATTTGAGATTTTCACCTAATTCTTTCAACGTCTTTTGAGACTACAAGGTAGGCAAAAAATATCAGCAATTTTATCTGCTAGTTATTTCAGATTTAATATATTCCAGATTCAGTACAAAGTCTTAACTCTTTGGGCTATAGAGTTAAATATAATTGCAGCTTATCCACCAAGTTTTCTAGGCCGGAAGACAGCAAAGGGACCTTTTGGTCTTCGAGACAACCTCTGAGTTTCCTTCTAGCACTAGTCCACCTATCTAGTGTTTACCAAACACAGTAAAAGCTTCACACTCTCCCTCTCAATCTGCAATGCTGGGCATCCAGCAGGAAAGTCGCAAATCATAATTTTCCTAGTCATTGATTTGACCAGACTATGAATCAAACCACAGCCTATACCATTTCACTAGGCTACAGGTGGCAGAAGCTCTAGGCTCTACAGTATCCATCTCACTGATCCCTGACGGAAACGACAAAGATTGCCAGCCTACTTCACAATTCAACCCGTGGTCAGTTTTGTCTGCCTGCCCAACACCAGACACTCAGCATTGACAGCCCAAGTCAAAGTCTATTATTTCATTTTTACTACTGTAAATATATTTCAAAGCTACTAAAATACTAAATCCATCCATACTGGAATGGATATGTAAGCTATTGCAAGAAAATAAACATGTTCTAGTAATTTTACTTCAATGTGTCCAGTGCTAGGTGTGTCTTAACTGTTAACAAAGGTCAAAACTAACTATTTTAACAACTTCTGACTTGCCCATTGGGAAAATATTAAATGATTACTTGCTTGACAAAATCTCACCTTGCCCAAAACAAATAGGCAAA
Source organism: Trididemnum nubilum (assembly GCA_963965965.1). Classification (NCBI taxonomy): domain Eukaryota; kingdom Metazoa; phylum Chordata; class Ascidiacea; order Aplousobranchia; family Didemnidae; genus Trididemnum; species Trididemnum nubilum. The sequence goes on from OZ014483.1 coordinate 25,163,332, forward strand.
ATCAATTTTAAGGTAGTTTAATTTTGGAAAAAATGTATGTAAAATGTTGGCAAAAAAGCACCGAATTTGCATACCGGTAATACATTCAAACCTATTTCAAGAAAATCAAGTTTTTGCGCAACATTGTTATGATCATGCGACGAAATAGCAACGTTTCTTAATCATGCAATATGCAAAAATTGATTTTCAATTGCAATCATTTTAATTGTTATGTTAACAATTATATTGAATGACATTGCTTTTTGCTGTTCAAAGCAAATGCATTTTCAATCACAAATCTAAAATATCTTGGAAGTAACACTAGCTAGATATCAGTGTTCCCACTAAGCCGATTTTTTTCAGCGAATCTGCGATTTGTTGGAGTAAGGGCAAATAATTTTTGGCAATATAGTAAGGTAGTGACTATTTCACCGAAAATTTTCAACTTAGAGAGAATAAAACGAGAATGAGAAATATTCATCCGCGCTTTTTTCATTTCCTTTTTTAGGGGTTAAGATTAGGGTTTAGGTTAGGGTTTGGGTTCGATTCGGGAATAGTTTTAGACTAAGCATTTGAGTTTGTGTTATAATTTGAGTCAGAATTAATAAGAAACTAGATAAAAATTTCCAGTGAAATAAAGCCTTCCATATAGTAAACATAGCTTTCGAAAATTTGACAAATTTGTGAAAATATGACATTTTGTACACTTAAATACTAGATTGGTGTGAAATTTAGGGCACATAAACGTCTTTTTAGAGCTTTGGGCACAATTGTTTAAAGAAAATTTGGGCACTCGCCGATTAGCCATAAAGTTAGAGGGAACACAGGCTAGAAAGCTGACTTTAGAATTTTTGGCAGAAAATGGTCATAGTAGAGCTAAAGATTTTTAAAACAACAATTAACAATACAAAATCGCAAAATTTTTGATGTTGTCGTCACAGTTCTTGCAGTACCTGGCACAGGCTAGTACTTGTGATATCTGAAAGAGCAATTAACATTAACAACACAAGCGTAGGAAATTTTTTTCTGCAAAATAATGAAGCATTTTGTTTCGAAAAAGTTGCTAAGTATCAAACGAATCTGCATGTTATTTAAAAGTGTTAATTGCGATAAATCAATGATCAATGACATACGATTGTGCAATGAGCATACAATTACATTGATTAAGAGTTAATTGAAATAATGAGCTAAAATAAAGCAAGCAAAAACTTTCTTTACTTTCCATACATTTTATTGAAATAAAAGTCATTTGAATCTCTAAATAGTCTTGTGTGATGCTGTTTACTTTGTTTCCACATTGTATTTTGTTAACTTGCCAGGAGCAATTTCTGCTTGCCTCGAGCACCTGGTATCGCCAAGCATTAATTACAAAATCTGGTTAATGTTTGGTCCATTCATAATTTAATACAGTAGCCTACTAAGTGTGATATCTTTTTTGGTTTGATGACCTACAAACAATATGCTGTGGAGTATTCACAGTTCATAAAATTACGCTGAAGTACCGGTAGGCTTCCAGGGCAAGAATGGCAATAAGACCTGAGACAGTGAACGTTTTTCTGGTCTCCCTTTGTTTTGAACAAATAGGCCTGCGTCTCAGACTTTAACTGCAATTGCTTACCAGTATATAACTGAGAATTTATCTTGTTCACATAATTGCATGCTCTGGTAATCGTAGGCTACTGTACATAAATAAATCGACACTGACCTATCCTTACAGTAACATAACGGCACCGATACCTCGTACATCATCTATCGATAGGCCTACCTATTCTAGTTTCTAGTACTATGATATAACTTCAACTCCTGAAGTTATATTGTTCTGGTAGGCTATTCTAGTAAACAAGCAAATAAGATGTTCAGTGCTTGGGTGCTGGAAACAAGGCTAACACTAATAGCATAACAAAGGTTTAGGCAACGCAAAACAGAAAATAGGACTAGGCTAGGTGTCAAGACAAAGTGGAATTTGAACATAAAACACAACATGCTGCATTCATGCCCTAACAGCGCAACAATTCTTTGTCTACAGGATGGCCTACTGTAAGTTCTAACTCCTGCTTCCATTGCTTTTCCTAACTGGTTCAATACGAAGTCCGTATGGCTCTTATCCTGCCTGTACGACTGGGTTTGCTTGATGTCAACAACGACAATGCTTCAACTGAATTTTTGCCTCAGTATATTAACTACGGTACGGTAGGCCTTATATGCTACTGTGTTTTTGCTTTGCGTCGAGCAAAAAGGTTGACCCAGCTTCTACTCCGTCTTTAAAAAAAAATTTGTAAAAGCTTTACTTATTTATTATTCTGCCGAAAATTTTTAAAAAGCAGCCACTGAAAAAATTTTGAAAAGCAGTAAATGCAAACGAAAATCTTTAAACATCGAGTCAGTGCCGTCGTTACGGGGGGGCCAGGGGCCGTGCCCTCCTGACGACTGCTTGTGCCCCCCCATTTCGGTTTACTCAGAATACGTTTTTGGAACATCACGTGCCAGACAATACAACAGACAGTCATGGAAGATGGAATAATAACGTTCAAACATAATTCTCGCGTGAAGTTTTCTCGATTCTGCAAAATTGCTGGCAACTCAACTGCTGTGCATAAATAAGACGCAATAATCTGTCTGATTAATACGCCTTTACGGATATGATCTGAAATTATGACCTGAAACAATACCTGAAAACATTTTAAAGATTATGACCTGAAATAATATGTAAAAACATTTTTTAAAAAACCAGCTGTTTTTATTTTTTAAAAGACACTTAAGGGTTTTTAGGTGGCAGTCAGGGGGAGAAACCAAGGTGAAGAGGCTAGGTAAACTTTAGCACTTTTTTCCAAGTCATTTAGAAGATTTACGCCAAGAATACAAGCGTTTTAACATGTTTTAGACTTGACATGATGTATAAAGGGGGCTAGAAGGGGCTTAACAATTTAATTCTTTGAATGACGTCTGAATCTTAGCAATTTACTGTAGTTATATATATGGTTTCAAAAACGTTCGAATTGTGATTGAAATGGCGTTAAAGTTGCTATTTTTGCCGCAAAATCACAAAATTGGCCCAGCGGCTGAAGGTTTTGCCCATTTGCCCCCCTCTGTGACATAGGCGTAGCCAGGGGGGGGCCCAGGGGGCCCGGGCCCCCCCCAATCAAAACTCCACTAATTACAAAAAGTTATGACAACATAGCCTGACGATGTTTAGTTGCAGTTTTTTTTTCAGTAATTGCGCACATAACAGGAATAAAACAGTAAAGCTAACGGTTTCGGCCGAAAAACCACTCTCAATTTTGGTGAAGACCTTTTTTTTTTTTGGAGATTTTGGGCGGAAAAATCGTTCGAATTTCCGACTTCGGCTGAAAAACCACACTCAATTTCGGTGAAGACAGCCGAAGTTTTGAGGGTTTGGGCCCCCCCCAATCAATAATCCTGGCTACGCCTATGCTCTGTGATACGCTTAAGTTGCATCAGTTTGCTTAGCATTGCGTTTAAATTAGAAAACTGTTGCACCAAAATTTTCACTTTTGGTTTAAGCCCTCTCCTCCTTAGCAAAATCCTGGTTGCCAGGCTTGTTCTTGGGACATATTTTTCTCTTCCATCCCATTCCAAAGCAGTTCATGTCTGCCCCATCCCATCCCATGGGATTTCCATCAAAGTACAACTCAACAAAAGTTAATAAAGTTATGAAAATTTAAGTATAATATGTACTAGACAGGACCACACGTACAAGGAGAAATACAAAACGACAAAATTCATTGACTTCGTTAACTTTAAAGTTCAAAAGGGTTCACCATTTATTATCATTCTAACACTTATGTTCCGAGTCACTGTGCTCATTCAGCAAATTTTCAATTTCCTGCTCAGCAATTTCGGTCCCATAGGTCCCACGGGAAATGCAATGCATGCTGTCCCATCCCATCCCATCCCATGGGACATTTCCCATGGGAATCCCATTCCTCTGGACAAGCCCAGGGGCGTATTTAGGGGGGAGCTATGGTTCCATGGCCCCCACTTTGGGTCGTCAGTATAGTACAATTAGCAGATGTGGAGTCGAGGACACAAGGCTCGAGGCCAAGGCCAAGAACACAAAAAAAATCCGAGGCCAAGGACAGCCTTTCCGAGGACAGATCCTCTCGATGTCAAGAACAGGAATGCTAGAAGCCAAGGCCAAGGACCAAAGACACAGCCGTAAGTGTTCTCCTAAAAAAAGGTCTTAAAAAAAAAAAAGTTTTCAGGCAATCTCCAATTTATAGACGAGGCCAGAATTTTTGATTGGGGAGGCCTAAACTACAAATCACATGCAATGACGTCATCAAAAATTTGCCTGCTGGCACTTAACCAGGATTTCGCGAAGGGAGAGGGCTTAAACTATTATAGTTGAAAAATGCAAATACGTAACTTTGGAGACGTTTTAAGAAAGCCAGTGTAACTCAAACGTATCACAGACGGGCGGCCGGAGGCTTTAGGGGTCTGGGGGCAAAGCCCCCAGCTGTTGGACAAGTTTTTGTAATTTTTTGGAGAAAAAAAGCTATTTTAATGCCATTGAATCACATTTCGCACATGTTTACAGCCATTTGAAAGCACTAGATTTTTGACATTTGAAAGCCAATCAAAATAAATTAAATAGTTTAATCCTTCTTCTAGTAGCAATTTAAGTCTAAAACACGTTTAACATCTTGCATTTTGGAGTTAAAGTTTAATTGTACGCGATTTGGTCCTCGTAGGGGGAAGTAAGGTGCATTGCCTCGTGCAACATTTTAGCAGTACATGAAAACCCACACGAAGATTTTCCTTAGAGATTTTTGTTTTGTCATGAAAATAACCATTTATAGAAGTGCATGTTAGGCCAGGGGGCCCAGGCCTTCTCAATTAAAGTTCAACGATTTGTTGAATCAGCATTTTGCATGGCTAATTTTTTTTAAGTGTTTTGTGCGTAAAAACTGGCGAGGTGGAGGTGAATTAATGAATTGTTATTGAAAAATAGTACAATAGATGGTTACGCTTACTAACCATGTCATTGCCGGGCCGGATTTACATCACGCTGGGCCTTTGGCACTTTGGGAGATTTTCGCAACATCTTTCTGCCAAATGTAGGTGAAGACCATAAAAAGTCTTAAGATTTGAGTGCATGGCCCTTAGCTGGTTCTGCGCCATATTGTGGTAAAGACGGCCTTGGTTAATGCATTGCGTTCACAAAAAGGCTAGATGTGATCCTGAGATAGCAACTTTTAGGACAAAAACTATCCATTTCTTCCAGGTTTACGTGTAAATTGGCTGGCAAAAATTGATTTGAGGGGTCCCGGGGCCCCTAGTCTTCAATAGTGTTGTTTGCTACTGGTGTAAGCGAAAAATGCTAAAAAGAAACTGAAACTGAAGAAACAATTGGCTTTTTTGTCACATTTTTGTCATTGGTGAAATTTCAATTGGGGGGGAGGCCCGCTTGGCTAAGCCTAAGCTCCGATTGCGGAAAACAAAAAAGGTATTTGCAAATTTTCCGCGAGGTTTCTGGCGTTTTCCGACAAAATTTCAACGGGTCAAAAAATAGTGCTGTCCTCAAGCCGGGGACAGGGCAATTTTTGAGGACCTAAGGCTTCGAGGCCAAGGCCAAGGATTTCAAAATGTGTTCTCGAGGCCAAGGACGTCCTCGTGGACTCCCCTTCCAAAAATTAGCATGGAATAGTACGCAAAATTGCGGCATGCTCCCCCCCCTTTTGTAACTTGGACAGAAAGTTTGAGCTCAAAAACGGACTGATTCTGAGTGGAAAAAAAATTTTTTGTCTTCATTATTCTCAAATTTCCTGCCCCTCTTTCGAAAATTCTGCTTACGCTAGTGGACAAGCCTGCTGGTTGCGCTTCTGGTCGCATTCACTGCTGCAGACAGATTTTTCAAGCGATCATACGAGCCGAATACGAAACGTGCTAAGAAACGATGCCGGCCTTATGTGTCTCTTTTTTCAGACATGAATACAAAGTTGTTAAAATAGAGCATAATTTGTAGCCGTAAAATATCACTTTCTATGTGCAAAAGTTCAGTCTATTTTAGTGCCCCCTCCCCACTTTCGGCTAGTGCCACCTCACTTTGGTTGCTTCGACGACGGTGCAGCATCGAGCAGCTACTTTACCGACTTGCAAGATCTCAGTTTAGATGGTTTGACCAAGCCATAACTCTTTATTAGTTGAGAGGAAACTGGAAACTAAAAGATTTGCATTTTTTTCGTCACAGTTTGTTTGTTCTACAATATACCGATTTGTCCAATCAGTGTGACTTTTTTCTTCACGGTTCACTCGTTTTGAGAATTTGGCCAATCAAATCAGTCGAATACCCGTGATCGCAAAAAAAAACAACTTTGCTACAAAAGCAAACTGTTTTTCTTCATTTTCTTCTCTTTCTCTCTACGCGTCTGTTTCTACTCTATTAGATAAAGAGTTTATGATTTGGCCATGTAAGCAGAATAGTTTCGTCAAAAAACGCGTTTACGGGCCCCGTAGATTTTTTTTACCTATATCGCGATGCTCAGTATAGTCTAAAGTTTCCGGCTATGGTTGTCCCCAACCCACTTTTCTTGCCCATTTACGTCATAATGACGTCATTTACGCAAAAGTGGGCTAAATTTTTAGCTTTGTTGACTTTTACTTTATTCATTCTCACTTCTCTTATAGTTGGACCTGAATTTTCAAACTGAGTTCACTCAACAAGTGGGACATAAGCAATCTTCAGATGCATTTATGACGTCAAAATGCAGGAACAAAAATGTTACGAAAGTTGTAAAAAATTACCATTTTGAGTGGTTGTCAAATCTTATAACTTTTGCTATATTTTATCTAGAGCCTTGATATTGCTATTGAAGAAAGTACATGCATATTAAAAGACACTGTTTGAATTTGGTTTAATTTAATCAACGTTTTCATACAATAAATTACACTGAAAATATGACACCCATTTCGCAATAATTATCGTATTTCAGCGTTTTGCTTGTCATCCAAGACTGAGTTAATTTCAAAAATAATAGTTGGTCCATAATTCACTTTTTTTTCAAAATTAGAACAATTTTGAAGTTTTATGAAGATGATAAATTTATGACGTCATATTGGTGACGTCATATGTAAGTAAATAGTCACTAAAACGGCCCTAAGTTTGTGCTGGTATTATAAATAAGATGATATAAAGTTTTTCACAAACCGCAAAAATGCGAGCAAAAAAGTAATGATGTCATCATTTATGACGTCATAATTTGAAAAATGGTTCTTTTTGCGATTATTGCTGTAATCAATAAAAGGAAAATTTTTCACACAAATTTAAGCAATGTAGGCTACTATACAATTTATTTAGTTTTATAGAATTTTAATGTTGCAAGTGATAATGTCGCATTCAGAACGTCATAGATGGAGTCCTCCAGGGAGTCCTTGGCCTCAAGGACGTCCCTCCTTGGCCTTAGCCTTGAAGCCTACAAGTACTCAAATATGTTCTTTCTTCGGCTCGAGGATAGCAGCATTTTTTGATTGGTTAAAAAGGAAAATAACCAAACAAAAGACAACATAAACTTCTGGTCTGTCAATTCGTTTCCTTTCCTTATTCGAAAAACAAATGATACAATGTGATAGCCAACTATGCCAAGTGATATTGAAACGTATTTTAAATGGCATTGTATGAAAGCTCTACTCGGAAAATGAGGAAGCAAAAAGCCTTGTAGAAAGTTGTTTTTATTTCTGCGAATACTTTCGGTGTAGTCGGTACAAACTGCAACGCACTATACAGCTATCCAGAGCAATGACAAGAATCCGGTGGTAATTTTGAGGTGCTAATGTTAAAACATGACCGAGCCGCTTCTTCGAGTGAATTTAGAAGAAAGTATGTGTGTGATAATGAAATGTACGGTAATACAGTATCACCAGGGATGGCATATTGATATTATACCACAGTGAATATGTTAGTATCATAAGTAGGATTTTGCAAATGAGTAAAGACTAGAACAGCAAGTTAAAAAGTTTTACAAATACATCATAATTGGGAGACGTGGTAAGCAAATTAGTGCAACTTTAACGTATCACGGATGGGGGCCTGGAGGCAAAGCCCCCAGCTGCTGGAGGCTATGGGGGCCTAAGGGCGAAGCATCCAGTCGCTGGGCGCTTTTTTGAATTTTAAAAAAAAAAAAACTCTTTTAATGCCTTATGGATTACATTTCGCACGTTTTCAGAGCCATTTGAAACAACAAAATTTTTGAGATTCGAAAGCCAATTGAAAAAATTCTTCACTTTACTTGAGGTCAAGTCCAAAACACGTTAAAAATTTTGCATTTTGGGGTTAAATTTTATAAGTGACTTGGCCCAGGTCAGGGGAAGCACGATACATTGCCTTCTGCAATATGTTTAGCATTAAATAATACTCAACCGATGATTTTGCCTTGAAGATTTTTGTTTTGTCATGAAAATAACCAGTTTTAGGAATACATGTACGACCAGGGGCCTTGGCACCTTCAAGTCAAATTCAATAATTTGTTCGACAAGCATTTCTTCTTACCAGGTTTTTATTCAAAAGTATTTTGTCGTGTGAAAACCGGCGAGGTGGAGATGGATTTTAAAGTTGGGAGGTGGTGGAGGTGAATTTTAAAGTTATTTGAAGTTGGTACCTTACTGTAGATGCAATAGATGGGTACTAATCATGTTATTGCAATACAAAAGTTAGATGGGGGCCTAAAACTTATTATTTCATAAAAAGGTTAGATAAGCGCCTGAGATTGCACCTTTTAGAACAAAAACACTGAATTTCTCCCGGCATTTAAATAAGTTGGCAAAAATTTAACTTGAGGGACCCGTGCATCTTGGTCGTCAATATTAATATTATTGCGAATTGCTTTGTACGCGTGCCTGTTGCACTCGAAAAATGCTAAAAAAGCTGTAACTGATTAAATAATAGGCTTTGTGTCATCATTTTTATCATTGGCAGCATTTCAATAGGGGGGCGGGCGCCTCAGGCCTCCCTGATTACGCCTACGGCTTTATGATTACGGGATCAGTTTGCTCTCACACCAATTATGAAATTTGGCATAGCCAAACTGCTGAAAAACATTTACCACAATGGAGATACCAAGCAACTTTAACACCAAAAACAATTACAATAAGCTTAAAAACTAAACGTATAAATAAAATTAAGCTGAAACGGAGATGAAATAGCAAATACAAACATTCGTGGGTATGAAAAAAAAAGTACGACTTGGCAAATGGTCAGTCTGGAAATAAAAAAAACTGCAAAGCAAATCTGTCAAAGTCGTCAACCGTAACATCTATGCTGCAAATTGCAATGTTCTTACTATATGATGCAATGCATACACAGTCCACGCAATAAACACAACCAAAGTACCGCGATTTGTTGACAAATAATAGGGGTAAATATTTAAGTGGAATACTTCTGTGACAACAATATTTATCACTACCCGACATCTGTAGGTATATCTTTTTCTGTAAATGCAGTGCACGAAATCTAGTATGGAATTGGAATGGAAGAATTGAATATTGTCTTCCATTCCATTCTTGAAATCTTCCATTCCATTCTGGCATCTTCCATATACCATACCGAAATTTCCGTTCCAAATCATTTTCCATTCCATTTCATACCATGCCCTGCAGTTAAATGGAGAATCATAACACCTACTGCACAGCATTTTTTTAATTAATCATTACTTTCATGAGAATGCTGTTTCTAATAAAATCATGTTCTCAACTTTTAGTGGTTTTATGGCGCTTTTTTATTTGAATAAGGCCAGGAGTGAGTTTTGACTTGAAGTCACTGACGCATTTTTGCACTGTTCATAATAATTCATCCTCCGCACTCTACTTATTGTGATTGCCTAGCATTTAGCAAATGCATGCGCTGCTTATTCTATTATTGTGGATATTGGTGCTTTGTAACAGTTGTGGTTTAATATAGCTCCATAACCAAATTACATGGATACACACAGGCGCGTAGCCAGGATTTGAAAAAGGGGGGGGCTATTTTGAAAGAGTGAGAAGTGTGCATACGACGTTGACTCGAATTTTCATTGACCTTGAATCAGTTTCAGACGGTTTGTCCGAAATTTGAGACGAAATGTCTCGGAAACATCGGAAATTCAAAGGTTTTTTCCGCCCAAAATTAGGTGATCTCCAAAAAAAAAAAAAAAAAAAAAAAAGGTCTTCGCCAAAATTCAGGGCGATTTTTCTCCCAAGTTTCGCAAGTTCAAACGTCTGAGGGGGGGCTCTTTTCGTATGGGGGGGGGGCTATTTTCCATTTTTCACAGAAAATCGGCCTCAAAAGCACAAAATACATGCGTTTTTGCATACTTCACAAGCCAATGGGGGGGGCTCGAGCCCCCCCCGCCCCCCCCCCCTGGCTACGCTACTGGATACACATATTATATAAATGCTAGTCAGTGGTAGATAGGGTTTTGAAAGTGCTTGATAACGAAGTGTTAGAGCAAATATCACAGTAAACCACTACAGTATTAAGACGTTAAACATTAAAAATTAAAAACCTAACCCAACAGTCTGTTTCACCCCTAAATAGGATCATCAGGGGTAAAGCTAAACATATGATTAATTGAAATCAATTGAAAACAATTGAAGCTTTACCCCTAATGATCCCATTTCTGGGTGAAACAAACTGTTAGGTTAGGTTTTTAATTTTAATGTTTAACGTCTTAATACTGTAGTGGTTTACTGTTATATAAATGCTATATGGATTTTTTGAATGATGGTTTAATTAAAAAAAGAGCCAGTGCTTCTGTAGCGACGGAAGGCGCCTGGTATCATTGCAAAAGAACTCAAAAAGTAAACTTATAAAAACAAAAATAAAATTTAACTATTAGCATTTTGTATAATATGACAGCACAGATCTACAAAATACTTGTGCACTATTTAGGAAACAAACAATATGAATTTGTCAGTCACATACACTTGGAGAAAAGGTAATTTCAAAAGTGTTTTTAGAATTATCAGCGCAAAAACGTCGGTAAATTTTATTATTTATACCACCAAATATTATGTGTAACCAAACAAGAAACACAGTCAAAGATGGGTTGCGGTAGAGAAAAACCAAGACCAAAAAGGTAAATGACAGAATTTTATAATAACGAATGAGCCTTAATGTCCGCTTGACTTTGCTCCATCCAAGCGAACCCAGAATGATACAGTGTAAGTAAGCTTTTCCGAGTAATTTCAAGCGTTTATGTATCACACATTCTGCACGAGCAGCACGCCGCCCTTGCTTCTTCATCTTTCACCTAGCATTTTCATTGCAAGTTTTAACGAAATTAGCTGCCTAATTGAATTCACTCTATTTCAATTTACGCTTGCGTTGGCTTCATACAATTTCTTTTTAAAATTTCGAAAGAGTGATTGTTTCAAATGCAAAAGATGACAAGCTGTGCATTTGAAGTGCGTTTGCGGCAGTTGGCTTTTGCAAATTCAAAACCAGCAAGCCGCGCTATGAAACTATCTCGCACGGTGTACGTGAATCAGCGCGATAGCGACTTTTCCGCCGACTCGATTTGGCATAAATCACTGGCACGCAGTCTCAACGTGTAAGTGACTTCTGAAGCCGCATTTACACGGGCGACTTTTAGCTGCGAGAATCGACATTTTGCCTTTTTTCTTTCTCAAATCGCGTAGGTCACTTACACGGCGCAAGATTCAAGTGTGATTTTGTCTGCGCGATATCGCCAGACACGCCCACCGAAAAATCAAATCGTAGCAGTCACTCACACGGGAGAGATTTTAACGCGGCGCTCGCATTCGATTGCAACTCGCTGAAGTCACTTACACGTTGAGACTGCGTGCCAGTGATTCTCGCAAAATCGAGTCGGCGGAAGAGTCGCTATCGCACTGGTTTACTTACACGGTGCGAGATAGTTTCAAAGCGCTGCTTGCTGGTTTGAATTTGCAAAAGCGAACTGCTGCAAAAGCACTTCAAATGCGCCGCTTGTCAGCTTTTGCATTTGAAGCAATCACGCTTTGGAATTTTGAAAAGAAAATGCGTGAAGCCAACGCGAGCGTAAAACGAAATACTGGGAATACAATTAACCCTTTACCGCCCAACTCACCACATTTGTCACGTTTCAAATTTATGCGTTGTACGTAATGATTTGTAATTCCCTCGCAATTCTGCGAGTTTCAGCGTATTTGTAACATTCCAAATAATTTTTTATTTGTGGTTACTTTAGAAAATCGCTTTTTTTGGTTGTTTCTTCAAGCATTTTACTGTAAGAATGAAAAGCAAAAACACAACTTTTTTTTTTTTAATGAAAATTAGGGCAATAAAGGGTTAAGCAGCTAATGTCAAAACTTGCAATAAAAATGCAAGGTGAAAGATGAAGCAGCAACGGCGGCGTGCTGCTCGAGCCGAATGTGTGATACGTAAATGCTATTTTGAGTTGGCTTGGATGGAGCAAAGTCAAGCGGGCGTTAATGCTCATAATTTATTATAAAATTCTGTCATTTACCCTTTAGGTATTGGTTTTTCTCTACCGCAACCCATCTCTGACTGTGTGTCTTGTTTGGTTATGCATAATGTTTGGTAAAACAATAAAATTTATCAATATTTTTGTGCAGTTAATTCTAAAAACACTTTTGACATTACTTTTTCTCCAAGCATGTGTAACTGACAAATTCATATTGTTTATTTGCTTAATAGTGCACAAGTATTTTAGTATATTATAGGAGATCTGTGCTGTCATATACTATTCGAATTGCTAATGGTTAAATTTTATTTTTGTTTTTAGAAGTTTACTTTTTGAGTTCTTCTGCAGTGATACCAGGCGCCTTTTGTCACTACAGAAGTACTGGCTCTTTTTCAATTAAACCAACATTCAAAAAATCCACGATAGCATTCATATAATACGTGTTTTCATGTAATTTTTTTATGGAGCTACTAAACCACAGCTGTTACACAGTGGCGGATTTAGGGGGGGGATGGGGGGGATGCATCCCCCCCACCAGCCTAAAAGTAACGATTTTGGCCGAAAAATCAGCCTCTGTTTCGAATAATTCGGCTCCATCCCCCCCACCGACCTATACGTATCTAATCCGGCGAAAAATCAGTCTCAATTTTGGTGAAGACCTTTTTTTTTTTTTTTTTTTTTTTGGAGACCACCTGAATTTGGGCGAAAAAAACGTTTGAATTTCCGATTTCGGCCGAAAAATCACACTCAATTTTGGTGAAGACATCCGAATTTTTGAGGTTTTGTGCTTCAAATCCCCCCCACCAAAATTTTCTGGATCCGCCACTGCTGTTACAAAGCACCAATATCCACAATAATAAAACAAGCAGCGCATGCATTTGCTAAACGCTAGGCAATTACAGTAAGGATGAATTATTATGAACTGAGCAAAAATACGCCAGTGACTTCTTGTCAAAACTCATTCCTGGCGTTATTCAAATGAAAAAGCCCCATAAAACCACTCGAAATTGAGAACATGATTTCATTATAAACATCATTTTCATGAAATTAATGTTTTATCACAATATGCGGGCCAGTAGGTGTTGTGCTTCTTCACTTAACTGTGGTTATTTTAACCGTAAGAATTGCCGGTAGGCTCTAGCAATCTCGGGTTAGAAAAGAAAGCAAACGCTAACACGTTTTTAGCCGACAAAAACCAGTGGATGGTACTTGTATACAAAGTGCTGGACCCAACGAGTGAGCATAGATGTGAGCCTATCAGCCTACTCTGCCAGCACTGTCACAGCACCGATTGACCTTTTTTGTGTTGCCCCGCTCTAGTTTTGATCCGGCCGCTTTTTCCTTTTAGTTTGCTCAGTTTGTGCGCCTCACTTTAGTTCCTGCAGCCAACGCTTTAAAAATTACGCGCTTTTTGGTAATTCCTGCACGCCTTTGTGTTTGGCCGAGTTACCTCTGTTCTGGCATTCCTTTTCATTCAAGCAACTGGCAAACAGACGTATTTCATTTTCAAGACCGCTCGTATGGCACTCTTTAAGTTCATTATTTTCAGGCTAAATTTCAGATATATTTTGCCATGTCTTACTGTTCCAAATTATGCATTTTGTCTGAACAATGCAGTTCAAGTTGAAGAATTTCAATTGTGGTTGGCCCAGACGTACAGGGTGAAGGCTCCATATTGTAACGAAGGGCTTCTGTAACAAGCACCTCCATTTCCAAAATATGTTGTCCAAATGCTATTACTGTGAATTCATTGTCTTAGCTATTCTAGGGTTAAGAACAACCGAAAAAGAAGAAATGCCATATGAAAAAAGAAACTAAATTCTTACTGATTCAAAACAAAAGAGCTTGAATAACTTCGAGAGTATAGGGTGTTATTGCGCATTGGGCAGGTAACAAAAAAACTTTTTGGCTCTCGTTCAAACGAAAATTAGAGCTTGCGTTTTTGCTTTCCGCAATTTTACGATGCTGCAAAAGCAGCTAAAAAGGCGTTTGCAAGCAGACAGACCATAAGGTATTAACAAACATTGTCGCTATAATTGACATCAATGATCTCAAAATTTAAGAACCAATTAAGAGCAACTGATGCTCAACATTGGCAAAAAATTAAGAACAGTCAGCCTCAACTCAAAATTTACTGGCTCTAATGCAAACAGTGTACTTACGGTATTATAAAAACAAAATACAATTAAGGTACTGTTTCCTGTGGTTAATTTATCATACATTTTAAGGGTTAAAGCCCTGCTTGATTGGCTTCACAGTTATCAGCAATCAGCTCATGACTGCCGTATCTGCAGTAGACCAGTGACAGCATCAACAAGAAAATTATTTCTTCTTCGTTTCAAACTAATATGAAGTAAATTTAATCACAATTAATTACGGTAAAAGCACTACAGACTATTTTGTACCATGAACACAATATTTTATGAAGTAAACTTAGATAATCGCAGCCAGAGACTCGCAAAGCATTTGTGCATTGCGCTATGCCTGGGCGACTCGTAAATTGCATACGATTTGCTGTTTACACGAGCGCGACTTTGTCTTGTGACTCTCGAGACGCTGAAATCGACCTCGTGTAAGTGATCATGGGCGAGAACGATTGTTGCATCGAGTCGCGCAAAAATATAATCGGCATCGCAAATCGCAGGTGTTACTTACACGGCAGCGATTCTTGCCAAACGCGATCGGGGCAAGCGAGTCTTGCCTCGTGTGAGTAACCGCTTTGCGAGAGAGATTTTCACGCATAAAAAATCGTCGAATCGCGTTGCAAAAAAGTCGCCCGTGTAAATGCGGCTTGAGAGTTACAATCGTATTATGCAAGCATCGCGTTGAAATCTCTCCCGTGTGAGTGACTGCTGCGAGTAGATTTTTCGGGGGGCGTGTATGGCGATATCGCGCTGACAAAATCTCACGTGAATCTTGCGCCGTGTAAGTGACCTACGCGATTTGAGAAAGAAAAAAGGCAAAATGTCGATTCTCGCAGCTAAAACTCGCCCGTGTAAATGCAGCTTTACTCGTTTACGAGTTGGCCGTATTCCAACTTTTCCGATTCACTTCTTAACGTAAAAATTTGCTGCTTGTTCGAAGCCACCAATTAAGCAGAGATAATCATCGTAAAGCGCCTTGTCCAAGGAAGCAACAACATGACCGGGAGAACTGTACCATCCTTATCGAGGAATATGGTTTTGAAATTTCTGGCAGTAGCGTAGCCAGTTGGGCAGAGGGGAGAGGGGCGAACATGCACAAAAAAAAAAACACGTCTTTGAACTTATCAGGCAGTCTTTTACAATGATATGGACTCTATAGTGGGTTGAAGCCGTATTTGAAACATTTACCCACGTTGCCCATGCATAACTTATTTATTGACCGCTGGGCCGAAAGGACAAATGCGTCATTTTTAGGACGGCTTGATTGCATAATCTGGATTCAACGAGAGATGGCTGGGAAATGCCTTTGGTTTAGATATGCTGAGGGCCACTGATGACAGCTATTACCTCGAAACAGCTCTGTGCATCAATAACTCGAGCTGCTTGCGGCCGCAGGGTTGGTGGTTGACATTGCCACCTAACTGCCAGTGGAAGTCGTTCTGACTTCCCGCGAGTCGGCCACAAAGGACTAGAAGCTTTTTCAGTTTTAGAACTTTGTTATTTACAAATCACATCCAGCGCATTATTCGTACTTTTCAATATACATAAGCCGAGTCTGGGTCGAAAGTAATTGATATTTGAACGTCAGATATCATGTACAGTACTGTAGGTGGGAAGTCACGCAGAGTATTACTCTCCGGCGCTCTTATTTTAAGTTCATAACTAAAAACGTCTGACACGTAAATAAATGCTTCCCGACCAAGCTCAACAGTTTCTTTGTGCCCCACCAAAAATGCTGCCACCATTAGAAGTAAACAAAATTTCAGGTTAATTGGGCTGGCATGATCATTATTAACTTCATACGTGTCTGCGGTTTCCTCGAAGTGGTCCGCGGTCTAAATTTTAATCATGACTGTCAAACGAGGACTAAAAGCAAAATCAATTTGTGCGCAGCGAAACGACTCAATGCAATAGCCTAATAGCGGCGTTGCTTTATGTTAGAACTAAGATGGCGTCGCTAACCACGCTAAGGCGATCAACTTCAGGGTTGCCAATAAAACCATAACATAAATTAGAGGCCCCTACAGTGCCGTCGTTATGGGGGTTCCAGGGGTCGGGCCCCTTCTAATGGTGCTGGTGCCCCCCATTTTGTTTTATTCAAAATACTGTTTTTGGAATATCAAGCAACGAAGAAACAACATACAATGATGAAAAAAGAAATAATACACTTCAAACATAATTCTCGTTCGACGTTTTTTCGATTCTTTGTGAAATTGCTAGCAACCAACTGCTGTACATAAATGTGATGCAATAATCCGTCTTATTAACTCGCTTTTACGGATGTGTCACAGATGAGAGATGTTAAGCCTACAGAATCGTTACCGACACTTTGTTAGTGATTATGACCTAAAACCAGTGGTGCCGAAACCCGGGGGGGATGGGGGAATATATCCCCCCGATAATTTGGCTGTATCCCCCCCAATAGTTTGAGAATGGTCCACTTCTGCATCCCCCCCAATAATTTGAATGGGTGTACAGCTGAGCGTAAATTTGGGGAAAAAGTGTTCTATTCTTGCTGAAGACCTTTTTTTTTTATTTGGTCTTCACCTGAAATCGGGGAGAAAAAGTGTTCTGTTTGCATTTTTCTTTTGGTCTTCACCAAATTTCTACACCTGAACAAAATCTCGGTCGAGGTTCATCCCCCCCAATGTTGAAAATAGGGCAAAATTGGGGTAAAATTGCAAATTATCTCCCCTCAATGTTCAACAAAGATCGGCACTCTTGCCTGAAACCATTGGTGGGCAAGTTATTGGAAAACGTTAGCTTCGTTAACCACTAGTCCGTTAACAAACTTCTTACCTCCGTTAAAGTTAATTCGTTATTTTTAGCTTCAATTAACGGAAGTTAATTAAGACTGTTAATTCGTTAACATTTTGAGTGCAATCTACATTTCTTTTTATTCACTCACTTCTAGAACACGTAATGACACTGTTGAGCTGATTGTTAGGAAAAATTTATTGCTTTGGTGGTATTTTTGTGCTTTTGAAGTTACATTTTACAGTTCAAGTTCAATGCAAAGGTTTAAAGGCGCTACCGAAGCTGCAATGGGAAAGTCTTGCGAAATTGCGAACAACGATAATTAATAGACCTAGCAGGCTGCAGGTTATTCTTTGCTTCAAAAAAAGAGCTCCATTCTTCGCTAACTCGTGCTAATGCGCAACAAGACAAGCGTTACTGGTGCAAATTGGTTTGTGCCGGTACGATAATAGAATGGCGCAAGAAATTAACGACGAAAACCTTAACGTAAGTTAACAGAACTTAACGGAAGTTAATTTAGTCCGTTAACACAAAAAAATTTTTTAACAGATTAACGAGTTAATGAAAAAGTTAGCTTCGTTATTAACGAATTTGTGCCCACCAATGCCTAAAACAATACGTGAAAACATTTTTTTGAAGACCAGCTGTTTTTGCTTTTCAGAGCACACTCAAGATTTTTAGGTAGCAGTCAATGGCGCAACCAAGGGAGAAGAGACTAAGAGGACTTCAACCCCCCTTAACCTAGTCACTTAGAAATTTAACTTCAAAATACGAGCGTTTAAAAATGTTTTGGACTTGACCTGAAGTAAGGGGGAGCTGAAGGGACTTTGCAATTTAATTATTTCAAATGAACTAAATTTTAGCAATTTAGTTATCCATATGGCTTCAAAAACGTGTGAAATGTGATTAAAATGGCGTTAAAACTTAAAATCGCTGTTTTTGCCGCAAAATTGCCCAGCAGCTTAGGGCTCCGCCCTCAGGCTCTCGTCTGTGACTCGCTTGAGTTGCATCGCTTTGTTCAGCACGGGGCCGCAATTAGATAGTTTTTGTGCAAAAAAAAAAGAGTTTTGGTTCAAGCTCCTCTCTCTTAGCAAGACCCTGGTTGCGCGTCTGGTCGCATTCACAGGTGCAAGTAGATTTTTTAGGCGGTTCTGGGCCGCAGACGAAACGAGCTAAGAAACGCTGCCGGCCTTACATGTCTCTTTTGTAGACATAAATACAGAATTTTTAAAATCGCGCCTTATTTTTTGCCGTACAAAACCAGTTTCTACGTGCAAAATTTCAGTCTATTTTAGTGCCTCTCACTTTCAGCTTGTGCCCCCATACTTCGTCTGCTCTGGCGCCGGTACTGGGCCCCTACGTCGTGTTTGGAGTAGAATATCTCTGAAACGGCTGGGTCAAGAAGGATAGAGTCAAAGCCAATCTTGTTGGCAATTGGTCTAATTTTGATACTCCCATTGGTTTTGCTTTTAGTCCTCGTTTAAGTGAAAATGCGAAGAACGGCAAAAGAGAATTTGCTGCTATTGGTAGAATGAGCTGGTACTGTAGTACACGTAGGACACTTGCGATACCAACTGAGAGATAACTGCGGATTTTGTTGAATTTACTGCACTAGAGTAGAAGTAGTTAACAATTTTTTTGAGAAAGAAAAATATGTTTTAAAAATATGGAAAAGATTGAATATCAATAATACGCAATCAATTTTTCAAAAAAAGAAGGTAGTAATAAAATGATAAATGTTATTAATTTATTTTATACATATATGTTTTTTTTTTGGAAGAGAAAGAATTTATTTTTTGAAAAATATGTTTTTAAGAAGTGCGTTGAACGTATACAAAAAAAGAAAACAGGTAAACTACCAACCTCTTTTTTGAAAAAAATTATAATAATGAAGTTCAGTAATAACTTTTTATTTAACATTTTATTTATGCATGTATATTTTTTTTTTGAAAAGAGAGAGTGATAGAAACTGACTCGTTCTTTTATTCAATTTTCAATACTTCGGGAGTTGCCTCGATGAAAATGTTCAAATCTTCGAAGCTTTTCGTCGGACACTTATCAAGAAGAATCGTCAGAATGGTGAATGCAGGAAAAGAAGCGGCTATTTATAGGAAAAAGCCTAGTCGTGACTGGCTGAAAAAAGACCAATGAGAGCGTCATTAGTGCATAATCTAGTGCATAATCGTAGTGCATTATGTTCTCCAATAACATTTAAAAACAAATGAGGCTAAAAACTGTGAATATTAAAGAATAGCCATCCTCAACCCAACTCATACTAGTTGTTAAAAAATGTAACGTCAGCTGCACTTTCCGCGAGTAGTAGACACGGACGGGATAAAATCGTTTCATTGAGAAGAATGCTGCTTTATAATTGCTGCAAATAGCTGCCATTATACATCGTGATGTTCTCATTTTTCAAAAAATAGGTCATGCATTGATTCATTTCATTTAAGATAGTTTCCTCTTTTCTACTGCCAATCAAAGAAGATGAAAGACGCATTTTAAGTTATAAAATCGTAAGATACGACTTATTGCAATGAGTAAGAAAGGACATAAAGATGATATAACAAAGCACGCGTAGTAGTGTTGTCCCATTTTCGGACATTTCCGGACTATAGTTCATGATTTTCTGAAACAGCCTAAACATTAGTTGATAGATATGTGGCGATAGATGTTACTTGTTATAAACTTCTTATTAGAATTTAGCTTCAGTAAGCTTCATTTATTGCCAATTTTACGAGCCTTTCTGATTCCTTGTCATGGCGGTAAATAGCCCAGGCGCTTAACCAAGATTTGCTAAGGGGGAGGCTTGATCCAGAAGTTAATTTTTTTTTGTGCAAACAAATGCCGCAATTGGGCAGCTCTCTAAGCAAACTGGGACACCTAAAGCGTAACTTCGAGTTTTTCGGTTTCTTTTTTTGTTTTTTTTTGAGAAAAATGGCCATTTTAACACGAGTTGTATCTTATTTTGCATATTTTTGGAGCCATTTGAAGGAACTATAGTACTGTAAATTGCTAAGATTCGAAAGCTACCGCAGTTGAAGAATAAACTGAAGCCGTGTTAGCCCTACCCCGTGGTTATGCCACTGACATAGCCTATATTTTGAAGTGCATTCTCTGAATTTTGTGTAGAAGAAAGTAAGCAAAAAAGTAAAACGCAAAAACAGAATTATCATTCCAGCACCTTGCCAGCTATAGAAAGTATGTATAATATGGTTATTGGCTAGCAAGTATATTTGAGGCATTTCCTTGACTTTTAAACTACAAAAATGCAGAAAAAGTAAATAAAAAAACGCTATGCAGAATGAAGGAATGATATTAGTTTCGAAAGGAAAAAGATTGATATTAAGAAATAGTAGAAAGAACAATGAAAGTTGATGTAATTAAAAAAATTAATAGCGGAAAAAAATTAAGATTGTGGTTTGGCGTTAGGTTTTGCTTATTATCTCCTATGACCGGCCAGTTGGTCGAGCGATTAACGCGTTCGTCTCTGGAGCGGGAGTTCTGAGGTTCAAATCTCGGGCAGTCAAATCAGACACGGTGTAGCCAACGGTTCGCCACCGCTGCGACATTTCTTCGAAAGAAGCTGTGTTGCATACAAGTGCAATAACGCGGAGATGAGCCCCAAAAACTCGTTACACACTGCGGCGTAATACAGCCAGTATAATAAAAGATTTGATTGATCTCCTATATGACACTTTGCGGAAAGGAGTAGAAATCAGTCTGGTTTTTTGTTAACATTAAACTCGATTTAATTTGCCAAGTTTTGTGATATTTTTTCCAAAGCTTAAAAAGCAATATGCTTTACGGCAATCAAAAATGAAGTAAACAACAAACATACTTAAAAAAAGAATTAACGTGATTTTAAAAAAGAGTGACAAAGTAAAGTTGAAGAACATGTGAAACAAAAAATCTTGAAGCTGATTTTTTATAAAATTATTACTAATAAAATTATTCCTAGTGCTTTGAAAAAAATAATCTTGAAAATTCTAAAAAATTCGCAGAAGTAAAATGAAGTACGGTAATTTAATGCATGGTGCATTTCGTAAAAAAACTACTAAAATAGTTTGTCTCTTCACTTGGAGATTATTTGAAAATTTTCACTTGGAAAGAGAGGTTGACTTCACTAACCATAAGCAAAAAATTGCACCAATTTTTTAAGACGAATGAGGTTTTATAACTCTTAATGTCTTTTTCTTCCCTACACTTGCAAAATATTTAAAGAAATGTTACGGTCAGTAGCGTAGCCAGGGGGGGGGGGAATAGCCCCCCCCATTGGCCTGCCGACCAAAATGCTAAATAAGAAAAATAACACGTTTTTAGCACTTTTAAGACTATCTTTTGCACTGAATTAGACTAAAAACTGCTTTAAAGCATAGTTTGAAACGTTCATTTAGGGGGGGCTAATGAACTGCCAACCAAAATGCAGAATAAAGAAAATACGCCGTTTTTAGCATTTCTAAGACTGTGAGTTTGCACTGGATTAGACTATTTTGAAACGTTTATTTAGGGGGGGGCTAATGAACTGCCGACCAAAATGCAGAATAAGGAAAATATCAAGTTTTTAGCACTTCTAAGACTCTCTTTTGCATTGGATTAGACTAAAAAATGCTTTAAAGCTTAGTTTGAAACGTTTATTTAGGGGAGGGGCTAATAGACTGCCGACCAAAATGCAGAATAAGGAAAATATCACGTTTTTAGCATTTTTAAGACTGTCTTTTGCACTGGATTAGACTAAAAAATGCTTTAAAGCATAGTTTGAAACGTTTATTGAGGGGGGGGGGCTAATGAACTGCCGACCAAGTGCACAATTAGGAAAATACCACGTTTTTAGCCAGTAGCGTAGCCAGGGGCTATAGCCCCCCCCCATTGATATGTCGACCAAAATGCAGAATGGGAAAAACACTACGTTTTTAGCACTTTTGAGACTGTTTTATGTACTGGAGTGGACTAAATAGTGATTTAAAACATCTTTTGAAACATATGTTCTGGAGGGGGGACTAATTTGTCAAAAGAAATAGATTACTCCGTTTGAGTTTTATTAAACTATTCGATTTTATAGTTTAACAGCATCTAAACTAGAGAACTACATTTTACCATTAGCCACCTCCCAAATAGCCCATTTATGCCACCAGTTTAATCATGCTTGCACTGCCAATTTCTAAGTCACGTTTTAAAATCATTATTTTTTAATCAAAATAGCTCTAAAGCCGCATTTACACGGGCGACTTTTTTGCAACGCGATTCGACGATTTTTTATGCGTGAAAATCTCTCTCGCAAAGCGGTTACTCACACGAGGCAAGACTCGCTTGCCGCGATCGCGTTTGGCAAGAATCGCTGCCGTGTAAGTAACACCTGCGATTTGCGATGCCGATTATATTTTTGCGCGACTCGATGCAACAATCGTTCTCGCCCATGATCACTTACACGAGGTCGATTTCAGCGTCTCGAGAGTCACAAGACAAAGTCGCGCTCGTGTAAACAGCAAATCGTATGCAATTTACGAGTCGCCCAGGCATAGCGCAATGCACAAATGCTTTGCGAGTCTCTGGCTGCGATTATCTAAGTTTACTTCATAAAATATTGTGTTCATGGTACAAAATAGTCTGTAGTGCTTTTACCGTAATTAATTGTGATTAAATTTACTTCATATTAGTTTGAAACGAAGAAGAAATAATTTTCTTGTTGATGCTGTCACTGGTCTACTGCAGATACGGCAGTCATGAGCTGATTGCTGATAACTGTGAAGCCAATCAAGCAGGGCTTTAACCCTTAAAATGTATGATAAATTAACCACAGGAAACAGTACCTTAATTGTATTTTGTTTTTATAGTACTGTAAGTACACTGTTTGCATCAGAGCCAGTAAATTTTGAGTTGAGGCTGACTGTTCTTAATTTTTTGCCAATGTTGAGCATCAGTTGCTCTTAATTGGTTCTTAAATTTTGAGATCATTGATGTCAATTATAGCGACAATGTTTGTTAATACCTAATTATGGTCTGTCTGCTTGTAAACGCCTTTTTAGCTGCTTTTGCAGCATCGTAAAATTGCGGAAAGCAAAAACGCAAGCTCTAATTTTCGTTTGAACGAGAGCCAAAAAGTTTTTTGTTACCTGCCCAATGCGCAACAGCACTCTATACTCTCGAAGTTATTCAAGCTCTTTTGTTTTGAATCAGTAAGAATTTAGTTTCTTTTTTGATTTGGCATTTCTTCTTTTTCGGTTGTTCTTAACCCTAGAATAGCTAAGACAATGAATTCACAGTAATAGCATTTGGGCAATATATTTTGGAAATGGAGGTGCTTGTTACAGAAGCCCTTCGTTACAATATGGAGCCTTCACCCTGTACGTCTGGGCCAACCACAATTGAAATTCTTCAACTTGAACTGCATTGTTCAGACAAAATGCATAATTTGGAACAGTAAGACATGGCAAAATATATCTGAAATTTAGCCTGAAAATAATGAACTTTAAAGAGTGCCATACGAGCGGTCTTGAAAATGAAATACGTCTGTTTGCCAGTTGCTTGAATGAAAAGGAATGCCAGAACAGAAGTAACTCGGCCAAACACAAAGGCGTGCAGGAATTACCAAAAAGCGCGTAATTTTTAAAGCGTTGGCTGCAGGAACTAAAGTGAGGCGCACAAACTGAGCAAACTAAAAGGAAAAAGCGGCCGGATCAAAAGTAGAGCGGGGCAACACAAAAAAGGTCAATCGGTGCTGCGACAGTGCTGGCAGAGTAGGCTGATAGGCTCACATCTATGCTCACTCGTTGGGTCCAGCACTTTGTATACAAGTACCATCCACTGGTTTTTGTCGGCTAAAAACGTGTTAGCGTTTGCTTTCTTTTCTGACCCGAGATTGCTAGAGCCTACCGGCAATTCTTACGGTTAAAATAACCACAGTTAAGTGAAGAAGCACAACACCTACTGGCCCGCATATTGTGATAAAACATTAATTTCATGAAAATGATGTTTATAATGAAATCATGTTCTCAATTTCGAGTGTTTTTATGGGGCTTTTTCATTTGAATAACGCCAGGAATGAGTTTTGACATGAAGTCACTGGCGTATTTTTGCTCTGTTCATAATAATTCATCCTCCGCACTATACTTACTGTAATTGCCTAGCGTTTAGCAAATGCATGCGCTGCTTGTTTTATTATTGTGGATATTGGTGCTTCGTAACAGCTGTGGTTTAGTAGTTCCATAAAAAAATTACATGAAAACACGTATTATATGAATGCTATCGTGGATTTTTTGAATGTTGGTTTAATTGAAAAAGAGCCAGCACTTCTGTAGTGATAAAAGGCGCCTGGTATCACCGCAGAAGAACTCAAAAAGTAAACTTCTAAAAACAAAAATAAAATTTAACCATTAGCAATTCGAATAGTATATGACAGCACAGATCTCCTATAAAATACTAAAATACTTGTGCACTGTTAAGCAAATAAACAATATGAATTTGTCAGTTACACATGCTTGGAGAAAAAGTAATGTCAAAAGTGTTTTTAGAATTAACTGCACAAAAATATTGATAAATTTTATTGTTTTACCAAACATTATGCATAACCAAACAAGACACACAGTCAGAGATGGGTTGCGGTAGAGAAAAACCAATACCTAAAGGGTAAATGACAGAATTTTATAATAAATTATGAGCATTAATGCCCGCTTGACTTTGCTCCATCCAAGCCAACTCAAAATAGCATTTACTTATCACACATTCGGCTCGAGCAGCACGCCGCCGTTGCTGCTTCATCTTTCACCTTGCATTTTTATTGCAAGTTTTGACATTAGCTGCTTAATTGTATTCCCAGTATTTCGTTTTACGCTCGCGTTGGCTTCACGCATTTTCTTTTCAAAATTCCAAAGCGTGATTGCTTCAAATGCAAAAGCTGACAAGCGGCGCATTTGAAGTGCTTTTGCAGCAGTTCGCTTTTGCAAATTCAAAACCAGCAAGCAGCGCTTTGAAACTATCTCGCACCGTGTAAGTAAACCAGTGCGATAGCGACTCTTCCGCCGACTCGATTTTGCGAGAATCACTGGCACGCAGTCTCAACGTGTAAGTGACTTCAGCGAGTTGCAATCGAATGCGAGCGCCGCGTTAAAATCTCTCCCGTGTGAGTGACTGCTACGATTTGATTTTTCGGTGGGCGTGTCTGGCGATATCGCGCAGACAAAATCACACTTGAATCTTGCGCCGTGTAAGTGACCCAGTGCTCTTCAACCTTTTTTTCTGTAGTATACCTTTTACAATTTTTCAAGAACTTTGTATACCCAGTATCCAGTAATGAGTAATGTGTAATTGTGCACAAAAAAAACTTACAAGCAAACAAAAACTTACAAACAGAAAACTTCGATCACATGATGTTAAACACGCAAACTACAAAAAATGAAGTTTAATACTTTGTTTAATGGCTTGCTTGTTCTTGCATAGTTTCGGCAATTCGGAGGAAACGCGGTGTTATTTCTTTCTCAATCCCTCCTCGCATTAAAGAATCGATGTCAAGTATTGAGTTTCTTTTTTTTGATTTCCACAAGACTGGAAAACCCTTCTTCACATAAATAAGTTGTAGGCATCTGAACTAAGACATCAATGGCACGTTTTGCAAGATTTTTATATTCCAAAAATTCAAGAAGGTAAACCCAAAACTCTGAGTAATCCATTTCTCGAAAAGCAATCTTTTGGTTTAAATCAGCGCGGAGCTCCAGCAATTCCTCATCCTCTGTTGGTTCTTTATTAAATGGCTGAATAATCCAAGAGTTTGCTTCCAGACGTTTGTAATTGGCTTCAGGAAAGTATGCACACAAATTATCATCAAGCAAGTTTAAGTGAGCAACGATAAGTGTCGACAGGTTGTCTTCTGTGGAAGCGTCCTGAAACTCCCATTCAGACTCTTTCATGTACTGGCTCAATAAAGAAAAGTCGTTAAAGTTCCCTGATGCAGCATTCTTTTTCCACAGTGGAATTTTCAATTTGAGCGCGTTGACTTTGCTACTTGATCGAAAAATATCGCCTCCTTTACCTTGAAGACTGAGGTTCACTTGATTTAAACGATCAAAAATCGATGCAAGGTAGGCCAATTTAGCAACCCAGTAGATGTTACTAAACTTGGAAGCTCGTGGGTCTCCGCGTTCAATGCAAAACGTCTCTATTTCTGCTCTAAGTTCAAATACACGGGAAAGAACTTTTCCTCGCGATAGCCATCGAACCTCTGAATGAAGAATAAGTTTTTTCGAAGAGGCGTTCATTTCTTCGCAGAGTTTTGAAAAAATTCTCTGTTGTTTTGCACTTTTGCGAATAGAATTAACAATTTCTACAACTTCTCGTAGAACATCACTCAATTCGTTTTCTTGACCATTAGCCTCGCTTGCATTCAACTTAAGTTTCTTCAAAGCTAAAGCTTCGCGGTGGAGAATGCAATGTATCCCCACGCATTTTGGAGACAATTGTTTTATTCTCTTTACCACCCCTGTCTGCGAACCCTGCATAGCTGCAGCACCATCTGTGGTTACAGCTCTACACTTTGACCAATCTAACCCCTCTCTTTCAAAAAACTCATTCATTTTCTGGAAAATCGCTTCAGCTGTTGCTTTTTCTCCCACTGGTTTACAGAATAGGTAATGCTCAACTACTCTCTTAGCTTCTGCATCTGGAAACCTACAGAACACCATGAGCTGTGACTCACCGGTTATGTCAGTGCTTTCATCTAACTGTATGCCGAAAGAGGGGGCTTTCAAGAGCTTGTTAATAAGTTGTTGCTTTAAATCTTCAGATAATATGGCACATCGTCGTCCAACTGTAGTGTCCGAAAGTGGAATTTGTTTAATTTTATCTACTGCCTTTTTTCCGCCGTGAATTAGCTCCGCTGCAATTTCTAAACACGGTAGCACTACACGCTCAAGTTCGGTGTATGGGCGTTTCGCTTTCATCATGTGATGTGACATTTGTAACGATGCCAATAGCATGTTCTTGTTCTGAGTTATCTGGTGTCCCATTTGCTGATCAAACAAATGGCTCTGTTTATTCTGAGCATCTAGATGTGACTGAAAGAATTTTGTAGATTTGTTTTGGTGCTCTGGATGCTGTTTCGTTAGGTGACTTAAAAGCTTTGACTTAACGACATTAATATTGCCAAAACTGGTTGAACAAAAAAGACACTGGGCAGAAGAATAGAGATTATTCTCTTCACCAATTGGGCGGCGAAATCCATAATTAATAAAGTCTTCGTTCCATTTTCGGCGTTTAGAGGTTATTTTCTGCCGTTTAGCTGGTTGAAGCCCAACTTCATTCGCGGAAGGCGAGGCTAGCGCTGTATCAGGGCTAGATTCTCTTCTACTTTCGTTACTAAAGTATTTAAGCAAAGACATTGCAACCTAAAGATTTTATTTAGATTATTATTTCTACATGTCTCTTGTCTTAAAATTCTCACTATCATAAAAATTCTCACTTATATCATAAAAATTCTCACTTAGCCTACTAAACAAGCATTTGTCTCCACTAGACTGACATGTGATTTTTCTAAGGCGAAGAGAAATGTTTCCAACAATGCAAAAGCTTTATGACGCAATAAGCCACACCACAAACAGACTTTCTGTGAGCATTTCTAAACACAAACAAAAATGTTGGAAGAGGAAACAACAAGCATATGCCATACGAGAACGAGCTGAAGAAACAAAGCAGACTGACAAGCAGTGCTGCCACGCCTAGAGAAATTTCACTAGATCTAGTGAAATTTATTTCCATTCTAGTGAAATTTTATTGTTTTACGAGCATAAATTTGCAGCAAAAATTGGCAAAATATGTCGAAGAATTGCTGAAAAGTGCAATCTAGCCCAAAAGTCTGTGGCAGCAATGTTGACAAGTGACAAGTCGTGATAATGAAACATTGGTACATCTGATGAAAAGTTTATAAGCTTTGTCTTTAATGATGTACCTGTAATGCTGCTCGTATACCCCTCGTATACCTCAGTCCATCTGTATACCCCAAATTTGTTCTCGTATACACTTGGGTATACCGTATACCCGGTTGAATAGCACTGAAGTGACCTACGCGATTTGAGAAAGAAAAAAGGCAAAATGTCGATTCTCGCAGCTAAAAGTCGCCCGTGTAAATGCGGCTTAAAATGAAGTTATTTTTGCAAAAAAACGCAAAATTTTCGAACGCTGGGGGCTCCGCCCCCAGACTCCCGTGCCTCCGGCGGCTGGGGGCTTTGCCCCCAAACCCCCAGCCTCCGGCAGCTGGGGGCTTCGCCCCCAGACCCCCCAAACAGCCCCCCCATTGCGAATTTCTGGCTACGCGCCTGGTTACGGTTCCAAATAAACCTCACATGCTTTTATATAAACTGCAATATTACCTTTATAGCCTAGCCGTGAACACATAACCTGAATAAAACCTTTTGCATTCATAAAAAAAATACAGTAAAGAAATATTTTATCCAAAGTGATATAAAAATACAATATATAAGAGGTACCGTAGTTTAGTTTTCAACAATCAATATAAATAACAATAAGCTAACGATGTAGGAAGTTCAGTTGAAGATTAAAATGATAGAAAATTTAAAAAACATCCCTACAGGCTGTTTCCCCCTTATGGGTTTGTCAGGCGGGGTAGAAACTAAACAAAAACAAAACGGTAATATACCTCAGCACATCAACCACGTCTCCCCCCCGCATCGGAAGCTTTGTGGCGGGCGCAAAACCAAGCCAGCCCAATGGGGCTAACCGTGGTATGCACCGGCCAGAACCAGTAGCAGCAACCCGGGTCGGCTATGAGAGGCCGCGGCTGGTACTTAACACTGTAAGCACTAATCGGGAGGCTAAGCATCTAAATCAAACACTGCATATGCGCTGCTGGACGATGTGTCAAACGTAGTAGAAACACTGTTAAAATTTCAAACACTGTCAGAAATACAAAGCGGCATTTTACGTCGCAGTGATTTAACGTTTTGCGTTAAATGTGACTTATTTAGTTTGATGGTTCTTCAGTAGTACTTGGCTTTGTGGCGACATTTTGATACAAGTTGAATTTTTGGGTTGAGGATGTTACCCTGATTTGCTTGTAATATCGCAATTTTTTCTTCTGAACAAAGGTTACATTTGTTAGAGCCATTCGGATGGGGCCGTGCTTGTTTCTCAATGTTCCATTTTACGTTTGGAAATTTGCAGGTCTCTAACGCTATGCTTTGGATAGTTTTGTCGAGTGACGCTCATCGTGGTGTCTAAGGTATGCTTGTGATTGTTATAGCGGGTTTTGATTGTGGTTTGAAATAGGCTATAATAATATTTGGTGCCATTGTCACAAGTTAGCTCGGCTTTACATACAAGGGATTACTGCAGCATTCTCCGTTTAAAGGTCAGGTGGTATTCTTCCTTCAGCTGCACAACGTAGATGGTGTTGCGGATGTCGACTTTTCCTGGAGCAATTCGCGGTTGTGGGATGAAATAATAGAAAACATGGAGGTAATGCAACTGTAGCTTAATTTCTCATTATTTCTGTTGAAAAGTTTGTAGAAACGGCTGCGTTTGGGAAAATGCTTGTTTAAACGAAAAAATTCTTAGCCTTTGTTCGTTTTGCATTGTACTGGGGGTTGTGAGTGAACAGTACAATTTCGGTTTCCTCAAGTGAACAGTACAAGTGAACAGTACATTTCAAACGGAATCCAGATTTGGGTTCCTTGACAATGAACGGTTCAAAGCTCGAACTTTCCAAGGAAGCAAAGCTATTAGGTGTTACTCTGGATAGCAAGCTAACTTGGAAACCACATATAACCCGAATTACCCGCAGAGCAACTACGGCATTAATGCAATGTAGACAAATTGTGGGTAAAACCTGGGGAATAAAACCATCTATTATGAAATGGATATACACAGCTGTGATACGTCCAATCATGTCGTACGCTTGTGTGTCCTGGGCTGGCGGTCTCAACAAAAAGTACCTAGTGAGGAAACTCACAAAAGTACAGAGACTTGCTTGCTTAATGATTTCATCAGCTTTTCCTGGCACCCCTACTGGTGCTCTGGAAATACTGCTCAACATTACTCCCATCGAGGAATTCTTGTTGGCCGAAGCAGTGCGAGGGTCATACAGAATCTCTGTGAGTGGACACTGGCATGCCAAGCCCGTTGGCTCCTTTGGGAAAACGAAAAGTCATGTTGATATTTGCAATGAGGCTAGAAGATTTTTACCTCTGCTGCAAATGCCAGCTGACCGAATAAAGAAAACAAAGTTATTCGAGAGAAACTTCGAATGTCAAATCATGGATAAACAGAATGCTATCAGATCTGAAAGCATTCTAAACCACAACACTATCAAGGTTTACACTGATGGCTCGAAACTAGATGGGAGAGTGGGGGCGGGTTTTTACGCAGTGTACCCAAACAACTCCCCAAAACAAGCATTTTTCCACCTTGGAATACACAGCACCGTGTTCCAGGCAGAAGTCTTAGCTATTGCAGAAGTGGCAAAGAACCTGCATTTGGAAAAAATGCACAATCAAAATATTGTTGTGCTGGTTGATAGTCAGGCGGCTATCAAAGCACTCATAAAGAGCACTGTAACATCAATTACAGTGCTCAACTGCATCAGAAGCCTAAATCAGTCAGGCAAACAAAACCACGTCAGTATTGCCTGGATTCCTGGACATGCAGGGGTACATGGTAACGAAGTGGCAGACTATGTAGCCAAATCAGGATCTAAATCAATAATGTATGGTCCTGAACCTTTTATTACAGTTCCGTATGCCAGTTGTTTTAGCACGGTTACGGACTGGTCCACAGTTAGATGGAAATCTATGTGGAATAAACGGAAAGACTGCTTGAGGATGAAGGAGACTGTAGATTGGACGTCTTCACGACTAACAATACGTCTCCTTAACCTTAAGAGGCCTCAATTGAATAGAGTAGTGCAAGTTTTGACTGGGCATTGCAATCAACAGCGGCACAAGAAAACTACAGGTCGTGCTGAGTCTTCCCTGTGTCCAAAATGTAGCCTAGAGGATGAAACACCAAACCATCATATAGGCAATTGTAAAGTTTACCAAGATATTCGTGTTAAATATTTTGGAACTACCAAAACCACTGTTCACAATGTGGTAACGAAATGTAACATTAACAAACTGGCCACGTACTTAAAGGAAGCTGGAAGGCTTTCTGAGTTCGACCAGTAACCAAACAAAATACAGCAACTTAGCAGCTATAATTGCAATGGGCCCAAATGAGGCCTACGCAATGTGTAGGTGGACTTTACCTAATGGTAGCAGATTCACTTGCACCGCTGCCCTTTAATAATAATAATAATAATAATTGTACTGGGGGTTAAACCAAATTGTATTTCGTTTTCTCTCTCTTGATTTGGGTTTCTTGGGCGCTTCATATTGCAGTCTGATGTTGTATCTGCTCTTTTGTAATGCCTCTTCGTTGTCTGGCATTGTTTTTTCAAATTCTCTTTCATTGCTGGAATTTTGGGATAAACGTTAGGCAATCATGCTTGGAAGTTGTTTTTTAATGTTGAGTGGGTGGTTCGAAGTGATATGGATATGTTGCGGGTTGGAGTTTGGTTTGCGGTATAGCCAAAGAGATTCCGAAGTGAGGTCGAATGTAGCATTTAGGAAGTCTGTTTGCTTGATGCCAGCTTCTGCTGTTATGTTTAAATCGTTTTCTTTAAATATCTTGGTGATTTTTTTCCTTAGTCGTTCGATTTGTGGGCCCGAAAGGTTTAGATCGATTTTAGTACTCTTGATTATTTGGGAAAGCGCGTTCAGTAGGTACATCCCAACGAGCTTGAAGATTTACGCCCCGTCATATGATCACATGGTTACGTCAAATAAATTACCATGCAAACAGGCGCCTAGCCAGGATTTGGAAAAGGGGGGGCTATTTTGAAAGAGTGAGAAGTGTGCAAACGACCTTGACTCGAATTTTCATTGATCTTGAATCAGTTTCAGACGGTTTGTCCAAAAATTGAGACGAAATGTCTCGGAAAGCTCGGAAATTCAAAGGTTTTTTCCTCCCAAAATTAGGTAATCTCCAAAAAAAAAAAAAAGGTCTTCGCCAAAATTCAGAGTGATTTTTCGGCCGAAATCCGGAATTCAAAGGTTTTTTCCTCCCAAAATCAGGTGATCTCAAAAAAAAAAAAAAGGTCTTCGCCAAAATTCAGAGTGATTTTTCGGCCGAAATCCGGAATTCAAAGGTTTTTTCCTCCCAAAATCAGGAGATCTCCAAAAAAAAAAAGTCTTCGCCAAAATTCAGAGTGATTTTTCTTCCAATTTCGCAAATTCAGACGTTTGAGGGGGGCTCTTTTCGTACGGGGGGGGGCTCTTTTCGTATGGGGGGGCTATTTTCCATTTTTCACAGAAAATCGGCCTCAAAAGCACAAAAAACATGCGATTTTGCATACTTCACAAGCCAATGGGGGGCTCGAGCCCCCCCCGCCCCCCCCTGGCTACGCTACTGCATGCAAATGCAGGAAGAATACCGCCTGACCTTTAAACGGAGAATGCTGCAGTAAATCCCTAGCATATAAAGCCGAGCTAACTTGTGACAATGTCCAGGCACGTAAATAGAACGGAAGTTTTTTTGGGAGCAAGCAAAAATTTGGGGGGGGGCAAAAGCACGTACTTAGGCACAAAATGCGTGAAAGTTTGTTAAAAATAACGTTTAACTGAAATTATTTGGGGGGAAAGTAAAATTTTGTGGGGGCAGTTGCCCGCCCTGCTGCCCCCTGGCTACGTCCCTGACAATGTCACCAAATATTATTATAACCTATGCAAAACCACATTCAAAACACGCTATAAC
The DNA here is from genome assembly GCA_963965965.1 of Trididemnum nubilum. Taxonomy (NCBI): domain Eukaryota; kingdom Metazoa; phylum Chordata; class Ascidiacea; order Aplousobranchia; family Didemnidae; genus Trididemnum; species Trididemnum nubilum. The sequence goes on from OZ014483.1 coordinate 25,196,426, forward strand.
AATCACAAGCATACCTTCAGACACAAGATGAGCGTCACACGACAGAACTATCCAAAGCATACTGGAACGCGATAGAAACCGGCAAACGTCCAAACGTAAAATGGAACATAGAGAAACAAGCACGGCCCTATCAGAACGGCTCTAACAAATGTAACCTTTGTTCAGAAGAAAAAATTGCGATGTTACAAGCAAATCCGGGTAACACTCTCAACCAAAGAACTGAGCTTGTATCAAATGATCGATTAAATCACTGTGACGTAAAATGCTGCTTTGTATTTCTGAGTGTGTTAGAAATTTTAACAGTGTTTTTACTACGTTTGACACACATCCAGCAGCGCATATGCAGTGTTTGATTAAGATTAGTGTTTACAGTGTTTGCAGCCTCCACAATTTTGCAGATTAGTGTTTACAGCCTCCACAATTAGTGTTAACAGTGTTTTGTACCAGCCGTGGCTCCTCACCGCCGACCCGGGGTGTGATTACTGGTCCTGGCCGGTGCGTGCAACGGTTAGCTTTAGTGGGCTAGCTCGGGCTCGCACCCGCCACAGAGCTTCGGGTGCGGGGGGGGGGACATGGTTGATGTACTGAGGTGTTTTACCGTTTTGTTTTTGTTTAGTTTCGATACCGCTGGATGAATCCAGTAGGCGGAAACGGACTATAGTGGGATTTTTAAATTTTTAATTATTTTAATTTTTGTCTGAACTTCTTGCATCGCTAACTGGCTCTGGCTCATGTCAATTGAGCACTCTGGATACTGGGAAAGCAGTGTACAAGTTAAATAATAATAAGTTATTGAGAATAATAAAAAAAGAATTTAAAATCAACGAAGATTGCAGAAAGATTAAACATTTTTTTTTGCTGACGAAGCAAAGCCCGTAGAATCGTGAATGGTCCTATTAATTTCTGAGCTCTGCATCACTGGGTTTTTGAAAAATAGGTCGTGAGGTTTTGACAGCTGAGTTAAGCGAAAGTTATCGCTTGTTACCTAATCAAGTTGTTTATTTTTGTTTCTTTTTAATGACAGTTTTTTGCGGTCAATTTCACACGTTTGTAATTGCGTCAGCGATTTCTACGTCATTGCGATTTTAAACGTTTACTAATCAGCCAATGTTTTTTGATGTTTTACTTGGTAAACAAATTTATCTAGCTTACTTCCTGGTCAAAAATATCACGTTACTGCTTCAAAAAGTTTTATTGTGAATCAAATTTAAATGAATTTGATAAAACGGAGTCGAATTTTGGAGCATAACGGTCGGAGTTTCTGCTTAACCTAAGAACAAAAACGATTGCCAATATAGAACTAAGCATTACAATTTATTAGACGCGTTTCGCTTTAACTTAAAGCATCATCAGTAGAATGAATTTGCGAAGTAAGAAGCACGAATTTATTTACAATAGCCACCCATTAATACAGGTAGCTACGGCATAGCTTAAAATTTGTCATAATTGAATAAAAGAGCGACAGGTCATAGGTTTAAACACACAAGAAAACACAGTGGAATAGCGACGTCATTTTTAAACAACAATTTGAAACAATTAAGCATTAAAAAGATACAGGGGCAAATATTGATTGTGGACATTCAGTTGCGGTTCTGTTTTGGAAATATGTAAGGTTTCTTTGATGCGTAATTTAGTCACGTGATTATTTCTGTCCAAAATTTTGGGTGAGTCAAGATTAATTTCGTGGTTGGGATTATTGAGCAAATGTTTGCAAACTTCAGAATCTTCACACGTACGATGTTCATTGAGGCGAGTAATTAGGTTCCGTTTGGTTCGGCCAATGTAATTTTGACCACAACTACAAGTTAATTGATACAAAACACCTGACGAATGTAATAACAATTGACGATCTTTACATAGTTTACCAATAGTAAAGTTACGATGAGACATTATCCATTTGATATCATACGCACATAAAAATTCACGAATTTCTTTTTCAATTTGCATAGAAATACGATCAATAAACTGCAATTTAAAAAAGACACAATGCTTCGTAGACTGTTGTTGGTTAGGGTGGAGTTTGGCATCCGGTTTTTGATTTCTGTTTATGGCTTTGCGAATAACATTTCGAATAGTTTTGGTAGGATACCCATTTTGTTGCAACATTTTGGTAATTTTCTCACACTCAAGAAACAATAATTGTCGATTGCTGCAAACTTAAATAGCTCTATTGACTAATGATCTAATCAAATTTATTTTGTATTTAGTGGGAGCCAAACTACTCCACTTATTATACAGCCCTGTGTGTATTGGTTTTCTATAAATGGATAAGTCTAATTTTTCTTTTGAATTGTCAACATTGGCGTCCAGGAAGGGCAGCTGTTTATTGTTTTCAAGTTCCTTGGTAAATTTAACATTACTGTGAATTTGGTTTAATTTTCTATTAAACAACATAGCACTTTCAAAATCTGGAAATACTGCAAAACAATCATCCACATATCGAAAAAACACGTCCGATTTCATATTAAACTCTTTTGCTTTTTCAATCACAAAATTCATAAAAATGTCAGCAAAAGCCGGAGCGATTGGAGATCCCATACCTACGCCATCAATTTGTTCATAAAAACTACCATTAAAATTTAGAGTAGTGCGTTTCGTAGTCCACACCAGAAGGTTCTTGAATTGTCGCTTAGTCAAACCGTAAACTTTTTTCGTCGAATCACTGCCATAAATTTCTTTTAAAATTATGTCCGTTACAAAGCCCGCAGAAATGTTGGTGAACAGGCTTTTTACATCAAATGACACCATAACCGAATCGTTTTTGAACTTTACTTGCTACATTCGATCTACAAACTCAAAAGTGTCTTTAAGATTCGTTGGATGTTTGTTTCCTTAGCGGGCTCAAAATTTCACTGAGCAATGATGCGCACTCATAAGTGTAGTAGTCAAATGTGTACGGATTAAGAACACAATCTGTTGCTACATCGCTACTAGGGTGCAAAATTTAGGCTGAAAATACGTTTCCGTGTAAGAAACGAATGAAATGTTTGATTTAATTTCTCTGACCTTGCAAATCCATTGAGTCCTTCGTTATTTAATCAAAATTTCTAACGGAAGGAAAAGAATATCACTTTAAAAAAAAAAGAAACTTGTCACTTGTTAACTTGTTAATGCCCGTCTACTTTGCGCGTAAAATTGTTAGCGCACGAATATAGTTTTAGTTTATTTTAAATAGAACTTTTGAAAATAAACTTTAGTTCGGCTTACCACCTTATTCGGCTTTATCAGCGTACAAGCTGCTATAGTTGGTTAAAATAAACTAAGAATACGCTCGAGCTATCACGATTTTACGTCCAGTGTAGCATAGGCGTAGCCAGGATTTTTGATTAGGGGGAGCCAAACCTCAAATCACATGCGATGACGTCATCAGACACTTCGAAAAAGGATTTTTTTGTGGGGGCAAAGATATCGTAGAATGGAACATCAGAAACCGTGGCCTGGAGTTGGCACGTAACTAGGTATTCGATCAAGAGCGGAAGTGAGCTTAAACCAATAGTTAAAATGTGAAAATGTCTAAATTGGGAGACGTGCTGAGTAAAGAAGTGTACTGTAATTCAAGCGTATCATTGACGGTGGTTTTTGTAACTTCTTTTGTAACTTTTTGAAAAAAAACTGTTTTAACATTATTGGATCACGTTCCGCACGTATTCAGAGCTATTTGAAAGTACTAGATTTTTAACATTTAAAAGCCAATTGAAAAAATTAAGTTGTTCAGTTCTTCTTTTGTTTGCAATTTAAGTCCAAAACACATTTAAAATCCTGCATTTTGGGATTAAATTTTGTAAGTGATTTGGCCCAGGTTGGAGGAAGTAAAGTACATTGCCTCCTGAAATATTTTAGCAGTAAATAACAATCCACTCGAAAATTTTCTTTAGAGATTATTGTTTTGTCATGAAAACAACTAGTTATAGGAGTACACATATATGGCCAGGGGGCCCAGGCCCTCTCAACTCAAAAATTTGTTTAATGAGCATTCCCCTTACTGTTAGATAATTTTTTTCAAAAGTATTTTGTTGCATAAAAATTGGCGAGGTGGAGGTGAATTGTTATTGAAAAATGTACAATAGATGGTTACGCCTACAAACCATGCTATTGCCTGGGCCGGATTTGCATTGAGTTTGGCCCCTGATAGCTTGAGATTTTCGCTATATTTTCCAACCAAATACAGGTGAAAACCAAAAAAAGTCTTATATGAGCGTATAGCCCCTGACACTGAGCCATATGTTAAATCCATCCCTGGTTATTACATTACTTTCATACAACTATAAAATCACAGTAAAAGGTTAAAAGCACAACAATCTGTTTCGTCCTAAGGACTCGTCAAGTTCTACTGTAATCTTGTTCGAAAACCATTACGTTCATAAAAAGGTTACATGATGTCCTGAGTTTGCAACTTTTAGGATAAAAACCCTTAATTTCAATCTGGTTATACGTTTAAATTGGTTGGCAAACATTAAATCGAGGGGTACCGGACTCTTGGATCATTATTATTGTTGGAGGCCCATTTGAATTGAGGGCCATTTAAAATGGTTGGCAAAAATTAAATTGAAAGGGTCCCGGGTCCCCTGGATCAATCTTGTTGTTGGGGGCCCATTTAAATTAAGGCCATTTAAATATTATTGTGGGGGCCCCATTTGAATTGGTTGGCAAAAATTAAATTGAAGGGGCGCGGGCCCCCTGGATTAATGTTATTGTTGGGAGCCCATTTAAATTGAGGTTCATTTAAATATTATTGTAGGGGGCTCATTTAAATTGGTAGGAAAAATTAAATTGAGGGGCCCTGGCCCCCTGGATCAATGTTACTGTTAATTACTGTTGTACGCTTGTACTGTTGGACGGGAAGATGCTACAAGAAACTGAAACTGAAGAAACAATAGTCTTTTTTGTGACATTTTTATCATTGGTAGCTTTTCAATTAGGAGGAGGGGCTGGCCCCTTAGGCCCCCCTTGGCTACGCTTATGCAGTATAGACCTGGCCTAAGAGTTAAGCACAAAAGCATCAATACTCTGTTTTGAGGTGATAGAACTTGCACGCGTGAGACCGAATTTTAGCGCAAGAAATTTTCGTTTATTTGCTGAAAAAACTTTTTGTATTTGCTAGAACCCGACAGTGCGATTTTGCTAATCTGTTTTAATTTCGTACAAACGAGATTTTGCGAATTTTCACAGCTCAATTTATCGTTGATAATGCATGCAGTAGAATATGTTGTGGGTAGAATGGTAACGTGAGTAATAATGTCGTTTTTTTACAATTGCCTTAATCGCAAGATGTGGACTTAACTCGCATACTGGACGCGTTGTTGAGTCCTTGGATAAAGCGTTTGTCGACAATTACTCAGCTTTGTAGCTTCGAACAAGCAGCTATCTTAAACGAGAAGAAATCAAAAACTAACAAAAAGGTAACAAGTTGCTTCCTCGGGAATTGTGGATAAACACGGATCCACCAATCAACCAATCCAAGCAGTCGTTTTAGGGTAAAACATGAGTCAGTTACGTAGAAACAGTTGAAGATTATGATGAAGGCTTTCTTTAGCCTAAATTGTGAGGATGCAGTAACGATGCTTGTAAAATAGAGTTTTTTTAATTTATGTACTGAAATTTATTTTCACAATATAACTATTACGTAAAGCAGCAAAGTTAGGTTAAATAAAATCAACTCCTCACTCTCCAAACCTACTTTGCAATAACTTCTGAGTCAAAAAGCACAATTTTTACTTATTGACTAAAAATATTTTGTTTTTCATTTTTGTTGATAACTAAAATTGTTCAAACTGACTTGTGACAATTATAGGTATCAAAATAGTGTTTGGAACTATTTTAAAATAAACTACCACTTTGAATTACATAGGTCTAGCATTAAGCCCCACCCATTCAAATTTGAGTCCACGCTGGCACAGCTTTGCTATTTTTAAAAATGCTTTAAGCAGTCCTGGTTCTCCGCAAAAATAAAAATTGAACAAACTTCCAAAATATGAAATTCTATTTTAGTGGTTGTGTGACCTACCGCAAAATTACAGGCTTAAATATACTCCTACGTGATGAAGCAAAATACAGTAATGTGTTTGGTTATAAGCTTGATATTTGTAAGTACAAATAATAATATTTTTTTACTTTTCGTTGCGATTTGCCTCGAAATATTGTATTTTTGATAAAAATTTTAAAATAATGTAATTGATCAATTTTCAAGAAGACGAGTTTGACCTTGCGTTTGTTTACATTGCCACATTCATCTTCTTCTTTCAAATTTTTCATTATTCTCACTGTATTACGCCGACGCGTGTAACGAGATAGCGGGGCCCATCTCCGCGTCATTGCGCCCGGGCAACACAGCTTCTTTCGAAGAAATGTCGTAGCGGCGGCGAGCCGTTGGCAACACTGTGTCCAATTTGACCGGCCCAAGATTTGAATCTCGGATCTCCCACTCCAGAGACGAACGAGTTACCGCTCAACCAACTTGCCTGTCGCCACATTCATGGCAAATGAATTTTATCTTCCAATTGACGGCGGAGTTGATTGGTTATGTAAGTTATAGTGCACCGGTGCAGAAATTAAATATTGAAACACTAATGGAAAATCGATTAAACTGAGAAACAAATAAAAAACCGTTCTGGAAGGTAAGGTGATCACAATGTATATAAACTATCGGCTTGCTGTGCTGCGGTTTATAGCATTTAAATAAAAACTTCCCCTATATTTGTGATTAACTCAATATAAAATAATTGTAAATTGCATTTTTATTGAGTGACCAAGTTGTTTCAATCAACAGTGAAAGAAGTCACTCTTCACAAATGGGGATGCGAACAGATATTTTTAGCGGTGAAAGTTGACTATGAAGGTAAAAACCAGCTTAAACTCGACACATCCATTTTTTCTTTTTCTTTACCTTTTTTTTACGAAAGCGTTAATGGTATCGGCACAATTGGTTAGAATAGGCCAGAGTTGATAACAGAAAATCGACAAATTGCTTTTTTAGAAAGAACGCTAAAAATCAAAGTTTAGAGGAATTTGCAGCGAAATTTCTGGGGCTTTAATATTGATAAACAATTCGGATTCTCTTCCAATTGCCTAACGATCGAGATGCAGGATTCTAGTAGAACAATAAAGACATTGTCTATTTTATCTGTAACAGCAATTCGAAGAAAGGTCTGATTCGGTGGCAGCAAAAATAGAAAAAAGCTTGGTATTTAGAATTCGCGGTTGCATGGAATTTATTTTCTATTTATTTATTTATTGAGTTGTAGAAAAAATAGAAACAAACCACATTATAAAATTTTACTTGCTAACAAAAACGTGAGAACGATTTAACAAAGCAGTTCATACATTTTTGAAGCATTCAGAAAGTTTAAAAATGAAAAATACAGTACAACATTACGAATCAACCAAAAAAGAACAGCAAACAATTCCGTCTACAAAAGTCATGAAATATTTGAAGACTGCTTTAATCGGTTTTTTGTTGAAACATCTTGTTGCTACTTCGCCAAACTCAATTGTTTTCAGACGCAACCACAGTTAACTTTTGGAATAGAAACATTTAATAATTAATTGAGTCAAAACGACATTTTAGCATTTTTGTGCGAAACTTTTAATTTTTTTGGGTATAAAAAACTTTATTTTTGTTATAACTTGAAAAATGAGAAAAATTATTAGCAAAATTTCCTATTTCTGCTTGAGCGTGAAATATAGGCTTTTTTGTAAAGCGACCCAAATAAAACTTGAGGCGCAAATAATCTGTAACCCCCACAAAAATTATTGTAAGGAATTTTAAGCTGTTTTCAGTATCAACGGCAAAGTCTGTCAGTTTGCGGTTTAATTCTATATCTTTCATTTACTGTGGTGTCTAAGCTACAGCACGTAGTGATAAGTGCTACTATTAATGATTTTAAATGTCAAATTTATTTCTTTACTTTGTGGGTCTAAGACTGCTTGCGAAATTTAGTCGATAGCATCCTAATTCATATTATGGTCGGACTGGTTGGCAGACAAGAGTTATAAGCTCAGTTGTTTCGCAGCTGATACAGATAGCCAGGGAGAAAGATTCTAAAAAGCAGTCTTGATCTGTTATAAATGAATGATAGTTTTGACCACATAAAAGTTTACTGCCATCGGCGCTTCAATTTTCAGATTTATATAAGTTAAAATAAATTTGTAATTCGAGACTATAAAAATTAGAAACCTATAAAAGCGCATAACTTCTGTCTGTTCGATTTCTCGGATAACGAAACTTGCAATTTGCTGAGATGTGACGTCATCTACGCTTTTGTAATCCGCTTTACAAAGTTTTACTTAAGATGATGCAATTTATACAGATTCCAAAATTCTGATTTATTTTTTTAGATAGATTATGATAATGGGCTCAGCAGCATTTTAAAATGCTTTAATGAAATTGTTAGGGAGGTTTATTGAGGGCTTATCATAATTAAGAGAACTAATAGAAAAGGTAATACTTCTGGTCTTCAAAACATATTTTTTAATGCAGTATTTACGGTAGTATAGTACCGGCAGGGCCTCCGAGAGGGGGGGCAGGGGGGACAATGACCCCGGGGCCAATGGATTTTAGGGGGCCCATGGTCTTTAGGGGGCCCATGGGCTTGAAGGGGCCCATGAGAGGGCCCGATGGGCTTCATAGCGCCCATCGAAATGAAACACTGAAGACCTTTTATAAATTTTATTTTTTTTTGGAGATCACCTGAATTTGGACAGAAAAACCGTTTCAATTTCGGTGAAGACCTTTTTTTTTTTTGGAAATCACTTAAGAAAATCTAGAGAAAAGTGTGCCATTTTCCTTGCCTGTTTTGGACTGTACAAAACCAGAGATGTGTAAGATTTGAGCTGTCCCCGGGCCCACCCTCGGCTCTCGGGGCCCCTGAGTACCGTTGTGGTAAGTTAATTTCAATAAACAACTTACGTTTTAAATAGTTGCTGTCTTGTTTTCAGCTTATTGTATAATAGCCCATTAATAGAGATTATTGATTGAATTCAAAATCAGCCAAGCATTACAGTTTTATTTAATAAAACAAAACATATTTAACAGCCAATAAATCTCATAATTTTTATGGCTGTTTATGCTCAAATATTAATTATTTAGATTAACTGAAACGTTAATCAGATAAATGTAAACAGAAAATAGTAAAAAGACATTAGATTTTAGTGTTGCTGCAGATCTGAATTAACTCGCTGACTATGTAGTTCTTTGACCAGCAACATTTAATGTTTTGAAAGTGAGAAATGTTTAACTTTTAAACTATTTACTTCTACACCAAGGAGAGTAAAATTAGGCTCCCGTATAAACTTTGGTCCAAAATATTTCGTCTATTACAGTAATAAACTTTTTCACTAATTTCTTTTTTTGATATAAAAAATGGCTATTAAGTATCACTACCCTCTACCACTTTTATTTTCCGCAAATTCTAGAGTATTAAACCCATAGCGATTATAGATTTATGTGTTTGATTTTTTTTAACTTTCAGCTTTGCAAGCGTTAATTAACTTGCTTCAAAAAAACAAAGCTTGTCGAATGTTAAGCTCTTGCCTTTTTAATTTGTACAAAGTTGGACAATTTTTCCAAGCTTTATGAGTTCCACGATGTACGTTTTAAACAAATTGGTCAAATTGATCTCAGTGTTGCCAACGGCTCGCTACCGCTTCAACATTTGTTTGAAAGGAGCTGCGTCGCCAGGGCGCAATGACGCGGAGATGGGCCCCGCCAACTCGTTACATTCTTTGAAGTAGAAACGCGAGAATAATAAAACTTTTTTACAATTACTACGTCGACGAAAATTGCTTTGTATTTGGAGAATAGGCCTTCTAAAGAAATTTGTTTAGTAATACGACCAATAATTAGTACACTTTTGTATATAGAAACCAGTTAAATTTTGCGTTGAGGCTGACTGTTCTTAAATGGTTACGAATTTTCAGCCTCGTTTGTTCTCAACTTTATTGGGGCACAAAATGACTCGTATCTATTCTTGCTTGGTTAAAATTTTCTTTTAAAATAGATTGTGATTGTGGTTAGAAAAATCAACAATGGTAGTTATGGGAAAGGCCAAGAAAACTCTGCTGGTTGTGGTTTACAAAATAAAAGTTGTACAATTTCGTGTTTTTAATTCTATTTCATATAAGGCTGGCATTGGTCTTAAATTGATCTTATAAATTTTAAGCAAAAATGTGCCCCCAATTCTAAGAAAATTGTTTTTAGAAAAAAAGTGTGTAAACGATTACAAAAGGGAAAAAGATGCAGTGTAAGCTTGTACTGTGCTTTATCTTTTACGAAGTAACACATGTTTAGTGTTTTCAGTAATAGTTTAGTGTTTTCAGTCATATTTTAAAATAAATAAGTGTTTTCAATAATCTTATGCAACATTTTTGTTTGTACTGTAGTTTATTAACGTCATTTCAATTGATAAAATTTTGCCGTTACGTCATGACATAGTAATTTTATCTCACTGAGTGCGTTGCTGCGAAGCTTTACTGTGTATTGAATTATCTAAATAATCAGGTTATTATCTAATTGGCTCTCTAGAGTCCTCGAAACGAAAAAATCTAACTAATGTGGTCTAATACCTTACACAAGCTGGAAATACACTTAAGTTGAACAAAAACTGAAGAAAAGCCTTTTGCAAGTTGAGGATGAGAGTTCTCAAGCGTAATTGCTGTGAATTCGTCTAGTACAGTGTTTCTCAACCTTTTGCGGTGCACGACCCCTTTTAAGAGTTCCACATAGCCAGCGACCCCCTTCCTGGTCTACTTTTTACGCGAATAGAAATTACAACAAAAAACACATCAAAGATATTTAATTTCAAATAACTGATCAATTTTACATCTGTTAGTGCAACGGTAGACTGTACAACCACCAAGCCAATTTAGGGATTCGTGGTTTAGTGCTCGATAAAGCCAATCTTGTATCATCTTTAACGTCCCTTTGATTTCTTGCTTTTTTTTTGATGTGTACAAGAGCTGAAAATCCGCTCTTGCCGAGGTATGTTGTTGCAATGTAAGTACAATATTTGAAAAGGCGGTTCGGATACTTGTGGGTGGGATTCGCGAATAGCACACTAGAACTGAGAGCAGGGGCGTAGCCAGAAATTCGCATTGGGGGGCTGTTTTGGGGGTCTGGGGGCGAAGCCCCCAGCCGCCTGAGGAGGGGGTGTGGGGGCAAGGCCCCATGCCGCGGGAGGCACGGGGGTCTGGGGGCGGTGCCCCCAGCGCCCAAAATTTTTGCATTTTTTTGCAAAAATAACTTAAATATTGAGATATATTGATAAAAAAATAATGCTTTTAAAACATGGCATTGAAATTGGCAGTGGAAACATGATTAAACTGGTTGCATAAATGGGCTATCTGGGAGGTGGCTAATGGCAAAGTTTTAATTCTCGTATTTAGATGCTGGTAAATTGTAAAATCGTGTGGTTCAATGAAATTCATATCGAGTAATCTATTTCGTCCACAGCTTATAGAGAAAATACCTGGGGGAGGGGGCTAATGAAAAGAGATTTGAGAGGAACGATTGGTAATTAATTAACTAATACTGAATAGCCTTCCCCCTACTCCTAATTAAGTTTATGTTATATTTGTTGATGACACCTACGTTTAGCATTTTTACACTAGCGATCAAATTTGATTGCTTATTTTTGGTCATTTTTCAAAATTTTCATGTAGATGTGAGTTTTATTTTTGACAAATTAGCCCCCTCCCCTCCTGAATATATGTTTCAAAAGATATTTTAAATCGCTATTTTAATCCATTTCAGTGCATAAAACAGTCTCAAAAAAGCTAAAAGCGTAGTATTTGTCTTATTCTGCATTTTGGTCGACATGCCAATGGGGGGAGGGCTGTAGCCCCGCCGTCCCCCTGGCTCTGCTACTGACTGAGAGAGAGCCATTTTCTGAAAAACATCACGTGCGGACGAATGATTTTGATGATCATAAAATTGGTCTTGTAATACATCGGGAATATCACTAACATTCAAAGCAGTTAAGAATAGATTTCATACGAATGCGGCTTCTTGTTCTTTAAGCTCAGGAAAATATTGTTTTAACGCAGTTTTAAGAGATTGAAGATGCTGTCTAGTCAATGTATTCAAACGTTCATCGAGTTCTTCATCTTCTTTAATAGCACTGGACAAATTTTCAAACATGGCGATATTTCATTCAACTAAACTGCACATGGTATTGTAATACTTGTAATAGTAGGCCTACAACCGGTTGACAACTTGCTACGATATAGTTGAAAAGCGATTGCTGCAAAGATTTTGAAAATTTCAGAATTCTTTGCAATTAGAGAAATACCAGTATTTTATAAATAACCTTACGACCCCCCTGAAAACACCTTCGCGACCCCCTTGGGGGTCGCGACCCCCAGGTTGAGAAACGCTGATCTAGTAGAAATGACATCAAAAGTATTGGTGCATAACAAGCATTTCAAAATAAAGGTTTAGACTTGAAAAAGCACGATTTAAAACTTTTGGAACGAATATGTCGCGACTTTCAAATGCCAGAGACAAAATTTTTAGCTTTAATTTTTTGTTTTTTAACTTATTTAAATGTAGCTAAAAAAATAGCAATATTATGGGAAAGTTATATTAACTTATTACCAGCTTACATTTTCGCTCAAGTTCCAGCAAAATTCACAAAATATTGATGACAATTCAGCTTCTACGGTATGCCGATTACTCGAATGCTCTGTTTTAACAATATTTTAAAAATTTTTCGCATGATTTTGATTTTACCTCATTCTGCGGAGATTGAAATACCTTTTTTTTTGTATAACAGTATCACATCATTTTCGGTATGACCAACTAAAAAGATTTGAAGAGTTGGTTGGTGGTACAGAACTTGAGAATTGCCTTGACTAAAATGTTCATATCTCCGAAGCTTTTCGTCTGACACTTGTCAAGAACAATCGTCAGAATGGAGAGCGCAGGAAAATGAGCGGCTATTTATAGGTAAAAGCCGAGCTGTGATTGGCTGGAAAAGGACCCATGAGAAAGCGTCATTAGCGTACAACCTTTAAGCTGTACACAAATTCTTTTTGTCGGCAGAGGGCGGGGTTAGAGGTTTTGATGAGCGTGGCTTCAAAAGCAGATAGATGAAAAGGTGAGCGGCCTTGGGCAAGAATAGAAAATCTGCTGTCATCATAATGTTGAGCGCAGGTAGGATTTCGTAAAAGATGAAGTCCAATGGCCGAATCAGAAGCAAGAGACTGGGTATTAGTCTAGGTGGAAGATTTGCACCGACGAGCAGGAAGTAAGCGTTGGCTTCAAGGGCAGGAAGTTCCTGCCCATCGGTGCAAATCTTCCACCTAGACTAATACCCAGTCTCTTGCTTCTGATTCGGCCATTGGACTTCATCTTTTACGAAATCCTACCTGCGCTCAACATTATGATGACAGCAGATTTTCTATTCTTGCCCAAGGCCGCTCACCTTTTCATCTATCTGCTTTTGAAGCCACGCTCATCAAAACCTCTAACCCTGCCCTCTGCCGACAAAAAGAATTTGTGTACAGCTTAAAGGTTGTACGCTAATGACGCTTTCTCATGGGTCCTTTTCCAGCCAATCACAGCTCGGCTTTTACCTATAAATAGCCGCTCATTTTCCTGCGCTCTCCATTCTGACGATTGTTCTTGACAAGTGTCAGACGAAAAGCTTCGGAGACATGAATATTTTAATCCAGGCTATTTAAACGATTTGATTAAAATAAACTAGTCAGAATTAAACAAAAATACTGTTTATGTGCAAAATAGTAAAATATTTGGTAAATGATTAATGAAGCGTAGAACAACGTTTTACGCGAGACCGAACGGTTTTTTTTTCCTTTGGAGCTTAACATTTGCGTGTAGACAAACAGGCTTCGAAGTGAGGGCCGAAATAGACAAGCAAGTTTCTTCTGCAATTTTACTACTCCAACAATTATCATTCCATTTACACGTGAAACTGTTTTTTTGCAAATTTACTTGCAGCAATAAAAAATTTTGGCGCCGGAAGAAATATTCAGCGAGAAACTCAAAATTCCACTTGCACGTACGAGCAATAATTCTATTTTTGCTTTAAAATGTTGCTGCAATTATGTTGGGGTTTATAGTTCTGCGGGCCTTGCAAATCCATTCACTCGTGGCGATTTTAACACTTTTGTAAACAGAGTCGGACTACTCGGCAAAATTAATCTAAACTATCAGTAGGCGTGTTTTGAAAAAGAAAAGCAGTAGCAGCAATCGTAAATTAAAATGCTTTCAAACAGGAAAAAAACCTTAGATTGTGAATACGATCCTAGCTTGCTCGAAATGATACCGTCATGAGACAGGCGATTTTTAGCAAGAAGCGTTTAGCAGTCACCCTCCGCTTTCTTGCCACAGATTAAGAAAATATCAAGCGCAACTTCTGCAATTGAGACAGTTTCGTTGCGCTTTAAATTTTTACTTTGAGACATTGCAGAAGGCGCCTGCCGACTAATGTCATTAAAATTCGTTGCCGATTAATTGTGCAGCACTTTCAATTTTTTTTTTTTGTTTATACCACAATTTTATACTTTTGACTGAATTTGGTTCGTTTTGATCGTAATATTGTCAAATGCCGACCTTCTATCGCAAATCACGTACTCCTTTTCCGTCTAAAATCACAAAAATGCGTAATTTACATTGCCTGTTTCAGACTTCATTGCAGAACTTAGGTTGCGCTTTGACTTGGTACGAAAATCTCGTTCCGTATTTCGAAATTGTGTTTCTCTTCTACTGAATTAAGAAGCTTGTTGCGGAATTTGCGATGCGCTTTCGAAAATATAAAATTTAAACTGCGCTTATTGTTCTGCGCTTTTAATGGTTTAAATAGTCCTTGTGTTTTGTTGCGCTGCGCTTTTCTTAAAATTTTGTTTGTGCCCGCCCCCGGAAAACGCAATTTTGTTATCAACAGTAAGTCAATTGAAAAAGAAAGACGTTACAGGTAACATTGATAATAAAATTCAGGCGGGAGTTAACATTTTCCACATGCATTTACAGTAATACTACGAGAAAATCTTCAGGTTGGGAACCAGCCCCGCTCAGCCTCTCTCTCTCTGGCTACTGCCCAATATAAAACACAAACGGTAATAGTTGTAAACAGGTTTATAACGAAGAGTCACGTTCACGTACCGGTAAGCATTCTCATCTCAACAAATCCATCAATAGCATCGCAAAAAAGGTTGCTATTAAAGTGCGAACCGAGGTATTATAAAAATGTAGACAAGCAGAATTTATTGCATTTGACAGGAACTGCTTTAAGCAAAATTGTTAAAATATTGTTAACATCCAGTAATTTATCTATATAGACAATGCAATACCGTGCTTACATCTTTTTGCTCTAAGCAGTGCTTTTTTTTACTCGATCTCTATTCAGGTGTCAATACATTCCAAACTGCAGAGCTAACTTCAAATCCACTTATCAACACTTCTATTTCATAATGCATCCAATATAGGAATGCTGGTAATATACAGTAAGGGTGCAGTACGCGAGTATATTGTCTTGTAGCAGGACAATACGATTAAGCCTAAAAGTGTCCAAGTAGGTATGCGAAACAGTGTTCAGAAATAGCATTGTTGGGTATGCACAAGAAGCCAAAAAAACTTGCAGCAAGTTGAAACACGGCCGAAGTTATTTCAATATTGCGAAAAGTTTTCCGAAATCTTGCAGGCAGGGACGTAGCCAGAGAGGAGAAAAGGGGGGGCAAATCCCCCCAAATTTATTTTGACCCCACTTAAACGTCATTTTTACAAACTTTCATGCATTTCGTGCATAAATACGTTACTTTGCCCCCCAAACTTTCGCTTGCTCTCCAAAAATTCCGTTCTCACAACGTACCGGCTTGCAGGAAGCCATTTACACGTCGCAAGAAAACCCTTCTGCAACGTTTGTTCAATCGTTGCACAATATTCTTGCTAGGTCATTTACACACAGGAAAAAGTTGCATCAACGCTTCTGCAAGCGTTCTAGCAGAAAAAGCTTGATCGTCTATTTCTGCCCAAAGCGATATTTTAGTTACTTTCGAATGTTTTTATCTTCAAAAAATTGCGAATTAAGCTCGAACTCAAGCAATATCTTCCTATGCTACTCTGAAATTGGTTTGTTAATTGGTGATTGTAAATATCCTTTCATAATATTTAGGTCTACATCCTGTATTTGGAACATTTTTTGTTATTTTTTGGAAGGGGAAAGGAGAGTTCTGAATCGGACCGAGCTTTACCGATTGGGTTCGGGCCGGGTTCGGGTTTAAGGTTGACAAAATGTTGGTCTTAATTCGGGCTTGATATACTATAAGTATTTGGCTTTTGTATTCGCCCTTTAGATGCTAAAAAAGCGTAACTGAAATTACTTTGTTTACACTTAATGACGACTTTGTGCATCAATACGATTATTATTTCGCAATCATTAGTATTAACTCCCAATTTATTAGCAATAAATAAATTTATTCTAACCGTGTACGAGTAATCAAATCAAACATAAGCACATTATACGAGTAACAAACATAATATACAATCTAATTTTCGGTTTTTTTCGGAACTGGTTTTTGCTTCAAATCACTTTTCGGGTTCCGGCCTTGCTGGCCGTTTACATCTTTGGGGAGAAAAGGGTCTGGGAGAAAGGATTATTGCTATCGATCAAAATCAGACTACTGTATTATAGCAACGTGTTTAGCTACTTAATGCTATACAAACTTCTATTTGAATCAGTTTCTACCCCGCCTGACGAACCCATTAAAGGGAAACAGCCTGTAGTGGGGTTTTTTAATTTTTAATCATGTTAATTTTTAACTGAACTTCTTGCACCGTTTACTGGCTCTGGCCCATGTCCAATGAGCACTATGGAATCTGGGAAGACAGTGTATCAGTTAATTCTATAAGACAAGTAATGTCTGTATTAAGATATCTGCAGCCCACAAACAAAGCTGTGTACTGTTTGAAATTTGTATCAATAAGGTCAAAATATTTGGCCTATTTGTCTTCTTTAGTTGTGAGCCTAAATCATTGGTTTAATGATTTTATGACACCGTAATTTAACGGTGTTGTTATTGTTGTTGTGGTGCGCTTTCTAATTACTTAATTACGTTGCTGCGGTTGTTATTATTGCTTTTGTTGCTCACAGCTAAAGCACTGTGCATATATATTGTTGGAACTGGCTGAGGTGGTTGTAACTGCGATAAGAAAGTGTCGTGTGTAGAGAACGGAGCTCGACCAATTGTATTTAGCTCGATGTTTGGAGTTATTACGCGGTTGATAAAATGTTGCTTGATAATCGAGAGGTGACTTGCTACTCTGTTCGGTTCCCTTCAGCAGTGCTAGGCATAAAACGCATTTTGCATTGAAGACAAGCACCAGTAATTCAACCGTCTTTGTCCTTTCAGAGCTTTGACGAGAGCCAAAAATAAACAAAACCTAAAGCTTGAATGCACTGTCTTGGTGTAGTCAAGCCACATGACGATAGACTGCATCAGTCTATGTTTTTAGGATGTTACTATGCTGGTATACATGTTACAGCAGTGGTTTTCAACCTGTGGGCCACAGAAGTATTTTGCAGTGGGCCTCAGAGCATTTTGGTTTGAAAAAATTGTATTTACACGATGAGCTGTTTATTCCCTGACATTGTCAGAAAGCTTGCAAAAAGTTGCGGTGAATGGCGAGTTGACTTGTTTTTTTTTGAGATAGACTGAAAATACATAGAAAATGGCGTTCTCTGGAGCAAAGATCTTTTTTTTTTTGGAGATCACCTGTTTGCGGCCGGAAAAACCGTTTGAATTTTGGTGAAGACCTATTTTTTTGGAGATCACCTAATTTTGAAAGAAAAACCGCCTCAATCTAATTCAAGACTGACGAAAATTTGGGTCAAGTTCGTTTACTGATGTTTCAAGCTTCCAAAAAAGCCCCCCACCCCTTTGCGAAATCCTGGCTACGCTACTGCTCAGGCTAGTTGAAAATTGCAATTGAGCAATACTTTGAGAGGAGGGCCATGGAAAATTGTCAAAATGAAAATGGGCCTCGGTTAGAAAAAGGTTGGGAACCACGGTGTTACAGAATAAGGCTTAGATATAATTTACGATGCTAACTTAAGCGTTATTGTGCATAGTTAGTATTTCTGTAGTTTTTAATGTCGTGTTTTCGCTGCTAAGACATCGATATTAATCATGTTGTTTTCAAGTTTGCTGGAAGCTTTTTTCGGTTATTTGTTATCACAGAACTTGATGGTCTACTTAGGCATCGCACTTCCTGGGTACGTAACAACAAGATTTATTTCGTTGCAAAATGTTTTTTGTATTTGTAAAAAATTGCAGCAAAATATTATCTCTTTAGAAGTTCATGTGAATCTCTATTTTGTTCTACTATAATTCGCATAATTGTACATACTGTACTGTATATTGTTGGTCATAATTCTGCCTGAATTTTTATGTTAAAATACTTCTCTTCCTAGCCATGTTATTTAAACTTGTTGTATTAGAGATTTTATATCAAGGTTCGTTTAAATGCAGAACTGAAAGCATGAAATATCCATTAGTTCAGCCTACACAAGCAACTATAGATTTAACTTAGTTATGGAAATGTTGTTTTAGACATTCTGTGGCTGCCAACTTGTGCATTCTTTTCAATCTATTTATGATGTCCGTGTTTCTGTGGCTACTTCTCCAAGCGTACTATATCTTTTTTGCTCCTCTCGACCTTTACAAGGATTTAGGTTCAGTTGGATATGTCCGCCATGATCTGCGGGTTTCGAAAGAGCAAAACATCATAAATACTATGAAGAGAAAGTGAGTTTGTGCAATTCAATTGCAACTATGGCCGAAGTTTTTATCTTTAGGGATATAAAAAAAAGAGACTATTTCACTGGAAATTTTTGTCTACATTTTGATAGTTTTGACCTAACTCTAACCCAAACTGAAATCCTTACTCTGAAATTAACCCCAAACTTAACCCTAACAAAAACTCAAACTCAAGGCCTAATCTTAACCCACTAAAACGTAAATGAAAATGCTCGGATATAGATGTTTCTCATTTTCGTTTTATTTCTCATTCCCGAATATCAGAACCAAACTTTCACTTTACAAGATCCATTAAAAGGAACTTGAATGAGTGGACCTGGTCCATCTATGCAGCTTACAGTATAATGGTGGAACTACTCTGCTTTTTTAAATAAATACTGGTCAAGATTGGTTCTATTGAAGAAATGAAAACTATCAGCCATATTGCAGCAACTGATAAATGTTTTAAAAAATATCAGTTTTTGTTCAACGCTAAACGTTTTCGACCATTCTTCTGGTCCTCTTCAGAACAAAAAGATTTGGTGCTAACATTTAAAAAATAACTAGCAAATGAGTTATTTTCAAAAAAGCAATAAAGTTTACCTCAACGCAACAAGTACGCAATTTTAACGTAAAAATTGTGCAAAATATTAAAACCAAATGTTTTCGCTTCGAAGACTGAAGAGGGCTAGAAGAATGGTTGAAAACGTTTAGCGTTGAATCAAGAATGTCTTATTTTTTATAATTTTGTCTCTTGCTGCAATATGGCTGATAAAATTAAGCTCTTTGCCAAAGATTTAAATGAAAATTACTTGAGGTAATAAAGAGATGCTCCCAAGCTTGTTCCATGCACTTCTCCCCTTATCTGAAAAATTGATTAAAGCCGTTTGACTCCGTACCATTGACAACCCTGTGTTTCACAATTTCGTGACGTCAGAAAAAGGGCGACGTACCAAAACCTCTTGAAAAATAAGGAACGCGATGTTCGATAATTAAACATTTCAATGCTTATTCTACAAGAAATTGCCAATTTACAAAATTTCTTGCAGAATAAACAACCGATGTGGGATATTCTGCAAGTTGCAAAATCATCTTTTTGTGATGTCACGAAATTTCAAAACGCAGGATTTCCAATAGCGCGGAGTCAAACGGATTAAATTTAGTTTCGCGGATAAACGGAATAGTGGAACAAGATTTGAGGCACTTCTTTATTATCTCAAGAGGTTGTCTTCAATAAAACCGATCTTCAATAAAATAAAACAGAGTCTTCAATAAAACCTATCTCGAGCAGGAACTCTTTAAGAAAAAATGTTGCGGCTATGAGGCATCGAGCCATTAGCCGCACCGTGGTTAGTTTGAACGGTCCGAAATCGTTGCCTTAAGTTTTAGAAACAAGTGGGTTGAGTCTTGATTAATCGGCTGGTGGCCTTATTTAATTTCATTAAAAAATTTCTGCTAATCTTGACTGTAATTTCTCTGTAGTTCAACACATGTCATCAGATCAATTATTGCTGAAGTGAAGCTATGTGCCAAACAGGGATGTGGAAGCAGTCAAATTTTTAATGCTTCCGCTTCCTGCTCCTCTTAAAGTTTCATGCTTCCGAGTTCGCTTCTACTTCCAGTTTCTTTTATCAAAGTGCTTCCGCTTCCACAAAAATTTAACCGCTTCCACCGCTTCCAGCTTCCGCTTCCACATCCCTGTTTGTGACAGCTGTAACTGGCTAAGACAAGGTTTCATAAACTACACGTGACACTACTAGGCTTACTTGGCAGTGCCACTTGCCAGAACGTGCAGCAGCCACAGCAAAAAGAAGGAGCCTATCATAAACATATCGCGGCCACTGCTGGCCACAGTAAAACCTAGAGATCTGATGCCATGGCAGGATTGGTGGTATATCATGTATATCACACCCATGATCTCTCGCAAAGACGGTGTGCTCATGGCTCTTTATTAATTATAATAATTTAAGGCAGCACATAGTTAAAAATTATGGCGGTGACTAAAGTGGAAATTTTGCACACATTGTTATGTACCTAGAAATAATACAGTATTATTTAAACGACCGACGCTCGCGTGTTCCTTTGTTTTTACTTGGCCATTTTCCAACTAATGAGTGTGAGATTTTAGACTTTTGCTTATAACTTGAGAACGGTTTGGTCTAGCTACATGAAATTTTGACAGCAGTTTGAGATTAATGAGTTGTATGTTTGTGCCAAATTTGGAGGCAATGAGTCACGTGACTTGGGTTTTGGGATTCGAAAACCGCTCCGCAAGTTTGGCGTAAAAAGCGGTCTCAGTTAAAAACGGCTTAAGTACGGCAAAAAATATTTCACACGGTTATATGTTTAAAAAAATATCCTTTCATCCCTATCAACCCACTCTTGGCCGCGATGAGGTTTTTTCCTTTTTTTTTTTTTTTTCTTTATTTTCTTCCTAAATCTTGTATGCTCTTCTTCTAAGTCATCAAACATCAAAATCTGATTTTGCATAAAGTTGTTGAGCTGCAAAAGCAATTTAATCTCCCGAATTTTTTGGGGGCGACTCCCCCATGAATCCCCCCAAAATATCAATTTTTGAGCGGCTCCAGCTAGGGTTCCAGTTTTTTTATATCAGTAAATATTTCCCACACAAATATTCAGACGTAATTTGGGGGTGTAACCCTGGGGACCCCCAAATGGACCCCCAAAAATCAATTTTTTTGAACGGCTTAACCTAGGATGCCAGTTTTTTTTGATATCAGTGGATATTAAAAAGACAAATATTTTAACATGAACCCCCCCAAATAGACTCCCCAAATTCACTTTTTTGAACGGCTTAATCTTGGATGCCAGTGTTGTTTGATATCAGTAGATGTTTAACAGACAAATATTTTGACATAGTTTAGGAGTACATTCCTCGTAGACCCCCAAATGACTCCCCAAAAAATAACTTTTTGGAAGGGCTTAAGCTAGGATGCCAGTGTTGTTTGATATCAGTCGATATTTAACAGACAAATATTTTGACATAGTATGGGGGTACCACGACCCCTAAACCCCCCCCAAATAAACCCCTCCAAAAATCAATTTTTTGAACCACTTAACTTTGAATGCCAGTTTTTTCTTGATATCAGTAGATATTTAAGAGGCAAATATTTTGACACTGTTTGGGGGTACCACCCCTCGAGGACCTCCCAAATGGTCCCCCCAAAAATCGATTTTTTGAACGTCTTAACCTAGGGTGCCATTTGTTTTTATTGATGACGGTACATATTTAACCAACAAATATTTTGACATAACTTGGAGGTACCACACTCCCCGAGGACTCCCCAAATGGACCCCTCCAAATATCAATTTCTTGAACGACTTAACTTTGGGTGTCAGTTTGTTTTGATATCGGTAGATATTTAACAGAAAAATATTTTGACGTTGTTTGAGGGTACCACTCCCCCGTAGACCCTTCAAATTACTCCCCGAAAAATCACTTTTTTGAACGACTGAATTTTGGGTGACAAAGTTGTTTGATATCAGTAGATATTTAACAGACAAATAGTTTGACATAGTATGGGGGTATCCCCCCCGGAGACCCCAAAATAATCAATTTTTTGAACGGATTAACCTTGGTTGCCAGATTGTTTGATATCAGAAGATATTTAACAAATATTTATTTAACAAATATAGTTTGTGGCAACACTTAAACTGCAAAGTATTGCACGGGGGGACGCTTTCGCAGCCGTGACCAAATGCTTTCGGAATGCGGCTGCAATTTAGTAGAAAGTTTGCTCCAAGTTCAGATGTTTTTCCTGAATTCGATTGAGGACCAAAAAAAAAAAGGTCTCAACCGTAATTTGGTATTATGTGAATTCAGTCGGAATTAGGGATTTATTAGTACTACCAGTCACTTTTTTGTCTCATTGTTCAGGCGCTTACTCTTAGCGGGAAGCGCTGAAGTGTTGAGGGGGACGTTGAAATCTCAATTGGGGGACGCTAACTCTCCTTGGGGGACGCATACCCTTGCATCCAACCTGCAATTTAACCACTGGTTTGGGAGTACCATCCCTTCGGAGACACCCCAGAGATCAATTTTTTGAAAGGCTCAAGCTAGGGTGTTATTTTATTTGATATTAGCAGTTGTTTAAGAGACAAATACAGTATTTTGACTTAGTTCCAACGGCTTAAGCTTGGATTAGATTTTTTTTATTGTGTTCAGTCAATATGTTGTCAATTAAATGTATATATTGACAATGTTTGAAATTCCAAACCCTCTTTTCCGAGAAGATCTTTCTAATTAATTTCTTAACGGGAAAGCGAAAGTTTTTTTTTGAGAATATCATTGTTCAACATGCGTCGGTCATTCACTGAGATTGCTTCTCATCAAGCTCTCATCTAGTTTTGTTGCATTTTACCCCAACGGTTGTAGCCAGTTTGAAAATCCGGAAGCGTATGATTTTGAAAAAAAGCTTCCACTTCCAGCTCCTTTTCAACACTTTCGCTTCCGCTTCCAACCTCTTTTATCAAAGTGCTTCCTCTTCCAAAAAAACTAACCGCTTCCGCTTCCACATCCCTGGTGCCAAACCCTGGCAAACACGGTGCTATTCATTCTATTTTCCAAGCTTCATTTTCAAACAAACACGTTTCTTTTTTCGTTGCTGGTGGTTCCTCAAGTCCATCAATGTTTTAGGTCAAATTATTTTTCAACAGATTTTAAAATTTTTGTTTCATTTTATATCATAACATTAAACCAAAATTTAATAAAAAGGTCTTGTACTTACTTTGGTTCTGTGAAATGCATGTCTACACCTTTAATACTTCAATTATTTAGAAAAATTGGAAAGTCTCCACCAGTGTATCCTAACGGATGGTTTCGAATAATGGATTCGAGTTCGCTAGAAAAAGGAAGGGTAAAAAGCGTTTATGTTTTTGGTGAGTTAATACGCTGTATTAACCACAGTGAGTTTTTAGATCACTAATTTATCTAATACAGTACTTCCTCGATTATCCGTACCTCGTTTATCCGGCATTCGATTATCCGTCCATTGGGTCAGATAATAATTTTATGATATAACTAACACTTTTCCAGTTAATGTGGGGCAATAGATAGGCCTACTGTAATTTTAACGATCATGCAAATTTACATTGCTTTCAATAAAAAAGTACTGAGATCCCTCAATGCGGTACATTATTTGATGTTGAACCTCGTTTAAGTTTTGGTGCATTCAAATCTGCTTCTTGCTGCGTTGTTTTGGTTTAAATAAAGAAATTCAATTATGCGGTTTTTTTGCTTATCCGTTCAGGTTTTGAAGAAATGCTGTCCCGACTAGACCGGATAATCGAGGAAGTACTGTACAGTCAAATCTTGTTGCTATATCACCTCGTTACTATGACACTCTCGCTACTATACCACTTATAATCGTCCCTAACAAAATCCAATAGAAATAAATAGGAAATAAGTTTATTATTTCACCCCTTAATCACGTTACTATGCCATGCGAGGTTTATGGATGTATAGTGGGGTTGCCCAAAAA
This sequence comes from Trididemnum nubilum, assembly GCA_963965965.1. Classification (NCBI taxonomy): domain Eukaryota; kingdom Metazoa; phylum Chordata; class Ascidiacea; order Aplousobranchia; family Didemnidae; genus Trididemnum; species Trididemnum nubilum. The sequence continues at coordinate 25,220,677 of OZ014483.1, forward strand.
TTACTTTTTTCAAATTTAACCCATTATCTCCTCAAATTGTTAGGTTAGTGATAGAAACCCCTCCCACACACACAAAATTTCAGCTCATTCGGTTCACTAGGAGAGGGAGGGCATGCGGTTTGAAATTTGAATTTTCGTCAAAAAATGTGGACTTTTTGCCCATATTTAGTATTAATTTTTTCAGTCAAAATATCTGGAATCTTAGCTTTTTTTGGTTTAATATTGCCTAAATTACATAATAGACCCAGTCTAAACCAGTTTGTAGTACTGTATTTGTTTTGTAAATTCATTAACAAAAATATTTCCTGTTATTTTGCTATTTTGACCTAAATTCCGCTGTGTTAAAGTGCTTATGCCATCTTGACTGCTTCGTCACACCAATACTACGAAGCACTGCATAAAATAAGAAAAAGACCGATTTCTACGTAAAAACTCATCTGACGTCCACTTTAAGTCCTGGCAATGACATACACTAAGTTATTGAAACTATGTTTGACAAGTTTTACCCGTAAGAAATATGATTTTTTATTACAAGCACAATTGCTATAATGTGAGTCAACAACCAGCAGTTGATGAAGTTTCAAACATTAGTTTCTCGCGGTCCAGCATTTCTGTATTGGTTGTTCTAATTCTTAGCAAGAACAACTTTATGATCGTGAAATGTTTCAACTTTGTTTTTTCAACGTAATGTAAAATAGTTGAAAGTTGGGATGATTTATTGCGAAATGTTACAAAGTTTCGTGTCTAGATTCACCGTTTTTTTTTTGTGGTAGTAATGCTTAAATTCTAATCTGGTTTGTTCACACCAATAGAGCTGGCCAGATACATCTGGTCTATGTTTTTAATGAATCGACCAACCTTCACATGTGCACGATACGTGTTGTTTTGCTTTAAGGCATTCATCGTCTTCTACCAAACGAGCTTGAGACGAACTCAATAACAGTAGTAGTTAGAGCCTGTGTTGATATACAGGTTTGGCCATTACTCGCATACCAAAGAATCACGTGGAGTGTGATGTAAAACAATGTAAAATCTATAAAAGAACAAGTATTTTGTGCACTTTCTTAGGGTATAAAGCACATGTTCTTTTCTAGAGCAGTGAAGCATTGCATGTAGGTATCAGTTCTTTGGTGTATGAGTTATGGCCCTCTCTGTATTGAGCACATTATAGCTAAAAGCATTAAAAAACCCACTGCTCCACTTTTATAACTCAGCGAGATCTTTAGAGGTTAACTCCTGCTACGGTTACAGCTTAGGGTGAAAGAAGCTGAAGGGTTTTCAATGCTTTATATGTGATATACTAAATATACTTTTACAACCCATTTAATCAGCCCAAAAACCTATCTCTCGTTGTCTTCTTGTTAAAACAATGCATGATAACAGAGTGGTAGCAGTGCTTCTTAGATTTGTAACAATCAAGGACGCTATACAGAACAATCTTGAGCAGAGGCGTCGCTAGGGATGATGGCTCCCGGGGCGGGATTACGTGGTGTCACCCTTTTTTGGTCCAAAAATAGGTGAAGACCCACAAAACAAAAAAGGTTTTCGCCGTAAAACTAGTGGGTTTTTGGTCCAAATGAGGTCGGAGACCATACAAAATGAAAAAGCAAGATCTTCACCACAAATCAGTGGAGTTATAGTTTTTCATCGTAATATGGTTTCACCCCAAATGGTGTCACCCCAAAATGGTGTCACACGGGGCGGGCCGCCCCCGCTAGCGATGCCACTGATCTTGAGTCAAATTCTGCCCAACAGTTTATAGCGTTTAGGTTGCTAACATTTAAATCACAAATTTTAGTCAATACTCTGCTGGCTTCAGAGGCTGCTCTTTGGATGCACAGTACAATCACACTAATAATATTATGTTCAGCAGTAAATGTTGCATTTGCCTTTTCAGAATGGGTACGCGACAAAGTCGTAGAATTGCTTTAAGATTGTGCGAGTGTAGTTAGAGTTACCATGCAATCAAACAACAGTTTCATTTTTGAGGAAAACAATGTTACCACTCATTTATAAGGTTTAGTTGAAACAAAAAAAAAAAAATGAGGGATTAGTTGCGAAGCTAATTTTGCTACTTGTGTATCACGAAACCAGTACCCTTAAACTACGTAAAAACTGGTATTTTCTGAATTTTTGCTGAATCAAATTATTGCTTATCATCGGTTAGATTGGTAGACAATTTAATGTTTGGTGTTGAGACTTTGTAACATTTCGCAATGAATCATCCCAACTTTCAACTATTTTACATTACGTTGAAAAAACAAAGTTGAAACATCTCACGATCATGAAGTTATTCTTGCTAAGAATTAGAACAACCAATACAGAAATGCTGGACCGCGAGAAACTAATGTTTGAAACTTCATCAACTGCTGGTTGTTGACTCACATTATAGCAATTGTGCTTGTAATGAAAAATCATATTTCTTACGGGTAAAACTTGTCAAACATAGTTTCAATAACTTAGTGTATGTCATTGCCAGGACTTAAAGTGGACGTCAGATGAGTTTTTACGTAGAAATCGGTCTTTTTCTTATTTTATGCAGTGCTTCGTAGTATTGGTGTGACGAAGCAGTCAAGATGGAATAAGCACCGTAACATAGCGAAATTTAGAAGAACTGCATGCCACGTTTTGTTTTTGTACACTGTTGCAAAGTAGCCTACAGTATTTTCGCAGCCTAAATTTTGTTTCAAATTTTGCCCACAATGTCATTTCAAAAGCGCAAACAAACTGACTTTACGATGAAGGAGAAGGAGATCGTCGATGCTGCAAAGAATTCGAATCCTTCCAAACTGGCGAAGGAGATGAGAAAGAAATGGGGCATCGAAGTTAAGAGAACCACAGTGAAGGTTTTGAAGTCACTTTTATCAAAACTTCTAACCTACCCTTTGCCGACTAAAAGAATCCTTGCACAGCTTAAAGGTTGTACATAAATGACGCTCTATCATCGATCCTCTTCCAGCCAATCACTGCTCGGCTTTTTCCTACAGCCGCTCCTTTTCCTGCGCTCTCCCTTCTGACGATTCTTCTCGACAAATGTTAGATGAAAAGCTTCAAAAATATTAACATTTTAATCAAAGTAAAACTTTTTGTGTGAAAAACGTTTTTTTGGGGGAAAAGTTTTTATTTGAAAAAAATACGTTTTTGAAAGAAAAATTAAAAAAAATTTGTTTGATGTTGTTTGAAACAAAAAAATTTTTTTTCGAAACTTTTGTTTTAGAAAAAAATTTTTTTGAAAAAAATACTATTTAAAAAAAATCTTTTCAAAAAAAAAATCTTTTTGAAATTTTTTACCTCTGGTACTAAAAGTCTCGGGCATAAAAGTCCAACCGCATAAAAGTCCCGGCGCATAAACGTCCAGCGCATAAACGTCCGCGCCTAAAACTCACTGTACGATCGAAACGGCCATCAAAGCTGGAATTCCATCAACACGCAAGAAGCTGAAGCCGGGTCAACACTCTAAGCTCGACAACGGGGTGCTCATATGGCTGAAGCAAGCAAGAGAACCGAATCTGCCTGTTGGCGGTTATCTGATCAAAGAGGAGGTTTTGAAACTGGCCGAGTTGATGCACATTCCAGACTGCATTGCCAGTGACGGTTGGCCGTTTATCGTTTCGTTCCTAGCGTTTATCCTTCCGTTTCGTTAATGCTATAGTAAGCCTCGTTACTATGCCACTCTTGTTACTATTCCACTTTTCCTCCGTCCCAACATGAAACCAAACATAAGATCGCGGGCAAAAGTGCGCAGACAAAAGGGCTCAGACATAAGGGCTCATACATAAGGGCACAAGGACATAAGGGCGCTGAAACGTAAATCTGCTATTTGCGCTAACATTGTCGTGCTTACACGCTTTCGGCGTAATAGAGCGAGAAAAGGGAAGATTTGATTTGAGTTTGCCTCGCAGCGGGACAAAAGACTAAATATAATTGTTTGCTAAACGGATTAAGTACAACCGTTACAGTGGCGTTGCTAAGGATTGTGGCACCAGAGGCGGGATTTCGTGATGTCACCCTTTTTTGGTCCAGAAATAGGTGAACACCAAAAAAAGGTCTTCGCCGTAAAAGTAGTGGATTTTCGGTCCAAAAACAGGTGAAGACCAAAAAAAGGTCTTCGCCGTAAAATTACCGGGTTTTCATTGCAAATGAGCTTGGAGACCAAACTAAATGAAAAAACAAGGTCTTCACCTTAAACCAGTGGAGTTATGGTTTTACATGATAATGTAGTGTCACCCCAAAATAGTGTCACCCGGGGTGGGCCGCCCCCCTAGCTACACCACTAAACTGTTAAATGACTGCGTTTGAAAACAGCTAAAGTATTGCGTTTGAAAACAATCGCTGATGTGGCTACGTAAAGCAAATGGAGTCATTAAAAATGAGCATTTCTTTTTAAATGCTTGTTGAAGATTAGCGCACTGCGACCCAAAAACAGTTTAAGGGTAGAGCTTTGTGCGATAATTGAGAACTGAAGGCAGGAAGCGAATTCTAAAAACTTCTTTCAAAACTTAACTTTGTAAAATTAAATAAAATACAATTAATCAAGTTCGTTTCTTTGATCACATAATTATTTCCGAAGAACGAAAATGTTAGCGCAGATTGCATATTTACGTTTCTGCGTCCTTACGTCCCTGCCCCTTTATGTCTGCGCCTTTAAGTCCTGCTCCCTTATGTCGTAGATTGGTCCCAACGGGTGGAATAGTAACGAGATTTGACTGTAGCAGCATATTTAGTTTTTGTTTAGTTTTGATCTCTGTTTTTGGCAATATCACGGCACTAAAATCTTTTTTTAGTTTGTGTTGTTTGGAAACGTCGAAGTGTTAATGTTTGTTGTTTAAAGATTCTTGTCTAAACAAAAATCTTCAAAGACCTCGGTACCGACAAATCTAGCAAAAAATGTTTGCTGGATATAAGTAAATTCTTTTCAACTATCTTCAAATCGTGTTTTCACTCAATTTGCAAAAAATTATATGCTAAAAAAATTCGCATTAATTCAGTCAGGCATAATAAATTATTTGCTTTAGAGAGGTAATCGGGGAGAAAATTGTAACGTTTTTTCAAACTTCGTAATTATTATTCTTGTAGTGGCATTGGAAGATTGTGCAGTTTAAGTTGCTTTTGCAATGAATGTGAAACAACGCGAAACGACCAAAATTTAACGTCATCGACAACTTCAATCAAATCAAATCTTTCATTATACTCGCTGTATTACGCCGAAGTGCGTGATGAGTTGGCAGGGCCCATCTCGGCGTCATTGCGCCCGGGCAACACAGCTCCTTTCAAAGAAAACGAAGCAGCGGTGGCGAGATGTTGGCAACACTGTGTCCGATTTTACCGGCCCGAGATTTGAACCTCAGACCTCCCGCTCCAGAGACGAACGCGATGCTGCTCGACCAACGGGCCGGTTGCGAAAGGTTTCAACCAGTTGCAAACTTGGCGAGCGGTTACTTAACTTCACTTAGACAAAAACGTTGGTGAGTAGTTGGCCTACTTAGAGCACGTAATCTAAGCGACCCCTCGTGGAAGTTGCCAACCTTTGCTTCGCGTCCAGTGTAAAAACACCTTTACTTACAACTTTTCATTCACAATTGTTTTAATTTATCATTAATGCTGTGGAACGATTCATTTATGAAAAGTTGGCTGGTGGTACAGAACTTGAGAATTGCTTTAATCAAATGTTCATTTTTTCGAAGCCTCGAAAATTTCATATACAAGAAGTACGCTAATAAGTGCGCATTAAAGTAATTACAATTAAAATTTAAAACCTCAATTGTAAACTTTTTCGCCTCAAGCGAACCACCAGTTGGACAGAGTCTAAACATAGCGATAATATTATACTGTATTAATACCTACATGAGACGTACCAGCAGTTAACAAATTCCTCATCTTTCCGCTTAAAACCGTGTTAATATTTAGTGAATTAATACAACAATTTATCGATATCATAGAGTCAGAACACTTCACGGCGACGCAGGGGCTAAGCAGTGGTTTTTCGTTTTGAATAACTTGTCAATTTTATATTGTTTGCAACTTTTGTTATGAGGTAGGATTTGTTTGCTTTCTTTAAAACTAATCATTCTTTAATTAAAAAAAAAATTATACACCTAATTAATAATACTGTGTTGAAAAAATGAATGGTGGCATTAAGCGAAAAAAATAAAATAAATAAAGTAGTGTTTTTGCCTAAATAAAAAAATACCGCAGTTACAGTACTACATGCTTGTGGCGTAAATTGGAGAACTTTTTAGCTATTTTTAATGATATCAGAGGTTGTATTGTATGTGCAAAATGTACAAACAACCGGATGTATCAAGAAGTCCTTGAATCTGTCACTAAAATATCACATCATCGTTTAATGTTTATTACAATCAAAAAATGTTAAGGCGTACCACGAGTCCAAGATTGTGTTGCGTTATGTATTTACTCAGAGAACTCACAGTAACTTGGACTAATACCCCTTCTTTTCAACTGGCTATCACTTCAGCGTATAGTTTTAATATTTCTGAAAAACTGGAAAACAGAGGTGGCCGGACCCACAAACTTAAGGATCCGAAACCGCTCCGCATCCAACAAAAAGAGATCCGGATCCGTTCCTGATCCGCCATCTTTCCAATTTTAAGATCCGGATCCGCCAGTAAACAACTACAACAAAAAGGAACGAAAGTAGACTTATGATAAATCAAAACAGGTCTTCGCTCAAATTTGGGCGTCTTGTCTTCCAAAGTTCAGATGAAGACAAAAAAAAAGGTCTTTACTCAAATTAGGAACGCTGTTTCTGTCAAATTACAGGTGAAGACCAAAAGAAAAAAAAGAAGGTCTTCACTCAAAATTGGAACGTTTTTTTCTGCCAAACTTCAAGTAAATACCAAAGGTCTGCGCGGAATGTGGTGTTGATTTTGTCCCCAAAATATTTGGTGGGGGCAGAGCCAAATTCGGATGTGGATCTGCTTCTTCGGGAACAACTGGATCCGGATCCGCAAAGAAAACACGGGTATACGAGTCCGCTCCGCTACGTATCCGTTGCCACCTCTGCTGGAAAAACGATAGGATTTTTGAAAACAAACTTCTTTCTAAAACGTCATTAATGGCGAGATACTACGGCCACGTTGTCCTATTTAAGGAAACCGTAAATAAACATCTTTGTCAAACCAAAATATAAACATACCAATTTATCGTAAAACCGAGTAGAATTTAATCCCAAAATTTGGACTAAAAATTCGGTCGAAAATTTTTAAGTTTTTACGCATCAAAAGGACATTAAATTTTCCTAACATTAGCAAGGTTATCAAGTAACCATATTTAGACTACCGCGGGAAGCAATTAACAATTAGTCATTTACTCATATCCTCTCTTTGTTTGAACGGAATAACCACTACAAATACTGTTTATTTCTCTTCCAATATTAATTTCAACGACATAGCATTTTTTTTCAATGATGATTTCTTTACAAAACAGATTAGTTTTTTTAAGGTATATAGTGAGACCGCAAATACTAATTTTCAACAAAATGAAGTCACTTTGAGTTTGTTTACGATTTTTGCTGTCTTTAAAATAACTCGGGAATCCATTTTAATGCTATTGATCCTTTCATATGTTGCTAAAGATAGGTTGCATTTGTTTTACTGTTGGTGTAGTATTTATGCACACCACCCGAAAGTTTTGCAGCGAATTCTCAAGCTGTTATTTTTGCTTAAAAAATACTGCAACTGGAAAACATTTGTGGGTTTTTCCAGAAAATTAGCTTCGTAGCAAGAGAAAACTGTTCGCATTAAACAAATATGTAAAGAAAAGTTGTGGTAAAGTTTTTCTCCATGCCAAAGTGGCTACACTGATAATTCTCGCGTGCGTTGCTCTAGTATTGTTGCTGTGGTTGCGAGAAATATTAGGTTATTTTTCATGGCGCACCAACTCAAAGCAATAGAGGCCTTCAAACATCAGGACTCATGCACAGCTGCTCGAGAACTGTCAAGAAATTAATCTGATGACATGAGATGACACCAAATAAGGATGCATTGTAAGGGTTTAAAATATTAAACTTATCGAAAAACTACAACCTAGCGCAATTTTTACGAAATATCCCAGAAAATGGCCTATTTAGGTTTGAATGACAAGAAATACATGTTAGCTGCAAGAGAGCTTTGATCAAACGATACTATAGAATAAAACTCTTCTATGCAGAAAGCCTAAAAAAGTTTGTTTTTGTCTTTTTTATTTACTAATTGTTTTTCTAAACGTTTAAGTGACACCATCAAGCTATTAAAACGTCATCTCGTCTTCTGTGATTTAAACAATTAGTTCCAAAGTGATAATCAATGAGCAATAAAATTCACAGCATACACTATGTTTTTTGCTTAACTGAAGGTAATTATCTGACCAATACATTACTTTGTTAGTCATTAAGGCTATCTTTCGACTTAGCATAGAAATTAAACACAATAATTTATTGTCGATTATTAAAGGTTGATGCCGCTTGTATTATGCACAACAAAATGTTTTCGAAAACTCCATTTACCGTATTTTTGATACAATAAAATGATAGTCTCTCAGTTGATGTAAAGAACATTAAAATAAGACGTGCCCAAAATTTTAAGGTTATTCAATAATAATAGTAATTGTTCAAGCCGCTTTACAGTAAAAACTTTTAAATGCGGTTTGACGCAAAACAATATTGCTTTTTTTAATGAAATGCAAAATAAGAGTATATTACAAATTATATTAGGTACGAGCTTTTAAGGGCTTGTTGAATTGCGTTTTTCGCCCCCTTAAAGCTGATTTCCCTTTTTTTTTTGTTGATATAACGCAATAAAAAATCCGAAAGTTGGGTTTAAACACCCTCAAAATTTTTGTTTGTTTGTTTGTAATTTCTTGATTTTCGCCCGTTTTGGTCTTTGCTTGATATTTGTGCAAAATCAGAGCTCAAAACGACTGAAGACCTTTGTTTTGGTCATCATGTGATATGCCCCAGATTGATGTTAGACGACATTTTTCCCCTAAAGCTACAACTTGCTTTGACTTTGCGAAAATTCACAAAATTTTTCCTACCCCACTTAGAAACTACAGTCCTTAAAAAGACTCTGGCATTTGTTTCAACTTTTTGTATTTTTAATGCTGCAGGTCATCAATTTGCTGTGTTTCGAAATCATCGAGGTATTGTTCGAATAGTGGACGCTTATTGTCCGCATTTGGGAGCGAATATGGCGGCCGGTGGAAAAGTGGTTGGCGCAGATTGCTTAGAATGTCCTTTCCATGGATGGAAATTTGACGGAGAAACTGGAAAACTTGTTGATATACCATATTCAAAAAAAGGTAAGATTTCTTTACTTTTTCGTTTATAACTTGACAATTTCTAATTCGTATTTGACAATGAGAAAAATTGGTGCGTGTTTCCTAGTAAAGTTTCAGTACCCTTAAGTGTTCGAGTCAGGCGTCGGCCATTGTTGCTCAAAACTGACCTTCTGAATAAAGAAGTTATCCGTGGTCTATTCATCGGATAGCAGGCTACTGTAGAGGGCGACCGACAGGTACCTAACAGCAGTGGCCTTCTGTGTGTTGATAAAGTCCTAACTCTATGAGTGGAAAAAATCGCACTTCTCATGTTTTTCGGTGCATAGCTGGATTATATGTAGTGTCATTTTGTTTCATCGTGCTTCTCATCTACATGAAAATAGCTGATGGTAACTCGGCTAATCAACTGACTTCTTACACTTACAGATTTTCTAGTTTTCAAAAACAATGTAATTTAAATTGCTACGTTACGACGTAGTGCCAAACGCCTGTATGCTCTCAGTACTCACTTGCATTAATTTTTGCGCTGTTATTATCCTACACTTTAGCCTAAAATTCGAACATAATAGACTTATTTTTGAAAAATTTCTTGGACCACCATAGTGTTGTTATTTACAACTCAATATTGCGCGCTTTCTAAACATTAATAACCTGCATTTGTCTAGCAACTCACAATACAAATATTCTTTTTTTTATAGGAACCAGTAAATTTCGAGTTGAGGCTGGCTATTCTTTAATTTTCACAAATTTTCGGCATCATTTGTTTTAATTTTTTAAAAACTTCATTGCATAACAAAGTGATGCAAATTTATTAGTTGTTTTTTGTTATTGAACAGGACTTCTCTTAGACAAATAAACAATGGCAACATAAAAAAAGTAAAGAAAACTTTTCCTGATTATTTACAAATGCGTCGCATATTAGCACGCGTTCTTGATTATTTGTTTATAATGCGGAGGCTGGCATTGTTTTTTAACTTGGAGCAAAAATAAACCTAGTGTTCATATAGAATTGTTCTTACAAAAAAAGTGTAACTGGGCATTTCAGTGCCCTCCTTCGTGTCCATTCCAACATGGCCGTGTTGCGAAGAGAATGGGGTGATTTTTCTTTGGTACCATTGCGACAAACTGGAACCAAACTGGCGCATGCCCGTTGCTAAAACACGCTCTCAATTAAAATATGTGGGAAGGACGGAACATATCATCAACGCTCACATTCAGGTAATAATGTTACTATGAACTGATATAATTATCTTGTAACCTATTCCTGGTGTTGACGGCATTGTTTAGATTGTAGCGCTGTGTTGAAATTTCATCGAGTTTACAAATAATGCACAATCATCCAGTTAGTGTTGGTGGCAGAGAAAGGTTGATGACAGAGGTTATTAATTTTTGTCCTGTTGCCATTAAAATGTATTATTCGATACGGCGTACTAGCCCAAGACTTGGAAGTTCACCTAAAAAAATGCTTTGCATTGGTTTGGCTATACCTACTCAAATATGTTTAAATGAACGTTATTTTAGCTTCATGGACTATTGTCTAGTATTTTGTAACATTTACAAAGTCGTACCTTTTGTTTTGTTTTGTTTCAAAAAACCGAAGATATCGTAACTTTAAGCGATCTACCGTGGTTGTAAAATCAGTTTGTAATAGATGGCTTAAAAGGGTGGGTGCCCTCTCTACGCTGCCTACATTCTTTCCTTAACTTTGAAAAGACCAAAAGCCAGTTGTTTTTTTAAATTCACTAGACATGAGTTTTATATTCTATTGCTGCATATACTTTTTTCCTTGGTCTCGAAAGTTCAAAGACCTAATACCATTGCTCAGTATTAGATTAACAATTTGATGAAATGTCATTGCTAGAATAGCTACACAATCACCACACTTTTAACATAATCATACCCCCTGCAAGAGTGGTCTTCAATTATTTTTGGTGTGAACTTTTGTTGTTACTGTGCTCCACAACACAGCACTGTTTGCTGGTTTTATTTAATTGCTCTCTTAATTTGTTATGATCACACTAGGCGAGATTCAAATAAGAGATACCACAAAATTCTAACATCAAACCATATCTTTTTGTTACTAAAATCGGCTTTTATTGTAAGAGCAATTTCCAAAAAAATTAGACAGCCGATTTTTGGCTACACTTGCACTTTTAAAATGGATTAAAACTAAAAACAGAACTACTGGGGATGGCACGTAGCAGTTTTGAACTCCAACTCTGTAGGTTGAGAGTTCGATTTTCTGTCGTTGCATTCTCAAAAGGCGTGGAAAATGTGCAAAAAATTTAAAAAAATTTTCTGCGTTTCTTTCGATTTTACCCAGTGGGCAAAAAACGTCTAAAAGACGTCTGAAACGAAAATTGGTCTAAATGTTGTCTATTTTGCAAAATGCACAGAGTTGAATAGACGTTTTTACAAAGCCGTCGAATATGCGCAAAATTAAACAACGTGTCAAGATTTAAGAGTTACGTATATTCGACTTCTTTGCAAAGACGTCCTTTCAACCACATGCATTTTTGCAAAATAGACTACGTTTAGACAAAAATTAAACCATCTAAATTACGTCTTCTACATAAATCTAGACCATGTTTAAACGTCCAATTGACTGACTTAGTGCCCACGGGGTACGTTCGTCTCGTATGTTTATAAAAAAATTGTAAAAGTGTAAAGGAAAAATTGGAATTGCGACAAGATGTTCAGCGTTTTCTATCGCCAGTTTGGATTCTCTTTTCAAAAGTCAAATAATAATCAATGAAAACCATTATTATAACCGGAAATATGCATATTTTTTTTGTATGCACGCTACGCTAGGCTATTTATAAAACTCTTTGTAATTCGTGGTTCTTTCAAAAAATGCTCTAAATATACTCATGCTCTTGGATTAACTCAAAACTTGAAAAGATCAAGTCTAAGTCAAGCCTATATTACAAAAATTTAGTCGATATTAATGCAAGGGAGCCACACGTTAATTGTGCAATAACAGACACAAAAAAAAATTGATACAGATTATATCCAAACATGGTTTATCCAACAGCAGCTTAGGTTAACAAAGTGTTTTAACCGGAAGGATAAATCGGATGATATGCTGCAACGTAAACAGATAACAATATTTACCTTTTTGCTGAATGTTTATGGTAGTCATAGTTACATCCTTTTTTATAAGTTTATTTTACGTTAAACTAACTGGTAATTTTGTAAGGTTGCCACACAGAAACATTAATTAATTATCTTAATCCTTTCAGTGGCGCAACCACGAGGGGCTAGAACTTCAGCCCCTCCTTAGCCAAGTCTTTTAGAAATTTTAACCCCAATCGCAAGCGTTTAAACATGTTTTGGACTTTGCCAGTGAATAAGGGTGTTTATGCTTCAAGAAGCTAAGCAATTTAATTCTTCAACTAGCTTTCAAATCTTAGCGATTTAGTTTTTTCAAAATGGCTCCGAAAAAATACAAAATTTGATCCGAATGACGCTTAAAATAGCTATTTTTTTCTGAAAAAAATCACAAAAAATTGCCCAGTGACTGGGGGCTCCGCCCCTGATTCCCGTCTGTGATACGCCTGAACAACACCAGTTTGCTCAGCACGCTGGCCAAATGAAGACATTTTTTAATTAAAAAAGATTTACCTTTGAGCTCAAGTCCCCCCTGAACAAAATCCTGGTTGCAAGCCTGAGCCCTTAGTTTGTTGTTGCTCTTCAAAGTGACAAACATTGCCAATTCATGTAGCACTGGCCATTCTGCTCATCGTTCCATTGGCAACATTTGGGCTTTACCACAGTGGCGTCGCTAAGAATGGGTACACCCGGGGCGGCATTTCGTGGTGTCACCCTTCGTAATGTATAATAGGCTACAAAAGGCTATATTTGAACAATAGCGGTTACACTACTTCTTTACTGTAGATAGCGGTTGTTATTTGGCACCTCAATAACTTCTAATAGTAAGATTCTAAAACTTTGAAGTATGAGCAGCCCACATTTATAATTAGGTGCGTAACCAGAAACCTGCAGTGTGGGGAGGGCTGTGTTTTGGGGGTATGGGAGCTCCGCCGGAGGCCATTGGAGGTTTGTGGGCAGAGACCCCAGCATTCGAAAAATTTTATTTTTTTGAAAAAATACCCTGAATTTAGGCTTATTTTGATAAAATTTAATGCTTTTCAAAGGTGGCATCAGGGAGAACTCTGTTGGCATAGAAATTAGCAGCGCAACAACATGATTAGACTCAGGCACGTAGTCAAAAATCTGCAATAGGTGGAGTGGCTGTTTCAGGAGTCTGGGGGCGGAGCCCCTAGCGCTAGAAAATTTTGTTGCTTTTTTGCAAAAAATAACTTAATTTTAGGCCTATTTTGATAAAAATTAATATTGTTAAAATGTGGCGTAGAAATTAGCAGTGCAAAAGCATGATTACACTCGTTGCATAAATGGGCAATGGCTATGTGAGATGTGGCTAATGGTAAAACTTTAGTTCTTTTATTTACAAGCTGGTACCGTAAATCATAAAATCTCGTAGTTCAATGAAACTCACAAGGATTAAACCGTTTTGTCAATATTTTATAAAGAAAAATTATGGTGGGAGGGGGGGCTAATGGAACGATAATTGAGTCGAAGTAATTGGTAATTTTAATTGTAATTACATTTTATTCACCAAGTTGCCCTGGCAAGGAGACAGCGAAGGGATCTCTAGATCTTCGAGTCAAGGTGCCAACTGCCCACCTATCCACCTTACACGGCGGAGGCTTCACACTGTCCCTTTAATTGCTGAATGTTAAGCAGGGAAGCTGTGAATACTAAGTTTTATAGTCTTTGGTTTGACCCGACAGGGAATCGAACCCGAATTTGCCATTTCAGTAGCAGACGCTCTATCCACTCGACCACTGATGGGTTATTATTAACTAATATAAAATAACCACCACCACCAACCTCCCCTCCCCTATTTCTGAGCTTAAATTTTTAATGAAACCTATGTTCAGCATGTTTCAGCAAGCGATCAAATTTGATTGCTAAGTGTTGTTTATCAACTAATTGCAAATTTACTTCAAACAATAAGCGGTAAATTAATAAACTGTAAATGCGTTAACAACAATAATAATCTTTAATTTTCACACTACTAAACACTGTAATCATAATTATTATGTTAGAAATCCTTATTTGAAAATTACCTTAAAATGGTTAGTTAGTAAAATATGAACACAAAATTGCAGTAGTACAATAAGTGCATGTTATTTAAATTAAACTTAGTCAATTAAGTAAAAATTGCAAATGTATAAATGTGCCGGTATTTATATTGTATTTGTGAAATGCATGAACGCTTGCAGTATATGACATTGGAGGTGTGTCTGTTATAATTTTAAATCTTCATTACATGATTTGTAAAGGCCAAAATGTTTGCATAGTTTCGTGTGCAATTGAGTGAAAGGTGTTATTAATCTGCAGCTATACGTTTATACATTTGCAATTTTTGCTTACAGTATGAGCACTTACTGTATATACGACATTGGAGGTGCCTTACATTTTAAAGGCCAAAATGTTTACATATTTTCGCGTGCAATTAAGTGAAAAATGTTACTAACCCGCAGCTATACGTTTTCGTAGGAAAATTCTTTAGAATAATAATGATATGAAATTTTATATCAACATTTTAACCGATGCTTGGTACAAAATGGAACGATTATTCACCGTATGGTTTCTAAATGTTTTTTCTTGGTTAGTAATTTTGCACGTAAACAATAATTATTGCGGGGAGTTAGAACATCAAACAGTGATACTGGAAACAGCTTGAATTGACATGAGCAATAATGGATAAGAATGCATTGTTTACATTCTCGCACAAAATGTTTATATCCTGTGTTCGGATATTGCAAAACCAATGATGGATTCAAAACCTAACATAATTGTCCTCTTATTTTTCAAGATTAAAACAATGACAATTCTAAACAACACCGGAAACACACACAAACCACCAAGTGCGCAATCAAGCCTTTAAAGGTGTTGCGAAAATGCTCATATCGAAAAATACGTGGTAAAAGATAGTTGTGCTGGAAAATACAATATACTCAGAGTTGCCATTCTCAAAACGCATCTTTCTCAGTGAAAGAAATACAAAGCAACCACTGTAAAATTTCTGATCTGAATATATACTCGTATAAGCTTAATGCAATTTGCATACGTACTTTATTAAGGTTCGCACGTGAAACAATTCAAATGTCAAGCCGTGCGACTCGTTAAAAAGGTCTAAAGGCCCGTTATACACAGCTCGAACGCGGAAAGCGGTGTAAATGAGAAGGTGGCGTTCGCGTAAGAAAGGTCATAATAATATAAAATAAACTCGTTTATGCACAGCGCGAACGCGAACACGAACGAAATATAGTTTGCGCGGAAAACCGCCTAGATTGCCTCCAGTGCGAAATTTTAGGCGGCGGTCGCGACGGCTTTTATATTCAACCAATCAGCGCACTCAATTTAGGCTACGTCACCACGTATACTACATCACTGCGCTCATACCGACAAATAAAACACTATAAGGTAATTCAACGCAGCTATATCATGTAAGATATGCGGGCAAAAAAATTTATCGAAAAAGATTTTCTTAATATTTATTGGCGTACCATTTACTGCAATAAGCATTTAACAGTTTGTTTGAAATTAATTTCAACCAGCTGACCACTCGTTTTCTCGAACCCTTAAATCCAGCTGAAATTTGTAATTGAATGACTACTGTATGATTATGCTAACGACGTGGTTATAATCTAATGGTAAAATACTAAAAAAAATTAGGCGTTATTATCTCATCAAATCATTTTCGTAGTTTTTCAGATCAATAAACCTTTTCTTTTCAGTCGAAAATATCAATAATGCAGGACTATCTTCTTTTTCTGTATAAGAACCAATTAATTTAGGTCGAGGACGACGATTTTTAAATGTTTTTAAAGTTGAAATTCATTTGTTCATGAGTTATTTTAGAGTGACACAAGCTCATTTTTACTTGATTAGACATTACTTTTTGATTTTGATCCTGATTATTGAACAAAACTGTATAATCCCCTGGCTATGATTGTTGAAACATGGTTACCATTTTGTTACGTTATGTTACTGTAAAATAGTAGTTATCGGTATTTGTTTTTTTAATTTGGCTCTTGTTTTTATTAAATTGTTCTTCTAGAAATAGTGCATAATAATAAATCAGTTATGAGATTAAAGAAATAAAAAATAGGCTAAGTTGTTCTTTTCATTGAAATATAAAGATTTTTACTCTTTTCTTAAATGAAATTAAATAAACAAGTGATTGCTCTAGTGTAGCTTTATACCATAGTATTGTTTTTTAAGTGTCGTCGTCAATTACACTATTCTCAAAATTGATCAGGATCAAAATTTCAAATAGGCAACAACTTCTGCAATACGGTGGAATTCGCCGTTACCAACAAGCCGTTTTTATAATTAATAATTCGTACTTTATAATAATTTACATTGGCAAATGATCGGGTTTTAATACAAAACGGATTGCAGTTTTCGAGCGGAAAACCACTTTCTATTAGAACAGCTATTCGTTGTTCAAGTTCGTGTTCGCGCTCTGTATAAACGAGCCTTAACAGTACGTTTTATAGAACAGAGTGAAGAAATTGACAGTAAATTGACAGTGATAATGAGCTAATTGACAATATATTGCACTAGCCAGATAGAACCCTAATTGGACTTCAACATTTATGATCAAGACACATTAAATTTAACCAGTGTCCGTGGTTGCCCGACACCAGAGGTGGCCGGATCCACATATTAAAAGATCTGGAACTGATCCAGATCCAGCAAGGAGAGATTCGGATCCAAAATCTTTTAAATTTTGAGATCCAGATTCGATCCGGATCCACCAGTATGCAACTACACTTTATACATTTTCACGAATATTTTGACAAACATCAACAATGAGTTCGAAAGTAATCAGCAAAATCAGATCCGGATCAGCATCTTCTAATGAAACTGGATCCGGATCCAAGAAAAAACAGTAAGATCCTGGTCCGATCCGAATCATTTGCCACCTCTGCCTGACACCCGTGCATGCTTCGTGTTAAAATTGTGAGACTTTCTCAACTTGACTAACGAAATTTCACGTCTTGAAATTATTTTTGTTTTAAACTTTGAGTGAAGCTATTTATAGGCTACCTGCTCAGCTTAACCTGAGCCCATTGCGATATTGGCAACCATTTGATAAGTTTTGCACAAAACCGTGTTTCAACATGACAAATCTTGTTATAGCTTAGAATATTTATTCAATTTTTAAAGAACTTTGATAAGTAACTTGAGCCGTTTTCAATTTTATTTCAATGAAATTTTTCTTTGAATTAGATTTGAATAGGGAATTTTATTTAAATAAGATTAAAAATGGTTAAAGTTATTATCTAAACGGTTGTTGAAAAATATGTTTTACGTATTCAAAATATTGTTTAAAAATTCTATCATTTGCTAATTTTTTCATAAAAATCTTCCACATCCGTTGCAAAGGCTACAACGAAATAAAAGCTTTCCACTCCCAAATTAATGAAATAACGGATATACAAAGAACGATTATATTAAAAACATTTCTGCCCTAATAGCTTCTTTATAATGAGTAGCAAACGTTTTTGACTATTCCGATAACGTATTCAGTCTATTTTCAGTACCACAATTTACCTAATTCAAACATAATAAGTCACGTATTTTTTTCGCGTTTGCGTGATTTGTTCGTATTGCAGGATATCCCTGAAAATGCGGCCGACTTGGCACATCTTGATCATTTGCACAAACCTGTGATCGGGAGCGACGTCGAAATGACCAATAATTCGTTTTTGAACAATATGGTCAAGCACGGGATTAAGGTAGGCTTTTTCTTCCACAGTTATTGTTGTAATTGTACTTACATGTTTATTTGTCAAGTTGCATTTTCGACTAAAAGACAGCGAAGGAACCTTTCAGTCATCGAGTCAAGCTTCCACCTGCACACCTAACTACCAGGCTTCACACTGTCCCTTTTCATCGCTGAATATCAATTAAGCAGGAAAGCTGGGAATAACAGTTTTTATGATTCGTGGTTTGACCCGACCGGGAATCAAATTGTGCGATGCTTTGTACTGCGTTGGCTTTGCTTTTGTTGCCTCGTAAATGATACGTTTTGCTCAGCTAGTTTTTCAAGACTCAACTGAGCTAACAATAGAAAAACTCCTAGCCTTTGCCTATCAGAGCGGAAGTATGACATAAGCTTTCAAACCAAAAGTAATTTTTGGGTTTTCATTATTTTGTTTTTTCTTGTTTCGCTTAACGTCAGCCATTTATTGATTGGATGAACCACTGCACTATTTGTTGATGTGTTGTTGTGGCAGTATTGTTGTACCACATTTTATCATCCAGTCACTGGATAATGTCAGACGTTAAATGGTGAACGATCCGCACACATTTCATTGCATTTCCAGAGGCGTCGCAAGGGGGGCGGCCCGCCCCTGGTGTCACCATTTTGGGGTGACACCATATTACAGTATGATATCAATCGAAATAAAAACAAAACAAAAACATGTTTAACATCATTGAAAATGTTTAGCACACTGGAATGGACGAAAAAATAAAGGTGAATTTACACAGTATCCGTTTTACGTCCGTTTTCGTCCGTTTTTTTACGTGTTTGCTTCTCCTTGACAAAGTACGCGCTTTTTCATCCGCATTTTTATGTGTCCATATCCGCACTAACCAGACAATCACATACTGGACAAAAGTTGTCCGAAAAAATTTTTTTGTGAACGGGTACAGCTCTATTTCGAAATATCGCTCTTATCGTTCATACGCAAAATTTTTGAACAAAATTTTTATCTATATATAACAGTCTACTTAATGCGTATATGGACTTATAAAAATGCGGATGAAAAAGCGCATACTTTTTCAAGGAGAAGCAAAAACGTAAAAAAACGGACGAAAACGTACGAAAAACGGATACTGTGTAAATTCACCTTAATAAAGCATCTTTTGAAACATTTATTTAAAAGGGCGACGCTAACTTGCCAAAAATACAATGAATCACAAATGGGTAAAAACTTTGAAAAATAACCAACGCTAAGCAGTCAAATTCATAGGTGGGCACAAGTCCGTTAATCGTTAATAACGAAGCTAACTTTTTCATTAACTCGTTAATCCGTTAAAAAGTTTTTTCATGTTAACGGACTAAATTAACTTCCGTTAAGTGCTGTTAACGGACTAAATTAACTTCCGTTAAGTTCTGTTAACTTCCGTTAAGGTTTTTATCGCTAATATCTTGCACCATTCATTCATTGGACCGGTACAAACCAGTCTGCACTGGTAACACTTGTTGCGTGTTAGCACGAGTTTTATACAAAAAAGCGAAGAAAGGAGCTCTTTTTTTGAGGCAAATAATTACCTGCAGCCTCATAGGTCTTTTAATTATCGCTGATCACAATTTCCAAAGATTTTCCGATTGCAGCTTCGTTGTGCAGTTGAACTTATTTTTATCTTGAAATTAGATTAGACTGTAAAATATAACTTCGAAAACACAAAAAGACCACCATAGCAATAAATATTTCCTTACAATCCGCTCAACAGCGTCAATACGTGTTCTAAAAGCGAGTAAATAAAACGAAATGTAAATTACACCCAAAATGTTAACGAATTAACGGACTTTATTAACTTCCATTAATTAAAGCTGAAAATAACGGATTAACGTTAACGGAGGTGTGAAGTTTGTTAACGGACTAGCGGTTAACGAAGCTAACGTTTTGCATTAACTTGCCCACCTATGGTCAAATTTGATCGCTTGCTGAAACATGCTGAATGTAGGCAGATATGCACACGATCTTGATCTTCATGATCAGATCGTGATCTTGAAGATCAAAATTGTGATTTGATCTTGATCTTCAAATCACATTATTTCATGATCTGATCTTGAAGATCACATTTTTTGTGTGATCTTGATCATGAAGATCAAGATCACTTTCATTTTTAAATGTCGCGTAGGGTAATGTGTCGCCGAGGCCAGAAATGGAGTCTAAATTGTATTAAGTAATCCGCATTTCCGTGGTACACACAGGACAGGTAGGAACCAATACAGCAGTACATAACGTGGTAACTTGAGGAGAAAATTAATCACAAATCAGCTTCGTAACAACGGAATGTTTGCAGGCTTGGGGCAATAGCACTCTTTTTTGCACACCATTAACAGATTACCGGTAGCAAAGAAAATCTCCAGAAACTAATACTGAAAAAACAAGTGCTGGTAGTTAGACATGGGCACGATCTTGACCTGATCGTTAAGACCTTATTATTTTACTGATCTGATCTTGAAGATCACATTTTTTGGATGATCTGATCATGATCTTCAAGATCATCAAAAGGTGGTGATCTTGCCCATTTCTGAATATAGGTTTCTTAAAAAAATCTCAGCTCATGAATACGGTGGGAGGTTGGTGGTGGTGGCTATTAAATATTAGTTAATTACAAATCACTTCGACTCAATTATCGTTCCATTAGCCCCCTCCCACCAATTATTTTTCTCTCTAAAATATTGACGAAACGGTTTAATTCTTCACTGAACTACAAGATTTTATGATTTACGGTACCAACTTGTAAATAAAAGAACTAAAGTTTTACCATTAGCCACCTCTCATATAACCATTGCCCATTTATGCAAAGAGTGTAATCATGTTTTTGCACTGTTAATTTCTACGTCATATTTCAAAAACTTTAATTTCTATCAAAATAGGCCTAAAATTAAGTTATTTTTTGCAAAAAAAATTTTTTTCTAGCGCTAGGGGCTCCGTCCCCAGACCCCCGAAACAGCCACTCCACCCAGGGGTGTATTTAGGGGGGCCATGGCTTTCCCCTTTGAGTCGCCAGGATAGTATGATTAGCATAAAGTAGTATGCAAAATTGCGGCATGCCCCCCCCCCCCTTTGTAACTTGGGCAGAGGGTTTAAGCACAGAAACGTTGGTCGAAGACCTTTTTTTTTGCCTTCACCTAATTTTGGGTAAAAAAAACGGACTAAATTTGAGTGAAGACCTTTTTTTTTCTTTTTTGGTCTTCAACTAATTTTAGGCAGGAAAACGGACTTGGTTTGAGCTGGAAAATTTTCATTCTGGTCTTTATTATTCTCAAATTTTCTGAATTTTCTGGACCCCCCTTTTCGAAAATCCTGCGTACGCTACTGACTCCACGCATTGCAGATTTTTGACGATGTGCCTGAGTCTAATCATGTTTTTGCGCTGCTAATTTCTATGCCAACAGAATTCTCTCTGATGCACCTTTGAAAAGCATTAATTTTTATCAAAATAAGCCTAAAATTAAGGTATTTAAAAAAAATAAAATTTTTCGGGTGGTTGGGACTCCTGGTACTAAATATGTGCTGCTCATACTTCAAAGTTTTAGAATCTTACTATGAGAAGCAGGGGTTCCGATATTTGTTGAGCATTGGGGGGATAATTTGCAATTTTACCCCAATTTTGCCCTATTTTTAACATTGGGGGAGATGATCCTCGACCACGATTTTGTTCAGGTGAGCAAATTAAGTTAAGACCAAAAAAAAGTTTTTTTCCATAACCATACTCAAACTATTGGGGGTGATACAGTCAAATTATTGGGGGATATATCCCCCATCCCCCGGGTTTCGGCACCCCTGATGAGAAGTTATTGAGATAGTCAAAAAACAACCGCTATCTTGAGTAATGAAGTAAAATAACCGCTATCTTTCAAATATAACCTTTTGTAGCCGACTATACATTATGAAGGGTGACACTACGAAATGCCGCCACGGTTGTCACCATTCTTAGCGACGCCACTAGCATTGACTACTTCGTGTTGCTTAGAGGAATTCGCAACTGCTTAAGACCTTTCAATGATCCAATGTTTCTGCAGATTTCTTTGAATTCTTGTTCATCGAATTTGCTGCTGGCTCGAAGCCACCAAGCATAGATAGTCATCCTAAAGCGTCTAATCCAAGAACGCAACAACATCAAGAGGGTGTGAGTTGAACCTAGATCCAAAGTTCCTGTGGATTTTTTTGAGTTCTTGTCCATTAATTTGCAGCTTGTTCGAAGCCTCAAAGCAGAGATAGTCATGGTAAAGTGTCTTGTCTAAGGATGCAACGACAAGAAGAGGGTGGATGTTGAATCCAGATCATGCTATCAGGGTCGTCGTAAAAACGACGCTTTTGCCCTTTTGACCACGCTGCCAACTGGGTTAACTTAAGAGTGGTATACAATTCAAAACAACATAGACAACAAGGTAAGTTTCAAGTTTTCGTAAACTGTCTGTTGCAAAAGATATATTGTGAAATAGAAGTACCAGTTTGTATTTCAATTTTCTAACGAAACTTTCCTTTCACAGGCCAAAATACCCAAACTACAAACGCATAGTGCTGATACTGCTGATTTGATTTCCATCAAAATTAGTTTAGATCAAATTTTCACAATCAGTTTTTCAAAATGTAAGGTGAAATTTTAGAGTCATTTTTAGGCATTATTCGTTTAGTTTGTGCATTCGAAAAAAAAATTGAAACAAACAAAAGCAAAATAAATACAGTATGTAAATAGGTTCTAAAACAAATTTAGAAATCGGCCTATACTTCCTACAACCCTACACTGCTTTAGAATTTTCTGTATTTCGCGGCAAGAAACAAATTTAGTCTTCCAGTCAAGCAGCCACCCTCCTATAATTAAAATGGTTGCACTGAAGTGATATTTTAGAATATAAACAATAATTCGTAACAGCTGCAGTCAACAGCTAATTAAAAACCTACAGCAATAATTATTTCTAACCCCTTTGTACTTCGCGGTGTTATCAAATATTCTTCAAATATGCTCATGCTTATAGATCAACTCAAAATTTGAAAAAAGCAAGTTTATAAGCTAAGTCTATATTGAGGTATGCCTAATTGTTCATGCTTTAAAAAAATGTCTTTATAAAATGACATAGCTGGAGTCGAGGACACAATGTTGGAGGCCAAGGACACAAAAAAATGCGACGCCAATGCCAAAGACAGCCCTTCCGAGGTCAGACACTCTCGATGCCAAGGACAGGTGACTCGAGGCCAAGAACCAAGGACACAAACAAAAAATAAGGCCTTCAAAAATTTTTTTAAGGCGATCTCAAAAAAAAGGTCTTCAAAAATTTTTTTAGGCGATCACCAAAAAAAAAAAAACGGTCGAGAAAAAGAATTTTCAGCCCATCTACAAAATTTTATTATTCAAAAAACAGTGTTGTCCACGAGCCGAGGACAGGGCAATTTTCGAGGACTCAAGGCTTCGAAGGACAAGGACTTCAAAATGGGTCCTGGAGGACTCCACCTTTGTAAAATGAACCATTAAATCCAAAGTTGAAAGTTCAAACCACAAACGTATTTTACTTTTTGTTTTCAGGCCGTGTGGAAAGCATCAGATAACCCAGAAGAGCGGCATTGCTCCGTCATGGACATCCAAGATGATATTTATCTCCATATCTTTAATCGGAAACTGCCATTGATTCGACTTAAATTTCATATTGATCAGGTAAAAGTATTAAAGAAATTATTAAATGTGAGTTTCTTGAAATTGTTGTTGCTTAATTTTGTTTTGTGAAGAGCACTCAAGACATAAACGTCATTAACTAAGCGCAAAACCTCTTATAAAAGTTGAATTTTATTGAATGAAGAAACTTGCTGGGTTTTGTAGTTCGATGAATGATAGCCCAAACCATTTCCAGCATTTGTGGAAAGAGTGACTAACTTCCTCATTGCAGCTCAGCGTAATACATATTTTCGCGATAGATTATATAACTTTGCATAAAAAGGCAAATATGTACCAGTGATACGATTGATATGTGCCAGACAAACGGTAGCTCGGATGGCAAGTGTAAGTGACCAAGCCACTCAAGACAGCGCGCTACCAACATCCTTTAGTTTGTGTTAACGTAACAAGATATTCTGCTACCAGCGCAGCTTTTAAAGATCTCACTTTATTTTAGCCAGTCGTTTAGTCCAGCAGTAACGCATTCGTCTTTGAAGCGAGATGCCTGAGGTTGAATCTTGGGCCGGACAAATCGGGAATAGTGTTACCAACAAGGGTGCTGATCTCTGTAGAGCATTTGGGGGATAATTTGCAATTTTACCCCAATTTTGCCCCATTTTCAACATTGGGGGGATAAACCTCGACCACGCTTTTGTTCAGGTAAGCAAATTAAGTGAAGACCAAAAAAAGGTCTTCACCAAAAATGGAACAGTCTTTTCCCCGAATTCAAGTGAACACCAAAAAACTGCTCCAAACACCATCCAGCGCTCAGATGCAGACCATAGTCAAATTATTGCGGAAGATGCAGTCAAATTATTGGAAGGGATATATCCCCCCATCCTCCTTGGGTTTCGGCACCCCTGGTTACCAACGGCTCGCCACCGCCGCGATATTTTCTAGAAAGGAGCTGCGTCGCCCGGGCGCAATGACGTGGAAAAGGGTACTCCAAATTTGTAGCCTCGTAACACTTTTTGGTGGAATTCTACAATTACAAAAAGAATTTAATTTTCTTTAGATTGGTCCTGGAGCGGTTCATATTTACGTGGAAACACCATTTTTTTATGGATTGATGGTGCAAAATGTAACACCAGTTGAACCATTTCAGCAGTCTTTGGCTCACTCATTTTACATATCCCCTTGGGTTCCGACGTTTATTGGAAAAGCATTTTATCTGTTAGAAACGACGCAGGTTAGTAATTGGCGGTATTTATTTAGTGTTTTTACTATATTAAAGCTTGTAATTATGTACTTAGTGATCGTAAGGTGCCTCTGTTTGCTTCTTCTTCTTTCTTCATTGCCCGCTTTTCCGTGAGGGTTGCGGGGGCAGTAGCTCAAGATTGAGCCGCCACACCTCACGGTCTTCCATCACCTCCATCATTTCGCTTGGGCAAAGTCCCAAGCGATTCCATCCAAGATCCTCAATGTAATCGGTCCATCTAGTTCTAGGTCGTCCAACTGATCTTCTCCCATTTGCTTTGGCTAGTAAAGCTTGTTTGGGGAGACTTTCCTGAGGCATTCTGCTTACATGGCCATACTATCTAAGCTGAGATTTTTCAATTTGGAGAAGTAACGGCTCGATGTTAAGAGATTTTCGAATCTCACAGCTACGCACCTGGTTAAACAGTGTAACTCCTTCGAGTCTTCGTAAAAACCTCATTTTGGACGCTCGCACTTGTGATCGCATTTTTTCGGTCATTACCCAAGATTCACGACCATAAGTGCGAATGGGGACAAAAACTGCTTTGAAAACTGAGAGCTTTGCTTTTTTCGACAATTCTCGTTTCATGACAACCGAGTAGTGCAAAGCTCGCATTACTGCACTAGCCTTGCCTATTCGCGTATCGAGTTCTTCGTCTTGCCTTCCGTCACTCATAAATGCAACCCCAAGATACTTGAATTTCTCTACCTGCTTTAGTTTCGCTCCATTTACTTGTAATACGCACTGATCAGGGTTTCTTGAAAGATGAAGAACCTCAGTTTTGGCCGTGCTTATTTTCATTCCGGCGGTGTTGCATGCATCTGCAAAGCTATTTAATGCGCGCTGGAGGCCAGATTCTGTGGAAGAAAGCAGAACCAAATCATCAGCGAAGAGCAGACGACTAATTTTGTTATTTCCAATCGTGGCACACTCATCAGCTTGGCTGCATTTGTCGATCCAATTCATGTAAACAATGAAAAGGAGAGGTGACAAAACGCACCCTTGCCGGAGTCCAACGCCCACATGGAACGGCTTTGATTGCTTGCCATTTACCCGAACACAAACCTCCGGTCTGCAGTAGAATGACTTAATAGCGCGTAACAATTGACCATTAAAGCCATACTCCCGCAAAACCTTCCAAAGTTTATCCCGAGGAACTCGGTCATATGCTTTTTCAAGATCGACAAAGCATGCAAAGAGATCTTTGCCATACTCCCAAGATTTCTCGAAGATTTGCTTCAGAGTGAAGATTTGGTCCGTGGTGCTGCGACCCGGACGAAAACCGTATTGACCATCTTCCAGTTTTGATTCCACTATTTCTTGGCATTTCCTTTCAAGGCATTTGGCATATACTTTCCCTGGAAAACTAAGGAGTGATATCCCTCTGTAGTTTGTACATTGCTTGCGATCTCCTTTCTTGAATATCGGAATAATCACACCTGTTTGCCAATCTCTGGGAGGTTTGCCAAACTTCCACGTAACTTGACACACACGCGCTAACCAGAGAATTCCTTCTCCAGTCAGCGCTTTCAACATCTCGGGTCTGATTTCATCTTCACCAGCAGCTTTTCCAGATTTTATCCCTTTAATTGCCGTTGCCACTTCTGCTGCAGTGAAAACTTTGTCCTCCCCTAGATGTGTCACGAGTCGATGCCTTTACAGGATTCAAAAGATCTTCAAAGCATTCTCTCCATCGTGAAAGGATTTCATTCTCATCCGTTAGAATATTGTCGTCACAATCCTTGATGGAGTACGTGATACTCGACGTTTTGCCACGTAAACGGCGGATGGTCTGCCAAAATACTTTGTTTTCTATTTGCTTCCTGATCCAATTTTAGTCATTTTCTTCTGCTCATCGCCTGGGCGGAGTAAATAACATATGTAGAAGCTTAGCCGTCGGATTCTTCTTTGTTTTGGTTACAGCCTTTGAAATTATAATATGAAAGATTTGGAGTAAGTTTTAGAGTAAGAATTTGAGTTTCGATTAAATTTGAGTCATAATTAATATAACTTTTTCAGAAATTTTCGGTGAAAGAGATGCTCAAAATTTTAATCGGTATAATATCTTAGTAGTGATACACCTGCTAGCCCGTAGGCACTAGGCCGCTGCTTGACTGGAACCGTCTTGAAGCTTATGCGGCAATCGTAATAACGTCAAACGGTCTGCCTCTAACTACATTATTATAATGTCAAGCAAGTCATAACAAAGAGAATGCGATTCTATTTGAAGAGCTGCCTGGTTCACAATCAGTCTTGAAACCAGCAAACACTAAATCCAAACCAAATCAGAAACTCAACTCTACACTCGTAACTAATCTTAGACCTACACCCTAACTAGCTAGCAGAATAAGATGCACAGCCTCCAAACCCAGTAGTTCGGTGTGTATGACTTGGTTTTATGGTGTTACTCAAATCACAATAACAGATAGTGACTGTCAGATTGTTGTAAATGATAAATCGTAATAACTGATATTAGCTAGCAGGCTGGCATTCTCCAACAACAAACAGAAAAAAATGCGTTTACAAATCTAGTTTAGAAACTTACCTACACAAAACTGTAGCAACATCAGCGCAAATCAGCTCGGCAGCTCTAACCTAGCCTACAACTACAATTCACACTTTCCTGACTGTTGACGATAGCCTTACAGAATTTTTAGCAGAGACTAGAATAACATTCGTAACTGGTAATAAAAGCCTCAGCCTAGAACCCTATCTAAATAGAATAACAAAGTTTACACTGACATAAAAAATAGCCTAGCATCAGTAGCGTACGCAGGATTTTGGAAAGGGGGGGGGGGGGGGGGGGGGGCCAGGAAATTCACAAAATTTGAGAATTACCAAGATCAGAATAAAAATTTTTCCACCCAGAATCAGTCCGGTTTTTCTGTCCAGAATGCGATGAAGAGCAAAAAAAATGTCTTAATCGTTTTGCGTGCTTCTGGCCTAGAGGCTACCAGCTCGGAAACCTAGGGAAGAGCCACCAGAACGGCGACCACTTAAAAGAAGCAATGCGAAAATTTGTCTTCCCACAGGAATCGAACCTGCAGCCTTTGGTTTACCGGACCACTGCTCTACCACTTGAGCTAGAGAAGACGCCTCCTCGCTTGCTTAATTTTGGCTATTTAAACCCAGCAACTTGCTTGTTGTATGATTGTAATAATAAGTCAATTAAGATGTTTTTTGACGTTTGCAGGCCAGAGTTTTAATATTTTAATCGTTTTGCGTGCTTCTGGCCTAAAGGCTACCAGCTCGGAAGCCTAGGGAAGAGCTAGTAATTAGCTCGTAATCCAAAGGCTGCAGGTTCGATTCCTGTGGGAAGACAATTTTTCGCATTGCTTCTTTAAGTAGCCGCCGTTCTGGTGGCTCTTCCCTAGGCTTCCGAGCTGGTAGCCTTTAGGCCAGAAGCACGCAAAACAATTAAAATATTAAAACTCTGGCCTGCAAACGTCAAAAAACATCTTAATTGACTTATTATTACAAAAAAATGTCTTCACTCAAATTTAGCCCGGTGTTTTGCCCAAAACTAGGTGAAGAGCAAAAAAAAAGAAAAAGGTCTTGCATTCAAATTTAGTCCGGTTTTTGCTCAAAATTGGGTGCAGGCCTAAAACAAAGGTCTTCGTTTACCGTTAGTGTGCTCAAATCTTCTGCCCAAGTTACAAAAGGGGTAGGGAGGCCTTGCCGCAATTTTGCATACTATTCTATGCTAATTATACTATCCTGGCGACCCAAAGGGGGGGCAAGGCCCAAAGGCTCCCACCCTAAATACGCCCCTGCCTAGCATCACTATTCAAGCACTAGTGAAGTTAGCCATTCGAAAATTATCAAACACCAAAATTCGACTCAGTCGGAGTACACTGAATAATCTTACAATCCATAACATCCATGACAAGAATGCAGCTATTAACAATACAACTTTTTCATTTTTTTTCCAAAATTGATTTCCTGTAGCCAAGGATGGTAGTACGGTACGGTACGTTCAGAATTTGCGTACTACGTACCTCGCACTTTGAATCGTGCTGTACCAGCGTACCGTACTTCAGTTCAATTTTTGAAGCGTACCGTACCAACGTAACGTACCCGTACCATTACAGAAAAGGCGTACCGTACTTCTTAGCAAAAATTGAGGCGTACCGTATTGTAAAAAGGGGTGCCGAAACCCGGGGTGATGGGGGGATATAATGATATATCCCTCCCAATAATTTGACTGTATCCCCCCCAATAATTTGAGTATGGTCTTTATCTGCATCCCCTCCAATAATTTGACTCTGGTGTGCATCTGATCGCAGGTCTCCACTTGAAATCGGGGAAAAAAAGTGTTCCATTTTTGGTGAAGACCTATTTTTTTTTTTGGCCTTCACCTGAATTTGGAGAAAAATGTTCCATTTTTTGGTCTTCTATTATTTTACTCACCTGAAAAAAGTCGTGGTCGAGGTTCATCCCCCCAAGGTTGAAAATAGGGCAAAGTTGGGGTAAAATTGCAAATTATCTCCTCCAATGCTCAACAAAGATTTACACCATTGACTGCAATTCTTGCTTTTAGCTATACTCGCAACTTTACGTGACGTTAAAATCACTAGGCTATAAATCAGCGAACTCAATCCACACATTTAGCGTCGGTTTTAGCGGTTTTTTGCCTCTGTTTACAAAAAGCCAGCGTAATGCGCGAAAAGTCTGGGTTTTATTTGATTAAAAGAGCGTACCAACGTACCGTACCCGTATCTTTACGAAAAAACATACCGTATCAGCGTACCGTACTTCTTAGCAAAAATTGAAGCGTACCGTACCGAACCGTACTGCCATCCTTGCCTGTAGCACCAGTCAATGAACTTTTGATTTTAACTGCCGAAAATGATGCTTATTCTGTTGAGCTAGCAAAACATGTCCCGCACAAGTCATTTTGAAAAATTCGCCATTAAGCCTACTATATTTTGGTATATGAGGTGATTGGAATAATTTAATAACACTGGTGTATAATGTCACTATTACCTTCTTGGTGTTCTAAAGAATGTAACGGTGACATCATAAACCAATATTATTAACTTGAGACAATTGTTCGTGCAAGTTTTATTTCTTCGAACGTCAAGACTATCGCGTCAGTTTTCTGGAGAAGACATTAAAATACCAACCCCTAGTCAGCAAAAAATTCCTCGAGGCTCTCTTCAATAAAGTGGCTGAAGTGAATCAGCACTAGATTAGCACATTTTATCACAAGAATCGGAGCTTACACTTTGTTGATAAACAAATACAAGGCATTGAATTTCAAGTTGTGGTTAAAAAAGGTATTAAATACATGTAATGGAAATCAAGTAATGTGATCTTCAAGATCAAAGATCAGATCCCCCAAACACTGTGATCTTGAAGATCAAGATCGTGGCCATGTCCGCCGGTACTGGCACTGCTACCACTACCAGCACTTGTTTTTACAGTATTATTTCCTAAAGATTTTCCTTACTACCAGTAACCTGTTAATAGTGAGCAAAAAAAGAGTGCCTTGGTCGATAGGATGACCCGAACCTGCAAACATTTCGTTATTAACGAAGCTACTTTGTAATTAATTTTTTTCTCAAGTTTGCAGGTTGGGTACTGCCGTCTTGGTTCATACCTGTCCTGCCTGTACCACGGCAAATACAGATTACTTTCTCCGGTTTAGACTCCATTCCGTGTCGGAGCAATGAAGATAACACAAAAAATGTAATTTTTAAGATCAAGATCAGATCACGATCTTAAAGATCAAGATTGTACTAATGTCTGGTTGTAACCATTGCCAAAAGTAATCTTGGATGAGTTTAACTTATGGGAATCATTGAATATAATGCTCACTGGCGTCAACACGGCAGTAGTCAACATTAACATTGGATAGAAAACAACATTAACACTGGATAGAAGATAGGCGTACCCATTTTCATCAGGTGCAGGCACCATGATTTGATCGCATTCTTTTCCTAGTCACGGTTGATGAGCTGCAAGACTGAACCAAATCTTCTAACTTTCAGTAGGCTACTTTTTTGTGAAGGATTTGGAAAGCAAATAAGATCAACTGAAGGAAGCTATTAGCAATGGAAAAGCTCAGATTATCGAGAAAATAAGCGGTTGGAGGGACGACATTAAACTTCTGTACCACCTTACCCTGTCTTCCGACACTTCATCGAGAACCACATAAGTTCTCTTTGTAAATGTCGCAATCGTTGATACTTGGCTAGAGTACAACCTTTAATCCCTAGAATTGCCCACGTCGGCTGAAACTAGAGAACGACTGAGATGTTAATTGACGAATCGAAAATGGCAGTTGATAGTTCCTTTAGCTTCTTGAATCTTAGAAGCAGCACACAATCTTAAATTAAAACTTCTATTTAAGATTGAAAACACAAAACCACTTTCACAGAGCAAAATCGCTCCACTAACACTTCTTACGATCGACCAGGTTAAGATCGTAAAAGACTTAACCGCGACCGACCAGTTTCAAGTCGCACCTTACACACTCTCGCGATCGCCCAATTCAGATCGCCAAACTATACGGCTACACAAGCCAACCACAGATACACACACTCGGCAAAACTGCCCACGAAACTAATACCTAAAAATCATCCACTTTTAGAATATCTGAATAATTTTAGAATCAAAACAATCCGCTTATTATACTACGGTTAAAGCTATCCAATCTCCCAGAACAATCCATGAAACGTCACAATTGAAAACATATTAGCGATTGCGAAAACACAACGGTAGCGTAATTGTGACGTCACAAACTTCAAGTCTAAATATAGCAATTAAGACATGTAAACAACCAATTATTCCGGTAACTAATAGAAGACAGTAGAAGATACAAGAAAGGAAACATCCAGAATATTCTAAATCAAAAAGGCGGCAAAAGTAGTAAATCAGTCACGTACGCATTAAATGCAGCAAATAATCCTATCTCAGGCATTTAAAATTATTATTTCGTGACAGTAAACTTCAGCAGATTTCCAATACTAACAATGCACGCTGGAACTCTCGAGCCATCCTAGACACCCTTGCCTTCATGCTAATGCCTAAAACTCGAATTAAATTGTGCAAAGTCTATTTATATTTTACCCATGGTCTGACTATTGGTTGAGCACTGATTTTTTCCGCGATAAGGAATTTGATAAACTCCGAATGGATTCCTGACCGAATTTTAACCCCCCCTCCTCCCCCCCGGAGATTTACCTTATCAAATGGCATGGATTTGACCAACTGACTTCATTTTTTGTTTTTTAAACATCATTACTGCTATAGATGTAACTGTTATAGTTTTGTTCACAATCGGAAAAGGTTTTGTGTGACTTCAAAAATTGGTCAAAAAGTTGAAAATTAAATGTTTTAAAATCATTTTGTGCGTGAGGTTTTAGCGTCAAATCAACGTAAAATTTGATTTTGTTTAATCTTTCACAAAAGTTCATGGAATTACGTATGATACCGGGATATTATCTTCCAAAAAAGTTGTAACCCTAGAGGCTATCCTTACAAGCATATTTGTCAAATTATTGAATAGGTTCAGACATGCATCCATTGTACACTGTCTCAATCATTTACAAATACCACGAATGGGTAGGAATTAGCTGACTTTTTTTACCAAAAATTTTGCGCAATTATTTTGCTTACCAAGAAATCTAATAACAGTTTTGGTTTGTAAATTAAAAAAAATAAAAATGTGTAGTTGTTTACTCATATAAACTAAAATTTTGGCAGCTAACTGTACGAAATTTGGTCGTTTGTTGGCTTGTAGCTGTTTTCCTTAAAAATTCCTAACTTGCATTTAGATTGAAAGAGACATTTTGATGTGGAACAACAAAACCTATTTGCACCAACCAGTTTTGGTAAAAGAAGAAGCCATACTGGGAAAACATCGAAGATGGTATCAGCAATTTTACTCCAAAAACAGTCCCACTTGCGAAGAGGTAGAAAAGCGGAGTACTAATGAACTGAATGACTGGTGATGGTGGCGGAGTGTTTGTAAAAAAAGCGTACTTGTTATCTGCACATTCAGCAAACGAGGACTTAAAATTGCTGGAAAATTACTGAGTTGCACTTGTAATATTTTCAACTGAAATTTTTACTTGTATTAAAGCTAACGGTAACCATTTTTAACATTATCAACTAACCTATTTATGAAAAATAATTGTGCTGCTGATTGTGAGCGTCTATATATTTAACAGCGTTGGCGTCAACAAGAAATGTCGCAAATATTTTTACAATTATATTTTCTATTTAATAAATGTAAAATTTTCTCACAAAATTTGATGGTTGACTGCTTCCTAATTTAATACCTATGACTTTGGCTTTGTAATAACTTAAGCCGGATTTACACAGTATCCGTTTTGCGACAGCTTTTGTTCGTTTTTGTACTTTTTTTCTTTTCCATGAAAACGTATGTTCTTTTCGGTCCGCATTTTTATAAGTCCATATCCGCACTAATTAGACTGTCAGTCTGTCACATACTGGACAAATTCTTCCCGAACTTTTTTTTTTTATTGAGAAAGGTTACAGCATTATTTTAAAACATCGTTTTCGTCGTTCTTAGATAAAATTTTTTTGCAAAAAAATTTTTTTGCAAAAATTTTATCAATATGTAACTGTCAAACACTATGCTTAGCGCGGATATGGACATAAAAATGCGGACGAAAAAAAGCATATTCTTTCATGAAAAAGCAAAAACGGACAAAGACAAACGAAAAACGGATATTGTATAAATTCGACCTGACTGTTATTAGCTGATATGGATGGAACATCACTTAACGAGAAGCTTGTAGACCAGTGACCTAAAAAGTGAGAGAGAAATTGCGAAGGATTTAAGAAATTCAAACACAGATATGCTAGTTTAGAAGAACATGAGTAAAATCTACGAAGGAACTAATTTCTACCGGTTGTTTTTATCTTTAGTTCCAAATTAGTAGGTTGCATGCTTGCTTTTTTTTTTCGATGACAAATCAATCTTTGGCAAAAATAATTGCAGTTATTCGTAACAAAATTAACTGATTGTTCGTGAATGGTTACTTTTGGATGGTTGTTAGTTAATGACAGATTTGTTAGTATTAGCTTGAAAATTTTCTAGTCGTCAAAAACTATTAATTATTATTTAGATTGTATGTTACAAAATAATTTCTTTAACATATATACCACAAAACATTGACTTCCTTTATGAGACATAACAGTAATTGACGTCTTAAAACAGATACAGTAAATTGTTTGCTAAAAGCTCCTTAAGCAGAGTAGTGCATTGTTTTAAAACAAATTGCTTGTTTTTTTCTTGAATCTTTGACAAAACTCTGTGATCTTATTGGCTGAAGCCATTAAGTTTTGGCACCTCTGTGTCTGAAAATTGAAACTAGAATCAGTTCTGTAATGTAAATTGTAATTATATATTCATTTACCAAGTTGCCTTGGCAAGGAAACAGCGAAGGGACCTTTCTGTCTTCGAGTCGAAGTAGATGATTTTCGAAGTGAGAAGCAGTTTCGTAAGTTGTAATTTTGAGTTTTTGAAAGTTGCAACATCTGCCATGCTGAAGGTTGTAAATTACAATCTATGTGCAGAGTGTGCCATTTAGTGAAGTGCTATGCAGGAGTTCATAGAGTCTATACCAGGGCTGCCAGGTTAATGCGGGAAAGTTGTTATTAGTTGGAATTGTAATTTAGCTATCAAGAAACACATGACGTACATCAACAAATTCCTGGTCTCTACAATCTGCCATTTTGAGGCTTTGACTTGTCAACATAGGTGGGCAAGTTAATGCAAAACGTTAGCTTCATTAACCACTAGTTTGTAAACAAACTTCACACTTCTGTTACGCTCATCCGTTATTTTCAGCTGTAATTAACGGAAGTTAATAAAGTCTGTTAATTCGTTAATATTTTGCATGTAATTTACATTTCTTTTTATTCACTCGCTTCTAGAACACGTATTGACACTGTTGAGCCGATTGTAAGAAAATATTTAATGCTCTTGGTGGTCTTTTTGTGTTTTGGAAGTTGCATTTTACAGTCTAATCTAATTTCAAGATAAAACTAAGTTCTAATGCGCTAACGAAGCTCGATCGGAAAATCTTTGAAAATTGCGAACAGCGATAATTAATAGACCTATGAGGCTGCAGCTCATCATTTGCCGCAAAAAAGAGCTCCTTTCTTCGCTTTCTTCTATAAAACTCATGCTAATACGCAACAAGTGTTACCAGTGCATACTGGTTTGAACTGGTACGGTAATTGAATGGTGCAAGTTCAAGTTCAAGTTTGTTTATGGACGCCACTAAATAAACAAAAAAACAAAAAAGATAAAACAGAGAACGTATAGTGTTATTATTAGTGAAAAAAGCAGCGCCTGAGTGACAGCGAAGGGACCGCGAGGTCTTCGAGTCTGCAGCCATTCTGGAAAGCCACAACAAAAATATGGCATCTTTTTTCGAGTTACAACGAACTGACGTAAAAAAATCACAAGGAAGCAAAAACTAAAAAAAAAACAACAAAAAAAAACAAAACAAAACAAAAGACAAAACAAGAGCTACAATAGTAATGTGCTGGCGAAGAGTTATTAAAATTCAATATTTTTAGAAAATAATTTAGATGATTAACATAATCTTAGGAAGATTATGTACGAGTAATATACAAACATTATTCAAGTCGCCACTTTACAATTTGAAAATATAGACCCAAGAAAATTATCAAAAAGAGTTTAAAAGAATTTCTTTGCTTTCTTTTAAAAACTTTCTAAATGAGAGATCTTTAGTATTATTGGGAATGGAATTCCAAATTTTCGTACCGGAATATTTAAGTGATTGCTGCATTCTTTTGGTTTTGTAAAGAGGATTTATTAAATTCGAGGATGCCGTAGTACGAGTTTGCCGACAGTGCGAGAATTTTGCCAAAGTGAAATAATTATTTAAATTTGGAGATAGACGCCGATTGATTTGATTGTGTATAAATTTGGCAATCTCAAATTTATGTAAATTATGTAGATTCCATAAGTTAAACTTATGATAAAGAGGCAAAACATTTTGATACCTTCCACTTTTTGTAACGATGCAAATAGCTTTGTTTTGAAGTGTAATTAATTTGGAGAGATAGGTTGGATATGTGTTTCCCCAAACTATAAGTCCGTAAAGCAAATGCGAATGCACGAAAGTATAATACAGTTTAAACAATGCATGCGTTGGTAGATAATTTTTTAGTTTGCTTAAAATTCCTACTGAGCGCGAGACTTTCTTCTCCAAATGTTTAATGTGTCCTTGAAAATTTAGTTTGTCGTCAATAAAAACACCAAGATATTTATTTAACACTTACTACTTTAATTGATCCTGCGGCACAGCTAAGGTTTGCTTCAACTGGTGGAGAATGGAGTTTCGGTTTTATTATTATTGCACTACATTTAGCTGCATTTAATGTTGTTTATTGGCAACAATTCAACCGTTGATTTTTGCTAGCTCATAGTTTAACTCATTTGAAGTATTTCCCTTAACTAAAAATGCTGGTGTCGTCAGCAAAAAGTCGGGGAGTGCTACTTATACAGTTGAGCAAGTCATTTACATAAAGTAAAAATAGTAGTGACCCTAGGGATGAGCCTTGAGGGACCCCTATATCCAGGACTTAAATTGTAGGGGGGGCGCGTCCCCTCATCGAGATTGAGCGTCCCCCCATCGAGATTTAGACGTCCCCCGGTCGAGATTTGAACGCTGGTGTATGGGAGGAAAAAGTTACTGGTTTTGGCCGGAAAAACCGGTAAAATTTTTGATTTCGGCCAGAAAAAGCCTTCGGATTTTGGCGAAGACCTTTTTTTGGAGATCACCTAATTTTAACTGAAAAATGGCCTCAATCCAATTTAGGAAGAATGAAAATTTGGGTCAAGTTCGTTTACGGAACAAACTCCCAAAAAATCCCAGCTACGTGCCTGTTCTTCTCTATAAGGTTCAGTCAACGCTGAAAAAGCGTCCCCCCATGCAAAATTTTACAATTTAAGTAACTGCCTATATCGATATTGGACTTCGAAGAATGATTATCGTCAATTATAACAGCTTGAGATCTGTTTGCGAGATACAATTCGAAGAAATTATTGACATCATGTCGAATGCCATAATGGTTTAATTTTGCGAGAAGTATTTTATGTTGTACAGTATCGAATGCTTTAGTTAAATCCAATAGTACGAGACCAGTAAATTTCTTATTTTCCTCATTATCAAAACAAGTTGAGACTATATCCAAAATAGCATGAACAGTTGATTGCTTTGGTCTAAATTCGTATTGAGTTGGACATAATACTGAATCAGAATTTAAAAAATCGATCGTTCGAGAATACACAATTTTTTCCAAAATTTTCGAAAAAGAGAACAGTATCGATATGGGTCTATAGTTAGTTAATTTTCGTCCAACACCAGATTTAAACACTGGATCAACTTTGGCTTTAATGAGCTATTAACACAAGATATTAGCGATAAAAACCTTAATGGGAGTTAACAGAACTTAACGGAAGTTAATTTAGTCCGTTAACATGAAAAACATTTTAACGGATTAACAACTTAATGAAAAAGTTAGCTTTGTCATTAACGGATCAACGATTAACGGATTTGTGCCTACCTATGCATATCAAAATCTGCTCTCTAGCAGAGTTGCCACAAAAAATCTAACTTCTAATTGCTTTTATTACGTAACGTTCAGAAACATTTTGGTAGCAATATTAATTGTTGCAAAGCTTTTGTAATTTGCCAATAATGCTTTTGAAATACTTCAAATACTACAGTGTATGAAGTTGAAGCTGAAAACAACATTTTTAATGGCTGAATTTTAAGTGCCAAAACTATATCAAAACCAATATAAAGTTTAACCTGCAATACCTTAAAAACTTAAAGCCGTAGAAGTTCTACAAACTCCAAGAAAGACACATTGTAGCTCCTTCTTGATTATTTTATCATCAGAAATTATTGTGTCGTAAACAAACAAGGGGCTAAAAGTAAAATACTTTGAAGTAAGATGCTAGTTAAATCAGTTAATTTATTTGGCGAACAAAGACATAAAACAGTGATTACAAATGCTCATAGTCATAGTACACCAATCGCCGCAGGGCTCATGGGAAGTCCAAGTGATGACTTATGATCACCTCTAAGGGAACATGTGATACATGAAACCTATACAATGACAAACACAATGAAATAAAACAAACAAGAAAATCACCCAGATTTGATCAATTTAAGAAATTCGAACAGGCCAGCCGGTCATGATATTGGCAAGCAGACTAACAAGAACGAAGTCCAAACTATTATGCTTAGTAATGTTGAGAAAGATATTTTTTAAAATTGATTTTAAAGCTGCATGCAAGTTTCGGCAGTTTTTGATACCAGATGGAATTTCATTCCAATGTTTGGACCCAGTAAAAAAACAGATTGAAGGCAAATTGACTAATTTTCTGATCAAAGGGAAACGAATGTCGTCAGATCGTCTCAGGGATCCACAGTTCACGTAGGAGTTTAATGTAAAGGAACCTTCGAAGCAGTTTAGAAGTTTGTTATGAAAAAATATATAAACGAAGAAACACTCTTTAGCCTTAAACATATCTTGAATTTTCAAAATTTCATGCTTTTTGCAAATATCATCACAATTAGATTTATAGTTTCCAAAATACATTAATCTTAAAATTTTATTGCAACATTTCTGCAGATTTTCCAAAAATGCAAAATTGTTGTTGCACCAAGCTGTGGTACAATATTAAAGATGAGTGTAGGCAAAGGAATAGAAAAGCGTGAGGATTTATAGCCGATTGCTAAGCATGAGCGTAGTTTGTTTAAAAGCTGCAGCATACGTGATTTCCAAGTCAGATTGTTTGATATCACATTGCCGAGAAACTCGGTTACCTCGCAAATCGGTTGTCTTAAAATTTTAAGACAAAGTTTTGAATTTTTATGTAGCCTACTTTATGAGGTTTTGTCGAAAAAATCATGCACTTCGTTTTAGTAGAATTGACAATCAATTTATGTCAACTAACTAGTAACAGTTTTCAATTCTTTATTTGCGGTTTCGGTCACTCCAGCCCTGCTCTCCCCCGTATCAATTATTGTCACATCATATGCGTACATAAGTAATTCGTATTTCCTGTTGGGGAAAAGGTCATATACGTAAATCAGGAAGAGAAGAGGGCCTGAAGTCGATTCCTGGAGGCCCCCAGACGTTATTGATTTAAAGTTGGATAAAGTAGCACGGATAGAGACCTGCCTAGAGCTGTTAAATAAATAAATTTCTAACCATGAATGTGACGCATACCTCTAAAACCATAATGATATACAGGCGCGTAGCCAGAAATTTGCAATGGGTGTGGGTGGGCAGAGCCCCCAGCGCTCGAAAATTTTGCATTTTTTTACAAAAATAACTTCATTTTAGAGCTATTTTGATTAAAAAGTAATGCTTTTAAAACGTGGCTTAGAAATTGGCAGTGCAAACATGATTGAACTGGTTACATAAATGGGCTACTTGGGAGGTGGCTAATGGTAAAATTTTAGTTGCTCTTGTTTAGATGCTGGCAAATTATAAAATTGAATAGTTCGCTAAAACTCACACGGAGTATTCTATTTTCATATAGAGAAAAATGATGGGGGGGTTAATGAAAAGGGATTTGAGAGAAGTGATTGGTAATTAAGTAATACTGAATTGCCACCCCCCCTATTCCTTAGTTTATAGTATATTTGTTGATGACATCTATGTGTAGCATTTTTACACTTGCGATCAAATTTGATTGCTTATTTTCGGGCATTTTTCAAAGTTTTCATTTATTTGTTGGTTTTATTTTTGACAAATTAGCCCCCCCTGAACATATGTTTCAAAAGATGTTTTAAATCACTATTTAGTCCATTCCAGTGCATAAAACAGTCTCAAAAGTGCTAAAAACGTAGTGTTTTTTCCATTCTGCATTTTGGTCGACATGCCCATGGGGGGGGGGCTATAGCCCCCCGGCCCGCCTGGCTACGCTATTGATGATATAACCATAGGTGGGCACAAGTCCATTAATCGTTAATCCGTTAATAGCGAAGCTAACTTTTTCATTAACTCGTTAATCCGTTAAAATGTTTTTCATGTTAACGGACTAAATTAACTTCCGTTAAGTTCTGTTAACTTCGGTTAAGGTTTTTATCGTTAATATCTTGCACCATTCATTCATCTTACCGGTACAAACCAGTTTGCAGCGGTAACACTTGTTGCGTATTAGCATGAGTTTTATAGAAGAAAGCGAAGAAAGGAGCTCTTTTTTGTGGCAAATGATGAGCTGCAGCCTCATAGGTCCATTAATTATCGCTGTTCGCAATTTCCAAAAATTTTTTGATAGCAGCTTCGTTGGTGCATTAGAACTTAGTTTTATCTTGAAATTAGATTAGACTGTAAAATGCAACTTCCAAAACACAAAAAGACCACCAAGAGCAATAAATATTTCTTTACAATCAGC
Organism: Trididemnum nubilum; assembly: GCA_963965965.1. Taxonomy (NCBI): domain Eukaryota; kingdom Metazoa; phylum Chordata; class Ascidiacea; order Aplousobranchia; family Didemnidae; genus Trididemnum; species Trididemnum nubilum. Next base: position 25,261,080 of record OZ014483.1, read on the forward strand.
TCAACAGCGTCAATACGTATTCGAAAAGCGAGTAAATGAAAAGAAACGTAAATTACACGCAACATGTTAACGAATTAACAGACTTTATAAAGTTCCTTAAAAGCTGAAAATAATGGATTAGCGTTAAAGGAGGTGTGAAGTTTGTTAACGGACTAGCGGTTAACGAAGCTAAGGTTTTGCGTTAACTTGCCAGCTACAGGCTTTCTACGGCAAAACAATATTGGCAACGGTTTTAATCTTAAGAATTCGTTCAGATATAGGATATTGAAAGTTGGACAAAACAAGATTAGTGTGGCTTCGAATCTTAGCAATGATCTGGTGTGGGCTATATAGAAATGTACACCTTGAAAAACAGTAACTAAGACATAAGCAGCTGTTGTACATTTGTTACGTAAGAATAAAAAATTAATTTCCTGGCTCCAACCCCTACCCCAAACTAAACCCCCAACTCTTACCCTAACGTTAATCCTAATCCAACCTCAAAACTTAACTCAAGCCCTAACGCTAATTAACAAATTGAAAAAGAGGGTGATAAAATGAGAGCCCTTTCTTCGCTCGCTTTTTCTCTTTATAGGCGTTACTCACGCAACATTAGCCAATATCTTAAATAGTAAATACTGCACCTTACTAGCGTTAACGTTATTTCAAAACAGCATTAGCCCCGGTCTCAACTTGACGTATAATCACAAACGTATATATGATCGTGTCCTTTTGCTGTTTTTTTTATTGAGTAAATTTTAAAGTATATCAAAGCAATAAGCAGCAACTTTGTTGGATTTAACATTTTTTTTTTTATTAAAAGCAAAACATATCGAACGTTTTCGGCTTAAAACAATTAAGCCCTCCTCAGGATATTATAAACAATAATACATAAACATCTGTAAAGAAAATAGAAACATTACGGCAACATAAATTACGTATACTTGACTAATAACGTACATTATATGAGGAAATACTTAAAATTATTATCTAACAAAATAAAAATGCCTTTCCAGTTTTGGAGCAAAGCAATCAGATTAAAATTACAGTCAAACAAGCAACAGCGTAAAGTTTTCAGCGTGAAATAAACCAATTCAGTTAGAATAACTATTAATGTGATAGTAAAGGTGAATTGAATTAAAGAGAAAATCAAGTCAAATCAAGGTAAGAACTAACTTACGATATTATGACGTAACAGAAAATTTGGGAAATTAGAAAATATTTAGCAAGAAAGAGGCACCTTTAGCATAAAGTTGCTTATTTAATTTAGGATTTAGTTTTTTGATCAAAAGAGCTTCATGGATTTTAGTTTCATACTTAGTATGGCAACTTTTTAAGTTTTAAAAAGTTTTAAATCTTAAAAAGTTGCCATACTGAGTATGAAACTAAAATCCATGAAGCTCTTTTGATCAAAAAACTAAATCCTAAATTAAATAAGCAACTTTATGCTAAAGGTGCCTCTTTCTTGCTAAATATTTTCTAATTTCCCAAATTTTCTGTTACGTCATAATATCGTAAGTTAGTTCTTACCTTGATTTGACTTGATTTTCTCTTTAATTCAATTCACCTTTACTATCACATTAATAGTTATTCTAACTGAATTGGTTTATTTCACGCTGAAAACTTTACGCTGTTGCTTGCTTGACTGTAATTTTAATCTGATTGCTTTGCTCCAAAACTGGAAAGGCATTTTTATTTTGTTAGATGATAATTTTAAGTATTTCCTCATATAATGTACGTTATTAGTCAAGTATACGTAATTTATGTTGCCGTAATGTTTCTATTTTCTTTACAGATGTTTATGTATTATTGTTTATAATATCCTGAGGAGGGCTTAATTGTTTTAAGCCGAAAACGTTCGATATGTTTTGCTTTTAATAAAAAAAAAAAATGTTAAATCCAACAAAGTTGCTGCTTATTGCTTTGATATGGTTCTGCAAATCAACCTCTTTGCCTAAATTAAATTTTAAAGTAAAAAAAACGACACCAAAATAAAGATAACTTCAATATTACGTCACAAAAGAAATTAGTTGAATCGTAATCATTATTTAAGCTTTGTAGCATTTTGTTTATTGGAACGACTGACGCTCGCGTCGCGGGTTCTTTTGTTTCTACCCGGCCATTTTTAAACTAACGAGAGCAAAGTTTCAAACTTTTCTTGTAACTCGAAAACGGTTAGGCCTAGCTACATGAAATTTTGACAGCAGTTTGAGATTAATAAGATGTTTGCTCGTTCTAGATTTTGAGGCAATAGGTCACGCGACTACGGTTTTAGAACCCGAAATCCGCCCCGAAAGTTTGGCGTAAAAGACGGTCTCATTCAAAAACAACTGCAGTGCTCCAAAAAATATTTCACATGGTTGTACTTTAAATCGTAAAATACCCCTTTATCCCTACCACCTCACTTTTGGCCGCGATGAGGTTTTTCGTTTTTTCTCTGTTTTCTATTATTCTGCTTTTCTTCTTGTTCTTTCTAAATCTTGTGCGCTCTTCTTCTCCTAAACCACAAAACACCGAAAGCAAATTTTTGTGAAAAGTTGTTAAGCTGCAAACGCAGTGTTGTCTTCCGAAAATTTTTGTGGTCAGCCCTCCCGGAACCCTCAAACATGGGGCCCCAAAACTCAATTTCTTTAACAGGTTAAGCTAGGACACCAGTTTTTTTGATTCCAGTAGATATTTTAGAAACAAATATTTTCACATATTTTGGGATACCACCCCCCAAATAAACCCTCCAAAATCAGAAGTTTTTGAATGGTTTTAGACCACTAACGTTTTTTCTCTCAGTTCACGTTTATGAGACAAACATTTTGACATGTTTAGGGAGTGCCATCCCCTTGAAACAAAAAAACAAAATTGGGCCTCCAAATATCAATTTTTTGAACAACTTAACTCTATGTTATACAGGGTATTGATCAAAGCATTTGTCACTAGGGTGAAAAATGATTCCCACTGGTTAACTCTTAAACTAAACGTCAAGGAAATACTAAATTTGGCATGCGGGTGTTGATGTTCATCAAAAAATTTTTAGAGAAACTGGTTTTGAGTTGATGACGTCATTTTGTGACGTCACGGCCACATTTTCGAAGAATAACGTCATTTTTGCGATAACGTCTAGGCGGTTTAAGTCTTGTACATAATTTTTTTTTATACTGAACCATAAAGTGTTCAAGTTAAAGTAGCCTTCCCACAAAACGTCCTATGTGACGTCAATTAAGTTCAAAATAAACGCAATTAAGCATTTACAGCGCTGATGGTGGAAGTCTTAAAGCTAGGGTGCTTCCTAGCAATGCTATATACAAAAATTTAGCAAAAACAATTCGAAGAATTTTGCAATATTCATCCAACCTCGACGTTTGGGTTTTGAAGAAAATCGGAAAAAATAAGCGGAAACGAAGTCGCTTCTGATTGGCCGACGTTCCGTTGGGATCGCTGAGCTACTAATTTCGCGCGAGCTAGGTAAGTGTCCGACCAGCAGTAGGCTGCCAGTCAGCATGCAGTTGAGGTCGTACTTCAGCTAAAAAGGAATGAAAGAAAAAGTTAAGTTTGTTGTTATCAACGGTTTTAGGAGTTAGTTTGTCCAAAAACGCCTAACTCCAGTCTGCCAGTTGCTTGCACACTCTGACACAGGTCTAACCAACAGGCCAATTGGAAGAGATCGCTTAGCAAGCTTGCTATTCCTGAGTCCTGACTCTTGGAGTAAACATTTGGGAGACCGCACTTTGAGGAACTCCCCAAATGTGCCCTCCAACCATTGATTATTGGCTTAAGCTGGTAAGGATTCCTTTTTTTATTAATAGTAATCACTATATGATCGATAAAATGTGCATTTTTGACACTGTTTAAAATTCCAAATCCTCGAGGGTGGTCCAGAAAAAATTATTTTTAATTGCTCTCTAAGCGGGAAAGCGAAAAGTTTTTTTGAAAATCTCCATAGGTGGGCAAGTTAATGCAAAACGCTAGCTTCGTTAACCACTAGTCCGTTAACAAACTTTACACCTCCGTTAACGTTAATCCGTTATTTTCAGCTTTAATTAACGGAAGTTAATAAAGTCCGTTAATCCGTTAACATGTTGCGTGTAATTTACATTTCGTTGTATTCACTCGCTTCTAGAACACGTATTGACGCTGTTAAGCTGATTGTAAGGAAATATTTATTGCTATGGTGGTTTTTTTGTGTTTTGAAAGTTACATTTTACAGTCTAATCTAATTTCAAGATAATAACAAGTTCAAATGCACAACGAAGCTGCATGATATTAACGATAAAAACCTTAACGGAAGTTAACATAACTTAACGGAAGTTACTTTAGTCCGTTAACGGCACTTAACGGAAGTTAATTTAGTCCGTTAACATGAAAAAACTTTTTAACGGATTAACGAGTTAATGAAAAAGTTAGCTTCGTTATTAACGGATTAACGGACTTGTGCCCACCTATGAAAATCTCATTATTTAACATGTGTAAGTTGGGGTTGCTTCTCAGCAAGCTCCCATCTAGTTATACAAAAAGTTCACGCTAGCAATAAATAGGGCGGCCCGCTAGGTTTATCTAAGTTATTTGAAATAAACAAAGAATGCGCTCACGACTGTAGGCCAACTTAAACAGCGCCTTGGTGTTTCGCAATTGGTAAGGTTTGATTAGAAACATCACCAAATGTTGTGTTAATAATTTAGTTTGGGTTTCAGAGGATAAATGCAACTGAAAAAACTATAAATTGAGAGTGTAAACTCGATCAACATTATAATCTGATTGACCAAGAAAATACAATTAAATGGCAATTGATGACTGTGTACGATTATTAGGTTTTCAGCTATGTTCAGAAAGTTCCACAACGAGAATAAGCTAGCAAAGAGTTGGTGTTCAGTTACATACATATATTTGCTTTTCATTGATTTTTTTTTTTTTGCAAAAAGCAGTAAAAAGTTTCAAAGTTTAAGCAACAGTATAAAATATGAGTTAAAGAGGGTGAACCATCCATCTAATTCCGGTAGTTTACAATAGCTAAAATTTTAAAAATAATTTTTGATATTTTTTGTTCTCGTTTTCTATTATCACGAAAAATAAAATTTGAATGTATGTACTGCATGTATGGGGCTGCGATTGCAAAGATATTTAACGAATTCAAAGAGATATCCCCGTAAAAAGTTTTTGGAAACCCTGAATCTGTTCTATCAACCTGAATTTCTAGAGGGGAAAAAGAGAGACAGAATAATAACAGAAAAAAATTACAACTGTGTTTCATCGGAAACTATGAGTGACGACCATAAAAAAAAGGTCTTCACCAGTATTTTGGCCTAAATAACGAATACTATGTTGTATCACTATACCAATTGAGTGCTATGATCATGCAGCATCACTACCACTAACTGAGTGCGTGAACTTATACCGGTAAGATCTAACAGCGATTTCCATCTTGTAATTGCATTTTTAATTACGTTTTAAGTTGGTTTCTATTTTTAATTGCGACATCAGCGGTTTCCGATTGACATGCTATCAGCGACATTTTAACAATTGAATAAAAGTTATTATCAAATCACAAGTCTTTTATTTCATGCATTTGAGATTTGCTAGCTGAAATACGCGAATTATGTACGCGTATTTTATATGTTTATGCGTAAATACGCGAGTTCGGTAAAAGCTGCTTAAGAGAGATACTTCTCGAAATCAGTTTTATTGAAGAAATGTGAACTACTTGAGGTAACAAAGAAGTGCCCCAAATATTTCTTCCCAATTCCCCTTATTTGCGAAAATACAATTTACTCCGTTTGACTCTGTACGAATTTCTGACATTACACCAGGCATGAGTTTGCAAAAATTTTTCGCTGATTAAGGAATGCGATGTTCGATGAGGAAGTTAAAATGATTCTGCTTTAGACAGCAATTCTAATTCAAACTAAATTCGTCGGTGGTATCAAACGAGTGATATAATATGTTGTATCAAAGTTAGACTAGCTTTGGTGATGTTTTTAGCCTATGAAAGATATAAAATTCAAAGCTAAAAACGATCATACTGTAGATCAGTAAGGGAAGGTGAGGTAAGTTGATATATAAGGTAAGATGATACACACCCTTTTCGAGATCATAGATCATACAAATAACATATTTGTAAGATATTGTAAGATCTATGTAAGATATTGTAACTTATTTGTAAGATCTATGTCGAGATGAAGAAAAATAAATTTATAAAATTAGCGCCCCCTAGTGAAAAAGCAAGTTAGATAACTAGGTTTACAAAAATCAGTAAGCTTGAAAAAGATTTCAAAAACGAGCAGAGCAAGAAATTGTACTACTGACTGTTTCAGTAATTTTTTAGTGCCAAGGTTTTGGCCATCTGTAGAATTAACAAAGATGTTCAAACTTTGAAAGTGTGGTAGGTAGTTAGTGCATAGCTTTGCTTTTTACCCCATTGAGGTTGCAATATGCATGCATCACGTGATCAGTTAGCAGCATTGTTTTTTTATTGAAGCGTAACAAAAGGTAAGTTGATACGCTTTGACAAAGGTAAGTTGATACGGGTATCAACTTACCTTAATAAGTATCATTGTTACACTTTGGAATGATATGTATCTTTTGCATTAAGTATTACCAGAAACATAATACTCTAAACTACCTGAGGCTACAAGTAGCCTTACTAAAATTGTTGCCAGCAGCTAAATAAGCTACCGGTATTATTTGTCTTGGTAAGACTGTATAATTTAACAGCAGCAAGTAGATTTTATAATTTTTTTTTCACGTTCACTAATAGAAGTCTGTTTTTAATTCTTTTTGTTCAACGCAGAATTAGTTATTCGTAACCCAACTAGCTTATGAGTAAAATATTTTCAGTAATGCCTAGTAAATATGCACTGAAAACTAATCGAAAAGCTTGAACATCTCCTGATCTTCTTGAACTGTTGTCGTTGAAAATGAGCAACACAAGTCTTAAAAAGGAGTTTTTTACAGAGTGACAGCAAGTAACTTTGGTGTAGATAAAATGACACTATAATGAGATGCATTAAAATGGAAAATCCAGGTCTCTAAAATAGTTATGATCAAGAAAAAAAATGCTAGAGTCAATAGTTATGATGATGAAGTTGATGACTATGAGGGTGTATTTTTGAAAAAATCAACAGCAGAGTCGATTCTGGACCACCAATCTTTATTCAAATGAAGTTGATGCTGCTTCTTCAATCTTTTGCAGCTGAAGATATTGTAGTGAACCCAGTGCCGTCGCCAGAGCAAATAAAGTGAGGGGGCATTACCCAAAAGTGGGGTGGCACTAAAAACTGCTCGTAAAAACTGATCTTCAGATCTTGTACAGTAAAATTATGCGCAATTTTAAAATATTGCCCGCAGCGTTATTTAGCTTATTTCGCTTGCGTCCCATGATCGTTAGCAAATTTTAACTACAGCAGTAATGCTACCAGACATGCAACCAGGACTTTGCTAAGAGGAGTGAATCAAACGTAAATTTTTTTCGCTCAAAAGCTGCCTGATTTAGCCCCCGTGCTGAACAAACTAATGTAACTCAAGCGTGCTACAGACCGGACATGGTCACTAAATATGTAGTGACTGTATACGGGGGCCTAGGGGCGAAGCACCCAGCCGCAGGGCAATTTTGCCCCCGAAAAATAGCAATTTTAACGCCATTTTAATAACATTTCGCACTTTTTGAAGCCCTATGAATAACTAAATTGCTAAAATTCAGAAATCACTTCAAAAAAATTAAATTGCTTATCAATTTCCCCCCCCCCCTTAACTCAGGTCAAGTCTAAAATACGTTTAACGCTCGCATTTTAAGTAAATTTTTTTAAGCGACTTGGCTAAGGGGGCTGTAAGCCCCTTCACCCTGGTTGCGCCACTGACTGCGACCTCAAAACCTTGAGTGCGCTCTAAAAATTAAAACAGCTGGTTTAAATAAAAATGTATTACGTATTGTTTCACGTCATAATTGCCAAAGAAGTACCAGTAACAATTCTGCAGGCTTACATCCAGGGGTGCAAAGCTTTGTTGAGCATTGGGGGGATAATTTGCAATTTTAGCCCGATTTTGCCCTATTTTCAACATTGGGGGGGATGAACCTCGACCACGACTTTTTTCAGGTGAGCAAATGAAGTGAAGAGCAAAAAAAAAGGTCTTCACCAAAAATGGAACACTTTTTTCCCCGAATTCAGGTGAAGACTAAAAAAAAGTTCTTCACCAAAAATGGAACCAGGCGCGTAGCCAGAAATTCGCAATGGGGTGGGCTAATTTTTGGGTCTGGGGGCGGAGCCTCCAGCCGCCGAAGGCCAATGGGGGTCTAGGGGCGAAGCCGCCAGCCGCCGGAGGCATCGGGGTCTGGGGGCGGATCCCCCAGCGCTTGAAAATTTTGCATTTTTTTGCAAAATAGCTTCATTTTTGGGCTATTTTAATAAAAAATAATGTTTTTAAAACGTAGCGTAGAAATTGGCAGCTAACATGATTCAACTGGTCGCATTAATGGGCTATGTGGGAGGTGGCTAATGATACCATTGTAGTTTTTTTGTTTAGTTGCTGGTAAATCACAAAAGTTTGTTCTTCAATAAAACTCACTCTGAGTAATGTATTTCGTTTATATTTTATAAAGAAAAATAATTGGGGGGCTAACAGAAAGATATTTGAGAGAAGTGATGGGTAATTAACTAATACTGAATAGCCCCCCCCCCCCCCCCTTAATTCTAAGTTTGTAACGTATTTGTTGATAAAACTTTTGTTTGGCTGTTTTACATTTGCGATCAAATTTGATTGCTTATTTTTGGGCATTTTACGAAGTTTTTATTGATTTGTGACTTTTATTTTTGACAAATTAGCTCCCACCTGAATATATGTTTCAAAAGATGCTTTGAAGCAACAGTCTCAGAAAAGATAAAAACGTGGTATTTTCCTTATTCTGCATTTTGGCTGACAGGCCAATGGGGGAAAGGCTATAGCCCCCCCGCCCCCCACCCCTGGCTACTCTAATGAATGAAACACTTTTTTTACCCGAATTCAGGAGGAGACCTGCGCTCAGATGCACACCAGAGTAAAATTATTGGAATGGATGCAGATGTAGATCATACTCAAATTATTGGAGAGGATATACCCCCCCGGGTATGGCACCCCTGCTTACATCTCTCTTTCGCGACACATCCGTATAAAAGGCGTGTTAATAAGACGAAATAGCCTATTGCGTCAGATAGATGTGACGCAGCAGTTGGTTGCCAGCAATTTCGCAAAGAATCGAGAAAATGTCAAAGGAGAATTACGTTTGAACGTAATCAGTAGCGTAGCCAGGGGGGGCGGGGGGGGGCTATAGCCCCCCCATTGGCATGTTGACCAAAATTCAGAATAAGAAAAATACCACGTTTTTAGCAATTTTGAGACTGTTTTGTGCTCTGGAATGGATTCATATAGTGATTTAAAGCATCTTTTGAAGCATATATTCAGGGGGGGCTAATTTGTCAAAAAAAAAAAAAACTCAAAAATACACGAAAACTTTGAAAAATGGTAAAAAATAACAATCGAATTCGATCGCGAGTGTAAAAATGCTAAGCATAGGTGTCATCAACAAAGATACTATAAACTTCGAAATAGGGGGGAAGGGGAGGGGTCTATTCAGTATTAGTTATTACCAGGCGCGTAGCCAGGATTTGGAAAAGGGGGGGGCTATTTTGAAAGAGTGAGAAGTGTGCAAACGACCTTGACTCGAATTTTCATTGATCTTGAATCAATTTCAGACGGTTTGTCCGAAACTTGAGGCGAAATGTCTCGGAAGGCTCGGAAATTCAAAGCTTTTTTTCCGCCCAAAATTAGGTGATCTCCAAAAAAAAAAAAAAAAAAAAAAAAAAGGTCTTCGCCAAAGTTGAGAGTGATTTTTTGGCCGAATCCGCCCAAAATTAGGTGATCTCCAAAAAAAAAAAAAAAAAAAGGTCTTCGCCAAAGTTGAGAGTGATATTTTGGCCGAAATCCGAAATTCAAAACTTTTTTCCGCCCAAAATTAGGTGATCTCCAAAAAAAAAAAAAGGTCTTCGCCAAAGTTGAGGCTGCTATTTCGTCCAATTTCGCAAATTCAGACGTTTGAGGGGGGGCTATTTTCCATTTTTCACAGAAAATCGGCCTCAAAAGCACAAAAAGCATGGGATTTTGCATACTTCACAAGCCAATGGGGGGGGCTCGAGCCCCCCCCGCCCCCCCTGGCTACGCTACTGGTTATTACCAAACATTCTTCTCAAATCTCTTTTCATTAACCCCCCCAATTATTTTTCTCTATAAACTGTCGACAAAATAGATTACTCCGTGTGAGTTTTTATCGAACTATACGATTTTATAATTTTCCAGCATCTAAATACGAGAACTAAAATTTTACCATTAGCCTCCTCCCAAATAGCCCATTTATGCAACCAGTTCAATCATGCTTGCACTGCCAATTTCTAAATCACGTTTTAAAGCATTATCTTTTTATCAAAATAGCTCTAAAATGAAGTTATTTTTGCAAAAAAATGCAAAATTTTCGAATTTCGAATTTCTGGCTACGCGCCTAAACGTAATTGTTCCTTTTTCCAGCATTGCCTGTTGTCTTGTCACTGAGTGATGTTCAAAAAACAGTATTTTGAGTATACCTAAATGGGGGACACAAGCAGCCGTTAGAGGGACATGCCCCCCCCGTAGCGACGGCACTGAGTGAACCTGCTTTTACCAATTGTGGTCACTGTTTAGAGGATCTGCCAAAAGGAACAATCAACTACAATAAAATTTTGACTTTAGCGAGTTGGATTTAGCCTGAATTGTGTAGAATTGTTGTCTATTTTTAACTTCTTTAAAAGGATGACAAGCAGTGTTCCTTCTACGACAAGTGCTGCAAAATCGCTCAATTGAAAATTTTAATAAAATCACCTCAATCTATTTCACACTTTAAACAATGTTTGTCCGAAACATTATTTTAAAACAATAAGCTGTTGTTTAAGACAAAATTTACAACTTTTAGCAATAACTAAAAGATTAATTATCATTGCCAGCAACAATTTTTATTTGCACTGTTTTCTTTGCAAAATTTGTCCAAATGTTTCTTACAAATTTCTCAATTTATGCGCTTTAATTTATGCACGCTAAGTTAATTTATGCACACTAAGTTTTGATTTATGCTCACTAAGTTAGAGGGAACACTGGTGACAAGTGCTGCTACAACAATAAGTAAAATTTTGCATCATGACTCAGGACTACAGAGTAGTAGGGTTGAGTTGGTGGATGAAACTAGGTGTTCACACAAACGCATGCTTACAATTAAAAGAATAGATAGCAACTGTCGGCTCGGTTGGTCGAGCCGTAACGCATTGTTTCAGGAGCGAGAGGTCTGAGGTTCAAATCTTGGGCTGGTCAAATCTGACACAGCGTTTCCAACGGCTCGCCATTGCTGCGACATTTCTTCGAAAGAATCTGTGTTGCCCGGGCGCAATGACAAGGAAATAGGCCCCGCAAACTCGTTACATGCTTCGGCATAACACATCAAGTATAATGAAAGATTTGATTTTTGATTGCAACTGCCACTTAGGGCACAATGAGGGTATTCACACTCTTTTTGATCCAATTGTAGGAGACGTTTATCGACAATAATTTTCAGTTTTTTTGTTGTTGTGTAATTGAATGCACATGTGCTGCCTAGTGCCTCTACCCTGCAGTAATAATATGTATACCAGTGCTGAGAGAGCCATTTATGCAAAAAGTTAGCTCTTTTTACTTTTATTGCAACTGCTTTGCTATACAGTGTTGTGATTTGGTAGTGCTTTGCTGCCGTTATATCATTTTATCTTTTGTGTATCAACTTACCTATATCTTGTATCAACTTACCTTACCAGTAAATTAAGTTGATACAGATTAGTTGTGTGCTGTGAGTGTCAATACCGGAAAAAGTTATAAGAAAAATAAATTTACTGTTTTTGGAAAAAGTTTGTTTAGAAATGAGGTTTTATTTGAACCTTTAACCAGTTTGTTAAGATAAGTAGTTTTTGCTTAAGAATGAAAAAAATGAAAATTGTATCATCTTACTACTGGTTGCCTAGGTCTGCAGGTATAAATAGCTGTAGCAGTAGCAAAGTTTTCAGATTTGGTTAAGCTATTTACTGTTACTTGTTAGTAAGTTGTGGGTATTAGATCAAGCCTACCGCATTATTGCGCTAGTTTTTTATTACAGATCTGAGATTAGCCTACGCTGAGTACAGGCGCGTCGCCAGCGGGGGGGGGCAGGGGGGCATTGCCTCCCCGATTTTTGTTTTTGCCCCCCACCCCCGATTTATTTCTTGCACCCCACGGTATTTTTTTGGGAGAAAAAAGTTGCTGTTTTTGGTCGGAAAAAACGTTTAAATTTGTGATTTCGGATTTTGGGAAGACCTTTTTCTTTTTTTTTGGAGATCACCCGATTTTCACTAAAAATTCGGCTTAATCCAATTCAGGATTTTGCCCCCCCCCCCGATCTCGCGAGGCTGGCGACGCCCCTGGCTGAGCATTCACAATTATACATGTACCGGTACCTATTGTGTTAATTAAATCATATATTTTATTCAGTTGACTGGATACTGACAGCCTTGTCTTTTTTTCTTTACGATTCATTTTTCGAGAATATGCTAATTCGTCCGATCAGCGTGACTTTTTCTTCTCGGTTCACTCGCGTTAAAATTATGCAATCAAATCAGTCGAATACCCATGACAGCAAAAAACTTCGAAACAAGAGCAAACTTCTTTTCTTCGCTGCTCTTTTCTTTTCTCCTCGCGTCTGTTTCTAATATACTAAATAAAGAGGTTATGATCAAATCAAACTTTTTACTATGTTCGCTGCTACGGATTCGTTCTTAATTATGGGGCGCCGTTTGGAAAAAAATTATTTGTTTTGTGAACCATGTTTTTTGAGCTTATTTAGACCATAATTTGTCCGATATATATATCGGAAATATCCGACTTATATATCAGACAAATTGTGCTCTAAGTCGGACCAGAAAACACACGCAAAATAAGTTGGACAAAATAGTTTTTTTCCAAACGGCGCGCCACTCGCCGTTTGGAAAAAAACTATTTTGTGATGCATGTTTTTTCCACTTATTTAGACCACAATTTGTCCGATATATATATCGGAAATATCCGACTTATATATCGGACAAATTGTGCCCTAAGTCGGACCAAAAAACACGCGCAAAATAAGTCGGATATTTCCGACTTATATATCGGACAAATTGTGCTCTAAGTCGGACCAAAAAACACGCGCAAAATAAGTCGGATATTTCCGACTTATATATCGGACAAATTGAGCTCTAAGTCGGACCAAAAAACACGCGCAAAATAAGTCGGACAAAACTTTTTGTCTGACTTATTTTGTCCGATATGGTTCATATGAGCTATCTCAGACAACATCTAGAAGTATCACGTGAGTTTCGTGATGTGCCGCGTAAAAAGCAAAAATCATAAATCTTGAAGTCAGTTTGAATGGGCTTTCTAGGAGTTCGGTGATTAAAGCACTTAATTTAAAAGTTGTATTCGTATGACTCACTATAAGAGTTGCATTATTAGTCTATTGCTGGGACTCGATAGATATCTATCGTCTATTGGTAGATTTCGGATTACGAGTAGCACATACATGAATAAGATTGTGTATTGAGTAATAGGGAAGAAAAAGCCAGGATTTGCAGGTGATGGACGGGCTTAAGGTGAATTTACACAGTATCCGTTTTTCGTACGTTTTCGTCCGTTTTTTTACGTGTTTGCTTCTCCTTGGCAAAGTATGGGCTGTTTCATCCGCATTTTTATGTGTCCATATCCGCACTAACCAGACAGTCACATACTGGACAAAAGTTGTCCGAAAAAATTTTTTTGTAAAGGGGTACGGCGCTGTTTCGAAATATCGCTCTTATCGTTCATACACAAAATTTTTGAACAAAATTTTTATCTATATATAACAGTCTACTTAATGCGTATATGGACTTATAAAAATGCGGATGAAAAAGCGCATACTTTTTCAAGGAGAAGCAAAAACGTAAAAAAACGGACGAAAACGTACGAAAAACGGATACTGTGTAAATTCACCTTTAGGCAGGTAAGTTAGTGAAGGATGAAGCTAGGTTCTTGCTAAAAGTAAGGGTTGAGGTTGCCAAGTTGTTTGAAAAAGCATGCCAGGTTCGTTAAGCTAGTAAAACATAACTTTTGGTGACTAGCTGCTAACTTTTTGCTACAGTTACAGATGGAAAAAGCTTATAAGCTGCTACTTAACAACTTAACCCAAGTGCTCCTGTCTTTTTTAATTTTTGAAGGATTGGGGGAAGTAAATTTTAACATCTGCTCTTAATCCTAATTCTGTTAATGTTATAGGATTACGCGAAACTCGAGTCCAGAGCAGTACGTGAGGGAAAAAAAATTGGGTCTGCCTTTTTAGCAGCTGAAGTTAAGAGATGAAGGCGTTAGCCTATACCGATAGCTTGGTTATTCAAATTTACCGGTTGAGTTAGCCTAATTCAGGGATCAAAATTCTTTGCATTGTGTCGACTCCTCTTCACACTGATGATGAAGTCAGTTGACTTCGAAACACGGGAATGATCCCGCGATAGGGGGCTCCGCCTCACCTACGTCACTAGGGATTGAAATGATTACCCATTTCGACGCGGAGACAGCATTAAGGTGTTGTCAATTGAATTAGGATTGTAAGACGTGATGTCTCTGTGAACTATCAAATTAATTCAGCCTATTTCACTTCAGGAATAATTTAATCATTTGACTTCATCGTTTTGGAACTTACTGATCAAATCGTAAGCGCTATAGTCATTGCAATATCTTAAGATATCTTTTTTTTTGAATAATCAAGAGCGCTGTATTTATAACATTAATTTATAATAATGATTACAATATTCATTCTAATCCAAGCCAAAACGCTTTAAGAGGAAAAGTAAAGCTAGAACAACTTTCTTCATTGTGACTGGACGTTTCGACAACATAGATTCAGCCATCACCATCAGCATTGTATGCTAGGCAACACAAAACTGTTGGAGATAATGGCAGCTGAATCTACTGCTGATGATAACAGCTGCATCCATGTTGTCAAAACATCCAGTTACTATGAAGAAAATTACTCTGACTTTTCTTTTCCTCCTTAAGCTCTTATCATCCCATATTTATTGTGTTCAAAACGCTTTACTTGTGACATTGATTGTATCAAGCACCTCAAACGAACATGTGAAGCGTTCGCAGGCCACACTCTATTTAAAAACCGCAACCCTTCGTGGGTCGCAAAACAATTTCTGGACTCGGGCCGCAGTTTACACACCCTTGCTTTACAGTGTGACGTCTTAATTGTTGTAAAACAAAGGCTTACGGGCAGTGATGGGATTCAAATTTTTTTTAGCCGGTTTTATAACAAAACTCATATTTTTCAATCAGTTCTGCTACAAGTAATCATCAACTTATGGCCGGTTCGCTCATATCATAAAATTTCGTTAGACAGTTCTATAGAACTGATGCAAACCGACTGAATCCCACAACTGCCTAAAGGTGGGTTTACACGAACAAAAAAATGTCGAGCGGAGCTTTGTTTATTCTTTATAATGTCATGCAGCTTGCTTCAGCTGCATGACACTATAAAAAATGAATAAAGCTCAGCTCCGCTCCGCTCGACATTTTTTTGTTCGTGTAAACCCACCTTTACGGGAATTTAATTTGTGATTAATCAGACCAACGACCACACTTTACCAGAATCAATTTTTAACTTTTTATAATCTTGATGTCTGCAGCATTCGTATAAAATTTTTTTGCTACTTATATGCTTCTGAATTGATATGAATTCATCTTCAATGACGTCTAATAGTTTATTGCGAAGTGCAATTGAAGGGGCATTTGCTCAGGCAGCATCAGCAGTCTACGATGCAGTCTCTTCCAGAGAATGTAACGCAGCCTCAGACAAGCCATTGACTTCAGCCGATCCACTACCGGTAAGTTGCACTTTCACCTTTTAGGGCCGCCTTTGCGCACCCTTGATGTTGATCAACGTTTTCCAAACTGGTAGTCTTAAACTAGTCTAAGGGAAGGCGAGAATATATTGGTACAAGAAGGAAAAACAAAGCCAAAATTAAGTAATTCTCGTTGCTGGACGATTCGACGGCATAAATGCAGTTGGCATCATAATCGGTTTGTGCTATATGCACTGAATAGGCAGTCAGTTTCGTACTGTTTAACATGCACTGCTGATGATGACCGCTGAATGCATGTTGTCGAAATCTCCAGTTACGAGAATACTTGGCTTTATTTTACTTTTTAAGCTATGTCTGTCCCTTTATTTTTAGTTTTATGTTCCACTTAAACAAACTTGAACAATCTTGTGATACTTCATTAGAACAGAAATTCCAAAACGAATTCTATGTCTTCTACTTTTTTGGCCAAACTTTGATACAAAATAGCAAACAAAATGTCAATCAAAGGTTTAAGAGTACTGCCGTTTTCACCTTTATGTTTTTGCGAAACATGATTGGATTTTGCATGAGATGTAATGACTTTAAAAAACTATTTATTTAGTATCTTTCTTAGTTTCTAGAGTTAGCCTACTACTCTGGAGTCGGTGTGCACGCTTACCTTTTGAATTGTGCATCCGCCCGATAAAAATTGTGCACAAGGCAGTAGCGTAGCCAGGGGGGGCGGGGGGGGGGGGGCGATAGCCCTCCCATTGGCTTGTGAAGTATGCAAAATCGCACGTTTTTGGTGCTTTTGAGGCAGATGTTTGGTGAAAAATTGAAAATAGCCCCCCCATCGGAAAACAGCCCCCCCTCAAACGTTCGATTTTCGATTTTGGCCGAAAAACCAGTCTCAAAATCGGTGAAGACCTTTTTTTTTTGGAGACCACCTGATTTTGGGCGGAAAAAAGCTTTTAATTTCCGAGGTTTCCGAGAAATTTCGTCTCATGTTTCGTGCAAACCGTGTGAAACTGATTCAAGAGCAATGAAAATTTGGGTCAAGATCGTTTGCACACTTCTCACTCTTTCAAAATAGCCACCCCTCTTTTCCAAATCCTGGCTACGCGCCTGGCACAAAGCATGCTTTCTCATACATTTGCCCGCTGGGGCGATAAAAAATTGACAAAGGATTTGGTGTTGAGTTGGTCTTAAGGGACTACATTTATGTGGTGTTTCGTGCTTGTCTGAAGAAAGCCGCCCTCCGAAACGTATGTCGTGAGAATGCGCTGATTATATGTTTAAGGTTCAAACTGGTTGTCATGTTTAAGTTAGTCATTTTCATTTCAAATCAATAGTAATAAGCAAGACACGAGTTGTTTATTTTATTTACTGTTATTATTAATCACAGCCACAACTTGTTGCTCAAGCTGCTGCACATTCACCGCCAGCTGCTCAGGCTGCAGCATACATGCAGTCTATGATTGAACAACAAGATGATGATAAGGAAGATTTTCAACCTGTAAGCACAAAAATTTTGATTCGTGTTTACTTTGTTGTAGTAAATAGCAAAAATAATTTAAAATACCAGAACATTTATATACCATCGGTTATTGCCAACGACCCACTCTCTCAAATGGCACGCGCTGCTTTTCGGGGATAAGAAAACTGAATGAAACCAATATAAGCAAACATTAATCTTAAATTTTGTTTATTTAAGTACAGCATATAGAACTGATTAAAACATCAAATACAATAAGGAAAAATATGAAATGAGATATTTGCTAGAATGATTGAACGAAAAGCCACAATAACATTGAAGAATGTATTCACAAATGTAGAAAGTTGGGAAAAGTAGTTTTTGCAAAAGGTCATTAATGTGATTTACTGTAATAGCGAAGTAGTTAGAAATGGGTGATAAGTAATAATAGTTTTTAAGGGTTACCTGTGAGGCCTGTTGTGTCTAGCTAATCTATGGCATCGTTGCATTCAGCAATCGCAATGGCTACCACAAATGGCTTTCCTGAAATGAACAGTGCTGTTGATACATCATTGATTGCTAGCGAGTTGCGTTGAGGTCATGCGTATAAAGCATCTTTTCCCAAAGTGGACAGTACCGCTCCCCTATAGTGTTTTGATATCGGGGGACGGTAGCTCAAAAAAAGGGGCGGTTGGGGGGCGGTAACGCAAAAATATCCAGTTGGGGGGCGGTAACCAAAAAGCAGTGCAGCTGGTACAGTACTTACACAGTCGTCCCTAACGTTGACGGCAATCATCAAAAAGAATACTAATAATGAAAAGTATGAATATAAAATTTTAAAAGATATGCCTTCAGTAGAGCCTGTAGGAATGGTGTTTATTACGCAAAAATTCTGATTCTTTTTACTCTTATCAGTTGCGCTGTATTTAGTATTGTTTGGTTTCGCACAGGGCTACGAACTCGAACTTGAACTCAAATAAAACTGCTCAAGTTCGTGTTCATTGAAAAAATTTCTAAGATTAAAAAGTTATGAGAAATATTTTATCAAAAAAATTTTTTTTTATCAAGCCGTGTAAAATTAAAACCAACAGATGCATGTTGTTCATTGTTTATAAGAAGATGACCTAGAAAAAAAACGATTAGCATTTTTGTCACCCTGAACTTGAACTCAAAAAGAAAAAAGGAAATCAGAGAATTCAAACTTGCTGAAATAGACTGAACTCGAACTCGTATAAAAATCGATCAAGTTCGTGGCTATGATTTCGCACATCACAAACAGACTAACAGAAATCATTTTTGCGGTTTTTCGTTTATATCGTTTTTCTTTCACCTTTGAAATCAAGTCCATCGGTGGTGAGAACAATGACAAACACAATAGTGCCGCACCAACAGCTGCTGTACACCACTCTTACTTTGACAAAACAGGTGCACAGCTTATTTAAGATTTGTGAACTTAGGAAGGCACTAAACCTACGTTTTTGCGTTATAGCAAGGCCGAAAAATACGGAGCCTACCTGAGCCTACTCTAGCAAAAAAGTAGGTACGCTGAGCCTACCGAGCCTACCCTCGACGGCAGCACTGCCTACGTGTAAAGGTGGGTTTACACGAACAAAAAAATGTCGAGCAGAGCTGAGCGTAATTGTTTATTCTTTACAATGTCATGCAGCTGAAGCTGAAGCAAGCGTCACAAAGTTGAAGCAAGCTGCATGACATTACAAAGAATAAACAATTAAGCTCAGCTCCGCTCGACATTTTTGTTCGTGTAAAAACCCACCTTAACTCGTTCGACCTACATTTAATTTTTTTGTTGCTGCTAATAAAAGTTTAAAATAATAATTCTAATCAATCTTCTTTATTCAATTTGTTAGATGTAGTGCTTAGGCATGAGTTTTCTCGGTAAATTGCAAACCTTGTTTGGTATAATGAACAACGAATGTGCTAAATTGAGGAACTTAATCAGACCTACTCATTCTTTATACAGTGTTACGTTATATATGACTTCTTTTTTGTTCTTCTATATTTTATGTGGCGTATTTCTGTATTTGTAGAACACAACTAAAATAAGTTTTGAAGTTACAATCAACTAACCAACGTATTCCTAATTTTATCAGGACTCGTTTTTGTCACCCACATTGCAACCTTCGCGAGTAGGGAGGAGATACTCTTCGGTCGCCAGCAGAGGGGACGCAAATTGAAGCGTTCCCACAAAACTGCAGTGAGAACAATTGTCTGTCTCCCTTTACAATTACTCCCCGGGTACACTCCTGGCTGTACCCTGTCAAGTGATTATAGAATACCTTTCCCAAGAGGCAAAATTAAAGAAAAGTTATATCAATGCGGTCTCATCGCTAAAGTAAATTTTGTAAGAACATGGAATCCCGATGAAACAACCACAGAAATTTGTAATCTTTTCAAATTGAATTTTGACACACCACAATCAGATGTAACTCAAACTTTTGGTTATATCTATTTGGCAACGTATCCCGGATTACGTTCTTTGACGAAGCCGAAAGTTAACAAACGCTTTCTCTGGGATGCTACAGCTGTGCTTTCACTGCATCGAACAACTATTCACATTTTGAGTAACACAGAGCACCAAGCTTTCAATGAAAAAAAAGAAAGCTGAAGCCCGGAGTCGCTTGAGGTAAGGCTATTGGGATACAGAGTGTGATATTATTAGCCTAATAGCGTATATTTCACATTACTCAGATGACAACCACTTCCAACCGCGCTGAAAGAAATACTTTCAGGCTACTTGCATAAACGTCTTAATGTTTTAAAATTTGGAAAACTCAATATTGGCCTACCAATGACTTTTTTTAGACTCCGCCTACTCTCGCAAATGATGAAGTTATCGACACTGACTCTCTTCCAGAGTTAAGATGCACCTCTACATCAAATGCTGGTCGTAGGCGACAGCCCTCATCTTTGTATGAGTAAGAGATAACAATGGTTTATAGCAGTGCTTTTCAACCCTGGGCCGTGACCCAAAAATGTGGTCCAGGCTTAATTTGGTTGGGTCGTTCACTACTGGTTCTACACGCGTGTAAATCTGCAGTATTATCATCATTTTTGTTGTGATTTGGTGTTTATGATTAGAATGATAAACCGCCTAAGATTTAACTGTATTGCAAAATAAAATCTGAAAAAATTCTGGAATTTAGGTGGCCAAAGTTTCTCAACTTATTTACGTTCAAAATTTGGGTCGCCGCGAAAAAACATTGAGAAGCATTAATTAGTTTGTAGCAACGATTTTGATAAAATTTAGTCTGATTATTACGGTATTCACCTTAACACTATGCATAGACAATTTAAAAATCACCAGGTTTAGTGCACAATAGCCATCCAATTATTTTTCCACAAAACCCTGTATTTAAAATTTTGTAAATAGAATGTAACTAGTGAACTACCATCTCAAACACTTTTTTCGTTTAATCCCAAAGTTTCAAATTCTACTGCAACTGCGCTGTACGTTAATTTGTTTTTCAAGAAGGGTACACCCAAAAATACAACGATATTATTTTCGCAATATCCAAGTTTGCCTCTTTCAGATTAGATTTTACATGGAAATACAGCCGACTGCAGTTATTTAAGATTCTACTGTAACAACACACTACAGGTGAAAAATGTGTGTATGGGATACTCGTTTACCTTTTGTTTTCGACAAAAATGACTCATCGAAGGAGAGACCAGTTTACGAACACCCCATAGATATATTTTATATGAGCCTTGGTGATGTAATAGTCGTTTTGGCCGTCGAATCTCTTCAAGGCGTAATTTCTTTGAGTATAAGATTAATTTCAGTGATTACGTGAACTTGCTATCGAGCGACGAAGACTCAGATTTCCAAGAAGCTCTGAAGGCTTCCTTTACAAGCGGGAACCAAACGATGACACATGATAGGTAGGAATAGACTGTGAAGAAAATGGAACATGGTTCATGCAAATTCTTTACACTTTTGCGTTACCGGACAAATAGTAGAGCCAGAACGAATTTATCATTCATACATTTTTAAATGAGACGTCTGTCTCGAGTAAACTACCATAATCATTATTTAGAAAGCTTGTAAATAATGTTGCTGAAACAAACACTGCAATTTGGTAAAACTGCAATTATTTAAAGAACGTATAATTGTGCTCTCTGTCGTAACTAAAATGGCAAAGCGATGAGCTATGCGCAATGCAAGGACAGAAAGCCCCACATGAGAGTGCTCAACTGCTCAACCAACACAAAGCAAGGGATCGTGTTGCTTAATCTCCTGATATCCACAAAGTTACTGTTTCGACCTTGTTGGGTGTGTTGCTACTTGTGTAATTGTATATTCATAATTTTGTATTATGTAGAGGAAACAAACGATTTTCCTCTTTTATGGGCGTGTATTTGCGCTATCTCTGTTGTAAGGTAGTTCCGGTCCTTCTTTGGTTTTCGAGAAGTTTCCAGAAATCTTGCAACTAAATTATATTTAAAGTGAGGACGTGACTCGTGCTGCAAGAAGCCAAATAAGATTGCTTTACTTTATAGATGTGAGGAAGACGATTACTCAGTGGAAGATTCACTTAGTGTAATCCAAAATAAAATTTACGAGGAAAAAGTGAATCTAGTTAACGTCAACAAAAGAAGACTCCTAGAAGGCGCAACGCGAGCAATTACTCGAAAAAGCTTCCAAGAAGATGGAAGGTTAAACGTCAAATTTAGCGATGATATTGGAAGGAGCGAGGGTGCAATAGACGCCGGAGGCCCTACGAGGGAGTTTTTGCGGTTGGCTGTTGCTGCTGCCGTAAACAGCAGCATTTTTGAAGGGCCAGATACCAATAAATGCCTCGCGAAATGTAAAACAGGTGAATAGCTTCAAGTTTTTAATTATGGTCTGCTATATAGCCTGCATCATTTACTTAATTGCTTTTTCTTTTGCGAAGGAATGCTTCAACTGGATGTAAGCTTACCCGTTACAATTAATGAAGATTTTTCGTAAAAAAGAAGAATCAAAATAGTTTAAAAAGATTAAGTCTGTTGATTGGCATTCCAAGCGATTTTTCCTTTATTATTCAACTTAGGATAGTAGATTGTTTTCTCGCAAAAACAAAGCATGATTAGGCTATGCAAGTTTTACAACATTTTCAGTTCAGTGCATGTAAGGTAAACAATCAAACATAGCTTGGCACATACGGCCAATTCCCTGATTAGTGAAGCTAATTTTTTCCATTATTATCGGAATAGCTGTTAAGGGAGCTACTTCTTGTGTTACGTGTGCCTACCTATAAGTAGTTAAGTAATTTGGAAAGCTTTTTAAAAAATGCTGCCTAAAGAACATCATTACCTTTGAAGATTCTAGGTAATGTGCTCTCTGTAATCACAAATACTTTATACCTGTAACCTGTGTGATGTAATTGTTTGGTTATGCAGCTGCAGCACACGATCTCTACTTTGTTTATGGACGTATATTCGCCCTATCTTTACTACACGGTGGCTCCGGTCCTCCTTGCTTTTCAAGGCTTCTCTATAACCAAATTTTGGACCTACCAAGAAAATTCCCTTCCAGCTTACTACAGCCATCTGCAGTGCATGATCAAGTGATCAGGGTAAGATGCTATTTCCGGTATAAGACGCAGTTAATTTGAGGCCGTATTTATTTTTGTTTCTCGCTACTTTTTTATTTAACTGATACCTATGTTGTTTCCAGAAACTTTCGTTATTTTCAGTCTTTTGCGGTATTAACTCATTTTCAATTGTGCTGACACTTACGTAGTAGGTTATGCAGGGCTTTTGTTGGTTGATAACAAGGCCGTAATTACAGAGGGTGCTCTGGTGCACCCGAGCGTTGCTTACACTAAGTCTTTAGAATATTTTGTGTTGGCCCGGTTCGTTTTGTAGCTCTGCTTATGTCGAATTTATTTCATACCGAATAAAACGTTTTCATAAGTCCACAACTCCTAATTGATATCAATGTGACTTGTGACAACATGGTCACAATTTCAAGACTTAAATACGCAGTAAATTAGCGTTTCCCAAACTATGGGTCGTGACCCACCGGTGGGTCTCAAAAGAAATCTTTGTGGGTCGTGAAAAGTTATAGAAAGCTTTGATTAACTATACGGGCTATTGGGATCGGTTGCAACTCGAGCACGTAAAAAAAAATTGAATAAAGTTAAGCGGGTCACCCTAAGCTGTGGTAATTAATAGCGGGTCCTATAACTCTGAAAAGCTTGGAAACCACTGCAGTAAATTAAATAATGCAGTGTATTTATTACATAGATAGAAAATTCTACCTCAGAGGAGGAGTTCAACCAGGCGCTTGAAGAAGCAAGTGTGTTTCTTCAAACTGCCGGGATTGTTGAATGCCAATTCAACCACAAAGACTTGATAGTCAAGGAGTGCGCTCGGTTTTATTTAGAAGATCGTGTGAGATCAGAACTAAACAGGTGATATTTACGGTTTGCATGCTAGTGCTCATATGGCGTAGTCTTATGATATTTATTATTTATTGTACTGTTCAGGTTTGTTGCGGGATTAGATTGTCTTGGTTTGGTTCAGGAAATGAAAAAGTGCCCGAGTGGCTTTGGAAAACTATTTCTTTTTACCGAGTCTCCCCTTTCTGCAACCACCATTCTTATCAAATTTTTGATAACATTGAGCTTTCTGAGAACGGAAGCAATACTCGTTGTGCAGAAGATGATACCATATGCTACTGGCGTGATTTCGTGGTTGAATTGGAAGGTAAATGAAAATTTTGCTTGAAAAAATCTATACTAGTAGTTGGTAGACGTAAAACAAGAGTTCAACTAAATTAAAGTTTTAAATTTGCAAATGGTTCCGTAAAATGGAATTTAACACTTCTGTGCTTTTGAATTGCATGCTTTTATGACATTTTTGGTTGAAAAGTCCACGGGTCAATGAAATATATTTTGGAACTTGAGCTGTCCGAAAAAGGCTAACAACTGTACCAGGCAATTTTGAAGATAACCACGTAACCGATGCTACATTTTGAAAACTGCCGAGGGTGCCGGAACGGGGGGCAGCTGTCTCCCTGTCCTTTTTATATCCGTATGTACGTACATTATAGCAAGTGCCCTTTAAGAGACCTGCCTCCCCTTGCCCTTCCAACGTTCCGGCACCCCTGAAAACTGCGCTTGTCACGAAATTTCCCAACTCCACGAAACCACTGGGAATTTTTTCTGGTTTTGTGAATTAAAAAAAAAATGGCAAAAAGCTGCATGTCATCGGAAAATGAAATCATTGCAATAATTGTAACTAATAATTCTTAATGTGACAACTTACATAATATACTTATAATTAGCAAAACCGCACATGTGTGATTGACTGTGGGCTTACATTTTCGATTTCTAACCTAAAGTTTGTTACTATTTAGATGGAACCGCTGAAAGCACACTACACGATCTACTGATATTTGCGACTGGTGCTGCTTGCATACCGCCGCTTGGTTTCACGCCTAAGCCACAAATTAAGTTTACGCAAGAGAGCAGCTATCCAATTGCAAACACATGTGTAATTATTTTATTTTTGCCGTGGTACAGAAGCGGTTGCTCGTACGAAAATTTCAAGGCCAACATGGACTTTCGCATTTTGAACAGTCATGATTTTGGTCGGGCGTAAGATCAGTATATAAGCAATATTTTTTCGCTGACCAATAAAGCTACTCGTTCTTTGTAGTGATGCAGGATTAATTCTTTTATCAGAATTCTAAGCCAGGGGTGGGCAACCTTTTTAGGTCAGCGTGCCAAAATTAGGTAAATATACCCACTTAAATTTTTCCGCGAGCCATTGCAAGAGTTCAAGAATAGGTTTCTTGTGTCCCGAGCACACGACCAAACAAAAGGTCTTTAGGGTTGGACACTTTCTAGTGGTGTGCACTGTGGCAGGTTCTTAATAGCCAGTGTTTTGGGCGGATGTAAGTTGTTAAGAAACTAAAGGTTTTCGTAGACTCGCTTGCGTGCCGGCAGAAAGAGTTCGCGTGCCAGGAATTGCCTACCCCTGTCGTGGGCCAAGCGTCTACTGATGCACACAGCTTGGATTAAGCTTGTCATCGCCGTTTTCAATTTTCTTTCTACCTGCCCTCTTACAACTTACCGATCTCTTGGTTTCGTGGAAATTCGCGAAAATCTTATTTGTCTTACTGCCCAAAATACGCAAAAAATGACGAAGGCACTCGTTTGGCAAATGTGATGATCAGTGGATAGAGCGTCAGACTCTGGATCGGCACACTCGGGGTTCGATTCAGAGTCGGATCAAATCGATGAGTTAAAAATTGGTATTCACAGCTTCCCCGCTTGACGTTCAGCATTGAAAAGGGACAGCGTGGAGAAAACCGTCAAGTTTGCTTGCTGTGCCGTTGGGAAAGGCACTTTACGGGATTTCCTCATCTTTGTGCCGTAGACAGATGGCCGGCAACTCCTAATAGCGCTTCGTCGCTTTCTCGTGATAAGAGGATAAAAATGTAAATAAACATGAATAAAATGCAAACTCACTTAGAGGTTGAGTTTCATTAATTCAACCAATTTTTTTACAAAAACACCGGTGGTTGTCTTTTCTGGAAATAAGAAGCTCGAGTGGAAGTTGAACCAGCCACTCTTATTCCAAAATAGGGCTATTGTGAAAGCAACGCTCTAAAACACTGATGAAAGAGATTTGGGACGTTTTAGGTCAAGTGGAATATGTGCCTTTGTGAATTAGGGAGTCACGCGTAGATTTGCAAAAACTCACTCCAATTTAAAACGTCGAAAATAATTCGTTTTAGAATGTAAAATTTGGCGAATTTTCAATATTGAGTAATAACTTGCACAAATTCTGCTAGGATCACATTTTAATACATACAAAACATTTCCATGGTAGATTCTATTAAAAAGCAACAGTCATCATAAGTTTCTGTAGGCCTACTTCCCTCCATTCTTCGTATAATTATGCTGGCAGTACCCCGAAGCAACAACATTTACTACCTCCCCAGTTTCATCGCTTTTCTACATGTGCTGCTAATATGCTAACGTTTTTTACCGCCGTAAAGCGAGGTCATTCTAAACAGTGGAAAGTAATCCAGATAGTCCTCTGCGATGTCGAAGTGATGCAATACAGACACGGCCAATAAACGTTTGACACACCCAGCTCTGAGCACAACCTTTTGAACAGTAAAACAAGCCTTCGCTTCAAAATTCACTCCCGTTTATTCTTTTGACTGTTATGAATTATCTTTTATGCAAAAGTCCTCTACTTCGCATGGTTCTCGAAACAATTTCCTTCATAACACGGATGCTGTCTTTTGATTTGCACACAAATTTCGTCCCATGTATGATTCCAAAGAGAGCTGAAAAAGTAAATTCAAAGACAAAACGTTGTTAAAAAAAAACATAAGTACTTTTTTAAGCCAAAAAAGTATTGCAATGGCGCTCACTCACACAGGCCACGACGTGCTCTAATCACAAGTTTTAACTTCTTTCATGCAACGATGCTGCTGGCGATCAAGATTAATAGACCTAATGTTGAAATATGTTTTAGACTGCTGCTAATCATCTAACATAACTAAATTTGTTGCATTGGATTACGATTTTCACATTCTTCTACATACTTACTTGCCAATTGTTTACTTGATCACTGACGAAAAACATGGTAAGTAATGGTGCTAACTGATTAATATCAGTACTGCTGGTGTGTTTTTGTATATGGCCCAGCACAATCTTTGCCAGTTTGAAATAATTGATACGTAAACATACTGTAATTCACAAGATTGTAGTGATTATTTTTTTTTATTTGGGCATTAATGTGGGGACTTGCTTCGCAGTATATACGCTGCATACACACAATTCTAGTACAAGATTCCAACAATCAACCTTAACGCTTCGTTCACAGCAGTTCAAATGAGCGATTGAAATGGAATTAGACATCCAGACAGAACCATATAAAAATTTTGACATATGCCTTGAAGCAATAAAAGAGCATAATTAGCAACATCAACTTGAAGAAGTCCCATTTTAAAGTGTACTGGTACATTCAAAACACATGGCTTCATTCAAACCAGCTCTCAAACTTGTTGAAAAATTACAAAAGTATCCGTTAAAACTCACCTAAACTAATATCCACAGATCCAGGTAGCACAAAGTTAAAATATCGTTAAATCATCATCCAACTTAGTGAAGAGATATGAATAACGATACCACAGATTGTAGGGTCAGTCATCAGTAAAGACAGTCGCTATAGTAACATCATAGCATTACATGTCAATATCTAGCCTATCAGGTTGCATTACCCAAAAAACACAATGTAGCTCAGGTTGTCTGATAGCTCCTAGTCTACTCAATTGAGCTGAAACGTTCAAAATAAAAGTTATTTAAGCCTAGGTCAATATGCACTTAAGGATTGGCTCTGAATATTAAAACAAATTTTAGACACTAAAAGAACATGAGTAGCTTATCGAAATAAGCATAACATCTGGAATAGCAAATGGTTGATAAAGTACTGGTAGTCTACAGTATAGCAGTCAGCCCAAGCTACACAGTATACTGTATTTGGTCAAATCGGACACAGTGTCACCACCAACTCGTCATCTCTAGAATATTTCTTCTGGCTTTAAAGCTGTGTTGCGTAGGTACTACCACTATAATAAAATCTGAATGTGATACATAACAATATAGTGCTGGGCACCGCAAGTTTTTTTTTAAGTCCGCAGTCCGCAACCGATTTTCAGTTTTCTTAATCCGCAACCGCAAGTCCGCAACGACGTTTCAGGATTCTTGAATCCGCAACCGCAAGTTCGCAACTTCGTAATTCTTGAAGTCCGCAACCGCAAGTCCGCAACTTCGTAAATCTTGAAATCCGCAACAGCAAGTCCGCAACTTCGTAAGATTTGAAGTCCGCAGCGCGAGTCCGCAACTTTTTATGAGCCGAGTAGAAGAGTTTTGCAATCAACTATGTCCCGAACTGAACTGCTCATAGGTGAATAGCAAACATAAGTCAAAAGCTGTGACTTGTGGGAAGTATAGCAAGCGTATGGTGGATACATTTCACGCAATAAAAGGAATTACTCACCAACGTTGATTGTAGTAAATGTACAACAGCATGACTTGTTATTGAGCTGCTTTTTCGGATGGCAAACTTAAGAATTGTCCACCCCCTCTTACTCTAAGGTCTATCTCAAAACAGATTTAAACGCTGGTATTTTTGGTTAAAGTTTTTAAGGGACTTGGCTAAGGGGGGTTGTAGCCCCCAGCCCTCGTGGTTGCGCTTATGCTTATACAATAGGTGCCTAAACGGCATGAAAGCCTAATGAACAACCCACCGACCAACCCCTAAAAATGCTACAATGATGCTAGGGATCCGAAGACAAAAAACCATTGGATTACAGTGAGAAGCCATCAAATAGCAAAGCACAATCCGTATTTCCGCTTACAACAAGATATCCTAAACAAACATTTTTTTTCAAGGCAGGAAAAGGCAAACGTAGTGAAAGGCAAAAAACATTCATGTCACTAATCGTAACTCATTACTAAATTTTCACTTCTTAGTTTCTATAAATACTGTAGGAACGAGATAACCACACGCTACCAGCAGTGCCGTCGCCAGAACAAACAAAGTGAGGGGGCACTAGCCAAAAATGGGGGGGCAATATAAAATTGACTGAACTTTTGCACATAATAACTGATATTTTAAAGCTACTATTTTGTATTCATCTTTGAAAAAAGACACACGTAAGCCCGGTAGCGTGTATTAGCTCGTTTCGCATGCAACCCGTACAATCGCTTGAAAAATCTGTTTGCAGGAGTGAATGCGACCAGAAGCGCAACCAACGCAGGGTTTTGCTAAGAGAGAGGGGCTTGAACCAAAAGTAAATGTTTTTTGCACAAAAATTGTCTAATTTAGGTCCCGTGCTGAACAAACCGTTGCAACTCAAGCGTGTCACAGAGAGGCAGAGCCTCAGCTGCTGGGTGATTTTTGCGATTTTTCGGCAAAAATAGCAATTTTATAACGCCATTTAAATCACATTTCGCACGTTTTAAAACCATATCAATAATTACAGTAAATTGCTAAACTTTAGAAGTTATCGAAAGATTTAAATTGTCTATCCTCTTGAGCCCCCGTATGCTTCAGGTCAAGTCCAAAACACGTTTAAACCCTTATTATTTTTTTGGTTATATTTTCTAAATGACTTGGCTAAATGGGGCTGATGCCCCCTTAGCCACTTCCCCCATGGTTGCGCGAGTACTGCGACCTAAAATAAATCTTGAGTGTGCTCTGAAAAAAAAGCTGGTCTTTTAAAAAAATGTTTTCACGTATTGTTCAGGTCATAATCACTAACGAAATACCGGTAACGCTTCTGTAGGCACACATATCTATTCCGCGACACAGCCGTAAAGGCGTGTTTATAATACGAATTATTGGGTCACATTTATGTAGATCAATTGGTGGCCAGCAATTCTGCAAACAATCGAGAAAACTTTAAACGAGAATCATGTTTGAAAATTATTATTCGTTTTTCCATCATTGCCTGTTGTCTTGTCGTTACGTGATGCTCCAAAACAGCATTCTGATTAAACCGAAATGGGGGACACAAGCAGTCGTTCGGGGAGCTACGGCACCCCTGGACCCCATCGTAGCGACGGCACTGGCTACCAGTACAAAAAATAATACAACAGTGACTAATTTGGTGAACTCACGGTTAAAAACAATGAAATCATACTTTGAACAAGGGCTGCCAAATCGAACTTAAACTCGAAAAAAGTCGGTTGTTGTGCCAAACTCGAAAAAACAGCATGTCAACAAAAAGAAAGCGATTAAGCCGAAAAGCAGACTTAGTATTTTTGTTAGCTTGATCTCGAAAAACTTGATATTTTTGCCGAACTTGAGCTCAAAAAAATTAAATTGATATAGAGCGTCTGCTACTGAAGCGGTAGACACGGGTTCGATTCCCGGTCGAGTCAAACCAAAGACTATAAAAATTGGTATTTACAGCTTCCCTGCTTGACGTTCAGCAATTAAAGGGACAGTGCGAAGCCTCCATCGTGTGTGGTAGACAGATGGGCAGGTGGCAGCTTGACTAGAAGACCGAAAGGTCATTTCGCTGTCTCCTGGCCAAGGCAACTTGGTGAATAAAATGTAATTACAATTACAATTACTAGGTAAAAACATAAATATTTTACAAAAATAGAAAGGAATTTCAATATTTGTATAAAACTTGCGGAATTGCGGACTAAAATTAAAAATAGTCCGCAACCGCAAGTCCGCAATTTCAACTGCCAAAGTCCGCAAGTCCGCAACTTTTTTGGTTAGTCCGCAGTTGCGGATTCGCGGACTTGCCCAGCTCTGCATAACAATATCAAACATACCGGTAACATGCAAAGTAAAAAATATGCAAATATAAAAGGAAGTGACTTGGCGAATGGAACACTCGCGGTATTTTTTTTCCTCGCGAATGGATCATGCGCTATAAAAAACACGTGGGGGATTGCTATCCCTCAGACTGGCATCGCTGCCCCAACCATAACTGCAATGCCAGGTTTCGAAGCAAAACGAACAATTCCGCGTAGAATCTTCGTACACCCTACTCACATTGTAGCAATACCGGCGGGAGTTGAAACCGGGCGCGGGAATCACAACCCACTGGCTGTCACCAATCGGCCACGCAACCTGTACCACATACACAACAAAATGTCGTATTTTAACCAAATGTATGAAAAAGGCAATGTCCGCATCAGCGAGGAAAAAAAATACCGTGAATGTTCCATTCGCCAAGTCACTTCGAATATGAAAAGTAACGTTAAAGAAATAGATATAAAAGTTGGCATTAACTATGATAAGACAAACTTAATGCTAATCTAACATTTGTCTTTTGATATCTTACAGTCACATTGAAATATTCAGTATTTCTAGGTCCTAACTGACTCAAAGCTTGAAAGACGTAAGTTAGACTAGGCTTACGTCACGAAAGTCACGTGCATCGGCATCACGAAGCGTACATCACGAAAGTCACGTGATACTTCTAGATGTTGTCTGAGATAGCTCATATGAACCATATCGGACAAAATAAGTCAGACAAAAAGTTTTGTCTGACTTAATTTGCGCGTGTTTTTTGGTCCGACTTAGGGCACAATTTGTCCGATATTATAAGTCGGAAATATCCGACTTATTTTGCGCGTGTTTTCTGGTCCGACTTAGGGCACAATTTGTCCGATATATAAGTCGGAAATATCCGACTTGTTTTGCGCGTGTTTTCTGGTCCGACTTAGGGCACAATTTGTCCGATATATAAGTCGGAAATATCCGACTTATTTTGCGCGTGTTTTTTGGTCCGACTTAGAGCACAATTTGTCCGAAATATAAGTCGGATATTTCCGATATATATATATCGGACAAATTATGGTCTAAATAAGCTCAAAAAACATGGTTCACAAAACAAATAATTTTTTTCCAAACGGCGCCCCATACTTAATCTACAACTGCTGTGTCTGCTATGTATTGAATTCGTACCACGCGACTTGGCTCGAAGTAGTTTTTTTGGTTTGTCAGCGGTCAGCGGTTTGGATGAATTTTGCGTCACAGACGTAGCGCGCAATAATTTCGTTACGGAATCCAATAATTAATTGATTTTCAAGCTGAGACTTTGTGTAAATCGAAACTCAACTTGAGCTCTAACGAGGGGCATAAAATAGATATTGGAGCGTAGTAGCCGGTAAGACGATATCCCATGAGTGCCAGTTGGCACTTGAGCGACCTCTCAATGCTAACAATTAGAAATATCTTTTGAAACACGCTGAAAAAGCTGCAATAACTTAAACTTCAATAATCTAAATTTTCTTGTTGCCGGCTCCCCCCTTTGGTTACAGAAAACCAAAAAACCTCTGCTCTCTTATTATTATTATTATTTTTTATTTATTATTATCGTGAAAGCTGGTGCTTTATAACGGCGGTGGTTTATTAACACCATAACAAATTTTAATGAAGAACACAACTATATACCCGTATATGAAATACTGTGGATTTTAAAATTTTGGTTGAAATTAAAAAAGAGCCATTACTTTTGAAGCGACTCAGCAGGCGCCTGATATCACACAGAAGCGCTCAAAAAGTAAACTTACAGAAATAAAAATAAAATTTTAGCATTTCATATTACAGCACAGATCAATCAGAGTAATTTATTTTAAATATAAGACACATTTGCTGTAGGAAGGAAATAAACAAAACGAGTTTGTCAGGCACACATTGTTAGAGAAAAGGTAATTTCAAAAATGGTTTTAGGACCACGTATAACTTTATTATTATATACTACCAAAATAGTGTATTTATATTGCTCTAAACAAGAAACGCAATCAGGGAGGGGTTGCGAAGGAGAAAAAAAAGGCCCAAAAGGTAAATGATAACGTTTTATAATAATGTGCATTAATGCTTGCTTGGTTTTGCCCCACCCAATCCAACTCATACTGAGAAAGAATAAATAAGCTTTTACGATTATTTTTAAGCTTTCCTTCTTGACGTTTAGCATTAAAAGGGACAGTGTGAGGCCTCCACTGTGTGTGGTAGACTGGTGCCAGCTTGACTCAAAGACCGCAAGATCCCTTTGCTTTCTCCTAGCCAAGGCAACTTGGTGAATAAAGTGTGATTACAGTTACAAAATCTACGCTCAATTTTGCATTGATGATTAATCTTTTAATGCTTTATTGCCATATATTTTCAGTACCATCAGCATGAGCTACATGACAATCTAAGTATAACGAGAATCTCATTGAATAACGCGCGTACCGTATTACACTGACTCATCATTTCTACGCTCAATTTTGCATTGATGATTGATCTTTCCATGCGTTATAGCCATAGGTGGGCACAAGTCCGTTAATCGTTAATGACGAAGCTAACTTTTTCATTAACTCGTTAATCCGTCAAAAAGATTTTTCATGTCAACGTACTAAATTAACTTCCATTACGGTTTTTATCGTCAATATTTTGCACCATTCAGTCATCGTACCGGTACAAACCAGTTTGCAGCGGTAACACTTCTTGCGTATTAGCACGAATTTTATACAAAAAAGAGAAGAAAGGAGCTCTTTTTTGCGGCAAATGATAAGCTGCAGCCTCATAGGTCCATTAATTATCGCTGTTCGCAATTTCCAAAGATTTTCCGATCGCAGCTTCGTTAGTGCATTTGACCGTATTTTTATCTTGAAATTAGATTAGACTGTAAAATGCAACTTCCAAAACACAAAAAGACCACCATAGCAATAAACATTTCTTTACAATCAGCTAAACAGTATCATTACGTGCTCTAGAAGCGAGTGAATAAAAAGAAATGTAAATTACACGCAAAATATTAACGAATTAACGGACTTTATTAACTTCCGTTAATCAAAGGTGAAAATAACGGATTAACGTTAACGGAGGTGTGAAGTTTGTTAACGTACTAGTGGTTAACGAAGCTAAGGTTTTGCATTAACTTGCCCACTTATGGTTATTGCTATATATTTTCAGTACCATCAGCATGAGCTATATGTAGAGCACTCAGCTGAACTGGCATCTCACAATATAGTTTCTTTGTCGCGCCCAAAACTATTTCTGTTTTTGAAAAATGAAAAAGTGTTCAACATTCTTGTATTAAAGTTTTAAAAAATAGCCCAATATTACTTCAAAGCCCCGATAATTTACATAGCTAGCTGCATACTTCACGCAGAAGACGGTTTGCAGTGGCTCGCCTTTTCGCTCTTGTTCCGGCTTAAGAGGCCGAAGGAACAAGTTAAACGATTCTTGCTCACCTCTGCAACTGACTTCGAGAAAACTATGAACCTATGACCTCAATTCACACATACACTGCCTTACTGCTTGTTAAATAACCACTCCGAAATTAACCAACAATAAATCAATGTAATGTTCAATCCAACGCAATGTGCAAAAAGCACTTAAATTTTTAAACCGCAGTATATACAACGATTTCTCTCAGAAAATTACTCAAGAATGAAACGGCAGGCCTAGCCAAATAATAGTTCGGCATTATATACTTATGAGATCATAATACAGTAGAAACTACAGTCGGTGAATGGCGTTTAATCCGTAACTAAATTAGGCTACCGTAAGTTAACTAAATTAAATTAAAAATGGAAACAAATAGCAAGCGTCCGGAACAACTCTTCTGCTGTTAATTTTCCACTGCCTCTTCATTCTGCGTTTTTCTTTCCAAACTGGAAACCTGAACAATTTTACCCCATGGCCCGTATTCTAAGGAGGACCTGAGCAGCAGGTACAGCTCAAGCTCTTCTTGGGCTCAAAATCGGTATTCTAAGAAGAATTTCAAGTAGCACTTTCAAGCTCAGCTTGGGACCTACTTGGGAGCTTTTAAGTTCAGCTTGAACCGCTGTGGTATTCTAAAAGCGAACTTGAAATGAAAATTTGTCAAGCTGGACTTGGAAATTGCAAAATCTCGAGCCACCTCAGGGGCAGGCTTGAGCTTGCGCTTCACTGAAAAATTGGTGTTAACCAGTAATGGGATTCAAAATTTTAAAAACAGGTTCTCTTTTGTGTCGTACTTACTAACAACAGGTTCGCTCATTTCCTTCTAAAACTAATTATCTCATCATCTCTACTAAATTGAAAAAAAACACAGAGCTGGACAGCGCTGTTTCGAGCTTTTAGCTCTCATCTGCAGCCCTCAGCTAAGTTGCAGTTTTGAAAAAAAACGTCAAGATGTTGCAGTTTTGAAAAAAAACAGTTGATAATATTAATATACGATACAATAACACGATAATAAATAACGTAGAGAAAACAAAATATCTTGCAATTGTTATAGACAACCAATTGACATTTGAAAGTTACATTAATAATCTCTGGTTTAAACTTTCAAGATCAGTAAGAATCCTATTTAAGTTAAAAAACACATTCTCCCCGCAAAAACCCTAATGCATTTATATTGTAGAATGTTCCATTCTCAACTGTTCTATGGGTTGCCCGTCTAAGGAGCAACATGCAGCTTTGAATTTTATGTTTCATTTGAAATTTTATGTTTTATTCCGTCTAAAGGAGCATTTTAAGAGTTATTCCGTCTAAAGGAGAGTTTTATCCCGTCTAAGGAGCATTTTATCCCGTCTAACTTTAGTTCAACAATAATCTATTCTTTGCTTGAATAACATGAGTTTGGTGCATTCATCTATCACACATTTATTACAATACGTCATCTCTCATTTTGATGTGCCCATTGAATTATTAGTAATTTTGCAATAACTGACTGAGGTTGATATATACTGGTATTGGAAATTGTACCAGTACTAATGACATATTGGCAAACAATACAAAACAAAGCAAGGAGGTTTTTTTTTCACTCCAATTGCCCACTTTAAATTCTATAAAACACAAATAAGCATTATGAACTTTATTAATTTTATTTCCATCCAATCTGTAGTTACAGCATTTTTATTTTTTAGTATGCTTAGAGTCAGAACAATTCCAATGTTGTCTTGCATTTTCTTTACATGGTGACTGTGAGTTTTGTGTATACACTGTACAAAATGTACATATCTTTGCAACGCTTTTGTTTTAATTTTGCGTAAAATTTTTTATCATAGAAAGTAGCAGACTGAGAAAATCTAGAAGCTGTTTTTTTTTTAACCTTAACTTGGTGAGGTGGCAGTAGACTTAGATGACCTTTCGGTCCTTCGCTGTCTCCTCAACAAGTGACTAAATATCGCTTTGACTCTGCAAGTTTGTGTGTTTGGTTTTAAAGAAATTGCATATTTCGATGCTTTGGTGATAGACCTAGAGGAAGTTGCAGTTTTTTTTCTTGTGATATGACGTCACTTGGTAAATAAATAAATATGATGATGATGATTATGTTAGCGTTGAATTTTATGTTTTATTCCGTAATAACCGATGAGCCTTACAATTCTGCAATTGAGGCGTAAACTGGAATATTTTTGGCGGACAGGCGATTGAGAAGCAAAGGTCTAATGTCTGTAAAAAAAACAAGAACGGGTTCGCTGATTATCCTGACATTCCAAGAACGGGTTCGCGCGAACCCGTGCAAACCCCCTGAATCCCATCACTAGTGTTAACCCTTTTGATTTTGGGTGAAATTTTTATAATATAGGCCTAGAAGGTTTCAGAATAGTGGTTATGTTTTGGCCAGGACGAAAATAGTCTATGATGGTTTCGAGACCTTAACGGCATGCAGGCTACCGGTAATCTAATTCAATCAGCTGCGGTAAAAGTTTGCAGTGAATCAGTACGGTAGCCTAACTTTTTAAGCTAGCATTTAATAGCAGAGAAAAATAACTAGCTGACTAGTAGATCATTTAGCTTAACAATAAATATAAATCAATTTGGCTGCTAACAATAGCCTGGCTTTGCTTGAGTTGCACGTCAGGCGTGTGATCCGTTGCATTTGATACGATAGTGCAATTCGGTCTTCGGTACTGGTATCCTAGGCCTATTTGAACAGAATTTGATAAACGCGTTACGCATGTTACTGTTGCTCACTT
The DNA here is from genome assembly GCA_963965965.1 of Trididemnum nubilum. Classification (NCBI taxonomy): domain Eukaryota; kingdom Metazoa; phylum Chordata; class Ascidiacea; order Aplousobranchia; family Didemnidae; genus Trididemnum; species Trididemnum nubilum. The sequence continues at coordinate 25,297,874 of OZ014483.1, forward strand.
ACCGGTCTCCCGATAACTACGGTAGTTCAAGGATAGATTTAAGTATGAAATAGCGTAGTAATTTTTTTTTTAACTGTAGTACCGCTAGCTAACCTATCGGTGTGGCTTATTATTTGGTGACATGAATTAGATTTTTTTTAATAGGCTTACTGAAAGTAAAATTAGAAGTCTGTAAGCAAGAACCCTACAATCTTCAGCTTGGTTTTTTTGTTGTTCGCTAAACAGCGTTTCCTACTAGGCCTATTCAGTATAAATTTAGAGGGCATGATGCTACTCAGTTAATGGGCTAATGTATTAATCGTTTGACATTTTAAAAACCATTTAGCAAATTACTGGTATATTGTCTAACCTGCTAACTTATTGCAACATCTTAGCAAAATAAGATCTTAAGCTAAATGCCAAAAAATTTATTCAGCTTTTATGAGAAATGAACATTCAGAATAAGAAATATAAAAACGTGTAAATGAAAATTGATCCTTATACCCCTATTTTTTGTCAAGTCATCCAATTTGACAATTTTTGACCTTATCAAAATGACATTTGATTTTTAGCAACATGCAAGTACGGAGTATATTGCAATATCTGAGCAAAGAAAATAGTACAAGCGTTTTGATATCTAGCTCTACTCGATTTTTTGCTGTTTCAGGAATTAAAGATTTTGATTAAAGTTATTTAGTATGGTAGTTGTTGCATAGTTGAAAAAGAAATTTTCTGCATGCTGGTCCAAACGATTAAATGATAGATGTGGTCCAAACACTGAAAAATCCATTGAAGACATTGCTGTAGCATGTGATTGTGCAGCTCAGGTAGGCCAAGTTCTAATTCATTTGTCAAGTTACTTACTGCACAATATATGAAAATGCAACCATTTGTAAATCACGTAAGAATAGTAGCGACACTCATCAACAGTAGGTAGTTTTGTAGTATTATGCTTTGTATCGCTAAACACATGCTTTTTAGAAACATGCATATTGGAAACAACTGTTTTCCGGTAGAGTTAATCAATGCTTTCCCATATTTATGCAATTTGCATTTTAGAATTTCTTGTTTGTAATTTATGATGTTTTCTGAGTTGCGCTACTAGAAGTATCTTTGCTGTACTTTTGGCCCATGCAGCTTGACGAATAAAGATGCAATCAAGGGCGTACGCAGGGGGGGTTTTGGGGGTTCAAACCCCCCCCATTGGTCTGTCGACTAAAATGCACCGTAAAGAAAATACAACGTTTTTAGCACATCTGAGCCTGTTTTTTTGCAATGACAAGGACTCCAACATGATTTAAAGCAACTTTTGAAGCATTTAGAGTTTCTTAGGGGGGGGTAATTTGTCACCGATATGGCTTATAAATCAATAATAACTTCAAAAAATTGCCAAAATTAGCACATTTAACCGCTAAAAATGCTTGACATTGGCTTCATCAAAAACATAGAGATCGGGTTTCAGCATTAGTTGATTATTAATCCACTCAAATCTCGTTCCATTCGCCCCCTCCACCCCACTTTCTCCAACTGTCTCACTCTATATAAACTACAGAATATAAATGCTTGTGAGTTTTTTAAATTATGATTTTATGATTTACCGGCTTGTAAATTAAAGGACTGAAATGTTACCATTAGCCATCGCCCACATAGCTTACTTATGCGCAAAGGCGTACACAAGGGGGTGGGGGTTTAAACCATCCTCCTTATTGATCCGACGTATATTGCTCAAAATATCGCCTTATTGCGCAAAACAAGCAAGCCAGCTCCTTCTTTACTCTCATATTAATACGAATGTTTAATTATAGTAAATAATTTTTTGTTATTTAATGCAACGTTGTAAGCGAGTAAGTGTAATACGGAAACTCTAGAATGTCGTGTTACGAGTCAGAGTAACTTCAAGTAGCATAGTTGGGGGGTTATAGACCCCCCATTGGCCTGTCTACCAAAATGCAGAATAAGGAAAATACCACGTTTTTAGCACTTCTGAGACTGGTTTTTGCGCTGGAATGGACTAAAAAGTGATTTAAAACATCTTTTAAAACATAAATTTAGGGGGGGGGCTAATTTGTCTAAAATAAAACCCACAAATCAATGAAAACTTTGAAAAATGCCCAAAAACAAGCAATCAGATTTGATCGCTAGTGTAAAAAGGCTAAACATAGGTTTCATCAATAAACATATTATAAACTTACGAATAGGGGGGGGGCTACTTAGTATTAGTTAACTACCAATCACTTGTCTCAAAATTTTTTCCGTTCGCCCCCCCCCCCCCCATTTATTTTTCTCTATAAAATATAGACGAAATAGATTACTCTGTGTGAGTTTTCTTAAACTGGGATTTTATAGTTTACCAGCATGTAAACAATAGAGCTAAAATTTTACCATTAGCCACTTTCCGCATAGCCCATTTATGCAAACAGTTTAATCAGTTTGCACTACCAATTTCTATGCCACGTTTTAAAAGCATTATTTTTTATCAATATAGCCCTAAAATTAAGTTATTTTTGAAAAAAAAATGCAAAATTTTCAAGCGCTGGCGGCTCCGCCCCCAAACCCCCGTGCCTCCGGCGGCTGGGGGCTTTGCCCCCAGACCCCCAATAGCCTCTGGCAGCTGGGGGCTCCGCCCCCAGACCCCCAAACACAGCCCCCCGCAATTGTGAATTTCTGGCTTTATGCTGCCCACGCTTTGCACTGCGTATAATTGTATGGAGGTTCGTAGCTTTTGTTTTGAACAATTTTTTCTTCACCATTCAGTTGCAAACCTTATGATGTTTACTACAGATGTATGCTTAATGCTTAATTGTTTTTTGTTTGAAAAGTTTTATTTGCATTACACACTGTGTGACTTTGACTCCATCTTGTTACATTATGCTAAGTTATTTATTCGCCAAAGTATAGATCACGAACAAATTTTTGATGTCACTTTTGAAAACCCCCCCCATTGAAAAATCCTGCGTACGCCACTGGATGCAATTGCCAGAACGTACAGAGAAAAGCGGCTCGTATGTGCGGTATCAGCTTATGGTCGCCTGCTTGGTGAATCTGGTGAGGGTGAATTTATTCTTTACTCAATATTGCAGAAACATTTGTTTTAGGAACATTTGTCTTGATGTATACCGGCATAATCAACTCATGCCTTGGCAGCAGATAAATAAACTGAAACCCGAAAGGTCAACAAAAAGCGAACGAAGAAAGTTGCGCTGAAGAAAATGCATTTCAAGCCTAAAAGCAAACTGAAAGCAATAAGCAGTAACGCAGGTAAACACAGTAATTAAAACTTAGTGCGGTGACTTAAGTCTTTTTTTTTAAGTGATTCTAGAAATTAATCCACTGCTAAGTGCCAAAGCGTGTATCCATGGTTTGATCTAAGCCAAAGCTAAGGCCCCATGTTTTGATCGGCTGCTGCAATTTGGTGCTGAATAAGCAGACATGACTTTTACTCCTTCTAAACCTGTTTTTATCTTAATCTAGTAAATAAGTAGGCTATTGTGATTATTTACTACGTCCTCGATATCATAGCCTACATCCTGTTATCATTTTCACCGAAAACTAAAAAATTTACACCAAATATGATTTCATCACTGTTTAAAGACAAAGTTTTTATTATGTCACTGTGCTTTTGCTGATCAGCTGATAAAGAGATACCCCAAAACATCACTATCAAACAGACAATTTCTGTTTAAAGCCGAAGTTTTATTGCCAAATTGGTGTATTTTGCTAGCACAGACTTTTGTAGACTTGTAGAGTGTGATTCAGTAGAGCTAACACTACGTAAATTTGTCAAGATCAACAATGAAGTAGCGCTTTTGGTCGTATTCCTGAAGGTAAATTAGATGATGTTTTATGTATAAACGTCCATGGCTGCTCCTACTTTGGACAAATTAGCTTTCAAAAATTTTATTCTAAATGATACTACTTCTTAACTAAATTTGCGCTAACTCAAAGAAAACATCGTTAATTTTCGAAATCAGTTTAAATTTTGAAAAAAAAAACAAGTATTTTTTAGTTTATGAAAGTTTCACACATTGTTTCCAAAATTTTTTGCTATGTTTTTTAATGCTAAACATAGCATATCACAGAAATTAGCACTTTCGCCATTTTACAAGTCACAAATTTTGAGCTATATACTTAGTTGTTTTGTTTTATTTTGTTGGAAATTTTGTATAATTCCATAAAAAACATCTTTAACTTTTATGATCAATTTGAATTATGAAAAAAGATCTAGTATACTTCGAGAAATTTAGTTTTTTTGTTACACTTGTCGGCCATTTTCCATTTTAAAAGACAAAGATGAGAAAAAAAATTTTGACATATTTTGTCTCCATTGTTTTCGCTCGAAATCTGTCCGCTTAACTTATATGTTAATTAATTAAAGTGAGTTTGTCGTTAACTTGCTTTTATCTGCCTTCTTGGGGTGCCAAATCTTTTTTATTATATGTGGTTGGAACGATGTTTATAGAAATATTTTTTGCACGTGTTGTGCTTTTCTGGAGTGCGTTTGGCACGAGTTGAAAAAACGCTTCCGTTTCCTTCCTCTTTTATTTTATACTTTATTAAATTTTAGTGACATGATGGTTAAGTCCAAAAAAACATCATTAGCAAGCGTGCTGCGGTAATTGCCTATGCAAATTATAAAAACGTTTATTAGCTTGAAACAAGATACTTCTTTCTGCGCAAAAGAAGTTTCGTGGCGGATATTCAGCTGCCTACATCCATCAAAAATAAATCAATCATGTTAATTATTTTTTTTCGTTATTTGTTGTTCAATTTATGTAGCTCACCAAACTAAATGAACAAAAATTAATTACCGGTATAAAATGAAAACAGCAAAGGAAATTAACGGAATTGGAGGCTATATAACCGAGAGCAATTTTGCAAGGTTGAAGTGGTGTGCACAATTTTTAGCAAGTGCTGTGCACTGCGCAAGTCTAAGAAAAGCCATACTGGCTATAAGAAAAAAACTTTTGTGGGTTGGCAGCACAGTACTGTGCCCCAATCTTTTTAGCTCACATTATAAAACTACTGTATCTTGAATTGGGTAAAATTTAAAAAATAAAATTGATTAGAACAAATTGGTTAGAACGATTTCAAAAACAAAATTGTTGCAACACTGCTGGTTAGAACATTTTTAAACAATACATTATTCAATCTATGTTAAATTTTTATGCCTGTAGTACGGTACCTTATAATAATTAACAGTTTTTGCCGTAAGTGGCTAAACTCGAAATACTTTATAATTCCTTTCTTAAAATCAGTTTCAGGTAATTAATAAATGCATTATTAAGCTATGCTATTTTGATCAGATATCAATTATTTTGCATCAATTCCGCTAGTCGTTTTTTTTTTGTAAAAAGCAATGACATTGTTAACAGCCAAGTACTAGTTTTCTTTAAAAAAAAAGGTTTACGATTTTTGATATTAAAGTTTTTTAATATCAGATTTTGCTTTTTCGATATTTTTACGAACTATTCAAACATGAAAAAAAACGAGCCAAGATGAAATGAAACATTCTATTAAGACACGTTTCTAGTAGAAATAAGTTACGTTTAAGTCGAAACGTTTCTTAAATAGGGTGTTTCATTTTATCTTATGTTTTTGTTTTTTTTTTTTGTCAACACTTTTCACATCGTTCCGTTTTTCTGCTGGGGAGTTTCTTATTTGATTTTTTGTTTTATTTTTAAAATGGCGGAACATTCTTTCAATGGTGATTACTTCAAGATTTGTCAAAATTGCCGGTAAAAATTAGTTGAAGTAATCCATGATTTGATAAGTAAAAGCTGCTATTTTCACTGTATGTAATGCTTTTTCTTCAATTAAACACGATCAGAATTTAATTTACTTGGTAATAGCTACAACTTGCAAAATGATACAGTGAAATCATGTTTATTTTTATTTGTGGAGATTTTCTCCATGATTGGGATGCTGTAAGGTAAACAAAAATATATTGAATTGTAGCGTTTAGAAAGAAGTACTGCAGAATAACTGAGAATAAAGTTTCTTTTTTTTCGATAACAGAATTAACCAGAAAACTACTGAATGTTACGCATATTAAACCAAAACTCAACAATGTGTAAATAAATTTTTTGTGCTCCATTTTGTTTGACAATGCAATTTCCCAAATTTTACCGATATTTTCAATTTTATTGCGTTTCAAAAAAAGGGCAACAAAATTGTAGCATTAAGAAATCTATCCAAGCTGAGTGGGGTGCAGTAATCACGTACTAAAACAAAAATTGAAAAGAGAACATCATTTAAAAGATACATTACGAAAGCAATTGAACAAATGTCAAAATTTACAGAAGGCATAACTACAAGCAGACAAAAAAAAATACCAGTTGCATGCCAGAGACAACTGTTTCGCCTAATTTTAAAGCTCATCAGTTTGACTTCGAGAGGCCCAAATGAAAAATATTACAGTGATAAAACTTCCGAAATAAAAACCAAAAAAACTTCACCTAGAAAATGATTAAATATTTGTGGATAAAATTCTGTCCCGTAGCATATTTTCCCAACAAATTATGCTGAATTAATTGATTGTTTCTATCTGAGATCATTACTCAACAAAACGCTAGATCTCAAGATGCAAAACTCACTGAAATCTTTACCAATGTGAGTTTAGCATCTTGAGATCTAGCGTTTCGTTGGGTAACGATCTCAGTTAGAAAGAATTAATCAATTCAGCATAATTTGTTGGGTAAAGTATGCTATGGGAGAGAATTTTATTCTCAAATTTTTAATCATTTTCTTGGTGAAGTTTTTTTTCGGAAGTTTTATCAATGGAATATTTGTCAGTTTGGCACTGCTAAGCCTATCTGATGAGCACTAAATTTAGACGAAACAGCTGTCTTAGGCACACAACTGGTAATTTTCTTTTCAGCTTTTAGAAATATCTTCTGTGAATTTTGATGTTTGTTCAATTGCTTTAGAAATGTACCTTTAAAATGGTGTTCCCTTTTCAATTTTTGTTTTGTTGCGTTTGTAAAATAGTGTCCTGGCCAGGAATTGGTTCCGGGCAGTAAGTTGGGCAGTAAGTAAGCACGCTTCAAATTTTGTAAGTCTGCCCGGGCTTTTCGGTTTCGGGCTTAAGATTGGCAAAATGTTGAGCTTAATTCGGGCTTATGTACGTACTTGCCTAATGTTTTAGCTTTTTATGTGCAATAAAAGCGAAATTAAAATAACATTGCTACAATGAATAACAATTTCGTTTAGACATCAATGCGATTATTATTGCACAATTATTATTATTGCGTCACAATTGATCAGCAATAAGTGGTTTTACAGTATTCTAGTCGCATACGAGCAATAACCGTACATGTTAAATTTTTAGACCCAACTTGACTTTCGGGCTTTTTCAGGCCTGATTTTGATGTGAAATCACTTTCGGGTTCGGACAGGTTTCGGGCCTGTACTAGAGTCGGGCCGCTTGCAACTCTAGCGCGTTTGGTTTTCCCGTTGTGACTTTATTTCTTTCAAAAGGAGCTTTGTTGTTTAAAAAGCAAGCTCAATGATGAAATGAGCCCCTTTATGACTCGGTATATAATTATACACGTTTCGGCGTAATTCGACGAGTATATTTTTAATTTTTAAAAAATGCTTTTTCCATCGATGTGCTTTAAATTATCTATATTGATGTTAAGGCGCGTTGGCATTGGATGCAAAGCAATCAAAATTTGACGGCATCAACAACTTGTGAAAGGTTTTAACCGGTCGCAAACTTTACGCCAACCTTTTCGCAAACTTCGCGCAAAGAAAGTTGCCAATCTTTGCTTCGCGTCCAGTGTAAACGCACCATTACTTTTGACTAAGTAATTATTCTCTTTCGCTATATGACAAACAAGAATCCTGGTTAAAACAAAAATTTGAGAAAAAAAGAGGTTGTTGCAATGTTACAATTTTTTTTAGTGGACTTGAGGAATTTCAATTTAAAGATATGATATTACTATAATCTTCCCGTTTTTAGTCATGCTCATTGTTCAAAAGCACAGTGACAGGTTTAACAGCAGTGTGGAATGACAAAATTAGCTTATCTATAACTCTTATAAAATACAAGTTTCTTTTTTTTTGGGGGGGGAGGAGAGCAATCGCACGATTTTCATATTAGACTGTTGGTCTTTTTCATAAAATTTGTAATTGCGAAACAACATTCAGAGATTAAAACTTAAAACTTCATTTTATGAAGCCAAAATCACCATTTGTTTGAATCAAAATGGTGAAACTCTCAAATATGGTTACGGTTTGGAGAAACTGATTTATCATAAATTTCTAATACATATAGATAAGATATTTTTGAAAGCAAAGTTATAACAAACTTGAATCGCACAAAATAATTTTGCGGAACAAATACATAAAAATGAAAAACATAAATAAATATAAAATAAAACATTTTAAACTGAAAATGCTTGTACCCCTACAAAAGTGATTTGAAAAGAATGATTAATTAATATTAAAGTACTTTCCTTTACGATTTTACATTCAAATTATTCCTTTACGATTTTAAATTCAAATTATTTTAAATAATTTTAACTATAAATGATTCGTTCCATTTGAATCAGATTGATCATAGTTTAATAATAAACCTAGGCGTTTCCTGTTCAAACAAGTTTCCTTTTATTTTGACTCTGCTATTACTGATCAAACTAAATGATTTCATTAAAATTTCATTCAATGATTGTCAACCTAAAACTATAGGTTTTCGTGTTTCTACCAGTAACTTAGGCCATCTTCGCGTCGCGATAGCTCAATTGCACTGTATGTTAAAATAATACATTGCATAGATGAACAACTTATGCTTCTAAATGCTAGCCGTGAAGATGGCCTAAGTTACTGGTCGAAACACGAAAACCTATCGTTTTAGGTTAACAATCATTGAATGAAATTTTAATGATTCTTAAATTGCTGCTAATTTTTTGCTAAATGATTTCAATTTTTGTCTTTCAAAGTTGTACTTGATGATGAGGATTATGCCTCTACACAAAACGATAAATTTTAAAAAATTTGCATCGTTTCGTCAGTAATGATCAATAGCCTGAATTTCTGCTGGATTTGCAGGCATTGGAGCAGATATGATGCTTGTTTTCTGCAATACCACACTGACTTACATAAACCTGGGCTTTTATTAAGTCCTCATCTATGAAGTGTGCTTTGCGTTTTTCCAATTTTGGCAGAAAGTTGATTGAAACACTTTTAATGCATCTAAGAGGCCTAGTCTAAAGCAAGCGCTTCAGCTAGTTCAGTGTTAAAACTTGGACCTAAAGAGGTAGTTTCTGTACACATTTTTTTCTCTATATGTTGCCAAGAAAAAAATCAGATGTAACGCTTGTTTGTATTATGCCTATGCAACTTCTGTATTTCGGGCAATGCAATAAATAAAGTAACAAATTTCAGCATTGGTCAATTGAATATTTTTAGTGCTTTTTCTGGTGATTGAATTTGATCTTTATACTGTAAAGAAATGATGTCGCTTATAGATCTGGCATGGATCATTGTATCGCTATGTGTTTGCGTGCATGTCGTCACTGCTGAAAAATGTCCTGAAGCTTCAGGTAGGAGTAATTGTTTTTTCAAGATGTGGTATAAATTATCTATTTTTTGGAACTCAACAAAGCGTTTTATGTACTAGAAAATGTTTCCGCTGAAGTAAGAGGCCATTGTGACGTTCAACGTAATCGGAAAACGTAAAACACAACTGAACATAAGTTTCTACGTTCTGGAAATGCCATATCTGCAAGATTCTACGGATCAAAATTTGATCAAAAAAAAAAAAGTTTTACGCTTCAAAAGCATCTACAAAACTCACACAAATAAAATAATGTCCCCAACAGATTGTTTCGCCGTTAGGCTCTGCAGGAAGTTGGCAGTAAATCCTATTCAAATAGAAAATCTCGTTCAAATAGATTCTATTTGAAGTTGTACCTTCAAAATAGATTCCATCTTGAATCAATTTTACTGTTATCCCTCAGAGGAACCTATAGGCAATAAAATGTGTAGGTGGCATTATTTTATTTATTGGTGTTTCACTGGCAAAAATTTTAAATCTGCTCGGACCAAACATCATTGAGCTCTTTATCTAATTCGCCATAAAACATTTTTCGTTATATACAGTTTAATAGTTTAGTTTGAAATATTTTTAGCCGCTTGTGAAGACGTGGTTTGCCCACAACTTTTGAGATGCGACTTCTCAAAAAAACAAAAGGATTTTTGCGACCCCCATCAAAGATGCTGCATGAGAAGAGTTTGCAGTAAGCTGTTTGTGTGATTAGATAGACACAAATTAGTTGGTTGGTTTAAATTAGGGGGACCATTTACGGCCAGCGATGAAGTTTTATTTGGTCCGCACATGGTGATTACCTTTTTCGACAGAATTTATTTTGCAATTAGGTTTGAATCGGCCCATCAGAACACATGCCAAAATTAAAAAAATTTTTTGTAGTGCTTTTTGACCCTTTTCAGACTAAAAATGCTTAGGAAAAGGCCCGAAAATCTTTTTTGTGTTTACGGTTTTTCTGGCGTGATTCGCACATTGTTCGGTGATCATGGTTTGGTATTTTAGAATCTTGCACGCAAAGTGGTGCCTTCAAAGAACTGCGGACCCGCGAACGCCTCTACAAAATCTAATTTAGTACTCCTTTAAAAACGTTTGGAATCTCGTATAAAGATAAACAAACGAAGAGCACACAAAGATATTATTTATCAGAAAGACTTTAATTTTTTTCTTTCTCTTTAAGACCATTAATATATCCAGAATGCAGTAATTCGTGCTCATACAGATAAAAATATATGATCAACGGTGGTAAATACGGTATAATGTTCTATTGAGCCTGGATTACCTTAGTTTTGAAGTACCTTTAGATGGTCATAATCTAAAGTTAAATTGTTAAATAGTCCATTTGTTACGAAAATTCCGGCACTTGCCACTCATTCATTTTGCTTTTAATTTAGCTTGCACTGGTACTGAGAATGGATTGTCTAGTTCGGGAAGTTCGCAGCAAATAATCAAGCGATTTAAGAATCGTTATACAAATTGTACTGTTGTGGAAGGAAACGTGGAACTAACAGACATCGAAAATAACGTTACATTTACTAAGGTATTTGAGGTCTGATTGTTTTTATACCCCGTACTAAAGCACAGTTTTTTTCAAAGTATCGCAAATCGATTGTCAAGTGGGAGTTACCAGAAGTATAAACTAAAAAACTTTTCAGGAAATTTATCGTAGCCACTATTATTATTTTTTATACAAATGATTTATTTGATGGTATCTGCCAGTAGACCTGGCATAGGTTTGTTAATGTTGATGATTTGCTGAATCTACGGAAATCCTAGGACTGAGATGGTGCATGGTTAAAGCTTCTGTTACAGCATTCTAATGCACGGAACAATTATTCTCAGGCATGTCAAACCGAGGTTTTTAAATTGGTATTGACAGCTTCTTTTCTTTTTCTAAAACAATCCAATTCTTTGACAAGGATTAAAGAATCTCGGCTAAGGAACTAATTTTATCACTTATGATTAATGCACTTTTCTTGCACCAAATCTGTTTACCGTTTTGTGAATTAGATAAAGTTGCAATATCCCATATTAACCTTGTCTAAATTGAATGGGTGAAAAGGAAGGAAGCCACAAACTTCTAATTTTATGATCAAAATGACTGTACTTGATTAGGATTACATAATGCGGATTCTGAAGTTAGATTAGTTCAAAGGTTCAATTTGATCTAAAGCTTCCACTGCTGCGTTTAGAAAATTGTTGTTTTGAAGCGTCCTTAACCTGCTTAGTCATTTTTATTCCAAAATTATTATTAATATTTCATAATTATCAATATTTCATAATAGTGAACCAGCCCACAGAAAGATAATAATGTTCGCTAATTGGATTACTCGGCTCTTTTTTGTGAATAGAAACGTGGTGCAAGGAAATGTCCCTCAACACATACAAGCGACATGCTGTAGAACCCAAGAGAGATGTGGTTATTTCCACACCGCTCAAAAAACGTGTACCTTATTATGCCACATGTGGCCTTTGTTAATGGTTACCCATCAATCGCTGCTTACTGCCCATTGTAACAGCGGCTTTCCGAAGCTACATTTAAAAAGAAAAAAAGCGAAATTAATTAGTTCTGTATAGTATATACTTAATTTTTTATGCGGAAACTTTTATATCACTGCCAAAAATTTTGACAAATTATACTAGTGGAATTTATAGGCTTGTGTTAACAAGGTCTTCATATGGGTTGTTTCGATTTGCCAAACGTCTTTTCGGTTATTGCTGAAATCTTAAAATGAACATCTGCTACGACTTGCCAATCAGAACCGTTTTGTATTTGCTGTACGGCATCGATGTGGAGCTTTGTAGCCAAATTCAATAGTGTGTAAGAGAGCCATAGGCGTAATCAGAATTTTTGATTGGGGGGGCCCCAAACCACAAATCACATGCAATGACGTCATCAGAAATTTTCAAAAAAAGGAACTTTTTGTGAGGGCAAAGATATTGTAGAATGGAAGATCTGAAGCCGTAGCCTGTTGGCTCTTAACCAGGATTTTGGTAAAGGGAAAGGGCGAAAACTGATAATTAGAAAGTGCAAAATGTCTACCTTAGGAGACGTGTTGAGTAAGCTGGTGTACCCAAACGTATCACAGACGGGGGTCTGGGGGCGGAGTCTCCAGTCTCCGGTGGCTATGGGGGTTTGGGGGCAAATCCCCCAGCCGCTGGGCGATATTTGTAAGCTTTCGGAAAAAAAAGCTATTTCAATCCCTTTGGATCACATTTTGCTCGTGTTCACAGCCATTTTGAAAGAACTAGATTTTTAACATTTGAAAGCCAATCGAAAAAATTTAATTGTTTAATCCACCTTTTACTTGCAATTGAAGTCCAAAACACGTTTAAAATCTTGCAATATGGTGTAAAATTTTAATTGTAAGTGATTTGGTCCTCGTTGGGGAAGTAAGGCATATTTCCTCCTGCAATATTTTAGCAGTAAATAATAATCCACTCAAAGATTTTCCTTAGATATTTTTGTTTTGTCATGAAGTTAACCAGTTATGGGAGTAAATGTATGGCCAGGGGGCCCAAACACCCTCAATTGAAATTCAATAATTTGTTCAATGAGCACTTTCCCTAGCTTTTTTTTTTAAGTATTTTGTGCGCAAAACTGGCGAGGTGGAGGTGAATCGTTATTGAAAAATGGTACAATAGATGGTTACGCTTACTAAACATATTATTCCCGGGCCGTATTTACATTGTGCGGGGCCCCTGGTACTTGGGGATTTTTGCAACAATGCCCTGTCTAATATAAGTGAAGACCAAAAAAGTTTAACCATTTAAACGCGGGGCTCTGGAACGGTGCCATATGGCAAATATGGCGCTGGTCATTGTATTACGTTCATAAAAAGTTTAGATGAGGGCCTGAGGTAGCAACGTTTAGGACAAAAACCCTTGATTTCACTTTGGTTGTACGTTTAAGTTCATTGAACAAAATTGAATTAAGGCGGTGGGCGTGGCCCCATGGTCGTCAATATTATTTATTGTTAATTACTGTTGTGCGCGTGTACTGTTGTACACAAAGATGCTCAATGAAACTCAAAATGAAGAAACGAGGCTTCCTTGTCAAACTTTTGTCATTGGTGGCATTTCGATTGAGAGCCCCGGGCCCCCTGGGCCACCGCCCTGGCTACGCCAATGATTTTGAGATAAGATCGCGCCCTTAAGTTCTTTAAAAAAAAAACATTTAAAGCAAAATTAAACAAACTTTTTTTCCAAACCGTGGAGGACTTGAGTCAAGTCACTTGACAGTTTTTTGAAACCTCCAAGAACTGCATGACATTATTATGACGTGAACAGGTAGTTGTCATTATTATTACTTACTTTAGTAGGCGTAAATCCTAAATTAAAGAAACTGCAATTCCGGACTAGGACAACATACTGGCTCTACTTTCATTGTATTTATCATTGGTAGTATTTCAATTGGGAGATTTGCATTACCGCCTGTGTTATAGCATTAAGTTCATAATAACGTTAAACGAGGGCCTGGGGTTGCAACTTTTACGACTAAACTCGAAGATTTCTCACAGGTTTTGCATATAAATTGTTAAAAATTTGAATAAAGGGGTCCCTGGCCCTGGATCCCTGGTGGTCAGTTAGAGGCCCCCGGGCCCTCTGTTTGTCAGTTGGGGGGTCCGGAACCCCCTGGTTGTCGGTTAGGGGCCCCGGAGTCCCGTGGTTTTCCGTTAGGGGCCCCGTGCCTCCCTGGTTGTTAGTTAGGAGCCCTGGGGGCCCCTGGTTGTCAGTTAGGGGCTCCGTGACCACCTGTTCGTCAGGTAGGAAGCCCGGGGCTCCTGGTTGTCAGTTAAGAGCCCTGGGGCCCCTGGTTGTCGGTTAGGGGCCCCGGGACCCCCTGGTTGTTAGTTAGGAGCCCCAGAAACCCCTGTTTGTTAGTTAGGGGCCCCTGGGCTCCTTCGTCGTCATTAATATTATTGTTAATTACTGTTCTGTGCGTAATTACTGAAAAAAAAAAAAAAAAACTGATATAAACATCGCTAGGCTATGTTGTCATATTTATTTATCATTGGTGGTATTTTAATTGGGGGGAGGCCCGGGCTCCCTGCCCCCCCTGGCTACGCCTATAAGGAGAGCTACGCCAAATTCTCCCAATCCCTCTCTCCTTGGAGTATCTGAACACTTGATTTCATGATTTTTTATTAAAGTTTATTATTATAATGAATAAATAAAAGTACAGAAAACGAAGTAGTGTCTAAAGTCGATGTTAAGACCGATTCAGGGCCTTTCTTCCGCGTCATATGACTGTTTCCTCATAGTCAGTACTCAAATCCACAGGAAAGGAGAATCGCAAAACGCAATTTACCCAAATTGAGCAACATCATCAAGTTTCACAAAAACTGACACTGTTCATTAGCATCTTTGCAGTCACTACCGAGGTCTCAAGCTTCATGCTCGATTTAAATAGTTCCAAGCAGCGATAGCAAGTGTAGATCGCCGGGTCCTCGACAACTGACCGCGACAAACTGACCGCGAATCAAATGACGCTGATTAGCTGAGAAGAGCCATATTAAAAAAATATTAATTAATATTAACATAGTAGCCTAGGTATCACAAAATCTGAAAACTTGGCTGTTGTCACTGGAACCTGTAGACCTAGGCTACCAGTACTAACTGATCTACAGTAGGCTACATCTTTTGTGATGTCAGAAAATTGCTAAAAGCAGGTTTGCCAATGGTACTGAGTCAAACGGATTAAAACGTATTTTTGCGAATAATAAGAATTCGAATTTGAGGAAAAAGGTTTGGGGCACCTCTTCACTACCTCAAATAGTTCTCATTTCTTCAATAAAACCGATTTCGAACAGTATCTCCTGACTATAACGAAAAACAGCTGCATCAAAATCAACTGTTTAGTGTCTATGTGCATTCTTTACAAGTGAAAAGGGAGTGTCAGAAACCGACTGTCAAGTAGCATTAGTACTTTCCACTAGCTTTCATAAAGAAATGGATGGTATTGTTCTCGATATAGTTTTGGTTGCTTGCAATTCTCTCAAAACGATTACAGCTGATAAACTTTACCAACGCATTGATTATTATTGTATGTTAATTTACTCACAAAGTTCAATTTGGCCCGCAACCAGACCACATTATTTGTTCAATTTTGGTTCAGAAAAATTAGGCCACGTACGATAAAACTCGCCTATACATATACCTGTTTGACAACGACAAAACGTCACAAAGGTAGCGTTGTTTATTCAACTACACTAAAATAAGGTGGTAGCAAGAGCAGGGTCAAAAAAGCGGGTAGTAAAGACTCCAAACGGTAACGTGTAAAAATTTAAATCGCAAAAACTCTTGGAAGGAGGTTATTAGCAGTAGCGGCAGTGGCAGATAATTTGCTTAAAATAAAGCGCTGAAGCGCTTCCGCGTTTTTGACTAAAAAACAGCAGCACTGTCGCTTTTCGCTGGTGACGAAAAAAGCAGCGCGCTGCCGCTACCGAAAAGTAGCGGCACTAGTAGCGCCGCTGTGCCCATCACTGATTTTGAATTATTCTTTCTGCTTACATTCAATAATGCTATTGACTTCTTGTTGACAGCACATTGAAGAAGTAACCGGATACATTCTTATCAGTCGATTCAGAGGACACCACATCGACTTTTCTTCGTTGAGATTGATTCGAGGTCTCGAACTGTTTAAGGATCCTCCGAAAGCGTGCAAAGGAACTGCTGAGGATGCTGCTGAGGAAGCTAACAAACTCAGTGAAAGTTTTTTAGGTGGCAGCAAAAAATATGCGCTTTTTGTACGTGGCAATCATTACCGGTACGGCAATAATCTGAATGAACTGTGGATGCCTAATTTGACAGGTAACGGTGTAATTAAACACTTTACGAGCTTGAATTATAGACCCTTTTTCGTCAATTTTTGCACGTTATACAACCTTTTGTTTGTTCCTTTTAGGAAAATTAGGAAAAAGAAGCAACAATTAAAAGAGAAAATTGACACCCAGAAAAAAAAGGTGTAGCCACAATAAGAACATGTAAAAGGTACAAACATGTACTTACCCTGAAGTATTTGCAAGCGGTCCAATGAATCACGTTCCTTATTCTGCAAGATAGTTTGCAAAGTTATCCTTTTCTGATGTCCCAAAAGTTCAAAACGCAGGGTTGCCAACTGTACGGAGTCAAACGGATTAGATTTATTTTTGAGTCTAAACGGAATAGTGGAACAGAAGCATATCATTATTACCTCAAGTAGTCATTTCTTCAATAAAACCGATTTCGAGCAGTAACTCTTTAAGTACCGTGCATGTAATATTAGTTGTTGCTGCTATTACAGTAGTGCAAGTAGCGCAATTATTGTTACAGTATTCCGTGCTTCACAATCACAAGAACTCCTTGAACAAGCATAGAAAACAACAGAACGTTCATTATTTCAATTATGTTATGAAATTGGCTCAAATTGTTTTGCGATGCGCAGTGTATTAGTTTCACATCCGTAAGCCTCTTCTAATTGTTGGACTTTGGCCAATACTGGCCAGCTTTCACTGCAAAAAACTGCAATGAAAGCTAACTGAACGTGAATATTTGAAACTGATGAAATTCTGAAGTTTTTTTGCATTCTCATTTTTACTAATTTTTTTCAGAAATTACCAACGGAGATGTTGTGATCGATCACAATAAAGACTTGTGTTTTGTCGATACTATCAAGTGGGAAGATATCTTAGAAGATTCAACAACCCAACGAGCGGAAATAAGAGTTAGTTCAACAGCTTCATGTAAGAAAAAAGTTTTTGTTGTGTTTACTTTGTACAGTAGAATTGAATATTTTTCGACTTTAGATTTACAGCTGGAGGAGACATATACAGTTTATTCGGGCCTTGGCGTATGGCTTCAAACTTCATACTGGGATAGTTTTCAAAGATTTACAGTAGAAGCAAACAATTTTTTCAATTAATTGTAATCTTCGATGTATCTGACTTTTTGCCTGTGTTCCAAAAAAGTTGTTGGGAGCTGCTCAATATCAAGCCTGCCATGGTCTTCCTTCTCTTTTTGTTATCTCGCTAGAATGAAGTCCTCTACGATTTCGTCCCATATTTTTGATGTAACAACCAACTTAAAAGTCCAATAATATGTTTGAATCGTGGTTGGAAATAAGCCAAAAAGCTAATTTTTATTGTTATCTTTTTTTAATAAAGCCCAAAAGCCGATTATTATTATTATTTTTTTTTTTTAATCTATTTTGCTGCTAGCAAAACTTTGGCTAAAGGACTTCTTAATTATTTTTATACTTGATACAGCTAAAGAAAGCAGAGTTGTAAAATGGCCGACAAGTATAGGCTAGAGCCCGGTCCGAATCCAAAAATATAAGCCCGAACCAAAATAGTGATTTGACCAGATTTGAAAAAGCCCAAAAATTAGGTTAGATATGGTATTGCTCGTATACGGTTAAGATAAAACTACTAATTGCAGATCAATTGTGACTTAATCATAACTGTAGTGTAATAATCAATATGACATTGATGTTTAAACGAAGCCGTCATTTAGCGTAGCAAAGTTATTTTAATTTTATAGCATCTAACAAGCGAAAAAACAAGTCAAATATGTACATCAAGCCTAAATTAGCCAAAGCCCAATATTTTGTCAATTTTAAGCCCGAACCCGACCCGACTTACGACTCTAAGAGAAAGTACCGGTACATAACATTTTAAAAACATTTTTGAATTCGTTTGTTCAAGTCTGTTAATTTTTTAAGGGTTCTGTTCATTAAAGCACTATCTTTTGTATGATCATTTTATGGTAATATTTTAGTTGGTTAACTTTTATGGTAATTTGCCAATAAACAATCTTTTAAAAATTTTGTTATTCAGAAAAAATGGCCCTTTTTATAAGTTCATCTGTAAACTATTTAAACTTATGAGCACCTCCTGCTTAAGTTGAAATTTTCGCTCAAACCAATCTGAGATTTGGATTGCAGAAAAGATCAGCCGTTAGGAATAGTTTTTTTTTCTTTTAGTGTGAATTCCGAAGCACTCCGGCTGGTTGAAATATTTTTTCTGACAAAATCTCCATTTTAATGTTCGTCTAAATCGCTAGCAACCACTTTTATTACGTTATTTGGGCTAAAAAAATCTTTACGTTTTTTCAAAGGTCTAGCATGCAGTTCCAGTTGTTACGATGATGAAGGTCAACGCCATTGCTGGGGAAATTTGCCAAGCCAGTGCCAGTTATGTAAGTTTTCTCCGTTGGTGCTCACTGCTCAACTCAATGACCAAAGAGATCCTTATTCTTCGTAGCTACAATACTATTAAACACTGTAGCAATAGGCAATCCATCGTTTATGACATTCTAACTAAAACATGGTGATGTTTTCGGCACAAATGCTATGATATTCGAAACTTGAGCTTTCACGCAACTCGGTACTGAGTGTTAGGAAAATCTTCATTATACTCGCTAGATTTTGCTAAAGTGTGTATTACGCTTGTGGGATCCATTTTCGCTTCATTCAGCCTACGGGCAAAAAAGCTGCTATTGAAGTAAATGTTGCAGCGGCGGCAAGCTAATTTGACCGGCACAAGATTTGAACCTCAGACCTCTCGTTTCAGATACGGAAGCGTGACCTCCCAACTAACTTGCCGATTACTGTTTGGAATCTCTTTATTTGCGATTATGTAAAGGCAGTCTAGAAATATTCTGGGCCACTGCTTTTTAACTTTTTTTTGGTTTTGTACACCCTTGTCACGGAGGACTGCATATCATTCACCCTTGATATGAAAATATTATTTCACATACATAACTATAACCAGAGTTGAAAAAGGGGCCGACAGAGTAAACCCGAACCCGAAAAGTGATCTGAGCTAGAAAATTAGATTAGATCTTAAGAATGTGCACGTTTATTGCTCGTAATAAAAGTACTCATTTCCGATAAATTGTGACGTAATAATAACAATTGCTGTGTAATAATAATCGCATTGATGCTTAAATGAAGGTGTCATTCAGTGTTGTAAAGTTGTTTTTTTTTTAATTACGCTTTAATTATAGCATACAAAAGGCGAAAACACAAAGCAAGTACGTAAATCTTAAGCCCGAATTAAGCCTGACCATTTGTCGATCTTAAGCCCGAAACCGCTCCGAACCTAATGAACCCGATCTGAAAAGCCCGGCCCGACTTTCAATTCTGATTATAACAACTTAAGTTTTATGTACTTTTTGTCTACAAAATCTACTGAGACTTATTGTCACAATTATAGACCGTTCCATATTATACAAAGTTTAAAAGCTGTTAAGTTGCGAAAACAAAAACACAGTCATTTAGCCTGTTTCAAAGAGCATCGATTTCACAATCTTGCCGTACATGCAACAAAAAAACTACAAAGCAACAATTAGAGCTATGGATGTGGAGCGCCGTTTGTGCACCCTAATTTGTGCAATGTTTTTTTGCATATATAATTGAATAGTCATTTTAATTAAATGTACAAAAATAAATATACAAAAAAAA
The DNA here is from genome assembly GCA_963965965.1 of Trididemnum nubilum. Lineage (NCBI taxonomy): Eukaryota > Metazoa > Chordata > Ascidiacea > Aplousobranchia > Didemnidae > Trididemnum > Trididemnum nubilum. Next base: position 25,317,841 of record OZ014483.1, read on the forward strand.
ACACGTGCAAAAATAAATATGCAAAAATTTTTGAATATTTACTACACCATAATTTGCGCAACGTTTTTTTGCATTTAATTAAATAGTCATTTTAATTAAATTTACAAAAATATATGTCGCAGAATAAACCGTTGCAAAAATAAATAGACAAAAAATTGTTACACAAAAATTTTTGAGCAAAAAGTGGTTGTTGCAAAAATAAATCCACAAAAACGTTTGTGGATTTATTTTTGCAACAAGATTGTTTGCATCAAAATTTTTTGCATTACAATTGTTTGTGTCACAAATATTTGTACATTTATTTTTGATAGCATAGAAACAACACACGTCGAAATAAATGTGCAATATTTTGTGATGCAAAAAATGTTTATGCAAAATTTCTTGTCGCAAAAAAAAACGCGTGCAAAAGTAAATCGTCAAAAATATTTGACTATTTAATTCGTGTCCATAATGATAAAGAGTTGGAATTATGTGGGCGAGAAGGAACCGGTAAGGTATAACACTGGAACTTAGACGAAAGCTTCAGGAGGTATGGCAGCTTATAGTAAGGTACTAGCCCGCTTATGAAACCTCTCGTTGGGCTGGGAAATGAAGGTTCATTCACACGTACCTTCCTACCCGCATAATTCCAACCCTTTATCATTATGGACACGAATTAAATAGTCAAATATTTTTGACTATTTATTTTTGCACGCGTTTTTTTGCGACAAGAAATTTTGCATAAACATTTTTTGCATCACAAAATATTGCACATTTATTTCGGCGTGTGTTGTTTCTTTGCTATCAAAAATAAATGTACAAGTATTTGTGATACAAACATTTGTAATGCAAAAAATTTTGATGCAAAAAATTTTTGTGTAGGCTAACAATTTTTGTTTATTTATTTTTGCAACGGTTTATTCTGCGGCATACATTTTTGTATATTTAATTAAAATAACTATTTAATTAAATATGCAAAAAAACGTTGCACAAATTAGGGTACACAAGCGGTGCCCCATATAAAGCGCTACGTTTATTGCAACTACGTTTATTGCAACTACAAAAAGAAAGATAGAATTTACTCAATATCAAATCTTTCATTTTACTTGCTGTATTTCGCCGAAGCATGCAACGAGTTTGCAGGGCCCATATCTGCGTCATTGCGCCCGGGCAACACTGCTCCTTTCAAGGAAATGTGGCAGTGATGGCTAGCCATTGGCAAAGATGTGTTCAATTTGATCGGCCCGAGAAACGAATTTCAAACCTCCCGCTTCAGAGACGAACGCGTTACCGCTCTTGATTTGATTTGGAAAAGAAAGGTAGATTTACTCAATTGTGACGTTACGCTGGGAGCAATTAGGCATTGCGTTGTAGCTTAACTATTACGTCAAATATTTATGCTAAGCTGTTGCTTCTCGGTACTTTCTTTCCATGCTGGTTCACCCCCTATTCATTCCTCTTTTTTGGTTCACCGTTACAAAAATATCTTGCACTCTTTAAGAACCACTGGTTTAGGAACACTAAATCCAATTTTCGGAACGATTACTCGTGTGTAACATTGCATCATTATTGTTTTGTTTATTTCAGTGACCAAAACCAATTGCAATAGTTGCTCGCTTCGCAATCGAAGATGTATGGAATTAAGAAATGGGCTTCGTGGTTGCTGTGATAGCAAGTGTGCTGGTGGCTGCTTTGCTCCGGCAGATGCATCAGCATGCTACGTAAGTAGTCTTTCAGTGGTCTTCTAATTAATTTAAGTTGCTAAAAGGAGTGACTTATTTCACTAAAAATTTTTTAATTAAAAACAATAAAACGGCAACGAGGAACAATCTTCCACGTAATTTTTATTTACTTTTTTAGGGGTTTAGATTAGGGGTTAAGTTAGGGTTTAGGTTAGGGTTAAGTTTGGGTTTAATTAAGAGTAAGAGTTTGAGATAAATATGGATCTAAATTAATAAAAGGTAGATAAAAATTTTCGGTGAAATAGTATCTTCCTTTACTGTATGCCACTTTTAAAGAACTTTAATAATTTTTTTATTCTAAAAGACGGGATCTCTAGAAGTATCTGCTCCACGAATGCAAAGCTTTTAAGCAATACCTTGAAACAAAGCATTTTATTCGATATGTATTATGCATCTTACAGTGCTGTAGCATTGACAGTTAAATCATTGGGCATGGAATAATGGGATGTATTGAGTTTATTGCACATCACATAAATTTTTACTTTAAATTAACTTGCCTTTGAGTCTAATTCATTTGCAAATTACTCCAGAAAATTTGAAGTTGCTAAGATAAGAGAAACTTATCCAATTTTGAGGTTTTCCAAAGTCACTTTCCGAAATATGAGCATTTTGACCCATTTTTAACTTAAATGACGTCATAAAACGTTTTGCGGAGTAGCTATTTTGACTTGGACATTTCGTGACTCACTATCAAAAAATCAACCTATGTACGAAATTTAAACCGCTTATGACGCCATTGAAAAATGACGTCATTTTTCGAAAATATGTCTCTGGCGTCACTCGGATGGCGCAATCAATTCAAAACCAATTTTTCTAAAAATTTTGGTTGGACAAAAGCCGCATACTCAATTTGGTGTTTGCATGAATTTGGTTGAGGAGTTAGATAAGAGGGCTTTTGCCCGCCCCTCCCCTGTAAAATGTGTTGGCTAAATATAACCCGTGTAAATAAGGTTAAATACAGTAGTCTTCTAATCCAACGAAAAAGTTTAACAATCATAGAAATAAAGAAAAGTAGAACAAAAGTAATGCGCATCCGATAAACAATTTTTTGTATTTAAAAAAATACTTGTATATATCAACAGGCCTGTGATACGCTAAATGTTGACGGAAGGTGCGTTGACTCATGTCCAACTGGACAAAGTTGGAATCAAAACTTCAACACCACGAAACAATATCAGTTGAAAAATGATTGTGTTAGTCAATGTCCGGGTATGATATTTGGATTTTTTTTTACATGCACGGTCTAGAAATTTATAACAATATTTTACTGTAGCTTTACAGAGTAGTTATAGTTGCTAGCTGAATAACTTGGTTTTGTGATTTGTTAATTTAAAAATACCTTTGTTAAGAATTGTTTATTTTATTTAAGTTGCTGCGCGAAACATAAATAAACTTTTTTTTATGTACTTAGTAAAGTTGTATAACTTGTAATTTTAATTTCATGCTAGTTAGCAGTTAGCCAACAAACTTAATGGCAAGTAAATAATATACTGTATATTTGAAAAGCTTATTAGAGGTACAGAATTTCAAAATAGCTTTTAATAGCGTCGGAGCTATTCTTTGGAGCTGTCGTTGGAGCTATCATTGAAAATGACAGCTCCGACACCATTAAAAACTATTTTTAATAATATACATTTTAAATTCATTTCGGAAAAAATTGATTTCGGGGTTTTCCAACCACTATCCCTTTCTTTCTCCACAATTTTTACACCTCCACAATATTAGTCAACTTTTATCTACCTGCCAAGTTTCAAAACTTCAATTTCTTAGGTCATGCAAAATTTTTAAAAAAGTTTCCACCGATAACTTGTTTTTTTTTTTTTTTCAGATAACTTTCCGCGAAACGGTCGCTTCTGTCAAACTTACTGCCCCGAAAACATGTTTGACTTTGAAGGCAACGTTTGTGAAGATTGTAATGACAGATGCAACTCCAGTAAGTGCTGGCAAACTTGTGTTTAACCTATTCGACCAAAGTATGCATAGCAAGTTCTAAAAACCTTCAACCGAAAAATGTCATCGATTAGTAATTCTCCTTATCTCAGATATCCCACATATTCATGTAAATGTTGTTAATCAGTTCTCGTGACCGGCGTTTAATAGCGTTATGACGGCTTCCAAAACAAATCACTAAAATCAAAAAGTGGTTGAGAATTTGGAATTTTGTTCACAAGTCCTTAGGCAATTACTGCTTCCACACGCAAGCCTGGCTTATGATCACTTTCAAACGTTATGTACTGTAAAACTTATTCCTGTACTGATAATTGTAGAAAGCGATAATCTACATGCAGCAGTGTACAAGTGATGATATTTAGTTGTTTTCCTTCTTCTAGCTTCAAGGTTACCAGCGCGGAAGCCTAGGGAAGAGCCACCAGAACGGCGACTACTTAAAACAAGCAATGCGAAAAAGTTTAATTGTGTTAAGTAGTCGCCTTTCTGGTGGCTCTTCCCTACTTCCACGCTGGAAGCCTTTAGGCCAGAAGGCACGCAAAACGATTAAACATTAAAACTCTGGCTTGCAAACGTCAAAACATCACAATTAAATTATTATCTACTTCATAGTGATGATATTGTTGATTCCATCGACTAGTAAATCTCAACCAGGGTGTCATTTTCTTTTCCTTGGGGTGCCGCGAGCTATTTGAGATTTGCACAGAGCTGGACACCGCTGTTTCGAGCTTTTAGCTCTCATCGGCAGCCCTCAGCTATCTTTTTCAAAGGTATTCCCAGCTGAACAAACATCTTGGCCTAACTGGCAAACCTTATGGGCTTGCACAGAGGCAGATCATTAGTAGGGAATAAACGATTTTGCACTTGTGGTACTTCAAAATCTATTTGAGATTATTACTTGAGCTGCAAATTTGACATTACTCTGTCAACACTATGTTTTGGGGGCCAAAAACTTCCGGCGTAGTCATTGTTTTTTTTGAATCAAAAGGAATACAAGCGAGAGAATTTTTTAAATTGTTGTTAAAATTAATATTTGTTAAAGAAGTCCCATATATTGCCTAGTGGCTGTGGGCGCTTGGTTATAACATTGAGTTTAAACTAATCTGGCACTCTAAAGCAACGTTTCGTGTAATCTTGTCCACTTGCCTGGAGTGTTTTATTTGATTTCGAAATTGGTCGTAAGATGAACTGCATTTGATGTAATGGTTTTTATTAGGTTCGAAGGAGGCCAGAATGTCCCGCAAAATTGCTTTGCTTTTCGCAAGGGTGACGACCGAAACTCAAAAAACGTTGAGAATCACTGCTTTAGGTTGTAGCTTAAAGCAGTAAAGCACACTGTATTAACAAAATAATTATTCATAGTTCAGCAAACCACCTTGGAGAACCGTTATTGTACGTGTTGAGACCTATTACGTTTTATTTCTTCAGTTTGTCCAGGCCTGGGTGTAAAAGGCACACCGTTTGAAAACGACACAGTCATAAATTCAATTAACATCAAGTACTTCAATAAAAACTGTACAATTATCAAAGGATCGTTGCAATTTTCAAAAGTGGGCTTTCAAGGGTAAGTAAGTCAATTACCGCAAAAAAGTGCTTCTAACATCATTTTTTTAAAAGTATAATGAAATAAAATAATTAGGCTTATTAGCCAACTCTGAAAAACTGCAGGTATTGATAGAAAGATTTTCCGTCTTTAGTCATATTTCTCACGACTCGAATCTCTCAAAGAAAGTTGTCTATAAAGTCATGTGTAAGTGTTTTTTGTTGCAACCCAAACAAAGAGCTCGATGACGCTAGGTCAGAGCCTGTTAACAACAACAAAACATCTCTAAAATCATTAAAATAATTCCCCCAACAGGCTGTTTCGCCGCTAGGCTCCTCAGGGGGTGGTGGCAAATCTAAAAAGTAAACTAACTTTTTTATTGTCGAGACACAACTTAAAGTTTACTTTTAGATTTGCCACCACCCCCATGAGAAACCTAACTGCAAAATAGCCTGGTGGGGGCATTATTTTAATGGTTTTAGATGTGTTTTTTATTGTTAATGTCAAATATATATATATATATTTTTTTTTTTTTTTTTCGAAAGGAGTTTATTCCAATTGCTTATAAGTTTTAAACTCAAAATTTGACAAATTCCTTAACAGTTTATTTGATAGTTTTTTTGCTTTGCTCGAGCTGAGCCGAGCGTAGCTGGATTTACTGGTAGTGTATTCTTTTATAATATCATTACATTTCAACTCTGTTTAGCTTATTGCAGCAACTGAAACGAGATGAACGGAGTTAAGTAGAAAATTAAGAGTATAAATCAACTTTAGTTATATGCAGCAACGCTTAACTTGAGAAAGAGCAATATACCCTGTTACACTTCATTTTGTTTTTTATTAACACCAGTAAATTTTGTGTCGAGGCTTGCGTTCCTAAATTTTCACAAATTTCCAGCCTCACCGTTCTTAACTTTATTGGGTAATAAATTGACACAAATCTATTATTCTTGCTTAGTTAAAAGTTAGTTTTGTTTGGCAATAGATCATGATTGCTGTAGAACAGATCAACAGTGGCAATATAGAATTGGCTCAGAAAACTCTATTGATTCCTTACAAATGCATTGTTCTAAACCGTGTTCTTATTATTTTTGTCGTGCTGAGGCTGGCATTGTGCTTAATTTGTTCTTAAATTTAAGGCAACATGGGCCTCGGGTTTTCATTATTGTTTTTATCAAAAAAAAGTGTAATAGAAACCAGGGATGTGGAAGCAGTCAAATTTTTAATGCTTTCGCTTCCAGCTCCTCTTGAAGTTTTATGCTTCCGAAATCGCTTCCGCTTCCTCATCTTTGGAATTTTTTGCTTCCGCTTCCAGCTCTGGATAGAATTAGTTGCTTCCGAGTTCCCTTACGCTTCCAGTCTCTTTCATCAAAGTGCTTCCGTTTCCGCTTCCACAAAAACTTAATTGCTTCCACCGCTTCCAGCTTCCGCTTCCACATCCCTGTTTGTAACAGCTGCGACTGGCTAAGTACAAGGTTTCATAAACTACAGATGACACTACTAGGCTTACTTGGCAGTGCCACTTGCCACCAAGTGCAGCAGCCACAGCAAACTAAGAAGGAGCCTACCATAACCACATCGTGGCCACTGATGGCCACAGTAAAACCTCGAAATCTGATGCCATGGTAGTATTGGTGGTATATATCACTTATATTACACCCATGATCTCTCACAAAGACGGTGTGCTCATGGCTCTTTATTATTTACGATAATTTAAGGCAGCACAAGCGTTAAAAATTATGGCAGTGACTAAAGTGGAAATTATGCACAGATTGTTATATACCTAGAAATAATATTATTATTGTTACATGTTACCTCAACATTACTGTTGTAGCCAGTTTGAAAATCCGGAAGCGCCTGATTTTGAAAAAATTGCTTCTGCTTCAGCTCCTTTTCAACACTTTCGCTTCCGAGTTCACTTCGGCTTCCAACTTCTTTTGTTAAAGCGCTTCCGCTTCCACAAAAAATTAACCGCTTCCGCATCCCTGATTGTACATTAGAAACTTTTTATTGCAAGCAAGTTGGCGAAAACTCAGATAGTCAAAGTCCTTTTTGAATGTTTTAAAAATGAAGCTTATCGGAGTGCGTTCATTGGGATAAAACATATTAGAAATAACGTTCCCGATGCAGAATTTTTTTATTAAAGTTAACATTTGCTCCCCAATCCGGAGATCATCATCAGAACAGTAACAATTGTGGTTTGCACGAATCAAAATGTAACTAGTCGGAAAAACATCAAGAAACCTGGAATAATGTACTCTATGACGTGACAAACAAAAAGTATTCAACACTGGTTATTACCACATGCAATGTCACAGAAAAATTATTACATCTGCCGAAAGTATGACATCATTTATTATACGTGCAGCCTATCAAAGTCAACTATACTAAACGTCGCACAGCGAAGAGTTTTTTCATCAATTAAAGAGCCTCTTAGGTAAATGTTTTAAACAGAATTGGTCGAGCTAACATGACCGCTGTTTATGGTATGCTTAGCGATTAATTTTCATTCTTAATGTTTTTTGATAGGCTACGCGAAATATATAATATTTCTGGCATGATTGCATTAAGTGTCATCGAGTACTTTAACTGGTTTAACGACCCCAATGCTAACATTAATAATACTTTTGGCAGATGTTATAATTTTTCTGTGATATTGCTTGTGGTAATAACGAATATTGCATATTTTTTGTTTGTCATGTCACAAGAGTGTATTCCTGGTTTCTTGGTGTTTTCCTGCTAGTTTTATGTTGATTTTTGCAAACTGCAACTTAAAAAAAATGTAATGACAATTACAATTGCTATTTTGGTGATATTCCCTGGAGGAGCAAAACTGTTAACTTTAATAAAAAATATCACGTCGGAGAACGTTGTTTGAAATGTCCTCTTTGAATGTTGCAGTATATTCAGGGTTTATACGGTCAGGGAAAATCAGGGGAAAACATATCTTTTTCGAGATGGTCAGGGAAAGTCAGGGAAAGTCAGAGAATTCAACGAAAAAGTCAGGGAAAAGTTGGAAAAAGTCAGGGAGATTTTTTTGGAAAGTTCTTATCTCCTATGAATCAAGATCCATTGTTTTTTAAGATACAATCAATCTTTTTTAAGATACAATTACGACAGGACCAGTAGCGTAGCCAGGGGGGGGGGCGGGGGGGCTATAGCCCCCCCCCATTGGCCTGCCGACCAAAATGCAGAAGAGGAAAAATACCACGTTTTTAGCACTTCTAAGACTCTCTTTTGCACTGGATCAGACTAAAAAATCATTTAAAGCATAGTTTGAAACGTTCATTTGGGGGGGGGGCTAATAGACTGCCGACCAAAATGCTGAATAGGGAAATACCACGTTTTTAGCATTTTAAGACTGTCTTTTGCACTGGATTAGACTATTTTGAAACGTTTATTTAGGGGGGGGGCTAATGAACTGCCGACCAAAATGCAGAATTAGAAAAATACCACGTTTTTAGCAGTAGCGTAGCCAGGGGGGGCGGGGGGCTATAGCCCCCCCATTGACATGTCGACCAAAAAGCAGAATGGGAAAAACACTACATTTTTAGCACTTTGAGACTGTTTTATGCACTGGAGTGGACTAGATAGTGATTTAAAACATCTTTTGAAACATATGTCCAGGGGGGGGGGGCTAATTTGGCAAAAATAAAACCAACAAATAAATGAAGCCTTTGATAAATGGTAAGAAATAAGCAATCAAATTTGATCGCAAGTGTAAAAATGCTGAACATAGGTGTCATCAACAAATATACTATAAACTAAGGAATAGGGGGGGGGCTATTCAGTATTTGTTAATTACCAATCATTTCTCTCAAATCTCTTTTCATTAGTCCCCCCCACTTATTTTTCTCTATAAACTGTATACGAAATAGATTACTCCGGGTGAGTTTTATTGAAGTATTCGATTTTATAATTTTACCAGCATCTAAACAAGAGAACTAACATTTTACCATTAGCCACCTCCCAAATAGCCCATTTATGCCAGCAGTTTAATCTTGTTTGCACTGCCAATTTCTAAGCCACGTTTTAAAAGCATTATTTTTTAATCAAAATAGCCCTAAAATGAAGTTATTTTTGCAAAAAAATGCAAAATTTTCGAGCGCTGGGGGCTCCGCCCCCAGACCCCCGTGCCTCCGGCGGCTGGGGGCTTTGCCCCCAAACCCCCAGCCTCCGGCAGCTGGGGGCTTCGCCCCCAGACCTCCATTGGCCTCCGGCGGCTGGGAGTTCCGCCCCCAGACCCCCCAAACAGCCCCCCCCATTGCGAATTTCTGGCTACGCGCCTGGACAGGACACCTGTGAAATTCTTATTTCTGCTGCTGAATTGATGTTTCTGTGTATGTATGCATTAGGTGTGCATAGTTCTTTTTGCTGCTGGTTGATATTATACTGTTCGTTAATATTCTGAAAGTCAGGGAAAAAGTATGTTTTGCAGGATTGGGTCAGGGAAAAACATAGGGATTTTTAAACGAAAGTCAGGGAAAACAGGTGCGATTTTGACGAAAGTCAGGGGAATATGTCAGAAAATTTCCGTATAAACCCTGATATTAAAGTGCTAGAGTATTAACATTTACTGATCTTCATCAAAACAAAATTTATTTTCAGCGATCGATTCTGCCGCGTAAATCCAATAGACCTTGATGATTTCCAACGGTTTGAAAATGTTCGTGAAATTACGGGATATCTTTCAATTGAAGGGTGGAAAGGAGTGGACCTGTGTTTTTTTAAGTAAGAATGGGTTTACCTGGAATTTTTGAATAAAGAAAATAAGGTGAAACTCAATATGGTTTGACAAAGAATAATGTAATTGGCTCATTTTCAGTCGTTTTCCACCAAAATTTTTATCTCCAGAATTGTAACTGCAAATACATGTTTACTCTTCAAGTTGCCTTAGACAGGAAACAGCGAAAAAAGCCTTTCCGTTTTCAAGTCAAGCTGCCACCTGCCCACCTTTCTACTATACGCATGGTGGAGGCTTCACACTATTCTTTTTTATTGCCAAACGTCAAGCAGGGAAGCTGTGAATACCGATTTTTATAGGCTTTAGTTTGACCCGACCAGTAATCAATCTTTAATTGACACTGAAACCGGTAGTAAAAGATGCCGAAATTTCAGGTTAAGAAGCGCATTGATCAAACAGCCTAAATTTTAGAGGAGTCAGAACTCCAGGGTCGAATGATATTTTTTTCCATCTCAGGTCTTTTTGGTAACAATATTTTACTCTACTTGGTTCGCACTTGAAGTTCTAAGGATACTGAGGACTTATAGTATAAACTAAAATTATTATAATACGATGTATTTAAATGATATGGATTGTATTCAAGGTTTCTAATATAAATGATATGAATTATAGTATATCATAACATAACACAGTACACGCCAAAAATTAAAATTTAATACCCTGCAGTCTGTTTCAGCCGTAATCGGAATCATCAGGGGTATCTGCCAAAAGTAACACAGAGTTTAAAATCTAAAATTTAAAATCTAATAACTTTTGTGTGTTGTGCTAACGAGTGTATGTTTCTACCAGCAGTCATGGTTTTGTATCAAGTTAGCCTTTTTATGAAGTCATACTAGCTTTGTTTTCTCAGTTCCGGTGCTGAGACTTAGGTTCGGTTCCCTAGTAGCTTAGACTGTTCGAGTTAAGAAGATCCAGGTTGAATTTTCTCCGCTAGCTGGCCTTACTTTTGGCCGCTCAGGAGCCGGATATGTCTTCGATACCGGAACAAGGAACAATTTTAATTTTTTAATTATTAGGTTATAAATTTTAGATTTTAAACTTTGCGTTACTTTTGAAAGCTAACGCTGATGATCTCGATTACTAGTGAAACAGACTGTAGGATTTTAAATTTTAATTTTTGACGTGTACTGTGTTATGTTATTTGCTCTGGCCTACGCTGTCGAGCACTTTTTTGAATCGGTTGAATTCAAACTCCACTCATCTGAATTATAATATAGACTGATTTTAAATATACCGTATTTGCTCGTTTTGTAGCCCGGGCCCATATTTTTTCAACTAAACTCATTACCGGGCCCTTATTCAAGCACGGGTGCTTGTTATTTTCAAAGTAAAATTACCGGTTTACACAAAAATTACGGTATCTTTGAAGACAAATGTTTCACGACATTAATCCTTTTTCCATGTCAGTTTATTCACGTCAAACACAAGTTATTCACGTCTTAAGAGTAATTCCCTCATATTACCCGTAGTTTATATTATTAACAAGAAACAACAAATCATAAGGCGTGAGTGTTATCTACCAGCGCTTAAAATTCAACAGCGTTGTGACAAAAGTGCTTCTTATTTCCTATTGTTCTCTACCACTCAAAAATCAGCTTTTACATCGGGCGGGTATTCAAGCACGGGCCCTTATTTATTTTTATGTTCTGTTCACACGGACGGTTATTCAAATGGGCCCTTAATCAAGATCGGGCGGTAAAACGAGCATATACGGTAGGCTAAATAGTAATGAGTTTATATTACTTAATAAAATAATCTCTTTGATTGGCAAGGTTTCATGGTACAAATCTGGCATTTTTTTAGCATATGCCCAGTAGTAAGCGGGCATTGAAACTAAGAACAGGAACTGAAAAGGGTACATGTAAAGAAGCTAAGCGCCTACTGCACTCTTTTTTTGATAAGAACCAATAAATTTTGAGTTGAGGATGGCTGTTCTTAATTTTTTGCCAATTTTCAGCCTCGTTTGTTTTTAAATTTTGAGAACATTGACGTCAATCTTAGCGACCATGTTGGTAATTTTTTTTAATTGGCAATTCTTTTTTTGTTGGAGTGAAAATATTTTTGCTGCTTTTGCACCATATCAAAATTGCTAGTTCGAAAAGAGTTTTTTTCAACTAAACAGACTGCCTAAAATTTTCTCAATTGTCTGTACAGTACACACTTTTCAATCTTGGAATCGTTGCAATTTTGCTTGCAAATACTGAAAAATCACTAAAATTCTATCGTTTTTTAAGTCCGTATACAGAATTTCGAAATTTTATCCTTTTTCGTTTGTTCTTAATTTTTGTGTTGCTGCTAAAGCTGGGATTGTTCGTAAATTTTGAAAAAAATGACCCTCGTGTTCTACAAGTAATAAGATTGTTCTTATAAATAAAAGAGTGTATTGCTTATACCGGTATGACGCTCTGTGGCACTATATATCACCATAATACTAGTATTTTGCTCGGTTTAGAAACTTACACCGAATTCGAGGCAAACAACTCTTCCAAGATGCATACGCTTTGTCTATAATTGGAAGCGATAACAGCGCGAGCAAACTCCGGTCACTTTGCCTTCATTCTTTACAACAAATAGATCGAGGTATTAAATCTTTTAACGTCTATTGCGGTAGATTTTTTCTTCAAACTTCACAATCATGCTTTTCACAGCAAATTACCATAGCACTAAAACATTAGAAAATTAAGAAATAACATTAAAATCCTACAAAGCCCAACAGTCGGTTTCCTCCTTAAAATGCGATGATCTTATTCAAATTAAGATTTACCCGTTATGATCCTGTTCACAAATGAAATAGACTGCTGGATCTTATCACATTTTAAGGTATAATTTGTTTAATGTTTTATGCTGTGGCAATCTGCCGTGTTGTTGGACTCTAATCTTTCGTTATGGATTCCTTTTGAAACGCTGACATCCAACCACAGATTAGTTATGCCGTTCTATAAACCGGGACCAGCATGGTATGGTCGCATAAATACAATATACAATGGTTAACGTATATGAAATTCCTGATTGTTTTTTAATGTAAGCAATTGGAAAAAAAAAAGAAAAACTAGAAAACCATTGAAAATGACCTGAAACCGAAATGCGGTTGAAATAAAATAAAAACTCCTACATTTTTCCTGTCGATGTTTTTTTTTTTTAATCTTTTGACGTCGTTGCTGTTACCTCTTCGAGTTATGACTAAAATTTATCTGTCACGTTGGTTTTTGAGTATAAACAAAGTACAAAAGGCTTACATAATTAATTTTTTCTCTACCTTTCTTTAAAATATAATCACTGTTTAGGCTTTGGATTACTGCTAGTAGTGACAAAATTTTGGTGCTTTTGTGCAGTGAAATGTAGAAAATTTAAGTTTGTTGAGCTTTTCAAAAACTAAGTTCAATCCTCTGCATTTTGAAATATGAACATACGTAGCAAGCCATGATGCAAAGTTTTTCACTTTTAATGATAGCTAAGATTTTTTTATCGATCTTTATAACGCCACAGGAGTTGTTCAAATTCTCAGTCAAAGATCTCTCTGTTATGCCGACCAAAGCTATTGGGATAATATCGTCGTGAATGATCTTGAAAGACCATTTTATCTTCAAGTTAAGCAACCAGAGAAATGTGGTAAGCAATACATCTTCAAGTTAAATAATATCAGTGTTGGACAAGTTAATGAAAAACGTTACCTTCGTTGAGAGTTAATTTGCTAAGAATTTTCAAGCAATTGTTTAACTAAGTTAAAGTTAAATAGTTGACTGAAAAACAAAAGTAACGCAAGTTAAACTTAAAAAAAAATTCAATATTAACCTGCAGTTAACGCCTAATACAATAATTCCATTTCCATACGAGATAAAAATTGCTCATTCTGATTTCTATTGCAATGGTATTTACTATTCTAACAAAAATAGACAGAGTGGAAGCCTTTTTTTGTTGTATTTTTTTTATTTCTATTATTATGTCATTAGGACGCATGGTGTAGCCTAAAAATTTAATGGATTTACGTAAACATTGAAGTAGTTTAACGAAAGTTATAGTTAATAAGTTAATTCACAAAAGCTTTTTAACTTTTTAACTCGTTAATGAAAAACTTAACTTCGTTATTAGCGAATTAACGAGTTAATGTCCAACACTGAATTATATTATACATTACTGTAACTAACACAACAAAAAAAGATTACTCCATGATATAGAAAACATATCATTTTAAAGACAGGTTTGGTTAAAACGGTAAAAATAATTATATTGTCGATCTTCTACCAAACTGATTGAATGATATTTCCTCTAAATATTACTTTGAATGATTGAAATTAAACCTCTATAAAATAAACTGTCGTTTAATTTTGGCTCTATCATAATTATTTACGCTGTTTCTGACGGTACCCGACTGGACGAAATATAATTAAATCGAAGATTTTTTAAAACGAAATAACACAGCAATGGTAATTGTTAATTTATGTTCTTTGATTGAGCGTTTGCTACTGAAAAGGTAGACTCGAATTTGATTTCCGGTTAGATCAAACCAACGACTATAAGAATTGGTATTCATAGCTTTCCTGCTTAAATTATATCCGCAATAAAAAGGGACGGTGTGAAGCCTCCACCGTGTGTGGTAGACAAGGCGGAAGCTTGACTCGAAGACCGAAAGGTCCCTTTGTTATCTCTTGGCTACATTAACTTTGTAACTAAAGATGTAATTACATTATTATATTTTTAGCAATTAAAATAAAAAAAGAAAGAGTATTGCGATAAATTGTGCTCAGCGGAATTTTCAGTAATTACAACACTTGCATTCGCACAAAAGTGATTCGCTGCAGAAAATGTTTTAAGCAGAAATCTATGCACACAATGGTTTATAACATTACTCTATTTTTACATTTGCAGTACAGCCAAGAAACTGCTCGAAATTAGGAAACGAGAAACGAGTTGTCATTTCAGGATGGCCCTTTCGGCTGAATTGCGAAGGGAAAAATCTTTTCATTGATTCCAGTTCTCTGCAAGTAAATGCAAAATAAACCATCTAAAAGCTTTTCTCTTTATAACACTGTTTTAGACTTTCGTAAGATTTAGTTTTTGCCTTACGATATGCATCTTTTACATAAGCTTCAGCAACCTGTATAGTAAATATATCCTCACTCAAGAATCTTGATTTTTTCCTGTTTCCTGGAAAGCCGAAATCCGGAAAAATGGGAAACCCTAGTCAATATCCACAATTACATTAGCTGAAAAAACAGAGAAGATTGAAAAATTAAGTTTCATTAGTTTTGCAGCAAAAATCTAAAATTGTAAATTGGTTTAGTCAATGTCATGCATAAATGTTTTTTTGTTTTTTTCATTACAAGTTTATTTATCTTTTCACTTATACATTTTGATCATTACTGAACTTGTTTGTTTCAGTGTTACGTATCATCAAACGATTCAGAACCTGTACTTTCTTCGAAAGAATTTAAATTGAAATCATCTAAAACGTTCGACGTCTTTTGGGTACGTTTTTTATAATAGCCAGGGCAGTAAATTTTTTATCTATTACCAATTTGTTACAAAAAGACAGTCAATATTGCGAGTTTGAAGATTTAATTTCTTTTCTGTAATTATCAAAACTCTAGATTAAGCAAGCTGCTTACAATTGTAAAATGTTACTCTGCTTACAAACAAAGTTGATCATTACCAACACAAAGTGCTGTAAGCTTGAACTGTCTCCGAAAGAAGTTGACAACTGAACTGCTAGAGAAGCATTTTTCATCCCACAAACCAGACTAGAAAACTTCATGG
This sequence comes from Trididemnum nubilum, assembly GCA_963965965.1. Classification (NCBI taxonomy): domain Eukaryota; kingdom Metazoa; phylum Chordata; class Ascidiacea; order Aplousobranchia; family Didemnidae; genus Trididemnum; species Trididemnum nubilum. Next base: position 25,333,550 of record OZ014483.1, read on the forward strand.
TCCATTTACTGGATGCCCCTCATTACTTCCTTTATCCCACAATTTGTTTTAAAACATACTCCAACCTAATCGAGGACTGAAGGAAAATCAATTGGGGCATTTAAAGTCAAGCAATTGCATTGGATTAGATTAAATTTGCATTGACTTCAGTCTTGGTGAACCAGCCATTTTGGATATATCAAATACGACGTAAAGGCTAGGGCTTCTACAATCATAATTTTCATTGGCAACCTTGAGGTTGATAACATCGGCAACGCCATCTCGGTTCTCTTTTAAGGCAACAGCGCTATTAGGCTAAGCCACAAAGGTTTTTAACTATACATGTCAGTTAGGTTAATACTTGGGACATTGTTTCACAAAATGAACAGTGATATTTAATGACAATACGACAATAAATGAATTTGAGCCGTCGCGACAAAACACCGTCGCAACAAGACGCCGTCGCAATAAAACGCCGTCGCAATAAAACGCCGTCGCGACAAAACGCGTCGCGACGGCTCATATCCATTTATTGTCATATTGTCATTAAATCAGTATTCATTTTGTGAAACAATGTCCCGAGTGCTCTTGTCCTGAACCCCCTAAACTGAATTTGATTTAAGCTCACCAAGGTAATGGTTTGAGCACTCTCGGTTTAGGATCCTTGTCTTTCTCAAAATTTTAAGTTAGGTTAATGTATAGGCCTCTGTGGACCATTGAAACATCTGGGTTGCCAGAAAAATTAAGATTAGGAAAGCCCCTATGTAGTGTTTTTAAAGTAGAATACGAGGATCTCTGGATCGGCATGTGTGAAGAAGGATGGAGTCAGTGCCAATGTAATCTAATACGATTCCCCTAACTTCGTATACTCCCACTGGCTTTGCCTTCAGTCCTTGTTTAAAAACAGTGTTTTTGCTACAATCACATTATGCCATAGCAGCATCTACCTCTCGTGAGAAGAATTATAAACAAAATTGGAAGTTTCAAACCCATGTCCACAGCGACCAGTCAATTATATAGCCCACAACTGTGATTAATCAGGTTCTAAAGTTTTTTCACTGTACTTCTAAATAATGCATAATTTGCGTTATTCTGCACTGCTTTAGGTTTTAGGAAATATACTCGGATTCAGCAATTGATCTTAATAGCAAGTCATTTGTGGAGTCTCGTAGATAATTTTCTTCTCTTTATCATGCTATAAAACAGTAACTAACACTTTTTGAAGAGCGATAAAAGCGTTTTAACTTTTTTTCGTTGATAAAATCGAGCACGATTAAACAGATTTTTTCTAACTCTTCAGGCTCATAGCGATGGCCGTTGTTGGAATACAAAAGTTTCTGTAGAAGTTTTGCCTCTTTCGAATGGCTCTACTTTTGACAACATTAACCACGCCATTCAAAACAACATCAATGCGGTGTATCTGACAAAAGAAATAGGCGATTCAATCATATTTAATTGTATTCCGCGTGAGTAATTTTTTATTCTAAAATTTCGTTGGTTGTTATCGTATATTGTGCGTTTTCAAACCATTTTCTGATGGCTTTGGTTTGTTTTCTTCAATGTTTAAGGATGCGGAGGACATGTGCTGTTAATTTTGATGTTGAAGTTGAAAAACCACATAATTGAAACAACAAAACGCGGTCAATTTAATTGTGATTACAGTGAACATATACCACTTTAAATTTTAAGAACTATCTAAAACCCGACAGACTGTTTCACCTATGAAAGGATTATCAGGGGTCTAAAAACAAAAAAATACGCTGAAATAAAACCATACGTATGGTTTTATTTCAGCGTATGTTTTTATTTTAGCGTATGTTTTTGTTTTTAGACCCCTGATGATCGTTTCATAGGTGAAACAGTCAGTCGGGTTATAGATAGTTCGTCAAGCAGGGAATCTTCGAATACCATTTTTTTAAGCTTAAGGCTTGACCCGACCAGGAAATAAGAATCGAGCTCGAGTCTACAGTTTCAGTAGCCTGAACGGTTAAATAAAACGCTTCAAAATGAAACTTCGGAACACTTTGGTTTATGGTTATTGAATAATCAAGCACCATTTATTTATTTCTTTGTTCATTATTTTTCGCAGTAAATAAACAAAGAAAATAAAATTAATGGCATGTTACAACTTGAACTGGCAAAACATAAAACTAGCAAATAAGTCCGTTGAATCACAATACTGCTCGGCAAGATGAGTCAGTCACATGATTCCAAAACTACTAAAACACGTGGATATGAAAAGTGTGCCATTACAAGTATCTTGGCAATAGCCAAACAAACTAAAAAACGAAACGGGAGTTCGTTCCCCTGCCGTAAAACCAATATTACACCTCTTTTGAAAATGAAAACTACATCGACTTGCCTGAAACTAATTTTGATTTCAGCTGTTAATGATGAGGGTGAATTTTCTAATTATCTTGCACTGCCGCCCAACTATAGCGCCACCTGGTGGAGTACTCTCCGGTTCCGCAACGGGTCGCTTTCAAGTAAAACTGCGTCAAACTACACAGAGTTTGCAATGAGCTATGTCAATACTAAAGTGATTTCTTATCCTTCAAGCCCTCATAGCATTGAAGTAAGTCGGCTACAAACAACATAGATTTTGTTTGATGAGGAATGCAAGTAAATTCAATGGGCTTCTAAATTTAGTGTTACTAGATTCTATTTGCGCTTAATTTGTTTTTCTGTGCATTTTGTGAACTGCATTTTACTTGTTCACCGACTATTTTTTTTTGTAGAATGCAAAATAAAGTATCTGTTCTGTGTTCTGTTCTTGACCGAACTGCGTCACAAATATCTTACTTTAAGCACATCATTGTGTCCACCAACTTGTAATACTAAAATCTTTGCTAAGATCACTACAGCCTATATTTTCAAGCGCTTCATTTTAATTATTTTCTAACTCACGTCTGTTATGGTTCAAACTAATCAGTGCAAGACTGAACTTACAACTCAAAACAATATTCAGCAATGCATCACAATGACTATAACAAGGTAAGTTTAATGTTGACAAAATCGTCGCAATTCGGTCAAAATTAGGTAGCCTACTCTACAATGTGTTTGAAGCGGAATATCTGTAGAAGAATAAGTTGAGTCAGGAAGGAGTAAATACAACCTAATCTAATACTGTTGCTCTAAAATTAGAAATCCCATTTGACTATGGTTTTTATTTGTTTTAATTAAAGGGTTTGAAGCACCCAGCCAATTCCAGTAGTTAATATTGCTAAAATTGAAACATAAATTTTAAGATTTTTTGTTCTCATTTTGGGGCTGCGGTTACAAACATATTCAACTAATAAAAAAAAAGATATCCCCTAAAAAGTTTTCGGAAACCCTGAGTTTGTTTTACAGCGTGAATTTCCAGAAAAAAGGAGGGCTTTACCAAAATTAGATAGGTTATGAAATGCTACTGGAAGGGTAAAAGTTATTTAGTCTCTCTATTTTATTGGAAGTTTAGGCTGAGAAAACAGATTCAAGGTTTCCAAAAACTTTTAACGTGAGATATCTCTTTGTATTAGTTGAATATCTGTGCAACCGCCGCCCTAAAATGAGAACAAAACATTTCAAAAATTAAGTTTTCGATTTTAGCTATTGTAAACTGCCGGAATTGGCTGGATGCTTCATCCCCTTTGATGCTGATTAATGTATATTTTTTCCCAATTATTTCAACTAATGCTGGTTTGCATGAGTTTTTGCCAAATTATTACCGCTGCAAGTATTTGAAAACCTTTTTTGAGACATTTTGTTTTTCATGGCCACATCATTCAGGCTGCGATTTTTAAATTCGAAATAGTAGCAACTCGATGTACTCGTAAGTTTGTTTTTTGTTTTTTTTTTGATTCTCTGAGCTACGCACTTTATATCTTGATAAGATCTCATTTCGTACGCTTGCACTTGCGATTGTATTCTAGTGGTTGTTACCCAAATTTGTAATTACTAGTGAGAATGGGGTCGCTAAAGATAACTAAGATATATTGCTGGAGTGATTCTGAAGTAGTTAGGGAAGTTATGGCAGCTTGAGTTTATATCCTCGAGTGAGGAAAGTCAAAACGAAAAACTAAATACGCTAATTGGCAAGACTTGTGCAATTATGGGAGCTTGCACTATTCGGTTGCCATGAATTTAAAATTGTCGAGAAAAGCAAGCCATCAGTTTTCAAAGCTTTTTTTGTCTTCATTTTCATTCATGGTCATGGATTTTGGGTGATAACTTTACGAAAAATCAAACGAATAGCGTTAAGGTTTGTAGCTCGGAGACTCAAAAATCTATAAAATCGAGCCACTATTTCTTCAAATTAAAAGATCTCACTTTAAATAGTACTGCCACCAATTCAAGCTTCAGCTTCGTAGCAAACGATTATTGCAAAGTTCCCATCTCTGCATTTTCCTCGCCGATTCGAGTATCGCTGTTCGCCTTTCGACTTGAACTGTAAAATCTCAATCAAAAAGTTAACCTGCTTTAATATCAATTATTTTTCCGTTTTTAAGGGTACTTTTTTGAGTGAAAGAACTTATCACGTGCAGTAAATTTCGACCACTGAAAAACATTGTCTCGACTTTTTACCCTAACTCTAACTTTTCAGCTCTAATTAGCCGCGTGCTTTTGTTGCTGGGTATTGTTGCTTACGCCTTGCTTCCTTCACTGCTGCCTAATTTCTACAATTACCCCAAATGTTTGTCGTTACAGCTTAATTTTGCAAACATTGACAATCATTTTCAGAAACTCAATATAAACTTGTTTGACCCAGCCGTATACAGTTGCGAACTTCAGTATGGCGGAGAAACAGCCTTTGTCATTCATCAGTCGTTATGCGTTGAAAGTAAGTTTTTTACATGTAGCAAAAACTTTTGTGTAAAAAATTGGATGTTTTTTCAGGCCGTTTTATGTTGACACGATCATTCTTAGCAATGAAATTGAAAACAATAAAACGTTTTTTTGATGTCGCACAAAGAAATGTACATGATCTGCACGTTACAAAGTATAGACGGTTCAAATCCGTTTGCGGCTTTGCTTTATTTCTGGTGTGCAACCGTGCATAACTTACTTTGTGTATTGTTACCAAACTTTACGGCTAACAATCAAATTTTTACTGGTTTGTTTCATGCGACACCGCAATTTCATTTGAATAAGATTAAACTTTTCGAATAGTTTTGTGGAGATCGATTGGTATCATTTCTAGCCATAATCCTGATTCTAAAACTACCGCGATCTTACAGGAACATAATCAAGGCAGGAAACTCTCCTCTAGTTATATCAATTGCTCTATTTGTTCTTGTGTTTAGTTCCGCTGATAGTTTTTCATAAAGAAGTGGCGGAGGCATAACGATCGGAATTGTGCTTAATCTAGAAAAAAAAAACAATTGCAGGGGATCTCTCATTCATGCATATGATTTTCTGATTACACCAACGCAGAGCACCCTTTTTTGGGAGTTCTGCTTGCAAGTATTTCGTCAGGCTTGCCACCTCATGAGTAGCCTGCTTGGCTGTAATAGGGAATAAACGTGAAGCGTCTTTTGCAAAAACTTAGTGGAATGTGTACTACAATTCGATTGATGTTGAAGTTGAATTTTGCAGGACCTATAGCTGTCAGTCTAGAATTGCCAGATGTCGTATGCAATCCACGCTATAGTTTTTTGGAAGGAAGTCCTGGCACCGTTGCTTGCACGGTTTTCAGCAGCAAAGCAAAAGCAGAATCTGGCCAATTGGTTGTTCAATGGATCAAAGTTAGTATTACTTATGCATTGAATTTTTTTATAAGAACCAGTAAACAGTCGCACGCAGGAGGGCAAGGGGGGACTTGCCCCTCTAGAAATTAAGATTTCAAGTATTTTTTATGTTTAAATTTGCAAAATAAGTCTAAATATATCTATCTAAACCACTGTTGTAAACGGGCCGACTAGTTCAGTTTCGAACCCGCAAATATAAGCCCGAACCCTAAAAGTAGTTTAAAGCCAGTTCATGCCCAAAAAAAACAAAAATTAAGTTAGGTCTGAAAAATTTAGCAATGCTGCCAAGTTATTTTTATTGTATTTTTATGCAACTAAGACAAAAAGTACGTCTCAGGCCCGAATGAAGCCCGAAATTTTGTCAACTTTTGGCCCGAACACGACCCGAAAAGCCCGGACCGACTTACAACTCTGATCTAAACTAAGAAACAACCTTTTGTGGATCTTTTTTGCTTGGATGCAGAGGGCTGGGGCAGGAGGAACAATATTGTCCAATTTGCGTGAATTATCACGTAGCATTTTCTTAAAAGTGAGCGTAAGCAACCCTCCAGGATAAACCTGTAAGTTGTGTGATTAAATAATCAATATCAAACGTTTCAGCATCTTTCATTGAGCTCTTATCAGGATCTAAATACAATATAGCGTTTGATATTTCAAATTTATGCCATGCTTGTATAAACAGTAAACACATAATAATTACTCCGCCTCTAAATTAATTTTGCTCAGAAACGGAAATCAAAACCAAAGTTGTAATCAATAGCATACCCAGGGAGGCTGTTTTCCCTGCATTGGCCTAAAGTGCGCGACAGAAAAATTCCACAATTTTTGCCCTTCTGAGGCAGTCTTTTGCAGTAATATGGCCTCTGAAGTGGTTCAAAGCCACTTTTAAAACATTTGTTATTACTTTGTCTCGTTTTTTTTGTTTTTTCTTTGGGGGGGGGGAGGGCGGGTATTAACTTATTTGTCAAAAATACAGATAATTAATCGATAAAAACTCTGAAACATGGCTAAAAATAAACAGTCAAAATTGATCGCTTATTGCAAAATGCTTAACGTTAGTTTTATAAAAAATAGAATATAGGGGGAGGGCTATTCAAAATTGAAAGTATGTAATTACAACGAGTTTTGGACTTGACCTGTGAGGAACGTGAGGGTTTGAAGGGGCTGAGCTATTTAATTCTTTTAAATGGTTTTCAAACTTCATCAATTTAGTCTTTCAAATGGCTCTAAAAAGATGCAAAATTTGATTCGAATAGTGTTAAAATGGCTATTTTTTTCTGATATATCACAAAATTTGCCCAGCGGTAAGGGTTTGGCCCCCAGGCCCCGGTCTGTGATATGCTTTAATTGCACCTGTTTGCTCGGCACGCTGCTCATTCGAGGCATTTTTCAAGCAAAAAATTTCAATGTTTTAGGTTTTATCTGATCTATATCAAGCACCCCCAACCCCTAAGCAAAACTCAGATTGCAGTCAGTGGCGCTACCAAAAAGGCTAAGAGAACTCAACTTTCCCCTCTCCTTATCCAAGTCACTTGAAAAACTTAACTCACATATGCTGCGTTTAAACGTGGTTTGAATTTGATCCGCAAATAAAGAAGGTTGAAAGGGCTGGGCAATTTAATAATTTCAAGTAGATTCCTAATCTCAGCAAACTTGTTCTTTCCTATGGCTTTAAAAACGTTTGAAATGTGATCCAAATGACGGTAAAATGGTTATTTTTTTCAAGAAATTGCGAAAATTGCTCAGCGACTGAGGGCTTTGCCCACAGACCCCCGTCAATAATACACTTGAATTGCATCAGTTTGCTCATCATTACGCCCAATTGCAACAGCTTTTGAACAGAATCATTTTAACTTTTGGTTCAAGTCTTTGAGCAAAATCCTGATTGCAACTATAAGGTTTTGTTTGATCCAATAGACAATGGACAAGTCGCCTGCCTCCCTTCCCTGAAAAAGATTTCTGCGGGGGCCTTTGACAGTAAATACTAAATTTTGGATTGAGGCTGGCTGTTTTCATATTTTCGCGAATTTTCAGCACTATCTGTTCCTATTATGTTCTTAAGTTTATTGAAGAATAGTGGCCCAAATTTATTCTTGCTGGGTAAAAAGCAGTCGTTTCTTATCCATCACAATTACCATTAGACAAACTAACAACAGGAACATGTAGAACAGGCCAAGAAAACTCTGCTGGTTCCTTACCAATGCGTTGCAGTAGAGCCAGTTTGTTAAATTATTTTGTGCGGCTGAGGCTGCCATTGTTCGTTATTTGTTCTTAAATTTTAAATGAGCATCATGTTTTTTTGAAATTGTTCTTATTACGAAGAAGTGTAGCTGCTAATCAATGGGTTTGTCATTTAGAACCGATAACAACTAAAGCATATCTTGATCCTGTAGTTGTGTCCAAAAATGGCAGTACGGTACGAAATGCCTCAATTTTTGCTAAGAAGTACGGTACTCCTTTTTTGTAATGGTACGGGTAAGGTTTGTTGGTACGCAGTTTGAATTTGCCTACTAAACACGTTTTATGTTCAACGTGCGGCCGTAAATGAAGATTCGTGCGACCGTGCCCGGCGTGCGCTTAGTCAACGCTGCTCTCAAGTAATCATTATCACAGGTGGAGTCGAGGGCACAAGGCTCGAGGCCAAGGCTAAGGACACAAAAAAAATCCGAGGCCAAGGACAGCCTTTCCGAGGACAGGCCCTCTCGAGGCCAAGGACCAAGGACACAGCCGCAAGTGTTCTCCAAAAAAAAAGGTCTTCAAAAGTTTTTCAGGCAATCTCCAATTTATAGGCATAGCCAGAATTTTTGATTGGGGAGGCCTAAACTACAAATCACATGCAATGACGTCATCAAAAATTTGCCTGTTGGCACTTTACCTGGATTTTACAAAGGGAGAGGGCTTAAACTAATATAGTTGAAAAGTGCAAATACGTAGCTTTGGAGACATTTTGAGAAAACCAGTGTAACTCAAACGTATCACACACGGGGGTCTGGGGTCGAAGCCTCCAGCTGTTGGGCAATTTTCGTAATTTTTTGGGAAAAAAAGCTATTTTAATGCCATTGAATCACACTTCGCACATGTTTAGAGCCATTTGAAAGCACTAGATTTTTGACGTTTGAAAGCCGATCAAAAAAAAAAAAATTGTTTAATCCTTCTTCTAGTTGCAATTTAAGTTCAAAACACGTTTAACATCTTGCATTTTGGAGTTAAAGTTTAATTGTACGTGATTTGCTGCTGGTAGGGGGAAGTAAGGTGCATTGACTCGTTCAACATTTTAGCAATAAATGAAAACCCACTCAAAGATTTTCCTTAGAGATTTTTGTTTTGTCATGAAAATAACAAGTTATAGAAGTGCATGTTAGGCGGGGGGCCCAGGTCCCCTCAATTGAAGTTCAACGATTTGTTCAATCAGCATTTTCCAAGGCTAATTTTTTTAAAGGTTTTTTGTGCGTAAAAACTGGCGAGGTGGAGGTGAATTAATGAATTGTTATTGAAAAATAGTGCAATAGATGGTTACGCTTACTAACCATGCTATTGCCGGGCCGGATTTACATCGCGCTGGGCCCCTAGCACTTTGGAGATTTTCGCAACATCTTTCTGCCAAATGTAGGTGAAGACCATAAAAAGTCTTAAGATTTGAGCATAGGGCCCTTAGCTGGTACTGCGCCATATTGTGGTAAATCCGGCCTTGGTTAATGCATTACGTTCATAAAAAGGCTAGATGTGAGCCTGAGATAGCAACTTTTAGGACGAAAACTATCCATTTCTTCCAGGTTTACGTTTAAATTGGCTGGCAAAAATTGATTTTGGGGGGTCCCGGGGCCCCTGGTCTTGAATATTGTTGTTCGCTACTGGTGTAAGCGAAAAACGATAAAAAGAAACTGAAGAAACAATAGGCTTTTTTGTCATATTTTTGTCATTGGTAAAATTTCAATTGGGGGGGAAGGCCCGCTTGGCTAAGCCTATGCTCCAATTGCGGAAAACAAAAAAGTTATTTGCAAATTTTCCGCAAGGTTTCTGGCGTTTTCCAACAAAATTTCAACGGTTCAAAAAATAGTGCTGTCCTCGAGCAGAGGACAGGGAAATTTTCGAGGACCTAAGGCTTCGAGGCCAAGGACTTCAAAATGTGTCCTCGAGGCCAAGGACGTCCTCGAGGACTCCATCTCTGATCATTATAGTCTTTTAATTTGTCGTTACAATTGTATTATGATGTCACAAGTCACAGTCACAAGTATGGCCAATTGCGATGTCATAACTATTGCTTATAGATACTAGGAGCCTAGGTCTATTGTGGATTGTCATATAATGTTGAAAAAAAATTTGAACGGAAACAACTGCGACACTTTAGCTGAATACGCAGTGGTTTAAAAATCTCAGTCTTTTCGCACATTGCGCCGGGTTTTTGTATTATTGAGGAGAAAAATAGTAATAAATTGCATTGCGATAACGCCTTGTCGATGGCTACACGTAAACAGGTTTCCGATACATTAAAATCAATTTAACCAACTAAACAAATGCAGATATCTTTGCTGAACAAAAATACAAGAAAATACAAATATTATTGTTGTAGTAGCCTATTCGATGTATTTGTTTTACATAAACCTGAATTTTCGCAAACAAAGTGGTGTCATTTTTTAATCACTAAAATAAAGAATTCCTGAAGGATAAAGAGTCACCTCCAGATGTTGCATTATTTTTTGTTCATGAGATTTTGACGGCCTTGAATGAAGTATCGGCAAATAAAGCTCAGCAGTTTTTAAGTTCAACATGTTATTAAATTCAAATACCTCTTAAGCCAAAGCTTATTAACTTATAAAACGAAACAGATATAAACAAAAAACACATCAACTTAAGTCGCATATGTCATTCATGGATCGTTGTTTAACGAGATTGAAGGTACGGTACGCAAAAAAAACAAGGTACGGTACTCTTCAAAAATTGAACTAAAGCGCGATACGCTGTTACGGTTCGGTTCAAGGTGCGAGGTACTTAGCACGCAAATTTTGAACGTACCGTACCGTACTGCTTTCCTTGGTTGTATCAATCACAATCTAAGTAGTCGCTTTTATCATCTTTCTTTATCTCATTTGTGATTTGACTTCTCCTTCAGAGTTAATGAATAACGAATTAGCAGCTATCTGCTGTCAGCAAACAAACATTCCAACGTCCACTTTTTGCATTTTTTAGGCTACGTTATGGCCAAATAATACTGAAAGCACATTATGTTAAAGAATTTTACTCATTTTTCACCTTTTTCCTACTCTTTCTGAAAGCAAAAAAAAGCCAGAACTTTTTCACGCGGTAAATTAAGCGACTTAATTACTACTGGATGCTTATTTTGCAAAAAAAAAACAAATCGAGAAATTTTAAGCACTAAATCATCCAAATTTGTGTATTTGTTGCAGGACGACAGAAACCGGTCCGAATGTATTTATCGCCATGAAACCACAAATGATACTGATTTGCAGAGTGAAAAATACAGCTGCTCAGTGTAAGTTTTCTGCCGTTGACTTCAGTTAAATGATCTCAAAGTTTAGCTCTGTGTAGAAAGCAGATGATGATGCAGAAAATTGGACTCTATTGGAATAGCAAAAACTAATAGAGCCATTTAATTTCACAGCCTATTTTAGTTTCATGGCTTTAAATGCCTATATATTCAGTAGTTTTGTACTTTTGCAAAGTTTGTTTTTTAGTGGTATCTTACGGCTAGGATCAAAGTGCATAGTTTGGCAAGTGCGTGCTTACAATTTTTATTATTATATTTTGTTTTCAACTATATTTTTTTATTTATCTGCTCTGCATTCAAGAAAGCTTTACACATGAAGTATTTTTCAGTAATGATGCTCCATTAGTTTACCTATACGTTATGTTTCCAGAATAGGTTTTTATAGTTAAAAAGTAAGAGTTGAAAATAATGTTTGCGGAATGTTGGGGATGACCCTAATCACAATCAAACCAGATTTACCAAAATTTTCAGTTTCATGCCTCTGTATTCCCTAAATGCATGTATAACTGTGTTAAAAATTCTTCTATGTTCCTTTGGACTTTAACAGCTGTTTTTTTATTTATTTAATACAAAGAAAAATTTTACACCAAAGTGGCAGATAAAATTCTGGCAAAAGTTGTTGCCGCATTTCTTCGAAAGGAGCTGTGTTGTCAAGGGCGCAATAACTCAGAGACGGGCCCCGCTAACTCATTACATGCTTCGCCATAATACAGCGAGTATTATAATAAAAGATTTGGTTTGTGATTTCGAGAAGCGATATATTTCAGCTTCTTGGCACTTATAGCAAAACTTAGTAGCCAACTTAATCTTCATTAAACTTGCTTTTTTCACAGGGTGGGATTTGAAGAATTTCGTAGCGATTGTTTCGCTTACGTACCTCCAAGATTAGAATCGATTAAAAGGTATCAGATCAGCCAATCTTTTCAAGTTATTTTTACTATCAAGTAAGTTGCTTTACCATTATCGTTCGTTTTGTACAATGACAGCACTGTAAAATGGAAGTGCGTGTAAAAGTTCTTGCCTCAATTATTTTCAGCAACATAACTGGACATTGAGCATAATACCAGTGGTTTATATCCCGATGGTGATGAAGTTCAGTTTCGCCAGCTTTCCGCAGTAATTTTTTCTGCAGTTTTCTATTGACTTGATCTGCTAGGAAGAGGCTATATCACCAAAAATAATTATCTACTTTTTTATTAATTCTGATCCATATCTAACCCTAACTCTATTCTTTGCTTTAAAACTAACCTCAAATCTTTACTAAACCCCAAATTTTAACCCATGAAAAAGTAACTGAAAAATGTGCGGATGAATATTTATCATGTTTGTTTTCTTCTCTTAAAAATTTTTGGTGAAATAATTACTCCATAGCTCTTGCTACTGTGCAGGTGCTTTTTGTTGCTTAAACCAGTATTTTGAGACGTTTGAAATAAAGCAAATCACTATTTCACGAAAAATTTTACTTTAAAGAAAGTAAAACAAAAATGAGGAATATTTACTTATCCGCGCATTTCTACTTGTTGTTTGCAAGCATCAAGATTAAAGTTTAAGAGAAAATTTGAGAAATGCTTAGGTTTGAAGTTAGTTTTAAAGTAAGGATGTGAGTGTCAGTCAGATTTAGATCAGAATTAGTAAAAAAGTTGAAAGAAAATTCCAGTGACATTATAGTCTCTTCCTAAATGAAAGCTGAGTAACCGAACCTAGGTAGCTAAAATTTAGAGGCAAAAATCCGTACCATATAGGCAGATATCAATTTTGATTTGATGGAACATTATTTATCCTCAACTCTCGAAAAAGCGACGGTGATGCTTTTATTTTGGACAAATTGACCTAACCCGCTTAAGGGTTGACCATTTTCAAGCTTTTCAACTGACGTTCGACTTTTTTCCACGTAAATTTGCTGGTTGTTTGACGTCACGAAGTCGGGATAATCATCGTAAATCGTCTTATCCAAGGTGTGGATTCAGGCTCGTCGTAAAAGTGACGCTTTTACTCTTTCGGCCTTGCTGCCGACAATTTCGCAAAAAATATCCTCAGCCTTATTCAAATAAAATAGTTGCAAATACATTTAAAGCGTAGCTAAAGTTCTTGTACAGTAATCATGTATAGTAGCGTAGCCAGGGGGGAGGGCGGAGGGGGGGCTAGAGCCCACCCCATTGGCCTGAAGAGTATGCAAATTATCCCTTTTTTGAGCACTTTTGAGATAGATTTTTGCTTTAAAAAGAAAAATAGCCCCCCTTAAAGGTATTGGCGATGAGAATTGATAAAGGACCTAATGTGATTTTGACCACAAAAAGTGGGTTTCAGCCTGTCTGAAGACCTTTTTTTTTGAAATCACCTCATTTTGGACTGAAAAACTGTTTCAATTCTGGTAAAGATCTTTTTTTGAAACCACCTTAATTTGGACAGAAAAACCGACTCAATCTGATTAAAGATCGATGAAAATCTGGGTCAAGATTGTTTGATGTTGTTTCCAGCCTCCAAAACAGCCCCCCCCCCCAAACACAAATTCTTGGCTACGCGTCTGATCGTATACCATAATTGCTGCAAATTAAAAGAATTAGCAAACTTTAATTTTGTAATGGGCTCTCTTTAAAAGTTTTTATCATGCTTTTGTTTCTATCATGCTTTCAACCACGTTGTCTGCGTTTTCCTACTTACTTATCCGCATCACACTAGCTGAAAGTAATCTTTGCTGTATAGTTTGCATCTTAATCGACAACTTTTACCCCGGCAAACCACCTCAACGGGCAGATTGCTTGGCAGGAAAGGAAAGCCCTAACAACCCTAAGCGTTCTGAATCAGCTTTATAAAGAGCTTATCAAGATGAGTAATAAAAAAATTTCTTTTTTGTTAACAGCGATACGCAAGCAAAAGATGCTGGAAAATATCACGTAGAAGTGCAACATCGAAACAGGATTGGAAAATACGAATTTTCTCTTGAGATCTTGCAAAACTAGTTCTCTTCGGCTTGGATCGAGTTTAGAATTTTCTGCAAAGCAGATGGTATTGCATTCACTTTTTACTTTTTCATGACCAGTTTTCAATATAACCTCGCCTTTGCCAAAGTCATCATCCTTGAATCCTACTTCAAAACTCCAATTACTGAGACAAGTTGACATCATTAGAGAGCTGAGCGCCACGATTTGCTTTATTGTGATTAAAACAAAATTGAAAACGAACGCCAAATTAGAGGAGGTACATTAGGAAAGCAATCGAACAAACATCAAAAATTCACTGCAAACAGAACTAAAACCAGACGAAAAATTTTCGCTTAATTGCCCAAGATAGCAGTTTCGCCTAATTTCAAGGCTCATCAGTTAGGCTAGCAGGGCCGAATAAAAGAACTTTTACCCAGGGAATGATTAAATACTTCTATATAAAATTTTAATCGGTGTTTCTTTTCAATTTTGTTTTTAAACCTGAACTCTGCTCATTCAGCTTGAATGGATTTCTTAATGCTGCAAATTTGTTATTATTTCTTATGAACCTTACGCTATACGTTGTTGGTTTCTTTTAAGTGAAAATCAATAGGCGCCACCATCAACAAAAGGTGATAAAACAAATGAACCTGACGCGCAGCTCCAAGGGTCGTGTAAACAACCAGCCGATATTAGAGACGCGCAACCACGATTTTTTTTATTTGAACCAAAAGTCAAAATGTTTCAGTGAAAAAATTTATTCATTTAACTGCGCTTTGAGCAAACTGATATTATCTTGAGGATATCACAGATGAGGTCTAAAGGCGGAAGACCATCCGCCCTAAACCACTGAGTAATTTTTGATAAAATCGACATTTTAACGCCATTTCGCATTTTTAGCGCTATCTGAAAGAACTGAATTGTTAATATTTGAAATCCATTTAAAAGACTGAATTTGGTTACCCTTTTTCTTATTTACTGGTCAAGTCCAAAATATGCTTGAAAGCTTGTACTGTATAAGCCTAAATGTTTCAAAGGATTTGACTTTAGCCGCCTTATCACCCTCAGGTTGCATCACTGCTTTTTTTCCGATTTTAGATTTATCGAAGTAAGACCATTAAAATAGCAAAAAATAATAACTTTTGGTTGAATAAAAATTTTTTGCTATATCATTTTTACAATCACAACTAAAAACTATTTTCATTCACAATTCTTCATCACCAACAAAAACGTCTCAATTGTAGGTTATAATACCAGTATTATCATTTTACATGTTTTGTTCCAAAAAAAGGTTAATCAATATTCGATTCAGATTAATGGTCTTGGTGTTTATTATTCTGTAGTGGTATCTTTTTTGGATGGTGCATCTTAGCCAGAGTCGTAAGTCGGGCCGGGCTTTTCGAATCGGATTCAGGCTTGAGATTGGCAAAATGTCCGGCTTAATTTGGACTTGACATACGCACCTGCCCGTAGTGTTTTAGACTTTTAGGTGCAAAAGAAAGCGTAACAAAAATAACTTAAATTCGAATGACGACTTAGCACCATACAATTATTACTGTACCATTATTAATATTGCTACCCAGATTCAAGTATTAACTGGACACATTTTTTAGACATAATTTAACTTTCGGGCTTTTTCGGACTTGTAATGCTTGTCGACCCGTTTAAAACTCTGAGCGGAGCTGCTCTGTGATATGGCATTTTTGTTGGATCTTGTGCAACGTTTTGTTTGGAGTATTGTTAATGTTTTAGTGGGTAAAGTACTAAGCTGGGTAACTATAATAGTATGTATTTCAAGAATAAACGTGTTTATCAGATTTTTGATTCTTTTTGCTGTTTAAAACCAAAACAGTCTTCGTTGTGCTTGCCATTGCCACACCACACGGAAGAGTGTAATATGTATATATGTAAAATAGCGCCTCTAGATTATATGCAGCTTAATTCTTGAGCGCAGCCAAATTGGATATAGCTAGATTGCAGCTTTTAATTCTCAAGAATAGTCCACATCAACCAAACCAGAGAAAGGTTGCGATGTTAATTGACGAATCGCAAATAGCACTTGATATCTGCAGTTTCGTTAAACAATGATAATTATGCATCATAACCAGATTAATTACTACTCATCACTTTTAAGTATCTAACCAAATCTTTCATTATACTCGTTGTATTACGCCGAAGCATGTAACGTGCTTGCGGGGCCCATCTCAGCGTAATTGCGCCCAGGCAACAAGCTGCGGTGGCCAGCTGTTGGTAAATCCAATTTGACCGGCCCGAGATTTGAACCCTAGACATTGTGTTTCAAAAACGAACGCATTATCGCTCGACTTCTATAGCAACTAATAAGTCGAAAACAGAAAAAAAACTTGAATGTTATAAGAATAAGGCGTAAAATCTCTTGACAGAATTATCTTGATGAAACTATTTTTTGAGAACCAATGAGCAACAAATTCATGTTTATACTAAAGATGGATTCACACAGTATCAGTTTTCTTCAGCTTTTTGTCCGCTTTTGTGCGTTTTTTCTTCTCCATGAAAAAAGATGCGCTTTTTGGTCCGCATTTTTATACGAGGTCGAAATCTGCACTAACCAGATTGTCACATACCGGAAAAAAGTTTCCGAAAACATAAAAAAAAATTGTTAAGAGCTATTTTGCAATATCGCTTTTTTCGTTCACACACATAATTTATGAACAAAATTTTTATCAATATGTAACAGTCTACTTAGGCGGATATGAACTTATAAAAATGCTGACGAAAAAGCGCATGCTTTTTCATGGAGAAGCAAAAACGTAAAAAAAAACGAACGAAAAACGGATATTGCGTAAATTCACCCCAAAGTAACTTTTTGAGAGTCAATATCTATCAACAGTACACACTCTAACAAAGAACTTAGAACAAAACTGTTCAGGGCTACTACCGAAATGTTTGAACGCCATTTCGTGCAAGTTTTAAGTATTAGCATACACATAGATATTGTTGATTAGACTATAGTTGCCAGAAGTGATTTTTTATCAGCAACGCTTTTGCAGTCGTTCACGTATCGCTTAAGTTCTATCGCGGAAATTAGTAGTTTTTTGGTTTTTTTTTGTATCAACATTAATAACGAGATCGATTTGAAACAGCCGTAGTAACGTTTGGTCAATGCATTCGGAGAAGTTAGGTTAAAGCATGATCAGTTATAGCTAATATTAGATTTCGAGATTTTTGTAAAGGGTGGTTTAGATAATGTAGCTGTACACCAAGCATTTCAAATAAGTCAAACTTATGAAGTTAATCAAAGATATTTGTTTAATTTATTAATAAAGTTATTCTTATTTTAACAATTACTTTATTAAAAGACCAAATTCATTTATTCATTAATAAAGTTAGTTTTTTGAGTAGAACCTGAGTGATTTCTCGAAGCTAGATAACAACACCAGCAGAACTTGAGAAACTTGATTTATTAGAATTAAAAACTACAGTTAAGATTGCAGTATAGTAGCAATTTTTACAGACAAGTTGAGCGGTAACGCGATGTCTCTGGAACGGCAGGTCTGAGGTTCAAATCTCGGGCCGGCGAAATTGGGCAGAGTGTTGCCAACGTCTTGCCACCGCTGCAACTTTTCTTCAAAAAGGAGCTGTGATCCTGCAGGCGCAATTACGCGGATATGGGCCCCGCAAACTCGTCACACCTTTTGGCATGATACAGTGGGTATAATGAAATATTTGATTCGAGATTTTACTGAGCAAGAAACTCGGTAGCAAACCGGCGCAGCTCCTAAACGTAACAACACTTAGGCCCGGTCTACCCTAAACCTCAATTCGCAAGCGTAGGAGCGTGCACGTAGTTTTTTTTAACCAACAGCAGGTACTGTAGATCCTACACTGACGAGGCAGTAAGCCAGGCGTACCGAACTTTTGTTTAAAATAAATTAAAAATACGATCGTACGTTATGATTTCGTGCACAGTGTAGACCGGGTCTTAGCCATCGGCGCAAAACCGGCCTCCGCCTACAAATTGCGCAATGCAGTGGTTCGATGGAGGAAAAGATAGACTAAATTATACCGTATTAATCGTTGCAGTCACATTGCACGACCAATCCAATTTTGGCAAAACACCCCTATTTCGTTCAAATTGGGGTTGGATGATCAAATAGAGTTTGCTTAACCTCTCAGCAAGATGGATTCTATTTAATCTCCTCAACTTTATTTACTCCCCTACTAAGTTCAATATAAACGTAAAAAACAAGGTCTACAAAATTGAATTGGTCACGTAATGTGATGAAATCATTTTAATAATTTTAATACATACTGAACTCCTACAATAATGGTTACATTGCAATACCGGATGCAAATTTATGATAGTCCATTCGAGCAGGGTATGGGTTCAAATTTCCATTTTTAGGCATTTTTTTGGCAACTATGCAGAGGCTGGTTTTGATGAACGAATCCACTCAGGTTACAATGAGAAAAGTTTCGATACAACTGGTTTACAAAAGTGGTCGACAGCGTCGGCAAGAGCGGATATTGTACCTCAGAACAGGTTCCACATAAAAATTAAAAACCCTGCAGACAGTTTCACCCGTAATCGGAATCATTTGGGGTGTCAATCGGTTTGAATAAGACATTCGTGATGTTTTCGATTACGAGTGAAACAGTCTGTTGGGTTTTTAAATTTTAACTTTTTATACGTGGCGTGTCTTAGAAAAAGTTAAAACTCCACTGATTTAAAATACGTAACTTTTATCATTTTCATTTCTACATAAAGCCGCCAACGCATAAAATGCGTAGAAAAAAATCAATTTCATCCAACACAAGTCATCAAGCTAATTTTTTAAAAAGCTAACATACTGGATATCAACCACATACTTTATCTAGAAACTGGAAAATTTATGCATAACTTCTCAAAAAACAAATCAACTGTGATCCAAAATTACTTCACGCCACTAACAACATTTATGATTATCCCAAAACAAAATTCAAATAAAACCAAAACTCTGTCTTACTAATGCTACCACCAAACAAAGTCAAAAATGTATTAGTTGTATAGGTGTTCATATTTGGTCAGGTACCTCATGAACTCAAATCTTTTCTCTTGAAAGTTTCACACAAAATATCTACTTTACTTTCAGCATGTTCAAAATTCATTTTAACTTTCAGTTTTAAATGAGCTCCTGTAGCTGTGTTTATTGATATGAGAAGCTACTGGCTTAGTCTATTGTTTGCAAAAATTAGTTATATAGCCTATGGTAAATGGTTGATGGGTTTGTATATGTATTTAGCAATATCTAGAGCAGTGGTTCCCAAACTTTGGTGCGCGTACCACTTGTGGTGCGAGTTTCCTACGAGAGTCTTTCACGTGGTATGAGAGCTGCTTCTGCTTACTTATAGATTTGCGAAGACATTCAACTTTTAAAACTTTCATACTTCGAAAACTTTCAGATTGAGTAACTCGCAATATTGCGTTTTAAATTGCTCACCTGTCTACCACCTTTTTTGACTTTTCATTGCGTTTCAATTACCTTTACTTTAAGGTTTACCACGTTTATGACGCAACACTCATCGTGTTCCGCATAAAAGCCATATTAGGCTGCACCGCACTAAACCATCTTTGAATCAAGTCAAAAATGTATTGCGCTTCATACCTATGGTTTCAAAGACCAGCTGGTGGAGAAAAAACAACTACATTCATTGCACTAAAATTATTTGCTGTGTTTTGTTGATTTTTTGGCTTTTTAAGCATTCCTGGACTAATGTTCATTTAACTTTAGTACAGCTGCATGCTAATTTTTCTTAGTATACTGATGTTTTATTAATTTTTAGTTTGAGATATTTTAGTCAGATAGTAGAGGGTACACGAACACTGCACAAAAGCTCAACATGATATCCGTGTAAAAAAAAGTTTGGAAATCACTAATCAAGTGCATTCTGCAAACGCCCTAAATTAAAGTTTAAGTTTATTTTAAGCAAATTAATACACTAGCAAACTGTACTTTTACTGCTTGTAAATAATTTTTTCGTTTTAATTGTTGCTATATTTTTGCTTTGTAATTTGACTAAAATTGCATGTAATGCTAGTGTAGATTATTTTTATTAAAAGAAGCCGGACGCATAGCCAGGATTTTTGATTGGTGGGGACCCAAACCACAAATCACAAGCAAAGGCGTCATCAGAAACTTCCAAAGAGGAACTTTTTGCAGGGCAAAGATATTGTAGAATAGAAGATCAGAGGCCGTGGTCTGGTGTTGGCACAAAACTAGGATCCCGCTCAAGGAAGAGGGCTCAAACCAATAGTTAAAAAGTGAAAATGTCTGAATTGGGAGACGTGTTCAGTAAAGTAGTGTAACTCAACCGTATCACAGACAGGGGTCTAGGGGCGGAGCCCCCAGCCGCCGGGCGATTTTTTGTAATTTTTGGAAAAAAAAGCTATTTTAATGCATTGGATCACACTTCGAACGTATTCAAAGCCATTTGAAAGAACTAGATTTTTAACATTTGAAAACCAATTGAAAAAATTAAATTGTGCAATCCTCTTTTTGCTTGCAATGTAAGTCCAAAACACGTTCAAATCTTGAATTTTGGTGGTAAATTTTGTGTGATTTGGCCCAGATAGAGGAAAGTAAGGTACATTGCCTCGTGCAAATTTCTAGCACTAAATAATAATCCACTCGAACATATTCCTAGTAGATTATTGTTTTGCCATAAAAATAATCAGTTGTACGAGTACACGAACGTCTAGGGGGCCCGTGCCCTCTTAAATCAAAAATTTGTTCAATGAGCATTCCACCTAGCGTTTTCTTTTTTTCCTAAGTACTTTGTTTTACAAAAACTGGCTAGGTGGAGATGAATTGTTATTGAAAAATGTGCAATAGATGGTTAAGCCTACTAACCATGTTATTGCCCGGGCCGGATTTACATTGCGTAGGGCTCCTGGCTCAGGCCTCTGGCACTTCGGGGATTTTCGCAACATCTTCCTGCCAAACACAGATGAAGACCAAAAAAAGTTTTAGATCTGAGCGCAGGGCCCCTGGCACTCTGCCATATGTTAAATTCGGCCCTGGTTATTGCATTACGTTCATAAAAAGGTTCGATGAGGACCTGAGGTAGCAACTGTTAGGACAAAAACGTTTAATTTTATCCGAACTAAACATAATTGGCTGGCAAAATTGAGTTGAGGAGCCTTGTGCCCCCTGGTCGTCAATACTATTGTTAATTACTGTTGCACGGGAAGATGTTAAAAGAAACTGAAATTGAAGAAACAATAGTCTTTTTTGAGACATTTTAATCATTGGTAGCATTTCAATTGGGGGGGTCCGGGTCCTCTGGGACTGTGGGGATTTTCGCAACATTTCCTGCTGAGATGAAAACCAAAATGAAGTCTTACCATCTGAGCGCGGGGCCCCTGGCACTATGCCATATGTTAAATCTTGTCCCTGCTTATTGTATTATATTCATTCAAAGGTTAGAAATGGGACCTGAGGTAGCAACTGTTAGGACAAAAACTTTTAATTTCACTCGGACTAAGCATTTAAATTGGCTGGCAAAATTAAATTGAGGGCGCCCGGACCCTCTGGTTGTCAATATTATTGTTGATTACTGTTGCACGCGTGTACTGTTGCACGCGAAGAGGCTAAAAGAAACTGAAAAAACAATAAGTTTTTTGTCTCATTTTTTTCATTGGTGGCATTTCAATTTGAGGGGGAGTGCCTAGCTGCGTCTTTGAGAGGAGCAACAAGACTAAGTTTTCTTGCTATCTTTCGTTGCGCCAAAGCTGTTTTTATTTTGAAAATGTTTACGTCTTCGCGAAATCGCAATTACAATTTTTGAAAATCTTATTAGAGCAACAGATTGTAGAAACTTATAAACTGTGAAAAAATCCAATGCATATTTTTAATATTTTTACACATCAACGCAATTGCGCCATACTACTACTAAAAGCCTAAAAGAAAGTACAGTATACTTACCTCAGTTCAAGCTGATTCAGCTAAATAATGTATTATAAGCTTATACGAAAAACGTAAAAAAAAACACAATCACTACCGGTATATCGAAAAAATCATGCCGGTTACTAACAGTTGAAACCACTTTATTTTATATCTTACGCCCTTGTCTCAGGCATGCAAATCACGAATAGCCAATTAAGCAACATATTTGAATAAATTTGTGACGCCGTTTTCAATAACTCTTAAGAGCACTTTTACGTTTGAATATTACAAATTCTATTTCGTTTAAATTGTGAAAAGATAATTCCTCGAATCGTTTCGATGCAACTTAAAACGTGTACCGGTATATCAAAATTAAGTAGTCGTATAATTTCTGCTAGTTTTGGTAAGTAAGTAATCCGCTTTGTTATGCATTGGCAATTAGTAAAATAATATAGCCACAAGCTTATCGGGCATATACGAAATCAGTCGTAAATATACTACTACTACTTTATTTATTAAAATCGATTTCACCCCAGCGGGGCATCATCAGTTAGATCTTATTCAAATAGAATTCAAATGATCAGTTAGATCTTTTTCAAATCTTATCCAGCGGGGCATCATCAGTTAGATCTTATTCAAATGATTCTATTTGAATAAGATCTAACTGATGATGCCCCGCTGGGGTGAAATCGATTTTAATAAATAAAGTAGTAGTAGTATATTTACGACTGATTTCGTATATGCCCGATAAGCTTGTGGCTCTATTTATTTACTGATCCCTAAATGCGAAGTCGTCGAAATTTCTTCTTTCTTCTCCTGTGTGTGATTTTCAACCAAAACATGGCCTCAAACAACATTGGCAATTAGCATAGCAAAGTATACCCTGAAGAAAAACAGCAAAAATTAGACAAAATGGAATAGGAATATTGAATGTGACGTAATAAAGAAAAAATGATAAGAGAATCAAGCAGAGAAAAATGAAAACAAAATTCACAAAAAAACGTAGCCAATGCAAAAAGCAGTGGTGCCGAAAAAGGGGGGATGGGGGGATATATCCCCCCAATAATTTAGCTGTATCCCCCCCAATAGTTTGAGAATGGTCCACATCTGCATCCCCCCTCCCAATAATTTGAATGGGTGTACATCGGAGCGTAATTGTGGGGAAAAAAGTAAGTGATCTATTCTCGCTGAAGACCTTTTTTTTTCTTTTTTTTGGGGTCTTCACCTGAATTTGGGGAAAAAATGTGTTCTATTTTTGATGAAGACCTTTTTTTTTGGTCTTCACCTGAATTTGAGGGAAAAAAGTGTTCCATTTGCATTTTATTTTCGGTCTCCACTAGATTTCCACACCTGAACAAAATCGTGGTCGAGGTTCATCCCCTCCAATGTTGAAAATAGGGAAAAATTGGGGTAAAATAGCAAATTATCCTCCAATGCTCAACAAAGATCGGCACCACTGGCAAAAAGTAATGGCCTCGAAAGAACTGTCTGTTTTTTTTGTTTGTTTTTTTTTGAAAATTATGTTGTAAGGAAAATACGAATTGCGCTTTGCTATTTGCTGACTTTTCACTGCAATCCAATGGTACTTAATCTTCAAATCCCTAGTTTCTTTAAAGCATTTTAAGGGTTCTGCGATGGGTTATGCATTATGCTCTCATGCATTTTAGGCACATATAAGCAGTTGCGCAACCAGGGGGCTAAAAGGGCTGTAGCCCCACTTAGCCAAGTCACTTCAAAAATTTAACCCCAAATACTAGCGTTCAAACCTGTTTTAAACTTGACTTGTAAGCAAGGGTGGGGGGGGCTGGACAATTCAATTCTTTCAAATCACTTCCGAATTTTAGTAATTTAGTTTTTCAAATGGCACCAAAAATGTGTAAATTACTAAATCGTGATCCAAATGGTGTTAAAAAGACTTTTTTTTTTTTCGAAAAATCACAAAAACTGCCTGGCGGCAATCCCCGTTTGTGATACGTTTGAGTTTCATCAATTGGTTCAGCACGCCTAATAAATTACAGTTTTCGGACAAAAAAATTTTCTGTTTTAGTTCAAACCCCGGATATTTTAAATTTTGCTCAAGTTGGAAAAGGCCAAGGAGTTTGCCACGTTTACTGGCATTACGTGTACGCGAATTACACTTGATCCATTTTCTGTCACCATTGTTCGTTTTTGGGGGTTGTGTCGTAATTATTATAGATTTGGCTTTAACTTCAAATCTTTTGCATTGATCATGCTGTAAATGCTGTTGTAGTGTATGTATCACTCCTAGCTTCATCATTTGATGATGCTGATCTTCAGGATCAACAAAATATCTAATACACCTAAAAATAGCTAGTTGAGGTATGTTACTTTATCCGAAGAACGTAGATACTTACTTCTAACCTTCCCTGCTCAAATTCTAGCCGGAATCTGGGAAACAACAGCAAATCCGAAGGGAGTTGGGATTCGTACTGTGAATAGCACCTCCGTCGCTTTCTGATGAAAGCAAGATAAATACGTCGAAAGCAAGATAACAACCATTGCAGAACAGACAAAAATTGAGCTCAGCTGGGCAAATGCCACGTCACTGGGTCCGCAGATATGAATAAATGTAATGACATGGCGATATAGTTGTAAGTCGGGCGGGACTTTTTATTAGGATTGGGTTTAATCTACGGTACATGACTAAGTGCCCAGCTTAATTTACATATTATAGTTGCCTATAGAGCTTTCACCTTTGTAGATACTGTAAACGCGCGGTAATCAAAATAACTTTACTACACTAACTTAAGACACCGTTTAAGCATCAATGGGATTATTATTACACGATCATAATTATTACGGCACAATTGATCAGCATCGAATAGTTTTATTTTAACCGTATACGAGGAATAACCGTATAATCCAGCGTTTCTCAAACCATGGGTCGCCACCCAAATGAGGGTCGCAAAAGCTGTATGAATGTGTCGCTGACACTCGTAGGGCCCTTAGTACTACCCTGATTATCTTTAATTCATAGTTAGGCAAACGAATATCTAATATTGTACGGAGAAGCCTTAAAAATTACAATCCATTTTCTAAGTTCATATTTATGTAACATGGGATTTTCTGGTCTGGCATGTTACAAAAGGCAATTATAGAAACCATCTGGATGTAGAGCAGTAGCGTAGCCGGGGGGGAGGGGCTACGACCAAAACGCAGAATAAAAAAAATGCCGTGTTTTTAGCACTTCTGAGACAACCTTTTGTACTGGAATGGACTGAAAAGTTATCTAAAGCATCTTTTGAAACATACATTTAAGAGAGCTAATTTGTCAAAAACAAATCTCAAAAATTACTTACTTAAAAGCTTTGAAAAATGGCCAAAACTAAGCAATCAAATCTGATCGCTTGTTTAAAAATGCTGTACATAGGTTTCATTAAAAAGTATTTTATGAACTTGGGAATAGGGGTAGGGGGCTATTCAGTATTTAATGAAGTACCTGCAAATAAAAAGGCCCACCTAACGCACTTTTTGATGTTTACAAAAACCTACACGCCCGTTTTGGATGAAACTTTGCATGGTAGAAGCTTAGGTCCATAGCAACGTTAAGTCAAAATTAAATGAAGCTATAAAATTACAGTTTAGCATGATCTCACTTTGAAAAAAAAATTTTTTTTTGGGCCACATTATCTGCATATGGTGGTAATAAGGCTCACCACAGCAAAGTTCTAATAAAGCAACAGTTAATGCATATAACTTGAATTCTGTCAAGTATTAGTTGAAAAAATAATAAAAGAAGCCCAAAAAGTCCTATACAAACCTCCGTAAAGTCGTTTAACCAAAATTTAAAGGGAGTATTTTTGTCGCTAAATTACAAGGGGGCAACAAAGACCCCCTAAAAATCAGCAAAGCTGAAGTCACCAAACTAAGCTTAAGTTTTGGGAACCAGATGATGTCAATTACACAGTTTGAAAACAATTTATACCAAACACTTTAGTGTTAATGAAGTAAACAATTTTTGTTTATCGTAATCAGTGGTGGGCAAGTTCTTTGTAAAAGTAACTGAGTTACAGTTACATGGCAAAAAAAGTAACTAAGTTACAGTTACCATATTAAAAAAGTAACTAGTTAGGGTTACAGTTACTTTTAGTAAACTTAATTGGAACAACCGACGCTCGCGTTGCGTGTTCCTCTGTTTTTGCTCGGCCATTTTTAAACTAACGAGTACAAAGTTTTAGACTTTTGCTTATAACTCAAGAACGGTTAAGTCTAGCTGCACAAAATTTTGACAGCAGTTTGAGATTAATGAGTTGCATACTTGTACCATATTTTGAGGCAAAAAATTACGTGACTTTGGTTTTAGAACTCGAAAACCGCCCCGTAAGCTTGACGTAAAAAGCGGTCTCATTCAAAAACGGCTTAAGTACGGCAAAAAAAAATTTCACACGGTTATATGTCTTAAGACACCCTTTCATCCCAACCAACCCACTTTTGGCCGCGATGAGGTTTTTTTCCTTTTTTTCTTCCTAAATCTTGTACGCTCTTCTTCTCCTAAACTACAAAGCACTGAAATCTAATTTTTGTGTTAAGTTGCTGAGCCGCAAACGCAATTTTGTCTCCAAAATTTTTTGGGGGCGACTCCACCAGGAACCCCCAAAAAACAATTTTTTTAATGGCTTAAGGTAGAGCGCTAATTTTTTTGATATCAGGAGACATTTAAAGGTGGTGAATCATTCAGCCAATTACGGTGGTTTATAATAGCTAAAATTGAACTATAATTTTTAATATTTTTTGTTTTAATTTTGAGGCTGCGTTGCAAAGATATTCAACAAATACAAAAAGAAATCCCCCAACAAAAAGTTTTTGAAAACTCTGAGTTTTGTTCTTCTTGCCTAAACCACAGTAGGCCTAATAGTTTCGAGAACTGAGGTTTAGGCGGGAAGAACAAAACTCAGAGTTTCCAAAAACTTTTTGTCTGGGGATGTCTTTTTGTATTTGTTGAATATCTTTGCAATTGCAGCCTCAAAATTAAAACAAAAAATATCAGAAATTATAGTTCAATTTTACTATGATAAATTACCGGAATTGGCTGGAGGATTCACCGCCTTTAAGAAACAAATATTTTGACATAGTTTGGGGCTACCACGCTCCCAGGGACCCTCCCAAATAGACTTCCATTAATCAGTTTTTGGAACAAATCAACCCAGCGTGCTAGCTTTTTTTTATATCAACAGATACTTAACAGACAAATATTTTGACATAGTTCGGGGGTGCCACCCCCTGGGGACCTCCAAAGTTGACCCCCCAACAGTCAATTTTTTGAACGGCTCAAATTTGGGCGCCAGTGTTTTTTGATAACAGTAGATATTTTACAGACAAATATTTTGACAATGTTTGGGGCAACCCCTCACCCCCCGGGGACCTCCCATATGGACCCCCAAAAAATCAATTTTTTCTATGGCTTAATTTTGGGTGCCAGATTTTTTGATATCAGCAGATATTTAACAAATATTTTGACATAGTTTGGGGTACCACCCCCAGGAGACCCCAAATGCTACTCCCAAAAATCAATTTTTTAAAAGGCTCAAGCTAGGGCGTTAGTGTTTTGATATTAGCAGTTGTTTTAGAGACAAATATTTTGACATAGTTCCAACGGCTTAGGCTTGGATGGGATTTTTTTTTTAATATGATCAGTCGCTATGATGTCATTTAAAGATATAGTGACAATGTTTGAAATTCCAAACCCTCTTTTCCCATAAAATGTTTCTAATTAACTTTTTAACGGGAAAGCGAAAGTTTTTTTTTAAGAATCTCATTGTTCAACATGCGTCGGTCGTTCACTGAGATTGCTTCTCAGCAAGCTCCCATTTAGTTACCGGTATGAATTAAGTATCAAAAATGTTGATTTTGTACTTTGGCACAGGTATTAACAGATTTCTTTTTCCATTCATTTTCTAATTTTCATGTGGTGCCTCTGCACAAGCTGCTGATGGCTATTGTTGCTGTTGTTATAACTAAATACACAACGTAACACATTGATGCAGTTTATTCAATAGCCTTTCAAGAAAGCAAGCAGCATCTCAAAATGTTCATCGCTGAGACCAGAACGTTTGGGTTTCAAAATGTTTTTGCCCATGCTGAAAAGCCTTTCAACTGCAGCGCGCGAGGGCAAAGAAGTATTGTACTGGACGAACAGTATTTTTAGCGCGGCATCAGCAAAGGAATTATCATCTATCTTTTTCGCTGGTACTTCTGATAGAAACCCTTCTAGCCTTATTATTATTTGATGTACCGTAACTACTAGGTCGTTAAAAGGAGGACTTTAATTTAAAAACGTTCTAATATTTTCTCACAGCATGGTTAGGGTTGCCACGTTAGTGCACAATAAAAAAATCCGTAATCCATAGCGCCAACAGGGATTACATAGAAGTGTTTCATTTAACCAAAATCTAACGATTAAAGAATCTTTTTTAACAAAACCAAACTAAAAGTAACTGTAACTAGTAATTTTTTAATGTCCCCAAATAGTAACCAGTTCCCACTTTCGTTACTTTTTTGGAAAAGTAACTAAGTTACAGTTACATGCCACTTCGCGGTCTTCACTCGAAGACTTCATGTCACTTCGCGGTCTTCCTTCAGCATTATTCGGACTTTATACTTGTGTTGTTTTGCGTTTATTCTTTATTTTGTGTGTACTTAGTGCGGTAAAAAATAAATTTACCTTACCTTATCTTACCTTACAAAAAAAGGAACTAGTTATAGTAACTAGTTTCTACAGTAACTAGTTACTGCTTACCTCTGATCGTAATGTGACAAATTGCCTAAAAAATCTTGCTTGGGCCTCATTAGCTGCAAAGCCTACCATAACGTGAGCCAAATCATAAAACTAGCATTAAATTTTTCATTAGCATCTAAATTTGTTTTAAACGAAATACTAAGAAATATTTTACCGCCTCGTTCGAAAATAGTTGTCAACTGACAAGCTTAACCCCTCAGTTTTTGAACATGGGTAAGTCACAATTTTTACATCAACATGTCAAAAATTGATTAGGAAATTTCAATTCGCTCTAGCGATCTCGTTTTTGCTCGGATTAATCTCAATGTTTACTGGTTCGGGTTTGTTTTAAACAAGGATTACCTTAAAAGAAAAAAAAAAAAAGAAAAAGTCCGGTTTACTTGGGAGAGCTGGGCAATGGGCCTTATTACCTGCTGGGCTTTATTACCTTCAGGTACCTTGTTAGTTAATTACCAATCACTTCTCTCAAATCTCTTTCTATTAGCCCCCTTCTCTTCTAATTATCTTTTTTTATAAAATATTGGCGAAATTGATTACTCCGTTTGACTTTCATTCAACTATAGGAGTTTATGATTTACCAGCCAGTAAATAAGACAGCTGAAATTTTATCATTAGCCATCTCCCACTTGGGCTATTTATGCAACCTGTTTAATCACACTGCTAATTTCAATGCTGCGTTTTAAAAGCATTAATTTTTATCAAAATAGGCTTAAAATTAATTTATTTTTGCAAAAAATTTTCAAGCGCTGGGGGCATAGCCCCCAGGCCCTTGTAAAGCCCCTCCTCTGCGGATTTCTGACTACGCATCTGTTGCAGAGCATCCAATGCTTTTAAAGTTATTGAGCAATGTTGAGCCACGATTTCAAAAATTGTTGAAGCGAAATGGCGATAAATGCTGCGTAATAAAAGTTCTGCTTCTTGGTGTTCTGTTTCTTTTTTTTTGGTGTGTGTTTTTGTGATTATTTAGTTGGGTCGCAGCTGTTCTTGCAAATAGGTTTTTTACCCAAAATTGGGTCGCAGAAAAAAATAGTTGAGAAACACTTGCATAATCTATAAAATCGAATTTAAGTTTTGGGCCTAGTTTTGGCTTTAAATCATTTTTCGGGATTTTGGTTTATATTTTTGGGTTCGGGCCTGTAATTGTCGGCCTGTTTACAGTTCTAATATGCGATGCTCTGCTATGTTAGTCATGCGATTTGATGCTAATTGCTGTGCTTTATTTAAATAACAAGCTTAATTTTTGTT
The DNA here is from genome assembly GCA_963965965.1 of Trididemnum nubilum. Taxonomy (NCBI): domain Eukaryota; kingdom Metazoa; phylum Chordata; class Ascidiacea; order Aplousobranchia; family Didemnidae; genus Trididemnum; species Trididemnum nubilum. Next base: position 25,363,588 of record OZ014483.1, read on the forward strand.
TTGTCCAGTACGAAGGAAAAAAACAAAGAAAAAAGTAAAAAAAAACGTTTTTTATTATCTCTAGTTATTCCCAACTTCCCCAAATCCTCCTTTAGGACTTGATGCTCACTTCAACCTGATATTAGTATTTTTGTTACATGTTTATCGGTCGTAACAAATGAATAAAAAATGCAGGCTGCGCTAGTCTTTCAATCAATCTGACAAAAATCTATTTCAATTATCAATCCTCGCGCTTCAAGGTTGGCTAGTCCAATTGTCTTCACCCAGTCAATAACGAAAATCCAAAGGACGGATTGCAAAACGCGACTTACCCAAGTCAAAGTATCTTAAACAATCTTAACATGTTTCACTAATGACAGATGTCACTCCACTGTTGCTACTCACTGCTGGTTCAAAATCTCAAAGCACGCGTGTCTAAAGAGATAAAGCACGTGGTAGATCGCCTTCTTAGCACCCAAACGGCCGGCAGTTATAAACAGAGTGGACTGCTACTGAGCTTGCAAGGCTCGAAAAACAGTTAATGCAATAAACCAGAATTGGAGTCCTTCAGGACATTCTTGGCCTCGAGGACACATTTTGAAGTCCTTGGCCTTGGCCTCGAAGCTCAAGTCCTTGGCCTTGGCCTCGAAGCCTATTAGTCCTGTTCTCGGCTTGAGGACAGCATTATTTTTTGATTGGTTAAAAAGGAAAATAACCAAACAAAAAACAACATAAACTTCTAGTCTGTCAATTCATTCCATTTCCTTATTTGAAAAATAATACTACGTGATAGCCAACTAAGCCAAGTTATACCGAAACTTATTTTAAATGGCATTGTGTGAAAGCTTTAATCCGAGAAACAAAGGGCAAAAAGCCTGGAAGCTTGTTGTTTTTATTTCTGCTAATACTTTTGGTGCGGGCGATACAAACTGCAAAGCACTAAAACGATTCAGAGTCACAACAAAGAATCGAGGGGTCCTGTCAAAACAATTTTAATTTGCATATTGATTTTATATTACAGTAAAAATGTTAGTATACAGCAGTAGCTCGATACAGGCCCGGCGCCAGGATAGCGTGACTAGGGGGAGGGGGCAGAAATAAATTGTGGGGGGCAGGAGAAGTTTATTTATCTGGATTCGAGAGGGGCACGGGGCACGAGATATTTTTTATTCAAGTGTGAATCAAACGAACAAGATGAAGACCAAAAAAAAAAGTCTTCAGTTCAAAAATTTCCACAAATTCTGGTTATCGTCTCAAAACTCTTGCAATTTTTTATGAATTCTTAAGTGAAGACCAAAAAAAAACCCAAAAAAAAAGAAAAAAGAAAAGGTCTTCGTTCCAAAAGTTTTATGAAATCCGGTGTGAGTCCACAAAATTTACGAAAATACGGGCGGTAAAAATCAATTTGGGAGTTTTAAGCCTCGATTTGCACTTCAGTAGCCCCGAGCCTGTTAATTTCTTCGGGGCACAGTCCTCGCTTGGGGGTGGGCACAATTTTTGTTTGGGGGGGCACAAGCAGTCATTTGGGGGGTACGGCCCCAAAATGCCCCCCCGTGGCGCCGAGCCTGGCTCGATATAACTATCAAAACGTATCTTGAGAATGACAACTTATTCTGAAAAAACGTTAGCACGCAGAATAATCGTTTTGAGATAAGGAAGAACAACTCTAATCACTGGTCAGCGGTCTAGGGGGGCAAAACCACATTCACTGAATAATTTGTGTGTTGAAAATCAGTGTTAGGAATTCCAAATAACAAACTATTGGATCACAAATTGTAGTTTCTTTATTTGTAGTTTCTTTATAATGCAGAAAATCGCTCCTAAATGTGTTTCCTGTTTTATCAATTAAAATCTTTTTCAATATTCTTTTCATTACTTTGTTTTTGAGGCTGGGTAAACAGTAAATAACAAACTTTTTCAGCCTACAAAAGAGACGAGAAAGAATACACTAATTCCCTGCAACTTCAGTGTCCAGTGCTGATTGCCACTAATTCAACCAGAGCTTTAAAACCATGCAAACATTATGGCTTAAGGTTTACTTTGTCCTACACTGCGCTGGTTTCACTTCACGACAATGTTCTTTCAAAAACATTGAAAGATACAATTACCGTTTACTAACTGTCAACGCTGTTGCGCAGCCGTGTTATTCGAGTGGTTTGAGTGCACTCCGGATGCCAACAAACGTGACTAGCTAACAGTGAAACGCGCTCGGAACTCAGATCTCGATTCGGCTCCTTAACTCCTGCCCGATTCTCCACCAAACGTGTAGAGCAAAACGTTGATTATTAGACGGCCAGGGTAAAACAAAGAACGGATAAATTAGCAAGTGAGCGAGCGAGCGGTTTCTGTTAAAAACAATGAGAAAAATGAACACTAGCGTAGAGGAAAAACTTTATAACATAATAATTAATAAGAAAAGCGTTAATAAGGAAAACAATAAAAAAACATCCTACTTGAAAATATTTAGGAAAAATCCTTTAGAACTATTCAAATAATTAACCTGGCATTAATAATAATGCAACCATTAACATTTGAAATCGGTAGTTTCGATCACTTAACGTACCAAACTGGTTTGTCCAAACGAAATTACGGTGACGGAGAGAAAAAGTACCTCAGTGTGGACAGCAGCTGACAGTGCAGTATGGTATTGTGGAGATTTCGTGGTTCGCTTTACAATTTAAATTCCGAGCGTAATTTGAAGGGCAAGATATGTACTAATATTATTCAATTAGAAACATTAAGTGAAAACGTAAAAAGTAAGAGGTGCAAACCAGCACAATTGCATTCAGGAAGTGAGTTATCGAGGTTTACATAGCTTATAACAATTAATATCTCAAAATCATTAAAAGTGAAAGCACAACATGAGCTTATCTAAAGTGCAGGAAAGCAGCAGAGCAAGCTAAGTTTTACTATTCCAAAACAATATCAAGGTTGTTAGCAATAAAAATTTTATCTGTTAAAATTATCATAATCATTATGAAAACGTACCTCGAAAATTTCCAATATTGCGGTTTTCAAATTCATTGAACTTAACTCAGCTAGTCAGTCAAAACAAACAAACACAATTAACGTTACGTCGACTATGCTCAACTGCTAACTAATTTGACTTGAACGCATAAACGTTACTAGAGCATGAGCAACAAAACGCAAAACAGAAAATTAGGTCAATTTAGACAATTCTTCGACGCTGAATATAATAGTTGTGGGAAATGCTGCTTTGCATACAGCATTATGTTCAAATCTTCTGTAAACCAATTCCAAGGCTTCGAATCTCTTCGCGGCAGAGTAGAAATTTACGATAGAGGCGTGCGATATTTTACAAACACTAAATTTAAATAGTTTACAATGGTTTTATTTTTCCATTGAAAAACTATAGAAATTTAAAATATTAAGGTTTTCAGGAATTTTAAGATTTTTTTGAATATTATTGAGCTAAAAAGTCATCCCAACGATTTGTCCAAAAACTTTAAATGAAAAAAGTTAGACCGAATAATATTAACCGTTCCAGTCAACATCACCTGAGCAATCCAATTTTGATAAAACTCCTTTTTTAGTCCAAATTGGGTTTGGGGAAATCAAACCGAGTCCATTGAATTCCCCTAACGTTATTTTATCTCCCTATACCCAAAATGAATAAAAAAACAGGGGTTTCACCAAAATTGGCTTGGTCTCGTGATGTGACTGGAATGGTAGATAATATCCACTCTAACCTTACCCATTTTAAACAAGTACCTCTGAAATTCACTTTTGTTCGGAAATTAGCGCTTTGAAAAAAGTTCAAAACACTGTACTTGGAACCAAAGTAACATTTTAGCAAAAGTACATGTACAACACTAAAAAATTCTGTACTGTCAAATTTTCAATTCCTTCATTGCCATGTTTTAAAATCGCAAAAGTATTTTGGCATTTTATTTCAATGCAAAAAATTCATCTGATATAATACAATCTAATAATTTTTGTTGTTAATGATTGTTTTGACAGGTTCTGCAATAACTTTATCATATTTTGTTGTAAAGACGTCAATATTTGATTTTATTACTTTTATAACTTTTCTCTGTTATCGTAATGCAAACATTTACAACAGCAGAAAATACTGCCGTTTATCCAAAAAGATGGCTCATTCTAATTTCATTCTGCACCGTTACATTTCTCGCTATGTTTGCTTCCAAAAGCTTTTCCGTCGCTAACGAAATATATGCGGAGTACTTTAATACAAGCCTGGCAGTTCTGGACTGGTTTACTTTTGCAGTTTATGTTGGTGCGACTGTCACAACTCCGATATTTGCTTGGCTCTTTTTTAAACAAACTGCTGGATTTCGGAAGCTTTCGATCACTGCTGCATGTTGCTTGTTGGTTTCTTACGCTGTAATATTACTGTCCATACACTTCACAAATTTATACCCTTTGTTGATTATTTCGAACTTTTTACAAGGAGTGGCTTACACTGTTGGTTACACTGTTGGTCCTTCGTTTGCTGTGCTGTGGTTTCCAGATGATCAAGTCGGTATCGCGATTGCCAGTGACTTACTTAGTCAAAACCTAGGTGTGGGTCTCGGTGCGATTATACCAACACTGGTATTAGATAATGTTCCTTCCCAAAACTCTTCATTCCTTACTTTGGAAAATACAATAATACAGAACGAAATGTGGAAAAGTGCAACCCATAACAAATTATTATTTTTGTATTCTCCTTGCATATGCATTTTGTTGGTATTACTCATATTTTTTGTTTTGTTTGTCACTGACCTTCCAGCAAAACCGCCAACCCATGCATTGTGGGTAAAGCGAGTAATGGACTTGAAAACAACCGACAGGAATTTTTCTGATTATTTAGCTGCATTAAAGTCATTGTACACAGACATAAACTTTTTATTGTGTAGCATTATTTTAGGCATATCGTTTAATATGATAGTTGTATTTTATCTACATATTACTGCAATTGTGCAGTGTTTTGATGTCAGCAGCATTGGTATTTATCTTCCAAATGATATTATTGGTGGGATCATTTTAGGAATTTATTCATCTTCCAACATTGTTTTCGGTTTTGTGTCGGCTAAAATCTCAAATAAATGGAAAAATTATGCTGCTCAAACGCTTGCTGGATTGGTTTTTACATTTTTGGTTTTAGTTAGTATGACTTTGTCATTTTACTACCGACGTTTTTACTTGTTTTGTGTTGGTGTGCTGTTTTATTCAATCGGTTCACGCATGTTTGTGATTCCGCTTTTTGAAGTCCTTACTCGTCACACCTACCCAATGGATGAAACGTTCGTTAGCGTTTGGATTGGAGCAAATGGCAGCTTTATTTTAATTGTTATAGGAGAAATTGCTCGCGTTGTTTCGTTACATTCCCCTCCAATATTTTTGTTGATTCTGATGTGTACATGCGCATTTGCGTCGTTAGTACTTACTTTAATGATTGATCCAAAAGACAAACGAAGGCAAGTTGATTTGGCGCACGAGAAACAAAAGGAAGCTCATTTTCGAGAAGCAACTCCACTTCTTGTGCAGAAATAGATATATTGTGATATTTCTGTTAAATATACCAATATTTCTGCACTGATTTATTAAAAAACTATTAATGTTTCCGATATGCTGAAGTCTACAACAGTAATGTTAATTTAAGCTACACCTATGCAATGCTTTTTATCACAAATGAAATCAAATTCACATCAAGTTGCCACTCCAGACAAGACTTATTGATTTCGAATCAAGTGACTGTCGCTAATTTCGAATCAAATGACGAATGTGGCTCTATGCTGTTTTGGTCTAAAGATTTTGACTTTTGTCACTCAGTTTCAGATTCTTTTGTGTGTTTATTTTGCATTTGCTCGCAAGTTGACTTATTTTGGGAAGATGAAAATTTTGAAATTATTTTGGAAAATTAATTTTACTCCAAAAACAAAATTTCTCCGTTGGGAGTTTCGTCATTCTCGTCGATTAAGACAGTGATTACAAATTTTTTTCAATTCGCGTACCAATTAGATGAAATCGTTAAGTGCACACTTACCACTTACGTAAAAATCGCGAAAGCTAAAATGCATTACAAAACTCTGGTAGAAGTTTTGTTTGTGCAGTATGCATCCTAGTTGAGACTTTATGTGAGCGCGTAATACCATTGTTTTTTTTTTCGCGAATTTTGACATTTGAGAATTGATTTGCTAAATAACTACCAAACGGTAAAACCAAGAAAGTTGAAATTCGGACTCAGCATTTGAATAATTGAAAGTGTCTTGTGTGCTAATTTTGGGGATTCTAGGTTACGTGATTGTGAATTGAGACACTAAAGACACAAAAAAACATAAAAACGGCAAATTTTGACTTGAAAAGTTAATAATTCACGAATAATTTCAAAACCACTGACGTACAGACCTGATATTTGGGCACAAAGTGGGTGCTTATGTATGCTTTAAGGAAGCTTAGGTACATCCAGTTTCGTGACCAAAATTTTATAGGCCGAAAATGGGCAAAAAGTTGACGAGTTTGAACCAATATATCTCGGTAATTACTAATATTGATGAAAAATGGTTTGCGGTTTTTGAGCACACTGTCAACCACCTTTCTTTTGGTTATGTTTGTTTATCCCAACTTGGAAACTATTTTTCTTCTTTTGCATCTTTTTTCTTTTTTTTTCTGTTTCTTCTGCCGCTATCTACTTTTAATCCGCAAAACATACTGTGTTCAAAGTTTGAGTGATTGAGGATATCAGGGAAGACTAGTGTGTAATTGAAATCGGGGGTGCCAGGCTGGGGGGATCCCCCTCAATCGGGCCCTCCAAAAAATTTTTTTTAACCGTTAGAGCTAGATGGATCAAATTTTCGGAATAGGTAGATGACAAAAATAAACCAAACGTAACAAAAATTGGGGGTGCCTTAATGGGGGTTTCCCTCCCAAGCGGGCCCTCCAAATTTCTAACTTTTTATCCTTTCAAGCTTGACACATGAATTTTTTAAGGTAAGCAAATATAAAGGAAAAATAAAGCTTGACAAAATTTATGGGCACCAAAATGGGTGGTACCTCCGAAACGGGGCCTACAAAACTCAAACTTTATAACCACTCTTGCTACACGCATGAAATTTTCAGGGTAGGCAAATATGAAAAGATAAAATTTGACAAAATTTGGGGATACCAAAATGAAGGGATCCCCTTAAACAAGAATGCCAATATTCAAACTTTAACTATACTTACACTGGTTTGATGAAATTTTCAGAATAGGCAAGTATGATGAAATTTTCAGAATAGGCAAGTATGATGAAATTTTCAGAATAGGCAAGTATGATGAAAAGATAAAAGTTGACAAATTTTAGAGAGTACCACAATGAGAGATCCCTCTCGAACAAGAACGCCAAAATTCAAACTCTTTAATTGTGTAAGCTAGACACATCACAATTTTAGGAAATGCAAGCAAGTGTGAAGAGAGATAAAATTTGACAAAATTTAGTGCACCAAAATGGGGATCCTTCAAAATTCAAACTTTTCAACCTTTCAAGCTAGACAGGTGAAATTTTCAGAATAGGTGATTTTAAAAGAGAGATAAAATCAAACTAGGTAACCAAAAATATGACCAATATCTGGTGCCACAATTTGGGAGTTTTCCTCATGCAGGCCCTTCAAGATTTTTAACCACTCAAATTAGAAAAGTAGTTTTAAAAGTAGTTTTAACCACTCTGTTTAACAAAGCAAAAAATCAAATTGGAACAACTCGTTTTCAGGTTCGTATTAACCAGGTACTCGTCTGCACCTATCTAATCAAACCAATACAGAGCACCTTTTTGGGAGTTTTGTTTCCAAGTATTTTGTCAGGCTAGTCCACCACAACAGGTATTGACTGCTTGGTCCAATTGGGAAATAAGCGTGAAGAGACTTTCCCAGGGACACAACGACGCATTATTACCAGTTAGAGAATCAAATCATAGTCTATTCCCAACGCTCAACCACTGCCTATCACCACCGCTGTTTTCAGGTCAAAACATATTATGACTGTAGTTTTCTAAGTTTTAAACGCTTGAGATCTAAAATTTGGCAACGTATAATTCGCAATAAAAATCCATTCTCGCATTTCTTCGCATTTTGAGTCGTGTTTAGACAATATTGCTGTCGGACGTGTAATTTTCTGTGTCACAACCATAGTTGCATAATGTTTTTTCCCAAGTCGAAGCTATACGGCTGTACTTTTCGAGGATTTTTTATGAACTCTTTTACCGTTTTGATTTGAAAGTTTTTTCTTGGAAACATTAGTTTTTAGAATAAGGTTTGTTGTTTGTCTTGCAGATATCAGAATCTAAAGTCTAATATACATTGTTCATGAGATTTCAAAAAATTTGATGGTGTACAACTAAATGTTCAAAACAATTTGTAAACGCTATGTGATAAAGTTTTCTTTAAACCCGAACATCTGATCGAACAGCTTTCCAAATGCCCAAGATTTTTTAACGTTTAAGATCACGTGAAGTACCAAGAAATGATAGATTTTGTTTACTTTTTCCAAAGTACTGAAAAAACGTTATGATGAAAAACTTTCATTTTGAGACATTGTTGTTTTGAGATTTTGAGATATTGCTATTGCGCTTTTGTTGCATCCCTATGCGGAATTGTAAACGAGCAGACTAGTTCAGGCCCGAACCCAAAAATATAAGCCCGAACCCGAAAACTAATTTAAAGCCCAAATTATGCCCGAATAAACCAAAAAGTTAAGTAAGGTCTGAAAAATTTAGCAATGTTGCCAAGCTATTTTAATCATATTTTTGTGCACCTAAGACAAAAAGCACGTCTCAGGCCCGATTAAATCCTGAAATTTTTGTCAAGTTTAGACTCAAACCCGGTAACAACTCTGTCCCTATGAGCTCTACAATAATCAATCGTCTTAGATGAAACTAGCTCTGCATGTATAAACCATTCTAGCAAGCAAAGACATACGGCCCATTGTACGACACTGCGTCATTCTCAACAGAAACAACTTTTTGATTTGCCGGAGGTATAAAATAAGCAGCCAGACAAGTGTTTCTACTAGACTAGATCATAATATTTACAAAGTAGCCTAATTTGTATTTAGTAATTTTAACACCTCTAAAAAATTATAAAATTACCACAAAAGTTACTTTTTTGAAAAGTAGTGTCACTACTGTAAAAACTACTAAAAAACTAATTTGTTGTTGCCACCACTGCCTATTGGGAGGTCTAAATTTTATCTGCTTGATTGCTACCCCAGAGTTTTACTGACAACACAGTTTTTGACCTTCAATCGACTGAATGAATTCATAATATAATTCTCCCAAGTTTAAAGCTAATTAAAAAGAAGTTAGCAATGTTTCGTTTGGTCAAACACTCTTTTTCAAATTTACGATCAAAACTCTTGACAGATGGCGTCATCAAAAACGCTTGTGACATCATTACTTTAATTTAAGCACTTTTTGGTTTGGAACCGAAAAACCTAACTCTCATTTACTATTCGAGCCATCAATACGTCATTTTTCCAAAACCTTTGGCAATGACGTCACCAACAATGACGTCATCAATTTCACAGTAAACTTTTTTGTACCTGCGCTTGAAAAACAACTATTACTCAAAACTTGGCACTTCTACAACTTTTGGATTGGCTGTTGGATAGTAAAAGCTCTTTGACACTAGATGACAGACTTTAAAAGCCAAAAAAGGGGGAAGTCCCACGTCCAAAACATGGGGATCTTTTTTTGGTGGCTCAGGACATGGTCCTGAGTCATCGTGCCAAATTTCAGCTTATGATGTTTTTTCCGGGTTTCAATGTATTTTGTCGTATTTCTACCGAACTAAAACTGTATAATGCATGGCTACTCAACTGGGGCACCGCGGTCAGAATCCAGACCTCCAGAGCGGAAAATTCGCACCGCGGCCGACTATTGGAACCTAAACTGACCAAAAAGAGGACGGTTCCAAAAAGCGGTCAACCGGATTGACTGAAGATCACATCATTTTCGAAGGTCAAAACAGCGCTAAAATAACTGCAAATCTTTTCTTTGGAGGCCATTTAGCTCACTTGGACCTTTTCCAACTTTTCTCGACTTTCTTGGACCCAACGACTTTTCGTCCGCCGAATCTGGACCTTTGCTAAAACTAGTTAAGTACCTACCCCAGGTATAATGTTTACGTCGCATATCCAAAATTAATTGTGGGAAATTCTACCGGAAATGCCGTACTCTTAACAAAAACCTGGCGTAAAGCCAACTATCAATTACCGAAATAAAATAACATAAGCTTATTAAAATCACACCACAACAAAAACAATTTAATCAAAAACGTATTTATCCTACAATAGCAAAGAACCAACCGGTAGGTAACAGAATGGCAAAATATCGACTAAGCAGTAACAAAGCCTTCAACCGGGGCCCACGAGAGCATTAGCATTCAAGTGCATAAATACATGAACTTAAACCCCTAGCTCGGGTCCAGGGGCGTATTTAGGAGGGGGCCATGGCCCCCCCTTTGGTTCGCCAGGATTGCAAAATTGCATAGAAAAGTGATCAAAATTGAGGCATGGCCCCCCTTTGCAAGTTGGGCATCAGGCTTTGGGCTCGAAATCACCTGATATTGGGCGAAAAATGGGACAAAATTTGAGTGAAGACCTTTTTTTTTTGCTCTTCACCTGATTTTGGGCGAAAAATGGTGAATTTGAGTGTGACAATTTCAAATTCTGATCTATGTTCCTCCAAAATTTTCTGAAGTTTCTGGCCTCCCCCCTTTTCAAAACCCTGCGTACGCTACTGCTCGGGTCACTCTTTTTGCCTGGAATCTCGCCCGTAGCCGTTTAAACAAGGGTCACCCCGGGTTGATGACGCCCAAGGGAGTCCCCAATATATGCAAGCCTCCACACGACAGTAGAGTACTGACCCTAGCGGGGTTCGCCCCAGGGATGCGAACTCGATCGATTTTTATTTGAGTTCTGTAATTTTATTTTTTCGAGTTCAATTTCGGCAAAACTTTCAAGTTTTTTAAGTTTTCAGGCTGACAAAAATACTAAGTCTACTTCTCGACTTGAATGCCCTCTTTCGGCTCTCAACATTTGCTAATTTCAATTGCAAATCTACTGTATATACTAATTTAATCTACTACCAACAAAATCGAGTATTTTGTAAATATAATAAGTCCAACCAACGCCCCACAAAAATTGAAAGATTTTTATGAATTCAAGCTTTTAACGCTTTCTAACGCCGAGGCCTTAGACGGCAAGTTTGGGAATCGTAACTATCTCGTAATGCTATCTCCCAAACTAAAACGTGATATCGCAAGCGATATTTGGGGACTTCGCGGCATTATCCAACTTTTGCTGAACTTTATTAAGCTTTAAAATAGTGATCCGATTGCTCTGAATAAATTTGTAAAAAATGTAGCTGTTTGAAGTCGATCAATAATTTAAATGCACCCCTTTCAAATTTTGTTTCACTAACTTAAATAGCTTTGTGGTTATTCGAGTTCAAAATTTAAATCTCTCGAAGTTATCAAAAATAATCCAGTAACGTCATTCAAAAAGCCCGCATAACAGTTTACAATACAACGTCAAATCTCAGCACTTTTTACAAGTTTAGTTTTTATCTCCATTTGGAAGCGGTTTTTAAAATTCCAGCTACTCGCAAGCAAATTTCCTTACATCAACGAAACTTACAGCCATGTATGATTCTGAAAACGCTCTTTCGCATCGCAATTCAACATATAGTATTGGAATCAGTAGCGTAGAGTCCCCCCATTGGCTTGTGAAGTATGCAAAATCGCACGTTTTTGGCGCTTTTGAGGCCAATTTTTGTGAAAAATTGAAAATAGCTCCCCCCCATAAGAAAACAGCCCCCCTCAAACGTTTGAATTCCGGACTTCGGCCGAAAAATCAGACTCAATTTCGGCGAAGACCTTTTTTTTTTTTTTTTTGGAGACCACCTAATTTTGAGCGGAAAAAACCTTCCAATCTCCGAGCATTCCGAGAAATTTCGTCTAAATTTTCGGACAATCCGAGTGAAACTGATTCAAGAACAATGAAAATTCGGGTCAAGGTCGTTTGCACTTTTCTTACTCTTTCAAAATAGCCCCCCCCCCCTTTTCCAAATCCTGGCTACGCGCCTGATTGGAATACCGGTTGTTTGGAAATTAAAGCCCCCTCCTCAACAGCATAAACTAAAATAAAAACGTGCTAAACCTATGCAAATTTAAAACAGGTATTTATTTACGTTTTTCACTAAATCGTTTATGTTTTTCCAACAAAGACTTCATTCTCGAATGGTATAATTTGACAAATTGCAAAATAAGGAGAATCAAAATTTATTTTCCCTAGTTAATGCTTCTGTGACAAGTTGTCACAGGTCAATGAGAATAACTTGGTAAACTATCCCAGTTTTCTGTACGCCCTTTCATTAACACGATCTTTCGGGCTAATTATCGTCCAACGTGGCATTACCTACTTTGGCATGTTTTATCTTTTTCTAATATTAGCCTACCAGTAACCCTAAAATTTGATATGTCTAGGTGGAGTACTTCGTATTTAAGATTTTAAAATTTCGAAAGGTTTATTTGGCATGGTCTCCTCGATGCAGCCCACCAAATTTTGTCACCCATCTTTGATTTATATTAACCTATCCAACAGATTTAATTCGTTTAGATTTTGCAGTTAACGGGGGAGGTGTCAACATAATTGGAGAACCCCTATAGTATGAGATCCTCATTCCTCAATATTGTTTTATTTTAAATTTTTACCTATCTTGAAAATTTTATTTGTCTAGCTTGAGTGGTGAAAAATTTTGAAGAGCCTGTTGGAAGAGGACTTTCCAAATGTGGCACCTAGTCATATTTTATTTACCTATTCTGATTTTATTTTTCTTTTATATTTAGCTATTCTGAAAGTTTCACGTGTTTAGCTTGAATGGTTGAAAAGTTTGAATTTTAAAGGATCTTATTCAGGGACCCCCGAGTTTGGTGCTTCAAATTAATTTTGTCTTTTCTAGATATTACCCTATCCAAAAAATTTGATGTATCTAGCTTAAACAATTAAAAAGTTTGAATTTTGGCATCCTCCCCCATTGCGGTACCCCCAAATTTTATCTTTTTTTATACTTACCTATTCTAAAAATTTCATCAGTTTAGCGTAAATGATTCAAGTTGAATTTTAGCGTTCTTTTTCGAGGAGGATCTCTTTATTTTGGTACCCCTAAATTTTGTCAAATTTTATCTTTTTTTTTGTACTTGCCGAACCTAAAAGTTTCGGGCGTCTGGCGTGAGTGGTTAAAAAGTTTGAATTTTGTTGACCCCTTCTGAGAGGGACACCCTCATTGTGGTATCCCTAAATTTTGTCATATTTTATCTTTAACTTATATTTATCTATTCTGAAAATTTCTTCTCTCGAACGTGAGTGGTTAAAAAGTTTGAATTTTGGCAGCCCCGTTTGGAGGAGATCTTCTTATTTTGGTGCCCCCAAATTTTATCAAAAATCATCTTATTTTCGTAATTGCCAACCCTAAAAAATTGATTTGTCTAAGTGTATGGTTAAAAAGTTTGGAATTTCGGCGGCCTATAGTTTGGGGGTACCTCCGATTTTGAAACACCCAAATTTGGTTTAATTTTATCTTTTTTTTATATTTAGTTATCTTAAAAATTTCATGTCTCCAGCTTAAAAGGTTAAAAAGTTTAAATTTTAGGAACCCGTTTGGGGGAAACCTCCATTTTGGAACCCCAAACTTTGTTAGGTTTAGTTTATTTTTCATATCTATCTATACCTAAATTTGATCCATCTAGCTCTGACGGTATAAAAGCTTATAATTTTGGTGGCCTCGTTTGAGGGGCACCCCCAATTTTGATACCCCCAAATTTTGCCAAATATTATCTTTTTTTATGTTTAGTTACCTCAAAAATTTCATGTGTCTAGCTTTAAAAGTTAAAAAGTTCGAATTTTGGTGGCCTCGTTTGGGAAAAACCCCCATTTTAAAACTCCCAATTTTTGCTATGTTTAGTTTGTTTTTAATATCTACCCATTCCAAAAATTTGATCCATCAAGCTCCATTGGTCTAAAGGTTCAATATTTTGGCAATCACGTTTCAAAGGGACCTCCGATTTTGGTACCCCGAAATTTTGTTAGACTTAGCACGCATTGTTGTGTGCGACTAGTGGTTTTTGAGTTATAGGCGATTTAAAAACTTTTCAAGCCAAAAATTGCAATTTTTTGTTTTTTGTGTCTCAATTCACGTTCACGAGACCTAGAATTCCCAAAATTGGCACTCATGATCCACTCATTTATTCCCATGTTGAATCCAAATTTCACCTATCTAAGTTTTACCGTTTGCAAGTCATGAGCAAATCAATTCTCATCTGCTAAAATTCGGAAACAAAAACAGAGGGACAACGCGCTCACGCGAAGTCCCAATGATTCAAAGGTCAAAGTAACGCTTGGCTTAACTAAATTAGACCTACCAAAATGAAACTAGAGACATGGTCGACAATAAAAAGGCAATAGCTACGCTTACGAGAGTAAACTACAAAGGTTGAACGAAACAGCAGAAGTTCCTTAAGACTAAAAAAAGTTCATTAGCCCTAGCAAGACTAAATTTCCGGCTGAAAGTATGTAGAGACAAATGTACGTGTATGCACGTATATGAGATCTTCAGCGACGCCGTTGCAACATCATGACAGTATTAAAGAATTCTCAAAACTATGACGCCAGCGCTGGACCATTGGAAGCAGCTCGATTGGCTAAACGTTCATCTTCTTCCTATGAGAGCAAAAAAATGTACCGCAAATATCCCACCAAAGCGAATTTACCATTTTTGCAGCCAAATCAGCTTTCCGATAACTTGAAATAAAATACAACTGCCGTAAATGATAACATATATAATTATAGAACAATATAGAAATACTAATACATTAAATCGTTTGTCTTAGGCTTTACAGCAGTAATTACGCTATTTATCAAAACTGACAAACCAACCCAACGGTGCAAAACCAGCGACTCTACAACCACAAGTTAATGAAAATCTTGCGGCTGTGCTGGCATACAGTGGCGTCGCTAGGTAGGGGGGGGGGTGGCGGCCCGCCCCGGGTATCACCATTTTGGGGTGACGCCTTTGGGTTTTTTTTTTCTTTTGAGACCAAAAACCCACTGATTGGTAGGCAAAGATCTTTTTTTCTTTTTGGTCATCACATACTGTACTTTCGGACTGAAAACCAACTCGTTTTGCAGCGAAGACCTTTATTATTATTATTTTTTTGGTCTTCACCTATATTTTGGCCGATAAAGAGTGCCACCACGAAATCCCGCCCCGGTTACCACTATTCTTAGCGAAGCCTCTGCTGGCATACATCAAAGCAAAACAGAGTAAAGGAAAAATATACCATAATCAAGATCGGTAGACACGAAGTATATAGCGATAGGAATGGTGATGTCACAAAGCGAATTAGAAAGAGCAGTATAACCCAGTGGAGTAATTAGGGAGGCTAAAGGGACTGAAGCTTCTTTCCCTAAGCAGGTCACTTTGAAAAATTAACTAGAATATGCAAAGTTTACAACAGGTTTTAGACTTTACCAGTAAATAGAAAGGGGGGTTGAAAGGACTGAGCAAATTTTTTTTTTTTGAGTGACTTCCAAACCTTGACAATTTAATTCTTTCAAACGGCTTTAAAAACGTGCAAAATGGCTTTCAACTGGCGTTAAAAAAGCTAATTTTTACCGAAAAATTACAAAAAACTTCCAGCGGCTGGTGGAGGTTTTGCACCCAGACCTCCATGGTCTCCAGTCGTTGGAAGGTCTGCCTCCAGTTCCTGGTCTATGTTTTGTCAAAATTCTGCTGGTTTTGCGCCCGGAATAGCCGATATCATTTCATTGGTTGTTGGTTATATGCAGAAATGAGCCATTAGCGAAAAATTCATTTCTACAAAAACTAACGTAACTACAAAAATATATTATTTAATTCTCTGGCGGCCCCACTTATAATAACAATAAACGTAATGCAGCCAACAGCAGTAAAAAGGTTGTAGAATACACTCCTGCTTTTACTTGTTACTTGGCTGCTATTTTTTGTGGAAAAATTATATTGACAGACATGTGGTGTGCTTTGTTACTTGTAAGTCATAAGGTCCTGGTGGCTTATTTGAATTTTGACTTCTAATCAAAGCACAGTATGTTATTGTTGTTAGATACTTGGTAGTTTTTGTCTCCAGGAAATTCACATTTAAATTATCTTATGCTCAAGAGGAGAAACTACAAAAAGGTAAACATAACAAAATCCACAGAAAAATAATTTTAACCAATAAAACCAAAATTAGTGACCATACAACACAATGTAGCTTTTATGAGCTTCTATTTATAAACGCAATTTATCAAAGGTCTCAAACAGCATTAAATAACCATCTTCCCAAAACAGATTAGAGTATAAAATCAGCTAATACTGAGAAATTGGAGGTTTGTATTCGATTCCATATGCCAAATGAAATCTAAGCTACCTATTTGATTTGACTGACCCAAGGTTTGAACCTAAGACTTATCGTTTCAGATACGAACGCGTTACCGTTCTACCGCTATAGCAACTAATAATTGTTGAAACCAGAAAACCACTTGAATGGTGGGGAAGATCGTGAAAATACTAAACAGAATTATCACGATACAGCTAGTTTTTGAGAACCAATAAGCAACAATTCATGCGCATAGTAAAGATTTCCGCTTTCTTTCGCTTCAGTTCGTTTTGGGCGTTTTTTCTTCTCCATGAAAAAATAAGCGCCTTTTTGTCCGCATGTTTTATGTCGATATTCGCGCAAACCAGACTGTCACATACTGCGGGAGAAAAGTTTTCCGAGAAAAAAAATTGTAAGGGGTACAGCCCTATTTTACAATATCGCTTTCATCGTTCATGTACAAAATTTTTGAACAACATTTTTTTTAATATGTACCGTAACAGTTTACTAAGTGCGGATACGAACTCTAAAAATACTCACGAAAAAGCGCATGCTTTTTTATGGAGAAGCAAAAACGTAAAAAAAAAAACGGACGAAAAACAGGCACGGAGTAAATACACCTTGATGCAACGTTGTGAGAGTCGATATCTACCAACAGCAAACACACAAACAATGAGCGTAAAACAAAACTGTTCAGAACTACTACTGAAATGTTTGAACGCCATTTTGTGCAAAATATATATTAGAACGCAGATACATATTATTGATTAGACTATAGTTACCAGCATCGATTTTTATCAGCAACGTTTTTGCTGTCGTTCACGCATCTATTAACTTTTATCGCGGAAATTAGTAGTTTTTTTATTTTTCTATCGACATTAATGACGAGAACGATTTGAAACAGCCGTGGTAGCGTTTAATCTACGCATATCGTGAAGTTAAGTGATAGCAGGATAAGTTATAGCTAATTTTAGATTTCGGGCTTTAAGTAAGAGGTGGTTTAGACCAATTTAAAGTTATGTTTAAGATTAGAAATAACGTAATGTGTCTGTACACCGAGCATTTCAAACATATGAAGTTATTCAGTGACATTTATTATTTTTGAAACTTGAATAATTTATTTGTTAATTTATTAATAAAATTATTTTTACTTTAATAATTACTTTATTAAAAGAACAAATTCATTTATTTATTAATAAAGTTAGTCTTTTGAGTAGAACCAGAGTGATTTTTCGAAGCTAGCCAGCAACACCAGCAGAACTTCAGAAATTTGATTTATTAGAATTAAAGACTAAAGTAAGGATTGCAGTATAGTTGCAATTTTTACAGACAAGTCGAGCGGTAACGCGTTCGTCTCTGGAACGGTAAGCCTGAGGTTCAAATCTCGGGCCGGCCAAATTGGACGCAGTGTTGCCAACGTCTTGCCACCGCTACGACCTTTCTTCAAAAAGGGATGTGATGCTTGCAGGCGCAATTACGCGGATATGGGCCACGCAAACTCGTCACACGTTTTGGCGTGATACAGTGGGTATAATGAAATATTTGATTAAAAATTTTACTGAGCAAGAAACTCGGTAGCAAACTGGCGCAGCACCTAAACGTCACAACACTTTGGCCCGGTCTACACTGAATCTCCATTCGCAAACGTAGAGCGTAACCGTAGTCTTTTTTTTACCAACAGCAGGTACTGTAGATTCTACACTGGTAAGGCAGTAAGCCGGGCGTACCGAAGTTTTGTTTAAAATAAATTAAAAATACGATCGTACGTTACGATTTTATACACAGTGTAGACCGAGTCTTAACCATTAGCGCAAAACCGGCCTTCGCTTACAAATTGCGCAATGTAGTGGTTTGATGGAGGAAAAGATAGACTGAATTATACTGTATTAATCGTTGCAGTCATATTGCACGACCAATCCAATTTTGGTAAAACACCCCTATTTCGTTTAAATTGGGGTTGGATGATTAAATAGAGTTTGTTTACTCCCTCAGATACATCGATTCCATTTAACCTCCTCAACTCTTATTACTCCCCAACTAAATCCAAAAGAAACGTAAAAAAGCAGAGCCGACAAAATTGAATTGGTCACGTGATGTGATAAAATCATTTTAATGCACACTGAACTCCTACGAGGACATTCGCATGACATTGTAGTACTGGAAGCAAATTTATAATAGTCCGCTCAAGCATGATATATGTTCAAATTCCATTTTTAGGCAGTTTTTCTGCCAACAATGAAGAGGCAGTTTTGATTCTCTGAATTCTTTAAGTTTGCAATAATAAGAAAAGTTTAAATACAATTAGTTAAAAAAAGTGCTCGACAGCGTTGGCCTGAGCGGATATCGTAACTCAGAATACGTCACATTAAAAAATTCAAAACCCTACAGATAGTTTCAACCGTAATCGAGATCATCAGGGGTGTCAATCGATTTGAGTGTAAAGAAAAACAGCAAAAATCAGACAAAACAACTTAAGAATGTTTAACGTGACGTATTAAGAAAAAAGTGATAAGAAAATCAAGTAGAAAACTAAGAAGACAAAATTCACGAAAAACGTAGCCAATGCAAGCAGTAAAACAATAGCGAGAAAGACATAAAAGAAAGATATTTATTAAAAAAGAAAAATTAAGGGAAGAATTAAAGGCGGTGAATCATCCAGCCCATTCCGGTGGTTTACAATAGCTAAAATTGAATTATAATTTTTGTTATTTTTTGTTTTGATTTTGGGGCTGCAGTTGCAAAAATATTCAACAAATACCAAAAGATGTCCCCCGAAAAAAAGTTTTTGGAAACTCTGAGTTTTGTTCTTCCCGCCAAAACCACAGTTCTCTAAACTATTAGGCCTACTCTAATCTTATTAAAGTATTAGGCCTAACTATATCTAAACTATTAGGCCTAATAGTTTAGAGATAGTTAGGCCTAAACTATTTAGAAATAAAGTATTTAGAAATAAACTGTCTCTAAACTATTAGGCCTACCACAGTTCTCTAAACTATTAGGCCTACTGTGGTTTTGGCGGGAAGAACAAAACTCAGAGTTTCCAAAAACTTTTTATCGGGGGACATCTTTCTGTATTTGTTGAATATCTTTGCAACCGCAGTTCCAAAATTAAAACAAAAAATAACAAAAATTATAGCTCTATTTTAGCTATTGTAAACCACCGAAATTGGCTGGATGATTCACCGCCTTTAACTATTAAAGCTGAGGAAAGTAAAAAAAAATAGGCATTGTATAAGACATATAGTTTGACAAAATAGACCAAGTTCAATGCACTTTAGTTTGCTGATGACTTTCGCACTGCGAATTTTTATTTGGATTTTGCATTAGGAAGATACTTTTTTTACAATCCAGTACACTAACTAGCAAGTCATCGAGAGTATGACTGGACACGTTGAAGTATTCTGCAACCGGTTTTTGTATTCTTCTATTTCTTACATAGCTTTGCGGTTGTTGGTGCGGCTTTGGAGGGTCTGGCTGGTTTCACCGATGTATAGAAATGAAAAAACAATTTTGCACGATATAGCATAAATGTTTCAAATAGCTAACCGTTTTGTGACGAACGATAAATTTTTAATTGCATTTCTACCATGACGCGAAACCAGCACTGCTTTTTTTTTGGTTATCGCACAGCGAGTTTGTGGAGTCTTAGGTCGAGAATGTTCACTTGTTCAGTATAACGTGTAGGAGAGCTATGGCCGTAGCCAGGGGGCGCCTCTTCCCGCAATTGATATGCCACGTACAATAAAAATGTGATAAAAGCCTACTGTTTCTTCAGTTTCAGTTTCTTAATGCATTTTTCGCGTACAACAGGTAATTAACAACAATATTGACGACCTGGGGGCCCCAACCTGGCAAGCCACCTGTTCTAACCTGTCTCCCCGTTCTGATCCTCGTGCTGTCTTCAGGCTTCTCAATGCCATCTCAGGCAAAAAGAACATCTTCCAAGACCCTTCTTTTCCTGATTGCACTTCCCCTCTTCATACTGCCAACCACTACGCCTCTTATCTTCGCTCACATCTATCTCAAGCGACACCCCGTTCCTCGCGCAGAGCTGAAAGACATTTCATGAATGAACTCCGGAAAGCTAGCTGTGAGGATGCTTCTTCCCTCCACAATTCTTTCTGCTCCCCCTTCTCCTTGACTGAACTCTCCACTGCCATCAGCAATCTCTCCTCTTCCATTGCGTCTGGCCCTAACCAGATTGCCTACCCTTTACTAAAGCACCTGCCTGAACCTGCACAGCTCCTCCTGCTTTCTCTTTTTAACAGGTCCTGGCACTCTCACACCTTCCCCTCTTGTTGGAAACCTACCACCATCATTCCCATTCATAAACCTGGAAAACCCACTTCCTCTCCGTCCTCTTTCCGCCCCATTTCCCTCACCTCCTGCATCTCCAAGCTTTTTGAGCGCTTGATTCTTTCTCGCCTAACTTTTCACCTTGAATCTAATCATCTCCTCTCCACTTGCCAGGCCGGCTTTCGTCCTGGTAGATCTTCCCTTGACTAAATTCTAACTCTGTCTCAATCAATCTGGGACGGCTTCCAAAAGAAAAAACCTCCAGACCGAACCATTTTGGCTTCTGTTGACTTCTCCAAGGCTTTTGACTCGGTCTGGCACTCCGCTCTTTTCCACAAACTCCTCTCGCTCAAACTCCCCCCTTGCTTCGTTCTCTGGGTGCGCTCCTTCCTTTCTGATCGTAGAGCTAAAGTCCAGGTTGGTGGTTCCCACAGCCACTCCTTCCGCATCAGACGTGGGGTCCCACAGGGCTCTGTTCTTGGTCCAGTCCTCTTCATTCTGTTTGTTGATGACATCACTAAGGATTTACCTCGGGATGCCCATGCCTCCCTGTATGCTGATGATCTGGCCAACTGGTCCTCCTCCCCAGACCCGCTCAAAGCCTCCTCTGTTGTCCAATCCTTCCTCGCCGTCCTAGAAACTTGGTCTAACTTATGGAGACTTCCACTCAATCCAAAGAAGTGTGAGTCCTCTTTTTTCTCTACAGATCCCCATCAAGCCACTTTCCAACCCCGACTGAACCTCTTGGGCTTCCCTCTTTTGTTCAATCCCACCCCTAAATTCCTTGGAGTAACCTTTGATCGGACTCTATCCTTTGGGGCCCATGTCCAATCCCTGTGTTCCAAATTCTATCCACGCCACAAAGCCCTTCGCTCAATTGCCACTGCCTCTTGGGGTCCCACAAAAGAATCTCTCTCCCTACTCTACAAAGCCTTTGTCCGTCCGGTGCGCACATATGCCTCTCCTGGATGGTTCCCATTCCTCTGCAACACTGCAACCAATCACCTAGAAGTTCTACACAGAGCTGCATGCAGGGTCATTACTGGTTGTCTCTCTTCCACCCCCTCCTCACTACTCCTTCTCGAGGCCCAACTCCCTCCTCTAAAGCTGACTCTAGAGCATCAGACCCTCTACTCCTTTGAACATGCTCTGCGCCTTCCCCCCGATTTCTCCAGCCTTTATGCTCTGGCAATTAAAAACGTTCCCTGTCGACTAAAGAAGAAACCCTCCTGGAGATCATTCTGTTCTTCAGCCACCAAACCACTCCCATCCCCACGCGAGTCTCTGATCACGTGCCCCCCTTTTCCACCATGGTCCACAACCCACTTCACTGTTTACCCCTTCATTCCCGACTGCACAGGCAGCAGTTCAGCCCGACTCCAAATTGCTTCAAGCAGACTATCCTCCCTCCCCCCCTCCGATATCCAAGTATGGTCTGACGGATCTGTCCCCTCCCTTTTTGGTCCTGGTGGTGCTGGGGTGTTTGCAACATGCTCCAAATGCAACACATCCCATTCCTTACCCTTTTCCTCTGGTCCAATTGCCTCCAGCTTCACAGCTGAAACCTTTGCCCTCAAGCAAGGTCTTGCTTGGTGTACTAGCCATTTGATGACCTGCAAATTCCAGTCAGTTCTTTTCCTAACCGACTCTCAATCCGCCCTCTCTATCCTTTCTTCAGCCCCTTCTTATCTCCTACCTGAGTCCCTATGGAATGTTTGGTCCCTTGCCTCCTCCCTCTCCAACAACACCACTTTGAGCTTCCAATGGGTCCCCGGACACTCTGGTCTCCCCGGAAATGAAAAAGCTGATTTACTTGCCAAAACTGGTGCCTCTCTGCCCACTGATGCGATCCCAAGCCCTCTCCCCCCAGTTATTGCCAAAGTCCGTTATTCCCAATACCGCAACTGGAGATGTCACATCTCACACTCCCATCTGAACTTCCAAGTCCCCGAAGTCTCTTCGGAGGAACTTCTTCTTTCTCGCTCCATACGCAGTGAGCTCTCTCGTCTTCGCTGCCATGGTCACAGTCTTCTTCTTATCTTCACAGGATCAGTCGAAAGGAGAATTCTGATTGTAGTGCCTGTGGACACCCTCTACAGGACCTCAATCATCTCCTCCTCGACTGTCCTGCTTCTGAACCCCTTCGCAAATCTATCTTTGGCTCCTCTCTCTCTATTCTCGATCTATGGTGCAGACCTTGGGGTGTAGCCCGACTGTTGGGTCTCCGCGGAGTTTCTCCGCGCCCCCATCCCTCGGAAGGGGTCGGGTAGTACCACCACCACCACCTGGGGGCCCGGGCCCCCTCAGTTTAATTTTTGTTAATTAATTAACTTGGGCCAGGGGGCCCAAGCCCCCTCAGTTCAAATTTAATAATTTATTCAATGAGCATTTTCCCTAGCTTTTTTTTCAAAAGTACTTTGTCGCGTAAAAACTCGTAAGGTGGAGGTGAATTGTTTTTGAAAAATGGTACAATAGATGGTTACTCCTGCTAACCATGTCATCCCGGGGCCGAATTTAGATTATGTGGGGCCCGTGGTACTTTGGGGATTATCGTAACGTCTTTCCTGCAAAATATAGGTGAAGGCCAAACAAAGTCTTACATCTGATCGCGGAGGCCCGGCATTGTGCCTATGGCAAATCTGTCCTGGCAATTACATTACGTTCATAAAAAGGTTAGATGAAAGCCTAAGGTAGCAACTTTTAGAACAAAAGCTCTTAACGTCACCCGGATTGTCCATTTAAATTGGTCGGCAAAATTGAATTGAGGGGGCGCGGGCCCCCTGGTTGTCAATTCTATTGTTATTGCTGCTGTTCGCGTGTACTCTTGTACGCGAAAATGCTAAAAGAAGCTTAAACTGAAAAAGCAAGTTTTTTTTGTCTTGTTTTTATCGTTGGTGGCATTTTAATTGAGGGCCCGCCTGGCTACACCTATGGCACTGTCTCAGCAAGTGTTATTGCTTGTTTTTTATAAAAATCAAAAATTTGTCCGATTGTTCACTTTCGTTCATATCGTTCATCTCATCAGAAGCATCTTGTGCTTCCAATTTCTCCTGTAACAAATTGGTTACTTTGGCTTTGAACGCTTGTTGCATTTGTTTATATACAAAGGGGTTTTATCACTTTCCACTTCCTTCGTTATCATAGATAATACGGAACTGCGAATGCAGAGATGTTGCAATTACATACTGATTGTAGACAAGCACACCTTGGTCCTTTCTTTGGAGTGAACCGTAGCAGTATAAATTGGTGTTAAAAATTTTTTAGCTCCATTCCAAAGTGAGAGAAAGATACAAAAAACTGAAATTACCCAACACTTTTTAAAAAAGTATCGCGGTACCCGTACTTCGGTACCATTTTTGAAAAAGTACCGTCAGCACCGGTAACGGTACTAAAAAAGTACCGCAGTACTTTTGTACTCGATACTGCCCACCTTTGGGTATGGTAAGTTACACTGCTGGTATATAGCATTGATATTATACCCAAATTAAAAGTTGCAATCGTATAATGGTACAGTAGTGTTCAGAAAAAAAAACATTTTTCGAACTTTGGACTTTCAGTTTTGCCTATTTTTTTTGGAGCCGAATCCGTTTGGACTGTCAATTGTATAAGTAGAAGCTAGTTATTCAAAAGCCATGCAGGCAACCGCAATCAAGCGTAACCCTCTAATGCTTTTTTCTCATACATTTTGTTTAAATACGGCATTTTGACTATGTGTTGCTGTGATTGGCATAGTGTAGTGGTTGATGCGTTCGCCTTCCAACCATCGCAAGTGGGTTCGATTTGCGCTTGGGTTAAGACCACGAGGAGCTAGTCGTGCAAAACTTATGCAGGTAGCCACACTCAAGCATAACGGTACGTCGCTTTCGAAAGCTAAAAAGCTGCTACTAGATAATTGCTATCCCCTCAGGCTGGCATTCCTGCCCCAACCCTAACTATAATGCAAGGTTTTGAAGCAAAGAAAGATTGCTTTGTGCATCTCCTTCCAAGTTTCTGTATACTGTGTCACACAAGAACAACCCATCCGCGAATCGAACCTGGGTGCAGAGGGTTGAGAGCTGAGTATCATAACCACTACCCCGCCCAGCTTGCAGAAACATTGTGACAAAATGTCGTATTTAAATCAAATGTATGAGAAAAAGGCAATGGCTCGTGCGTGGGCGTTTGCATGACTAGTTTCTACTGTTAAGACCGTGTGAAATGGAGGCATACGGAGTATAGACGCAGTACTTAAATATGGAAAAGGAAATGCACGGAGCATTTTTTTTTTGCTTGAAAACCTTGCATTATAGTTAGGGTTGGGGCAGCGATGCCAGTCTGAGGGATAGCAATTACATGCCAACAATTTTTTCACTTACGAAAGCGACGTACTGTTACGCTTGATTGCGGCTGCCTGCAGGACTTCTGCATGACTAGCTTCTCGTATTTGAATAAATTGAACTGGACTCGAAGTCTAAAAAAAAACAATCCGCTCATCTCTGATACGCGGGTAGAGGTTACACTTGAGATTGTTTGGGGGCTGCTGGTTACGGTCTAAATTTTGGTATTAGGTAATTTAACTGCTTCAAATGATGTGGTTTGCGACATTGAGAGGTCTTTTGAAAGAAAGCAGGCGTGGAGATAGAAATAGAGATTGGAGGTGAGGAATGTTGTTTAAAATGGGCGTTGAGTTGAGAAAATAATGGTGCGTTTCAATGGCTTTAATGCAGGGTTAAATGTTACAACCGATGGAATGTTGTCTTCGATTTGTAGTTTTTTATAATCTAGGAAATCCTCGTAAATACCTTTCCTACATTGTTAATTAAATTTTTGTCCAATATTCATTCCATTACTTTTTTTTTTCAGAAACAGTGAATAACAAACTTTTTCAACCTACAGAATAGACGAGAAAAAATACACTAATTAAATTCCCAGCTACTTCAATTTACACTGCTGATTGCCACTAATTCAACGAGAGCATTAAAACCATGCTAACATTATGCTTTATGCTTTACTTTGTCCTAAAACACTGTTCTGGTTTCACTCGAGAACAATATTCTTGCAAAAACATTAAAAGATGCAATTAACTAGTTACTGACCGCTACAACTTGTCATGGCCCAACAGTCTGTTTCAGAGGTGGAGTGCTCGAGGACGTCCGTGGCCTAGAGGACACATTTTGAAGTCCTTGGCCTCGAAGCCTCAAGTCCTCAAAAATTGGCCTGTCCTTGGCTCAAGGACAGAAGTATTTTTGGAATTGTTAAAAGTTTGCGGAGCGCCTAAAAAATTTTTGGACGATCTTTTTTTTTGGAGATCGCTTGAAAAAAAATTTTGAAGACCTTTTTTTTGGAGAGCACTTGCGCTTGTATCCTTGGCCTTGGCCTCGAGCCTTGTGTCCTCGACTCCACTTCTGGTCTGTTTCGCCCATATATGGGCTCTTCAAGAAACTAAAATTTAATACAGTCTAATCAAACAAATTATATAAAATGACCAAGGAAACAAACAATACTAAAAAGAGATGATTCCATCTATTCAATATCAAGTCGATCTAAATTTGTTACTTATTAATTGTAAAGTGAATGGCTCGAGCATGGCGAAAATTTAATAGAGTGTCAAAGACATGAACCATTGCCAGTATAAACACGAAAGAACACCTAATCCTAGATAAAATTGTTAAACTTGGGTATGGTGAGAAAAAGGAAACGTAAAAATAAGTTAGCATCATACACTATTGCAGTAATTATCTTGAAATAAGCATCAACTGCAAAATATATTGACTCCCTCAAGCTAGCAATAAACTGAAAGAAAATATCCAGTATTTATTGGAATGTGGCCGGCAAATTAGACCCGTACAATCGTCGCACAGCCTGGATAAATCATAGCAGAACTTGCAAAAAGGTGAATAAATAACCCCTTATTCCGAATAAAATCCAATTTATTAGCAACCCCCCTCTCCTTCCCGAGAAGTACGGACCTATCTTGAACGTAGAAACCCTTGCAGACATTACATACTAACAGACATTATACTAGTATATTCGATTTTAGTAATCGGCAAATGCTCCCCTTTCTAAAAAATTGAAAAAACTCGAGGAACGACAGAGTAAGGTTCAAGTTACTATGAGAGACCTAACAAAACTAAAAAAGTGAAGAGAAAAGAAAAAAAAAACTTAAAAGGTACTTATACCCAGGCACTTCAAGGAAGATTGTATGAGTTCGAGTTCGTGCAAACCGGCTAAACTCCTTCCTAAGTTTCTTGACTAAATATAACAGGATAAATGCTCCTAATCGCAAAATGACTCCAACTGTTGTGTTCGAAACCACAATTGAATTAAAATATTTTTACTGCAGTTAAAAGGGCATTCAGTACGTTTTTATTTAAAAAATTTTACTGTGAAATCATGGTGAAACAACTTTGGCAACTTTTTAGAATTTTTTTGCGCAAATTTTGACTTTCTTCGGCCTAGAAATCGCAAGATAATCGCAATTCTTTTCCCCTTAGACGAGAGAGAAACGTTTTTTGAACACTACCAAACCGAACGGAAGTGTGTCAAAACCCTTGCAAATAACTGACTACTGCTGTCGAAGCAGTGGTTTTGTAGGTACTTGCTGATAGCCGTAGCAAACCCATACAAAAAATGTAAGCTATACTGCTGTGCAATGTGCATTGATGTTTGCAATTGTCTAAATAAGTGTAAAACTAACTGGTCTTCTGACCTGTAGGTCTAAACTAATTGTGCAATAATTGCATAAAAACGATTGCCAATATAGAACTAAGCATAACAATTTATTAGACGCGTTTCCCTTTAACTTAAAGCATCATCAGTAGAATGAATTTGCAAAGTAAGAAGCACGAATTTATATACAATAGCCACCCATTAATACAGGTAGCCACGGCATAGCTTAAGATTTGTCATAATTGAATAAAAGAGCGACAGGTCATAGGTTTCAACACACAAGAAAACACAGCGGAATAGCGACGTCATTTTTAAACAACAATTTAAAACAATTAAGCATTGAAAAGATACAGGGGCAAGGATTGATTGTGGACATTCAGTTGCGGTTCTGTTTTGGAAATATGTAAGGTTTCTTGGATTCGCAATTTAGTTACGTGATTACTTCTGTCCAAAATTTTGGGTGAGTCAAAATTAATTACGTGGTTGGGATTATTGAGCAAATGTTTGCAAACTTCGGAATCTTCACACGTGCGATGTTCGTTGAGGCGAGTAATTAGGTTCCGTTTGGTTTAGCCAATATAATTTTGACCGCAACTACAAGTTAATTGATACATAACACCTGACGAATGTAATAACGATTGACGATCTTTATACGGAAATAGTTTGCCAATGGTAAAGTTACGATGAAACATTATCAATTTGATATCATACGGGCATAAAAATTCACGAATTTCTTTTTCAATTTGCATAGAAATACTTAATTGTTTTAAATTGTTGTTTAAAAATGACGTCGCTATTCCGCTGTGTTTTCTTGTGTGTTGAAACCTATGACCTGTCGCTCTTTTATTCAATTATGACAAATCTTAAGCTATGCCGTGGCTACCTGTATTAATGGGTGGCTATTGTATATAAATTCGTGCTTCTTACTTTGCAAATTCATTCTACTGATGATGCTCTAAGTTAAAGCGAAACGCGTCTAATAAATTGTTATGCTTAATTCTATATTGGCAATCGTTTTTGTTCTTAGATTAAGCAGAAACTCCGACCGTTATGCTCCAAAATTGTATAAAACTTACTGGCTTACTAAAAACTGGAATCTTAATCTAAGATCTAGTCAGCTACGATGCTTCAACATGCAATCATTTCTTTGTTTAGGTTATCTATATAGTAAGCACTAGGCTGTATAGGCTACTCGCCTACCGCACGAAAACCTTATCTCGATTTCGCGTATTTTTGCTAGCTCTTTGCGGCCAAAACGCTTTTGACAGGAAAACATCTAACATCTTAAAATTGAACAGTAGTTGTTGAACTAACTCATTTATCTATACGCTCAGCATTTACCTAGCTCCAAGAAGCCTGATACTAATCAGTAAGACTCGAAATACGAAAAGTTTACTGAACTGATTTATTGCGCTATCTGCCTGAAATAAGATGGCCGAAATTTGGATTCTAAGAGGAAAACATGAACTTTTTCCCATATATTCTTATTCTGATGAGTAGCAAAAATTGCAATGGGATGACGCTGATAAATTCATTTTTTTAAGATTTTTCCTCCATCTTTTAAAAACAGGGTTGAATGCCCGTTTAAGTCGGTATACATGACCCGTTGCTACCTGCCAGGTAATGGTGAGATAAAAAGCGAAAAAAAAGAAAATTACCAAAGGTAAGGTGAAATTGTAGTTTTTATACTGGTAGATGGATATATTCAGCTAAAACAATTACAGCAGATACGATAAAATAGAACAAAAATAAAAAGTAATCACTAATCAGTACGAATACCAGCAAACGCGAACAAATCTATCTACTACGATTGCACAAAACAGACGATTGCACAAAACAGACGATTGCACAAAACAGACGATTGCACAAAACACACATACTAAACAAATGTCTCCTACGATTGCACAAAATAGACCATTACTTAAGATTTCTTAGCTTGAACTTGTTACCGTGACGGCATTTTGCAGCTATCTCAGACCGTTTAATGAAGGTAGTCGCAGGTTCTGCTTGCAAGATGGTCAGTTTTTCCCTTAGGCACAAATTGCAACGTCGCGAGGCGCATTTTCATGGTCTTGCATGGCGGACAATCAACCAAGAGATATCCTACGGTCTTCCATCTTCTTCCTCCTTCAATTCCCAGTTATAAATTAACTGAGGATTTACAACTCAACGAACTTAATAAGAACGGAGAGGTGAGGGTGACTGGGAAGTGTGCTCGCGCTCCTCGAGTCTCCAGCTACCCGTGTATGTGTCGAAGCAGGCGGCCTGCAGCCGTAATCGAACTCGGGTCGCAGTATTGCTTTCACATTAATTAGCGCTCAGTTCCGCTCGGCCATGCTACTCAGTTAGTGTTTGACAGCTCCGTGGCACTCTTTTTCTGTGGGTGTAGAAAACTTTGCTTGTGGTCAAGGGTGCTGCCAAAACCCGGGGGGATGAGGGAGATATATCCCCCCAATAATTTGACTGCATTTCCCCAATAATTTGATTGGTCTACTTCTGCATCCCCCCCTACAAATTTACTCTGGTCTGCATCTGAATCACTTGAAGTTGGGCAGCAACACTAGAATTCGGGGAAAAAACTCTTCCAATTTTGATGAAGAAGAGTTGTAAGTTGGGCCGGGCTTTTTGGGTCGGGTTAGGATTCGGGCCGAGTTCGGGCTTAAAGTTGACAAAAATTTCGGGCTTGATTCGGGCCTAAGACGTACTTTTTGTCTTAGGTGTACAAAAATATAATCAAAATAATCTGGCAACAGTGCTGAATTTTTCATACCTAACTTTACATTCGGGTTTTTTCGGGCATGATTTGGGCTACAAATTAGTTTTCGGGTTTGGGCTTATATTTTCGGGTTCGGGCCTGAACTAGTCGGCCCGTTTACAACTCTGTGATGAAGACCTTTTTTTTGGTCTTCACTTACTTAGCTTACCTGAAAAACTTCGTGGTCGAGGTTCAATTCCTTCCAATGTTGAAAATAGGGCAAAATTGGGGTAAAATTGCAAATTATCCCCCCCCCCAATGCTCAACAAACATCGGCACCCCTGCTTGTGGTAGCTGTACCTTGTTTTGAATGAAGTTGAGCAGCACCCATAGTAGATCTTAGGCGGGCCGGGTGACGTCACGACAGCTTTATGTACCACATAGCTGACGCAGCAGTTGCAATCCAAGAGCCAATTATCTCGGCTCCTGCCATTGCCCCGTTATATAAAGTTTATTAACGGATATGACTAAAAAGCGGAAAAGAAGAAAAAGTAGGAAAGGGCTGTTGGGGTTTGGGTTAAGGTGAACCCTAACCTAACCATAATCCTAACCCAAATCTAATTCTAACATGCTTTTTAGTGCGATTTCCGCCTTTTCCTACTTTTCCGCTTGTTAGTCACGTCCATCTTTACTCTAAACGCTAAATTTAAATGGTTTATAATATTTTATTTTTGGATTGAAAAATTATAGAAATTTAAAAATATTATAGGCTTTTCATGAGTTTTAAGATTTTTTGAGCATTATTGTTCTGAATAGGCTATACTCTATTATTAAGCTAAAAAGTCATTCGCCTATAGATTTTTCCGAAAATTTTAAACTGAAAAAGTTGTGCTGTATAATATCAATTGTTCCAGTCATATCACGTGAGCCCTCCAATTTTGATAAAACTTCCCTTTTTAGTCCATATTGGGTTTGGGGAAATCAAACAGAGTCTATTTAATTCTCCTAACTCTATTTCATCCCCCTATACCCAACATGAATAAAAAAATTGGGGTTTCACCAAAATTGGCTTGGTCTCGTGTTGTGTCTGGAATGGTTGATAATTTTCATTTTAACCTTACCTATTATAAACAAGCATTACTGAAATTTCATTTTTGTTCTGAAACTAGCGCTTTGAAGAAAGTTCAAAATACTGTACTGTAAACAAAATAAAGATTTAGGAGAAGTACACCATTAAAAAAATTCAGTATTGTCCAATTTTTAATTCTTTCATTGCCGAGTTGTAGAACCGCAAAAGTAGTTTGGCATTTTATTTCAACGCAAAAAATTTTGCGGGATACAATACGATCTAATGATTTTTGTTGTTAATGATTGTTTAGACAGATTCTGAAATAACATTATCATATTCTGGTGTAAAGACTTTAATATTTGATGTTATTACTTTTATAACTTTTTTCTGTTATCGTAATGCAAACGTTAACAACAGCAGAAAATACTGCCGTTTATCCAAGAAGATGGCTCATTTTAATTTCATTCTGCACCGTTACATTTCTCACTATGTTTGTTTCTAAAAGCTTTTCCGTCGCTAACGAAATATATGCGGAGTACTTTAATACAAGCCTGGCAGTTCTGGACTGGTTTACTTTTGCAGTTTATGTTGGTGCGACTGTCACTACTCCGATATTTGCTTGGCTCTTTTTTAAACAAACTGCTGGATTTCGGAAGCTGTCGATCACTGCTGCATGTTGCCTATTGGTTTCTTGCTCTGTAATATTACTGTCCATACACTTCACAAATTTATACCCTTTGTTGATTATTTCGAACTTTTTACAAGGAGTGGCTTACACTGTTGGTTACACTGTTGGTCCTTCGTTTGCTGTGCTGTGGTTTCCGGATGATCAAGTCGGTATCGCGATTGCCAGTGACTTACTTAGTCAAAACGTTGGTGTGGGTCTGGGTGCGATTATACCATCACTGGTATTAGATAATGTTCCTTCCCAAAACTCTTCATTCCTTACTTTGGAAAATACAAAAATACAAAACGAAATGTGGAAAAGTGCAACCCATAACAAATTATTATTTTTGTATTCTCCTTGCATATGCATTTTGTTGGTATTACTCATATTTTTTGTTTTGTTTGTCACTGACCTTCCAGCAAAACCGCCAACTCATGCATTGTGGGTAAAGCGAGTAATGGACTTGAAAACAACCGACAGGAATTTTTCTGATTATTTAGCTGCGTTAAAGTCATTGCACACAGACATAAACTTTGTATTGTGTAGCATTATTTTAGGCATATCGTATAATATGATAGTTGTGTTTCATCTACATATTACTGCAATTGTGGAGTGTTTTGATATTTGCAGCATTGGCATTTATCTGTCAAGTGATATTATTGGTGGGATTTTAATTGGAATTTACTCACTTTCCAACATTGTTTTCGGTTTTGTGTCGGCTAAAATCTCTAATAAATGGAAAAATTATGCTGCTCAAACGCTTGCTGGATTGGTTTTTACATTTTTGGTTTTAGTTGGTATGACTTTGTCATTTTACTACCGACGTTTTTACTTGTTTTGTGTTGGTGTGCTGTTTTATTCAATCGGTTCACGCATGTTTGTGATTCCGCTTTTTGAAGTCCTTACTCGTCACACCTACCCAATGGATGAAACGTTCGTTAGCGTTTGGATTGGAGCAAATGGCAGCTTTATTTTAATTGTTATTGGAGAAATTGCTCGCGTTGTTTCGTTACATTCCCCTCCAATATTTTTGTTGATTCTGATGTGTACATGTGCATTTGTGTCGTTAGTACTTACTTTAATGATTGATCCAAAAGACAAACGAAGGCAAGTTGATTTGGCGCACGAGAAACAAAAGGAAGCTCATTTTCGAGAAGCAACTCCACTTCTCGTGCAGAAATAGATATATTTGTGATATTTCTTTTAAAAATACCAATATTTCTGCACTGATTTATTAGAAAACTATTAATGTGTCCGATATGCTGTGGTGATGTAGTGTCTACAACAGCTAAGATAAACAGATTTATGCAATGTTCTTTTACCAAAAATACCATCTTATCCAATTGCCACTCCAGACAAGACTTGTTGGTTTCAAACCAAGTGATTACCGCTAATTTTAAATGAAATGACAAGTGTGGCTTTGTGTTGTTTTGCTCTACAGATTCTGACTTTTGTCACTCAGTTTCTGATTTTTTTGTAGTCTAGTGTATTAATTTTGTATTTGCTCGCTAGTTGAATGGTTTTGGAAAGATGCTTTTTTCAGCAAGGACGAAATTTCTTCTCTGGGGTTTGGTCGCACTCGTCGATTAAGACAGTGATTATCTAATTTTTTCCCTTAAGTACACTTACCACTTACATGAAAGTCGCAAAAGCTTATGCATAACAAAACTCATGTAAAATTTTAGTCAATAAGCACCCTAGTTACCTTTCACCTTATTACTTATCTGCGGCTCGCTTAGTATCACAAGTTAACGATAAACTACTGTAAACGTGTAAAGCAAAGGTGTTTTTAACTTTCAAAGAATTTTTAACAACTAAACAATCCAGAGTCTTAAGTCAGGCTTTTTGAGTCGGGGTCGGGCTTAAGATTGACAAAATTTCGGGCTTAATGCGAGCCTGCTGATCATGTTTTGTGTTTCAAGTGCCATAAGAAGGTACCAAAAAATAATATTGCAACCCTGAGTAAAGACTTTATTTAAGCTTATATAAGATTATCAGTACATTGTTAGCATTATTGCATCACAATTTGTAAATCAGTAGTTTTATTTAGTCACAAAAGAAACTAAAGTGTTGATTAAAGAAAAGAAGCCATTTGCCGCATTCGATTTTTACCCGTAACTTAACTTTGGGGATTTTTTGAGCCTGGTTTGGGCTTCAAATCATTTTCTGGTTTCGGGCTTATAATTTTGGGTTCGGGCCTGAACTAGTCGGTCCGTTAATATCTCTGAAACAATCACTATATTACCAGAGATGTACCAACAACAACAAATATTTGTGATGACATTAGATTCAGCAAAAAATCCCGAGTTATGGCACCATCATTAATTTATGCACTGATTGAAAAGCTTTTACATCAGGCTGAGTAACATCAAGCTAAAAATCCTGGCAAATCTATATTACAATCTAATTCAAAATTTGGCAAAATTAATGGAATGTCTGCTTTTCCACCAGTTTTTTACCATGTTGGACCGGTGGTTTTGTACGGAGGTTTGTTGGCGGCGCTTTGGCCACCAATTTGGTTTAGCAGTGTCACGTATCAGTGTTCGGAGTACCTTGGTGATCAGCATGATGCTCTTTGGATGTATCAACTGAGTAGTTGTTTTGTATAGATTGTGGATTGAACCTTCTAAAATTATGGTTTAGCTGGATACGGTGTTGTTGATTTTTTTTTTTTTTTTTATCAGTATATTCCATAATTTTATTTCTTCTGTTAACCGAAACAAGTGTAAAAAGATTTTTTTAATACCTCTACCACTTTTTTTAATCTTAAAGCAGACAACTTTTTTAAAAAATTGTAAATTAAAAGTTGCTCAGTTGCCAACATTAAATGTTTAGCTTGTGTTAGCTATATTTTGTTTATCGCCAAGCTTAAGTGTGCGCCTATCGCTATTTGGTGCAGTTGAAGTAGATGGCTGCAAAGTCTTTCGCTGCTTCCTGCCTGCGTACTGTTAACAAGAGGTAAAAATCAGAAGTGTAAGGTAATGAAAGTAGTTCTACTTTAGTAGCCTATTCAAGTAGGATTTGTCGGTAACAAACACTTTTAATGTAACTGTATTTTTGGATACTTTCACTTGTGTGAAGTAACGATACTTATATAGCATTATGATTCAGAAGAGTTCAAAGTTCTGTAGTTTTAAATTTGAACCACAAATTGGTCACAACGGTTGAGTTTTCTACCAGCAATTGTTCTATTAAGTTAAGTTAGCAAAGATTTTATGAAATGATTTCAAATAAATTCTGCATGATATGATTTTCACATGTCAAAGTTTTGCTGTTGTTTTTTTTTTTTTTTTTTTGAATATAATAACAAAAACTTGCATTTATTAGTAATTTCTGACTTCTTGAAAGAGTGAGAGATTAGAAGCAGAAGTGAAGTGTTTGAGGACGTTCTTGACCTCAAGGACGTCCTCGAGGATACGTTTTAAAGTCCTTGGCCTCGAAGCTCAAGTCCTTGGCCTCGAAGCCTACAAGTCCTCGAAACTTCGAAAATGCCCTGTCCTCGGCTCGAGGACAGCACTATTTTTTTGATTCGTTAAAAAGGAAAATAACCAAACAAAAATTAACCTAAACTTCTAGTCTGTCAATTTAGTTCTTATGTTTATTTGAAAAAGAATACAATGTGAAAGCCAAAAAGTCTTAGTGAACTTAATATTAAATGGGGTTGTATGAAAGCCTCTAATCTAAGAATTAAGGAGCAAAAGGGAGTGTAGAACAGTTATTTTTATTTCAGCTAATACAGTACTTTCGGTGCGAGCGGTACAAACACCAAAGCACTAAAATTATCCGGGATCTTAACAAGAGAAACGGGGTCCGGGCTCAATCATTTTGGATTTGCTGTTGCTAAAACATGATCGTGCTTATCTAAGTGTGGATTCAGAAGAAATTATGTCTGTATGTGTGCGATAATTACATGTAATACAGTTACCAGGGATAGGTTGCTACACCAAAAATGTTAGTATATCCCTACTATAACTAACAAAACATATCTTAAGAAGGCCAACACTTGTTCTAAAAATTCGCGAGCAAATATTGCAGAATTTGCTCTGAGATAAGGTAGAACAACTCTAACAACTGGCAAATGGTCTGGGGCCAAAGCCATATCCGCTGAACAATTTTTGTGCAGAAAATCGCCGCTAAGAATATCAAAAAAATAAACTACTGTATCAGAAAAAACGCTGCATGAAGAATCATTAAAAAAGCGAGTGTGAAATAAATACACCAATAATTGTTTGAATGCCTGGAAAGATGCGCGCTGCAATTAATCAATTTTCGTACGACGTCATGAAAATATACGAGTTGGTGAAGTTCCCACAAAAACTTTCTGCATTTTTAGAAAAAAATCAAAGATTTATTATTTTTGCTTTTTTGCAATAGTGGGTATTTTAAAGGTGGGATTCCGGGGGGCAAATGTCTCGAATGCATTTTTTTCACTACGGCCCTGCTGCATCCCCAAGTTACTTTTTGCAGTTAAATAACTTATGTTAAATTTTACAAAGTGTCTT
The DNA here is from genome assembly GCA_963965965.1 of Trididemnum nubilum. Classification (NCBI taxonomy): domain Eukaryota; kingdom Metazoa; phylum Chordata; class Ascidiacea; order Aplousobranchia; family Didemnidae; genus Trididemnum; species Trididemnum nubilum. The sequence continues at coordinate 25,399,836 of OZ014483.1, forward strand.
TGGCGGCCGAAACGTACGCGGTCATTCATTGATAGACATTAGATGCGAGAGTATAGAATATAGAGTATAGACTATAGAGGGACATCACATGCGCTAAATCGTCGAGAAAAGATTAGCTTAGAATTAGGATTGGAAAAAGGTGGGAAAAATAAAGTTTTCTATCTTAATTTTTACGGTAACAGTATTTTCTTTCAAATCGCTTTGAAAATTGTCTAATTTCCTTTGAACGTAACAAAAATTGTTATTTTTTTGAAAAAAAATCACTAAAATAGTTTTACAGAGGGATGGGGGCTTTGCCCTCGCCCCTCAGAACCCTGTTTTTTTCCAAAGACTGTTAAGCTTGCAAATACCAAATACGGTACCTCAATTCAATTTAAAGAGATACTGCTCGAAATCTGTTTTATTGAAGAAATGAGAACTACTTGAGGTAATATAGAGGTGCTCCAAACCTTTTTTCACAATTCTCGTTATTCGCAAAAATACGATTTTATTCGTTTGACTCTGTATACGGAGCGCCGTTTGTGTTCCCTAATTTGTGCAATGTTTTTTTGCATATTTAATTAAATAGTCATTTTAATTAAATCTACAAAAATAAATATACAAAAAAAGCACTTGCAAAAACAAATATGCAAAACTTTTTGAATATTTATTACACCATAATTTGCGCAACATTTTTTAGCATATTTAATTAAATAGTCATTTTAATCAAACATACAAAAATATACGCCGCAGAATAAACTGTTGCAAAAATAAATAGACAAAAAACTGTTACACAAAAAATTTTTGCGCAAAAATTTCTGACACAAAAATTGTTGTAGCAAAAATAAATCCACAAAATTTTTGTGGTACGGGTGAATGAACCATCAACGAGACGGTCTCATAAGCAGGCTAGAACCTTGCTATAGCTGCCGTACAGCTTAAAGCTTTCGTCTTAAAGTTCCAGTTTTATACCAAGATGGTACCTTCCCGCCCACATAATTTCAACCCTTGATCATTATGGAAAACGAACTAAATAGTCAAATATTTTTGACGATTTGCTTTGGCACGCGTTTTTTTTTGCGACAAGAAATTTTGCATCAACATTTTTTGCATCACAAAATTTTGCACATTTATTTCGGCGAGTGTTGTTTCTTTGCTATCAAAAATAAATGTACAAATATTTGTGACACAAACAATTGTAATGCAAAAAATTTTGATGCAAAAAATGATGTTGCAAAAATTTTTGTGTCAGAAATTTCTGCGCAAAAATTTTTTGTGTAACAGTTTTTTGTCTATTTATTTTTGCAACAGTTTATTCTGCGGCATATATTTTAGTATATTTGATTAAACTAACTATTTAATTAAATATGCTAAAAAACGTTGCGCAAATTATGGTGTAATAAATGTTCAAAAATTTTTACATATTTATTTTTGCACGTGTTTTTTTTGTTTATGTATTTTTGTAGATTTAATTAAAATGACTATTTAATTAAATATGCAAAAAAACATTGCACAAATTAGGGAACACAAACGGCGCCCCATATCTGTATCATTTTGTGACATCACAAAAAGGCTTAATTTTGTAAAATTTCACGCAGAATAAAAAACGCTATTACCAACTGCTCGCAGTGAGTAGTTTATAACCAAATCTGAAAATTTGGCTATTGCTACTAGAATCCGTTGACCAAGGCTACCAGTATTGATTTACAGTACGCCTTTTGTGGTGTCACAAAATTGCGTAATGCTGGGTTGCCAACAATACGGCGTCAAACGAATGAAAACGTGTTTTTGCGAAAAAGGGGAACAATGAAAAAAGGTTTGGAGCACCTGCTTATTCCCTAAAGTAGTTCTCATTTTTTTTCACAACTGTAAGGTTGCACTTTCCTCACATAATTAGGCGAAAGCAGATATGAGAGGGAAGTGCTACCTCACAGTTATGAAAAAAGTTTGTGTTCAAAATCTGCTGTGCAGTCTAGCTCTCATTTCTTCAATAGAACCGATTTCGAAAAGCATCTCATATTATGAATGTGATGTCATATATGGCATATGAATGTGATGTCATTTATGGTGTCCATGCTTAGTGATGCTAGCGCAATGCGGTTGAACTAAGTGGAGTGCCAGAGTGATACCGGTCGAGACTCCTCTTTCTGGTGACCTTGTTGTCAGACTTAGATCAGCGTAATTTGAGAAGAGGTACGATGACAAGGGCAGAAATTGCCCTCGTGTGTGGTTTGAATGTTCGGGTGGGCTGCCAGGATAGGCTATTATCGCTATTTGACTTAGATAATTTTCAGCACTTAAAACTTAAACCAAAAACTGTACTTCAGTCACTCATGATCACAACTAAGCAAAAGACCAACTGTATTCTATTAATTGAAAACCAAATTTTTTAGTAGCAAATCAAATTGTAAATCAAACTTTGCACTAAACGTTCAAAACAAAGGAAACGGAGATTGAGCTCATAATCACCGCAAGTCCCGCGGCAAGCAAGACGTGCCGCGCGCATCACATCTCACCAACCCGAGCGCTTGCAGAGACCACGAGTTCGAAACTCAACACAAGAATTGTAAGCAAAATAAAAATGAAGCACAGGATAGCCACACATCCCCCTCGACAAAAAATTTAGGCCGAAAAATTTTGTTAGAGTTCATATTGTCCAATATAGAAGGAGAGATCAGATGGAACAGTTATCGGTCATTCGTTCAGCGTTTTTATAGAGTCCAAATAAATTTATGTAGTCTTGCGCCAATAAATAACTCTTGCAGTTCAACTGCATAGACGCTGAATGTTCTTTCGTAGGACGGACATCTTGAATCACGATTATTCATGTATTTTTGATAAGTTCCATTTCCTTTTGCTCAAATGCTTAAAATTCGTGCAAGACACCAGTAAATCGAAAATCACTCGCTGCTGTTTTCAAAGTTCAAAATCTTGATTTGTCTGCAACGCAGTAATCAACAAGTGCGTCCATACGAAAAAGGGCTGAACATTGAGTGAATTAATGTTTCATATTAAACTGCCAGATGAAATCTGAAATGCCGATAGTATCATATACTTAATGTTCAGTTATGGTGTTAAGACCCAACCGAATGGATTCAAAAGTTCATTATATTGCTCATTAAATTCGAGACTGGCATTGATTGGTCGTTGAATGAAATGGAAAGAGAAAAGCTTAATTCTTGCTGTAACTGTTCAAAAAATGAAAAAAAGTGAGGGGATGGGGCAAAAGCAAAACAAAATGTATATCTTATATACTCGTACAACACAAAATAAAGAAAAGTAACACAAGATCATACGATTTTTTTTTAAGTCATAATAGCACAGACAAGGTTCCGTTGCAACTATTCAACATTCTCTCAAAAAGGAGAAATGTCAAATCTATTGAGAGAAAAAACTATGCATAAAATAATGCATAAGCCGGCTGCAAAATCAAAAAAGAACGAAAAACTGATCCGACGTCATCCAGAAGAAAAAAAAAATCTGGTGGACCAAAATAAAAATCCAGCAAAAAATGTTTAAGTACAGAGCCGACCAGTAGGTATATGTATTTTTGAAAATCATGCCTTTTAAAACATTCAACTTCAATCTATCATGCAGAAGAAAATGCAAGCGTTCAGAATATCACACCACTCGTGCTGCTTCGCAAGTGTGCACCCTTGCGAAAACAATCGGAAAAGTATAACACTTAGTGGACGTCTAAATTTATGAAGTTACAACAGTGCGGTACCGGTACCTAACAATCTTACACGCCGCCGTTATTATGCAGTAATTCACAAATCAGTCTTTTGGTTGGCTTCAGTAATCGTCCTCTGGAAGAATAAAGGTTGTGCTTCCGGATTCAACGGTGAAGCAACTGCTTTGTTGGAATCGGCCGAAGTATCTATCGTCGACATCTCATTTGACTCCTGACTAGCACGAAGGTCGTCACCATCAGCGCTGTCACTGCTGTGTCGTTCCACAAACCGCTTCGACCGATCAATCGACGCGGTTTCGGGTACCTGACGGCTGTTTAAAATAACATAATACTTGCTATGTTTTTCGATTACCTTATATGGGCCAGAGTAGAGCATAGCTAGTGGTGGTTTGTATCCATCGTTTCTTACCAAAACTCTGTCCGCGTCCATTAGGCCTTGATCCACGTACTCTTGCTTACTCGCTTGATCTCTAGTTTGAGTCGGTTCCAATGAGTTAAAATGTTCCTGTAATTTGGAAACAAAGTGCAGTGGGTTATTCGGTGCGAGTACATCACTGGCTGAAATTCCTAAGGTAAACGCAGTTGCTTCCCGCATAACATTTCGTTAGCGCTACATCCCAAATCCTGTTTCACAGAATTTCGCATTGCTAAGAGTGTTATTGGTAAATTATTGTACCAATCGTGTGGATTTTCACACATGAAAAGTGAATCCTTTAAATGTCGATGGATCCTTTCCACTAAACCATGCGTTGTAGGTTTATAAGCACTTCCAAGCAAATGTTGTATGCCCAGCATCTTTAAGAGAGCTTGGAATTTTTGAGATAGGAAACAACTACCACGGTCTGACTGTAAGTACACTGGAACACCCATAAATGCCACCCAGCATTGAAGAAAACCCGAACACACGGAGTCCGCTGTCGCATCCTTCAATGGAATAGCTTGTACATATCTAGTAAAACGGTCCACGATGGTCAATACATATTGATAGCCTTCAGACATCGGCAATTTCCCTACGATATTTATACACACGTGTTGAAATCTCTGTAAAGGTAAGTCAAACTTTGGCATAGCTGGTGTCCAGTTATGCTTCCAAACTTTTCCTTTTTGACATTCAGGGCATGACTTCGACCAGCTCGAAATTTGTTTTCTCATTCCCGGCCATATTACTCGAGTTTGCATCATTTTAACTGTATAGTTTCTGAGCCATTGTGGGCAAGTTTGTGAAAACTATTAAAAACTTTCAAACGGTAGTTTTGAGGAATAAGCGGCCAGGTATGGTTGGTGGAAGTATCACACAACAAAAGATTGTCAGTACCTGGCACTTTGAACTCTTCGAAAACCAATGAGTTGTCGTCCTGCTGATGAAAAAGACGCATGATTTCTTCATCGTTTCTCTGCTCTTTCGACATATCGCTGTAATTCAAATCGTTTTTCTGCTAAAACATCAAGTTATTGATTTCAATTCGAAATAAAGCATCAGCTGCTTGGTTTTCTTTGGTACCAATGAAAATCACAACATTTGTGTACTCGCTAATAAAAGCTAGTTGTCGAGCTCGCCTTCCGATCAGTTGTTCCCTGAAAGAATAGCACATGTTGACTAGTGCCTTATTGTCACATTGTATTTGGCATCCCTTTTGTTCAAGATAATGACTAAACTTACAAACAGCATCAAAAATAGCAAAAAGTTATCTATCCAGAATTGTTTGACGCTTTTGCACATCTGTCAGTTTCTTGGAATGAAAAGCTAAAGGTTGCAACTTACCCTCGCTTACCTGCAAAAGAGCCGCCCCTGTCGACAGATTTGACGCATCTGTTTGTAAGATAAGTTTCGAACCCGCAACTAGGTAAGCTAGTAAGGTTGCTTGACATACTAACTTTTTAACATTTTCGAAAGCCATTTCGCTTTCTTTGTCCCACGGTACTTTTCGAATTCCCTTAAACCTTTTGGACAAAAATAGTGTTAAAGGAGCCAATGCCTCCGCAAGGTTTTTCAAACAGCTATGATAGTAATTGACCAAACCTACAAAGGCACGTAGCTGCTTAATCGTGACCGGCTTTGGATAATCAGAAATTTCCTGCACCTTTGCGGGTAGAGGAGCGACGTCCTCTGATGTAATTTCGGGTCCGAGAAAGGACAATTTGTGGTGACTTAAGTGTGTTTTCGATGGATTGATTGTTAGACCATATTTTTGCAAACGTGAAAACACCTGGTGCAAATGTTGTTCGTGTTCATTTGAACTGCGAGAGAACACAAAAATGTCATCAATATAAGCGGCTGCAAAGTCGCTTAAATAACGTAAAATGAAACCCATTAATCTCATAAAAGTAGAAGTAGCATTACAAATGCCAATAGGTAAGACTTTAAATCGGAAAAGCTCAATTAGGGGTTATACTGGCAGTGTATTTTCGAGAATTTTTGGCAAGATTTATCTGCCAATAACTACGTTTCAGATTAATTTTGCTGAAAATCGTTGCACCTCCTAGTTTATCAAAAATAGATTCAAACCTTGGAAGGGGGTATCGATCCTTGTCCGTAATACGATTTAAATTTGTGAAATCCGTTACAATTCGATATTTAGTGTCACTTCCAGGAGCTTTAGGCGCGAGGTGAATGGGACTAGCGAACTCACTATCGCTTACCTCGATTACGTCGGCCAATAATATCTCGATTTCTTTTTCAAGCCATCGAAGTTTCTCGGCCGACATTGGTCTGCAACGAGCTTGACATGGATAACCGTCAACCTGTATCTGATGTTCGATCGGTACTCTCTCGGCGATGCTTCTGTTGCGTGGCCTAGTTAAATCTGGATATTCCTTAAAATATGAGTAAATTTGCAATCGGCAACAAAAAGCACAGGCGGTTTTTCCACTGCTAAATTTTTGTTAGTTAAATGATTTTTTTCCTTAAGGTGCGTTTAGACTGGACGCGAAGCAACAAAAATTTGACGTCATCGACAGCTTGCGAAAGGTTGCAGTCGGTCGCAACCTTCGCGAGAAGTAGCGCAACATCGCTTGCTTGCAGGCTGTAGGTAAGATTATCTACTAAATCACTGATCGGATTTTTACGATCGCAGTTTGCTGGAAAATCATGTAAATAGTATATTTGTATGGTTCAGCGCCTATTTATCAGTTCAAAGAGTAGGTTGTAGGCAAAGTTAGATTCGGGATAGCCCTAGGCTAGCCAATGGATCTAGACAGCTAAGGCTGTAAATTCTAGAGTGATCTTTCATAGCTATGCTTGATCTCAGAGCTTCATTATAATGAATTCACCAAAGCAGTAGGCCTAGCCCCACGGCATCTAGCTTTTAAAACAAAACTATTTATTCTGTGCAGCATAGCAGAAGCTATAGTATCAGTCCAGTAATTCTTTTGGCTGAGCAGCTTTCGCTTTTTTGTCTTAAACTAACATGATGTTGTTGTTGTTTTTCTTCAGAATATAAAAGAACTCACCTACAGGTGGGTTATTCATAGCTAGTTTTGAATGTGTTGATAGTGCTTTTACCCATTGTTGGTTAGCTTGTTGTTTTAAAAGTAACCACAATTGAACAATTGCTTGAATACTGCAAAATTTGCAAAAGTTTTTTAGCCGTCTACTTGGCCAAACCAAATTGGTGAATAAAACTGTATTTAGAATTGATTTCAAGCTTCATACAAGAGCTAGATAGTTAGAAAAAATCAAAAAATATTTATAAACTTTTGGATTGGCCTTATTAGTAATCACTTCTTTGAATAGCTACAAACATGGAAGTTTTTCTTCTGAATGTCCTCTTAAAAGTCTTCTTGTTTCTGAAGGTTTGTGACAGTGATCAAGTTCAACAGGAAGCAATGGTTTTGGACTTCCTCAAGTTTTATAATCATGAATTTTGTAGTTTGGTAGTGATTTTTCACTCAAGTTTTAAGTGGTGAAAATAGAAGTGTCAAGTGTGTTAAAAATTCATTTACTGTGTTTTTGTGTAATATCTGAATTTAGTTGTTTGTGAATTTCAAAACATTTTTACTGTCTTAAAATTTTTACTGCTTTACATGGTGAATAAAGTGACAAAGTAAACAATTTTAAGTCTGAAGTTCAATCATTACAATTACAGTCAGTGTAATCAGATAGAACTAGAAAGCCTGTATATATCTAACCCCAAAAAATGAGTTCTATTTTTTGATAAGGTTACTGTTATTGGTTTAGAAGTAGCTGCCAAGCAAGGCCATTAATATTGTTTCATTTTCATTAGTCACCACTAAACAAAAAACTTGATACAGCATTTATAATAATAATTATTGGACTGGGGAAAGAAGCATCAGTAACATGAAAATGTGAGAACTAACAACACTTTTATTCAGATGCTTGAGTAATAATTTTCATATAAAAAATCTAAATGTTTTTTTTTTATCAGGGGCATAACCAAAAACTTGCTAAGAAGAGGGGGCTTGACCTTACAGCTATAAATTTGTCTGAATCTCACAAACGGTGGTTAAAGCAAAGCCCTTTTAGGTACGCGACCGTCGCAACGTAGCCTACTAGTACCGCAAGAAAATGCAAACTAATAAAATGCTTTGAAAGCATTTAACTTTGCACTAAATATCGATAAGCGCTCTGCAAGCGAATAAAAAACCAAACATAGTTTTAGAAGCTGACTTTTCCTCAAACCAACTTCGGGTACCACTGCACTAAATTCTTGTCCTTCGATGATAGTGTCAAATCTTGCAAAAACTGCAATGTTTTTTTTGCTTTCTCCAGCAAATCAACACAGCAATCCACTGCACAAAAAGCAAAAAATCCACTACATAACTGATTACAATTCCAGCTTTCAGATTCACTCATAGCGTTAACATTGGGAGTTTTCATAAACAGCAATAAATGCAAACACAAACAACTGTTTAAGCTTACTACAGGTATCATAACATGCTTGCCTGAAAAAAAAGAAAAATCTCATTAATAAAACAACATAGTTTACGCCTTACATGTACCTGTAGACTAGCTTATTGGTCTACACTGTACAAGATAGATCTACCAGTACCATATTGAAATATGAATGGTGAAAGCGTTCAAGGATTTGTTAACTAAGTAAACACCTAAAGAGAACTTTTGATATCTGCTTCCAGCTTTTTGCGTTTCTGCATCAAAACCCAGAACTGTCATCGTCAAAACAGATTATGGCAAGTTTGCAGTGGAAGGATCTAAACAAAGCATTGATAGCTAACAAAAAGGCTAAGTACTACTATATTTTTGAAGAAATGACTTGTCTTTTCATTTCCAAATTCGATTTACTGTACTTCGTTTTTCTCTTATACTTTACAAACTTTTTTCTCAAGATTGCTTTGTTACCTATGTTATTAGTCTAGACTCTTCTTCACGGTTATTGCGTAATACCATAATACAAACTCAATCTTCGTTTTAATTCCAGCGCGCTATTACGAAACAGAACCTGTGATTACTACAATAGCTTTTCAATAATAAAGGACACAACGCTTTGTGCTCATTGAATACATTTTAAAAGTAAGTTATTAAAATAGCCTATGAAGCGACCAGTCGCGAAGACTAGCAACCACTCGCGAAAGTTGGTAACCTTCGCGAGTGACGTAAGCGACCACTGGCGAAGGTTGACGAACGTCGCCAACCTTCGCTTAGCGTTGCTTCGCGTCCAGTCTAAACGCACCTTTGGTCTTCGCGTTTATCAAAATGTGGTTGTGCAGATCGACCACAAAATTGTTTTGTTCCAAAAAATCAGCGCCAATTAAGTTGAAACTAATCTCAGCAGAAAGAAATGTCCACTTGATTGTGCAATTCTTCCTAAGCTTTAAATTCATAGTTCTCTCACCGTGCGTCGAAATCTTCGATGCGTTTGCAGCAATCAAGAATTACTCGCTCGGATAATTTGCAATTTCAAAAGAATTGCTTTTCACAATGCTATAGTCACTACCTATACCAATAATAAAAAAATTCATTCGATGCTTGATCTTTTAAACACAAAACGTGGCTCGAGCTTTTCCCCAGAGCGGCCACTAGTGGTCTGGGGACGCTTTTTGAAACAACGTTGTGCCATTTGCTAGGGGGTTGACACTTATGAGCGTCTGTGCCAAACGTATAGTGGTAATAGCATAAATTCTTATTTGAAGATTCATAATTTTACCGGCTACGCTACTGTCACTCCAATTACGTCCACTCGGGTTTCTTCTAGCATAGGTCTTGTTTTTAGAGTAGTTTGATCGTCTATTGGGTACGCTGTACTGGATAGGTTGAGATCTACCATCAACATGTTGGTTTGTACCAGAGCATTCACTTAATTTTTCTTCAATTTGTTTTTTAAGTAGTACATTTTCACGTTGCGCTTCTAGCAGCGAGTTTTTACTGCTTACCGCGTAAACAATGGGCTCAGCAGGGTTTTGAGACAAAAACGGATGCAATGCCGAAGTGTTGTTAACAAAACCTGCTACTCCGTCTGCTTCTCGCACTAGCTGTGGCAAGGGTTCAGTAAAACCAGCAGATAGCTGCAACTGCTCAAAATACGGTAGTCGAGATATAAACAATGGTTTAAGCCAAGGGTTTCGTCTGTCATGGAATTGCTTGGAAAAATTGTTCGTAATTCTGCCAAAATTTCACTCGGCTTTTTAGTCATTTGGGGCGGACAAGAAAACAGCTTAGTTACTTTGTGCTGAACAGAATCACCGAAGTGCTTTAAAAGCCGTGTTTTGACTTGATCGTACGTGGTGTCGTTATCATCAATTAAATCTTTAACAGCTAAAAGCGCTTTTTGGGTTAATCTTGACCAAAGCAAGCTAGATTTTCGTGAATTAGATTCAATTTGGTATTCTTCAAATTTACGCTCCAATAAATTAAACCATACCTGTGGTTGTTCTTCCCAAAATTCTTGACATAATTTGTTTCCCATTGGAATTCCATGTTCACCTAGTGTCAGCTCTGGTTCTTGTTGTTTTGGTCGAGGCAAGTTTTTGAAAACGAGGTCACCACTTTCGCTATTTGACTTAGATAATTTTCAGCACTTAAAACTTAAACCAAAAACTGTACTTAATTAACTCATGATCACAACTAAGCAAAAGACCAATTGTTGTTGTTGTTATTATTGTGAATAGTGGCGCTTTATAACAGCGGTGGTTTATCAGCACCATAACAAAATTGACTAAAAAACACAGATAGATATATGAAATGCTGTGGATTTAAAAAATTGTGGTTGAAATTAAAAAAAGAGAGAAAAGCCAGTACTTCTGAAGCGACAGCAGGCGCCTGGTATCACCACAGAAGCGCTCAAAAAATAACCTCATAGAAACACAAATAAAATTATTAGCATTTCATATAACCGCACAGATCTACCAGAGTCAACTGTATTCTATTCACTGAAAACCAAGTTTTTACGTAGCAAATCAAATTGTAAATCAAACTTTGCACTAAACGTTCAAAACAAAGGAAACGGAGATTGAGCTCGTAATCACCGCAAGTCCCGCGGCAAGCAAGACGTGCCGCGCGCATCACATCTCACCAACCCGAGCGCTTGCAGAGACCACGAGTTCAAAACTCAAGATAAAAATTGTAAGCAAAATGAAAATGAAGCACAGGATAGCCACACTATGTGTAAATTCAGATGCTGATGAAACACTAGTCTAATGGGAAAGCAGATATGTGAGGAAGCGCTACCTCAGAGTCGTGCAAAAAAATAAAATTTGTGTTTGAAAAACTGCTAAGTGGGATCAATGATTAGCGAACATTTGCACCCGGGCCCGAACTGAAGAAGTTAAGGTCTTAAAATTGACCATTTCCACGTTTAGAGTTTAGTTATTCCCATTACCGAGTTACGGCTTGGTATCATTACCACGATACCGCTACGGCTCGTAATCAACATCGCTGCTAGATCGTAAAACTTCAAAATGACATTCATTATTTTTGGAAACAACTATTTTTGATTTGTTGTCAAAAACTTAACAAAATGCAACATCTTAAACACTTGCGCGCTTAAAAATAACGGGAAATTTGCCGACCATAATTTAGAAAATTTGTGTCCTTGGTCCATGGCCTTGCCTCGAGCATTCCTGTCCTTAATGGCTTCGAGAGGGTTTGTCCTCGAAAATTCGGTCCTTGGCCTTGGAGTTTTTTTGAGTCCTTGGCCTTGGCCTCGAACGTTGGGTACTCGACTCCACCTCTGGTTAGAAGACCAAGTATTATGTAGCAGTGATGTGAAGGTCGTCGACCAGTTGTTATACACTACAGTTTGTCGATCAAATAATTTTGCTTAAATACTTTCAGAAATACTTGTATTTGAGTACTTTTAAAAAGACCACTTTTTTACTTTTACTTAAGTACTTTTTTTGGTCAATACGTTGTAATTTTTAGTTTTTGGTTTAAGTAACAAAACTTTTACTTGATTACACTTTTCGAGTACTTTTTACACCACTGGTAAAAATATACTTGACTTGACTTCATGTTTCCGTTTGAGTAATGTTCCAAATGCGTCATAACAGTCATGTAACCATATAAAAATAATGATGACGCAACTATAAACTGTATAATGTGTACATCGCACATCCGAAATCAATTGTTGCAAATTCTACCGGAAACGACGAAAAATTGACTGGAACTCTGGGACCCAGCGAAGTCTACGATTAAATTCGAAGCAGCGTTCTCCGATAAATTTTTATTTAAGTTGACGTTTCGCTCCCCAGTACGGGGAGCATCATCAGAACAGTAACGCTTTTCTTGTTTGCAAAAAAAAAATGAAACTGCTAAGCAAAATACAGGTAACCAGAAATGAACTTAAACACAACATTCGTTATTACAACATGCAATATCACAGAAAATTATTACATCAGCCAAAAGTATTGTGTAATTGCTTGGTATTAAGTTACGAGTGGCCTATCAAAAAAATTCACTATCCAAAAATACAACATAAAAATATAATGTTTCATCCCGATGAACGAGCTCCTAGCTTCATTTTCAAAAAAAAGTTTATGATATTGAATTTAAATCATCTTCTTAGATTTTTCAAATTTTATTTCATTTTTCTGAATTCTCACGAATCACGAGAAAGACTGGTGCGTACTATTCAAGGTGTACACCAGTTTCGGAAACACTGGATTAAAGAGACCCCTTTTTTTCCTGTAATTTCTTAAAGTACAATAATTATCTTTAATATTGAGCATAATGCTGGTTGGAACACCAAATAATTCTTAATGTGAAATACAGAATCAACATTTTTAAATGCATCCCTTTCTAATGGTTGATATTTCGAGAATTAACTAATTTTTCTGTCAAAGCTAATTTGAGATCAAAGCTACTCTGTTGTTGAACCCAGGGCCGGATTTACATTGCACAAGACCCCGGGAACCTTTGGGATTTTTGCTATTTTCCTGCCAAAACTAAGTGAAAACCAAAAAAAAGTTTTACCATCGGAGCGCTGGGCCCTAAACCGTTTAATTCCTATCAAATGTAGATGAAGATCGACCAAAAAAATGAGGTCTTACTATCAGAACGCGGGGCTCCTGGCACTGTGCCATGTAGTAAATTCGGTCCAGCAAAGCTATGTCGGGACGGGCTTTTCGGGTCGGGTGTGGGCATAAAATTGACAAAATGTCGGGCTAAATTCGGGCTGAAAGTACGTAATACTTGCCTTGTGTTTTAGCTTTTCGGTTCTATAAAAAAGCGTAATTAAAATAACTTTGCCACACATAATGACGACTTCGGTAGATGACCATCAACACGATTTTTACTACACATTTATTTTTGCGTCAAAATTGATCGGCAGCAATTAGATAGTTTTATTTTAACCATGTACGAGCAATAAGGGCACATTTTTAAATCTAACAATTTTTGGACCTGATTTTGACTTCAAATCACTTTTCGAGTCGGGTTCGAGCTTAGATTTTCGGGTTTGGGCATGAACTAGTCGGCCCGTTTATAACTCTACGGCCCTGGTTGAACCTTTCAGAGAGAATAACTTCGTTCATCGTCATCACCAACGATTGAGTATATTGGATTAGATTTCCTTATTTTTACGCGGTACGTGGAAATTTCGAAAATGGTTTCCTATCACGTTTTGCACATTTGTACAAGTCGCTATTACAAATCAAGTTAGTTTTTTTTCTCTCTTCTGCTTTGTTTCGTTCTTTCGCGCAGTATATTAAATGATGTTATTTATAATGCTGTGATACTGTTGTTTTCATAAAAAATATTTGCACTTTGCTTGTTCAGTTTGAAAGAAGAGCTTTCAAGAGTCATATAGAAATGAGTTAAACTGCTTTCAGAATAAATAACAGAAGATGATTTGTAAGCCTAATATTTTCAAAATACGAAGGAGCAGCACTAATCAAGCGTAACTTTAGTTAGTATATAGTCCAGGTGCATCTTTGTTTCCTTAAGTACCAAAACTTCATTAAAGTACCGAAGCTTATGATTTGGTGACGAAAATCTCTATGAATCCAATATCATTCATACTGTAGTTTCGTTCAGCAAGAAGATTTTGAGCGTTAGTTACTAATCAATAAAATACATTAGGATTTAATAACAGTCTCAATTTTAACTTAAATTGCGTCATAGAAGCAGATGTCTACTATATTGTGGCATTTTTTATATTAAGTGGTTTCGAAAAATAAAGACTTTAGTTACTCATAAAACTTTACTACCTGCCAGTTGGTTGAATGGTAACGAGTTCGTCTATGGAGCGGGAGGTCAGAGGTTCAAATCTCAGGTCGGTCAGATCGGACACAGTGTTGCCTGCCGCTCGCTACCGCTGCGATATTTCTTCAAAAGGAGTTGCGTTGCCGGGCGCTATGATGCGGAAATGGGCCCTCCAACTCGTTACACACTTCCAAGTTTTACAGCGAGTATATTGAAAGGTTTGATTTAAATGAAGCTTTACAAACGTTAGAAAATGTTCATAAAAATAATTGTCTTTTTCACGCTAATTATATTTTGCAAAGCGAAGATAAAACTTACATTGTAAAAAAAAATTAACATCCTTCTTCTTCTTCAATACGAATATTGTGTAATTTCGCAGAGTAAGAATGAATGCAAAAGAAGTAGAGTAACATGTAACGTAGTTACAGGAAAAATGTTCTGAAGCAGAGTTATAAGTCAAACAAGCTTTTTGGGCTTAAAGAGATGCTGCTTGAAATCGGTTTTATTGAAGAAATGAGAAATACTTGAGGCAATAAAGAGGTGCATAAATTTTGTTTTACGATTTTGTTTTACGATTACCCTGATCCGCGAAAATAGATTAAATAGATTTGATTCTATACCATTGGCAACTTTGCATCTCAAAATTTCGTGGCATCAGAAAAGGATGACTTTGCAAACTTTTTTTTAGTATATCGAATGTCGCGTTGATTATTCTGCAACAAATTTTGCAAAGTTATCCTTTTCTGATGTCACGAAATTTTGAAAGGCAGTGATAATAATGGTACGAAGTCAAACGGATTATATTTTTTATCGCAGATAAGAAAAATAGTCCAACAAGATTTGGGGCAGGTCTCTATTACCTCAACTAGTTCTTATTTCTTCAATAAAACCGATCTCGAGCAGTATCTGGCAAAATTTAAGGTTAAGCAATAATTGGGGCCTGATACGTGTTTTGTGTTTCAGTTGCTATAAAAGCAATCAAAATAACGTTGCAACGCGAATAAAGATATCAATAAGATTGTTAGTGCACAAGCACTATTATCGCATCACAATTTATTAATAAAGTTGTTTTATTTAATCATAGCAGACAAAAGTTATTTAAAGGAAAGGAGCAAGTAGCCGAAAACATTTTTTAGACTTAACGTAACTTGTCCCTTTTTCAGGCCTGATTTACGCTTCAATTCATTTTTCGAGCCGGGTCAGGGCTTACATTTTCGGGTTTGGGCCTGAACCAGTCGGGCCGTATGCAACTCTGTTCTTAAGTTTTTAAAGAAGGGTTTATTTATTGGTCTGGATTTAGAACCTCGAAATTATTAACAAAAGAGTCGACTTGTTGAATCGGCTGGCCGTTGCAAGAAAAATTCAGCAAGCTTGATTCTTCAAAAAAGAGCTATTTTGTTTTGTAGGAACTGCATGAGTTTTTTATACTGCAATAATTAGTTTTTTTCCATAACTTCGCCGGATATCATTTACATCAGCATCAATTTTTGATATCGTGCTGCTCGTAGAAGTATGAGACTTTCTATTATATGGCTTATCACGTTGCTTCACACATCTTTTAGCGATGGTGAGAATAATTCAGGTTTAATTGGAAGAGGTAATTACGTATGCTGTTTTTGTAATTCCAGTGTATTTTGTGGGATTGTTCTTCCGTACTTCGGTCATTTAGCGAGTCAATCCTAATCTCATCCCTTCTTTTCGTTGAAAAAAGTAGTCATTTTCAAAAAAACAAAGTTTATGCTGTGATCAAGAACTTTAGACGCGGCAGTCCATGCTTAATGGTATGGCAGCCAGCTCTGTTTGGCTTTTATTTTCTTGTTTGTTAAATACATACACTATTGGTATTAGCAAACACTGTAACAATGGTTAATTTTTTTAGCTAAATTACGGCAGTAGGAAGATGATAATGTCAAAAATATTCAGCATGCAGAAACAGAGTATATTCGTAATGAAAGTAAACGTTTAATGGTATGTAAACGCTAAACGCTAATAATAAGGACAATTCACAGTAGTTTACTACGGAATGTAGATTGCTTTTTCTTTGTTATACAGTCACTGTCACGAAGAGAACGCAAATCCGCCAGTGCCCAGTAATATATATATACGAGCAGTATATCAACCAAAGTATAAAATACAAAAACTGCCACGTTTTTGTCGCTTCTGCGCCAGTCTTACACAGTGGCACATGGACTTCAAAATCGCATAGTGCAATTTTTTAGATTTTTATGTGATGGGGACAAACAATATTCACAAATAAATAAAAATTCTTTGGCATACACCTGGACACTGGTTAATCAACTGCCACAAAAAAATTTACTAAATGTAATTGTAATTAAATTTTTTATTCACATACATGATGTTGTCTTGTTGGCTAGATAGATGGTTTGGTCTTTTGGTCAAACTGCTTTACGCGGTGGTGTCTCCATATTATTTCGCTGCAGACGTTAAGTAGGAAAGCTGTGAATACCAATTTTAGTATTCATTTGATTTCACCTGACCTGGAATCAAATCCGCGTTTATCGCATCAGTAACAGATACTCTGTCCACTCGAAAACTGACAAGTTTAATTTTTGCGCATGATCTCAACGGTGTACAGACATTTCATCACCTACCATTTATTCACCCGACTGTTAATCACGAACATTTAATCAATGGGTTAGGGTTAGGGTTCGGGTTAGGGTTAGGGTTAGGGTTAGGGTTAGCACTAGACATGCGATCACACAGACGTTTAATCACTGTAAAATTTTATCACAGAGACACTTTAGCACGCTCTTAAGTGTCTAAATTCGTGATTAACAGTCTCGTGGTGAAATGTCGCGTGGTGAAGTGTGGGTAAACCGATCTCAAGATTTAACGACTGATCTTATAATAAGCACACAATTTAACATAATTATTATTTTATGCACGTTTTCGCAATTTTGCGTGAACTTTAATAATCTTTTTTGTGTGTGTGTGTGTGCGTGTAAATGCTAAATATTCACTTATTTCACAAAATTTCGGATTTGTTTTTGTAATCCACAAGTTTGCGGTATTTATTTCACAAAATCCACAAGTTTGCGGTACGTTTGCGGTAATTTTTTGCACTTTTGCAACTGCAAATGACTTTTTACTTCCGGAAACTTGAACTGCAAACTTTGCTATTATTTTTTTTCTGGTTTGATAAATAGAAAAGACCTATAGCAGTATAACAATGCTTCATATTTTCCATGAAGGCTATAGACCTGTAATAAACACCAGTAAGTTTTCCTCGATTAATTTAATCCCCTGTTTTTGTAAGTTATAATATACTTGTCAGCAGCAGGGCAGAGTGAAAATGTAGGCAGGTTTGTTTAAAACAAAACTGGGAGCGGAATTCGATTATGGTGGCTGGAGTGGAGACTTGGAAAAGAGTAACCTCACCTGCCTGTCACTTTTGTCGCTCGTTCTAATTTCTAATTACAGTACGTTCGTTGATTTAAAAATCCTTAGTTGATTTACATACTTGTACACTACTTGTCATATAGGAAAAACAGAGATGCACAAATTTTTTTCGAGTCGCAAAAAGAAAAAACTCTGAACGCACGAACTTGCATTTTTGCGTTCTTGAAAAAGATACTTTACAGGCTTATAGGCTACTATTTACTGCTTGAGTAACGGAATGGGAGTAGGGGGGCGGCGGCTCGTTGTCGGTATCACTTCCTACTCCCTTCATCACGTATGGCAATTTGCAGATCACAATTAAAATAACTTAGCTCAAGCGTGATAATTGCAGTTAACGTTTTGTATTTTTTTTCGCTACTGTACTGGTGCAAAAATTTTTTTATTGTTTTGAAAGGTGTTCATATAGAGGTAAACTTTTGCAAAGATGAAAATGTGCTAGGTGTAAGAATAGCAAGCCAAAAGTTCGGTTTCTTTGTTTATTTTATTCAGTTGCAATACAGTCTTGATTAATGGTTACATGAAATTCTAACGCTTGATTTTCTACTCAAACTTTAAATAAGAGCAGTCTTTTAAAAGCTTTCAAGTTGCATGCAATATAATTACGGTGCAGACACTAGCGCACCGACGGGGAGTCCACTGTGCCAAGGCTTCCCCTCAGACCCTAACAATGAAACACGATAAAGCAAAATCAAGCAGTTTTGATAGGATGTACGTTATTACTGCGTAAATGCAAAAATAAATTGATCATTGTTATGGTTTATCTTCTTCCTTCACAAATGACCTAGCTTTTTAATTCCGTAATGTTTTTGAAGCATTTTCGTTTTTCGATTTCATTCTTCTACTGTAATAAGTCTCGTAAAAGCATTATACTAAAACTTTCTTCCAGAATGCGCGAAAACGCGTACTTTTAGTGTAATTTTGCAAAAATTTTTCCGGGGTATGCCTCGGACCACCTTAGAATGGTCTTCCCTTCAGCACTCTCCACAAACTTGATTTTTGACGTCACAGTGGGACGAAAATTTGGGCCCCCTTTGGAAACTTTTTGTGTACGCCACTGGGCGCAGATATTGATTTTGATTGAAAACTTTCTCTTATTTTAAATTTTATGCTTTTTGGGGGGCGCTGAGCAGTCATTATCTAAGGTAATTGCAAAAAATAGAAAATTTGGGTTTTAAGTCTTGTCTATCGGTGTGTAACGCAGATTTTATTATTGGTCACTTTTAAATCATAAATTTGTTTCGACGGTGGCCTGTTTGCTGGTAGAGCCAAAAATCTACGAGATCAATGTGCCGTAGTAATTTACACGCCAAAAAGTTTGTCAATATGACTAAGTTAGCTCGTGAATTTTCGAAAAATTGAAGTAACGCCGCCAACTGCTCAGAAATTTATTCCATTTCTTGAATAAAAAGCATTAAGCATTTTTACGCATCATTTGCATGATACACAAACTTTGGAAAATGAAAAATGCGTAGTGTTGTATAGTGCCTACATGATCAAATATCACAAGATTATCCAGGATACAGAACTTTTATCCAGGATTACAAAGCTGGTAGTAATATTAATTTCCAAAAATCTTTGGAAAACTCTTGAGCGGCATCGCAATAACGCATGTAGTCAAAAGTATGCATTCCAAAAACACGATTAACGAAACTAAAAACACAAAAAAATAAAAAGATAATACTATAAGATTGAAAATGTTGGTTATTGGCCTGCAGCCTATTTATTTACTAGACGTGCTGGGAATGTCATCCAAGTCGTCTTGTGCAACCCCTTGCCACTTCAAAAAGTTTAAGTTTTCCTTTAGAAAAACAAGCCGTTAGAAGCTTCTTGACACGTTAAGCTAACTTATTTTGCTGTAGGACTAGCAGCACTTACAGAAAATAATCGTTCCACAGTAGAGAAACTGTGTAAGGGGGTGTTGTATTTTATAAATACATCCACCCAAATCTGTCGATTCACTGAATCGTAAAAACGTGTATTTTGGAACTTGTAAAGAAACGATCCCAGCAATGTTGTTAATTTGCGAATTTGCGGTATATTTCAATTTTTTACCGCAAATCCGCAAATGTTTTCGGTAAGAAATCGGTTTGCAAATCCGCAAACCAAAACCTTGAGTCCGCAATTTTCGGATTTGCGGATTAGCGGACCGAGTTGCGAAAGTACCCAGCACTGCAAATTAGAAATTAGACTCACCCATCTCAGCTAAGGTTGCGTGCAGACTATTCAAGTCTACAAAAACCGAAATGAGAGAAGAAAAAGAATAGGCTTTTGCCAAACGTTGGCATTTCGCAAGGCAAAGAAGTGTAGAACAAAATAAGGTTTTCACCAGTTGGACTTCATTTTCTGACGAATTTAAGGTGAAGACCAAAATAAGATCTTTGCTGGTTTTGGACCTAATTTTTTATGGTGTAATTAGATGATACGCCAAAAATATGTGGTGAGGGCTGCATGCTAGTATTGCTCGTCCACGGTAAATGGCGGTAAATGGCAGTAACCTTGGGTAACCGGCCAAATTTGCATTCTCGCCGCGGGCCGGATTAACTTTCTTCGCGGGCCGCAAATAACCCGCTGGTCGGACTTGGACACCTTTGACTTATCATAATTATGATCTCATGCACATTTTTACAATGTTGAGTGATTCATAATATTTTTTGTTTATTAAAAACTTTAATTTATTGCTTGTTTTCGGTCACGATTGTGTTTTAGTATTTAAAAAGTCTCTTTATCATTACTAAATTTCACTTTTTAAAAGTCGAAATAGGTATAGGAGGCCCCGCGTCACAGACACTGCGGGTGCGGGGCCCCACAATAGAATACTTCTATTGCAAAAACATGATGCATTTTGTAGAGCTTACGGCAAGAGTTTATCTTTGATCAATGAGTGTGTGTGCCGGCTGCTGGTAAAACATAAAGTCAATAACTAACAAATAGTTAATGGTTACTAACCAATTCTAAATGGCCAAATTGTTTAAACACTTTAAAAAAACAAAACAAAAGTACTTGCGTAGATCACAGGCGGAATAATTCTAGAAGCAAAGACCCCAATTACCGCAGGCCAAGGGAATGTTTTGCGTAAGCCCTAAACTACTGTATGCTAACTTGTTGCAATAAATTTGTTTAAAAAACTTATGAAAATAGTTTTTTTTATTAAGTAAACGAGGTATTTTTTAATCATCTCCAGCAACCAGAAATACTGTTGCAAGAAACTTTCAAAAAATATTAATTGTAAGTAATTTTTTGAAGAATTAAAGAATTGAGTATAAAAGTATAGATATATAACACACTTTATAATAACCATAGTCAGTAGTGTATGTGCTATGCCCCCCTTCTTTAAAGCCATTAAGGCATAATGCAAAAAAAAAAGTAAAAACATTAAATCAGCCTAACTGGAATAAGATAGAGCTAAAACGTGGAAACAACTTGCGCTACCTGGTATTTTAGCAGCATTTTAGTTAGCTTAAGAGTAGGGGTGGTACATTTTCTTCTTTTTTTAGCTCATGCCAACAATTTTTGCAGTCTTAGCAAGTTTTTCTACTCATGATCACGTACCTATACTGTCTGTGATGGTAAAGCTTTATTTTATAATCAAAAAGTTTTTAAGGAGGAAGAGAGTATTAGCTGTACCAAGCTGCCCTGTATGTCTCTTCTGTCTGGACCATAACACCAAAAGCTTGAAAATGTAAATGCTCTATAACAAAGCAGGGACGTAGCAAGGAGAAGCAGGGGGGGCAACTGCTCCCCGAAAATTTTGCTTTTCTCCCCCCCTCAAATAATTTCAGTTAAACGTCATTTTTAACAAAATTTTATACATTTTGGGCATAAATACGTTACTTTGCCCCCAAAAAATTTGTTTTGCACTTCCAAATGATTTGGAACAAAATGTCGTAAGATAGTCAATTATAAGTAGAACTATGCATTTAGTCCGCGAATACCTTGTTTGTTTTATTCTCTGTAAAATTGAAGGTCAAAATCAGCTCTTCAAACCGTGAAGATCTTTTTTTTTGGTCTTAACCTTAATTTGGGGTCAAATAATTTTTTCACTTCATCTTTGGAGATCATAGCGAGGCCACTGCCCTCCCAAAATTTTGCTTGCCCCCCGAAAAATTCCGTTTAGGCTACGTTACTTTAACAAAGTAGCATTTCAAGCAGCTATATTGGAAGCAATTATTGGCAGCATGATAGTTCAGATGCATTTTCAGGGTCTGAAATTAACGCTTGCCCGCTTGCCCGAGGCAAGCTGATATCGCTTCGCACGAGTTATTTTTCGGCTTTACTTGCCCGACAGGCAAGCTAACAAAATACAGAGTATTAAACAACATCAAACAAGATATTTCAAGACGCAAATTACGTTCGCTTTTGTTGCAATAAAATAAAAAGCAAGAAGAGAAAGCTGTTGCTTGCTTTATTTTAGTACTTTGTAGTTATCACAATTATTTCATTACAACGGGGCAAATCCTGACATGTTAAAAATAGCACGAGTTACCCCTATTTACGAGAAAGGATCCAAACCAAAACTAAGTACCTACAGACCAATATTGATTTTAACTCCCTTCAATAAAATTTTTGAAATAATTATCAAACAACGTCTGCTTACCTTTAGGAAGAAGCACAAAATTTTTGCTCAAACACAGTTCAATTCAATTGACATTTATTTTTGTTTAGAAAGATATTCTGCAAAATAAATAAGCATTCAAAGTCAAGCAGCAAAATGAGGCAAAAAAATTAATTACAGAATAATTATTTCTGATGAGAGGTTGCGAAAAGACTATTTGGCTTTAGAGAAAACTTTTCTACTACTCGGGCGATTACTCATTTTCGTGAATATCTTTTAAGTGAACTGGATTCAAACATGAATATATGTTCTATATTCATGAACTTGGATGAAGCCTTTGATACTGTTAATCATGACATTCTTTTGTACAAACTAAATCAATAAGGAATACGAGTGCCAGCATTTGTCCTAATTAAATCACATGTGCAACACAGAAAACAACTACTGCAAGAAGGAAACCATTCCTCTTTCATTTCTGACATTAACATAGGTGTACCACAAGGTAGTGTGCTTGGACCAATATTCTTTTTGATTTATATAAATGATTTAACATACACTTCCGATTTGGAAGTCACTTTGTATGCAGATGACAGTGTCCTTTCTTTAGCTCATAAAAATATTGATTTCTTGCAAAAAAGTTTAGATCAAAACTTGCAGAAAAAACAACCACCTGTCAGGAAAAGTTGACAAAGCGAAATTTCTTTTGTTTACTAAAAGTAGTAAGACCTTACATGCATTTATCAAATTATCTAAGATAGAGCAAGCAAAAAGCGTTAAGTATCCTGCAGTCTTGCTTGACGATAACCTGAAGTGGCATGAACATATCGACTACGTCGCAAATAAACTCTCCGCGGCTAATGGAATTTTATGTAAACTCCGAAGGTATGTACCACAAAATGCACTATTATCAGTATACTATAGTCTTGCTGATTCTTATTTGCCATTTGCAATATTGTGTTAGGGAAATGCTGCTACTGAAGAGTTCAATAAATTACAAGTCCGTGAAAACCGCCTGGTTAAAACAATTACTAACAGTTTTCGACAAAAAACGAGACTGAAACCTTTATTCTAACTACTAAATTTTCTCAAAGTTGATTCAATCTTTAAAATGGAAGTTGCAAAATTTATGGGTAAAATGCATAACAACCAAATTTCAAAAAAAATTTTGCCATCATTTAGAAAGATATCAGCAACACATTCGTACACCACCCGCAATTCAGCTGTTTCTGACAAATTCTACATTCCAAAAACACTGCATGTTAAAACCTATCAATCAATTCGAGTCACTGGACTAAAAATATGAAATGCATTACCTCGAATAGTCATGGAAAAATCCTATAATGTTCCGCTTTTCAAAAAGCTGATCAAATCGCACGTTTTAATAGAGCAAAACTATATTTGATCATGCGTTTGTTGAGTTTTGGTTTTGCCTTTATGCATTCGCAAAGGATATCACATATTGTATGGTGCTCTGTGTACAATCACTCTTTCATTAATCATTTCCTTCGTTGTTGTTAAGTTTTTTACTCATAACACCTTTATCGTTTTGTTCTCTTTTTTTTCAGTGTGTGTAGGCAGGTGCGTAGCCAGAAATTCGCAATGGGGGGGCTAATATGGGGGTCTGGGGGCAAAGCCCCCAGCGTTCGAAAATTTTTTATTTTTTTGCAAAAGTAGCATAATTTTAGGGCTATTATAGTAAAAAATAATGCTTTTAAAACGTGGCATAAAAATTGGCAGTGCAACATGATTTAACTGGTTGCATTAATGGGTTATGTGGGAGGTGGCTAATGATAACACTCTAGTTCTCTTGTATACAAGCTGGTAAATCATAAAATCTTACTATTCAACAAAACTCACACAGAGTAGTCTATTTCGTCTATATTATATGAAAAAAATAATTGGGGGGGGGGGGCTTAAGAAAAGATACTTGAGAGAAGTTATTGGTAATTAACTAACACTGAATAGCCCCCCCCCCTTATTCCTAAGTGTATAATATAATTGTTGATGAAATCTATGTTTGGCATTTTTACACTAGCGATCAAATTTGATTGTTTATTTTTGGGCATTTTTAAAAGTTTTTATTGATTTGTGACTTTAATTTTTGACAATTTAGCCCCCCCCCCCCTGAATATTTGCTTCAAAAGTTGCTTTAAAACACTTTTTAGTCCATTTCAGCGCAAAAAACAGTCTCAGTAGAGCTAAAAATGTGGTATTTTTCTTATTCTGCGTTTTGGTTGACAGGCTAATGGGTGGCTATAGCCCCCCCACCTGGCTGCACTACTGCTTGTTTAAATGCTGGTAAATTATAAAATCGAATTGTTCAATAAAACTCACACGGAATGATTTATTTCGTATACAGTTTACAGAGAAAAATAATTTGGGGGGCTAATGCAAAGAGATTTGAGAGAAATAATCGGTAATTAACTAATACTGAATAGCCCCCCCCCCCCCTCTATTCCTTAGTTTATAGTATAGTTGTTAATTACACCTATATTTAGCATTTTTACACTTGCGATCAAATTTGATTGCTTATTTTTGACCATTTTTCAAAGTTTTCATTTATTTGTTAGTTTTATTTTTGAAAAATTAGCCCCCCCCCCTGAATATATATTTCAAAAGATGTTTTAAATCACTATTTAGTCCACCCCAGTGCATAAAACAGTCTCAAAAGTGCTAAAAACGTAGTGCTTTTCTCATTCTGCATTTTGGTCGACATGCCAATGGGGGGGCCATAGCTCCGGGGCCCCTAACTGACGAAAAGGAGCACTGAGGCTCCTAATTGACAACCAGGGACCCCTAACTAACAACCAGGAGGCCCTGGGCCCATAACTGACAACCAAGGAGCCCCAGGTCCCCTAACTGACAACCAGAGGGCCCTGTGGCCCCTAACTAACAACCAGGGGTTCCAGGGCCCCTAACTGAAGACCAGAGGACTCCAGGGCCCTAACTAACAACCAGGGGGGCACAGGCCCCCTAAATAAGGACCAGGGGGCCCCCGGGGCCTCTAACTACAATCAGGGGGCCCCGGGTCCCCTAAATGACAAACAGGGGCCCTGGGGCTTCTAATTGACGACCAGGGGCCACCAGGGTCTTTAACTAACAACCAGGGGGCCCCAGGGTCCCTAACTGACAATCAGATGGCCCTGGGGCCCCTAACTGACAACCAGGGGGTTCCAGGGCCCCTAACTGACAGCCAGGGGTTCCGAGGGCCCCCAACTGACAACCATGGAGCCCCAGGGGCCCCAACTAACAAACAGGAGGCCTCGGATCCCCTAACCGAAAACCAGGGGCCCCGGGGCCCCTAACTGACGATCAGGGGCCCCGGGGCCCCTAACTGACGATCAACTGACGATCGTAACTGACGACCAAGTGTCCCAGGCCAGGGGCCCCTCAGTTCAAATTTGTTACAATTTATATGCCAAATCTGTGAAAAATCTAAGAGTTTTGTGCTGAAAGTTGCAATTCTAGGCCCTCGTTTAACGTTATTATGAACTTAATGCTATAGCACAGGGGGTAATGCAAACCTCTTGTTAAAATATTACCAGTGATAAATGTGATGAGAGCGTAGCCAATATGTTGCCCTTGTCCGGAATTGCAGTTTCTTTAATTTAAGATTTACGTGTACAAAAGTAAGTAATAATAATGACGACCACCTGTTCACGTCATAATAATGTAATGCAATTCCTGCAGGTTTCAAAAATCTGTCAAGTGACTAGACTCGAGTCCTCCACGTTTTTGAAAAAAAAGTTATTTTAATTTTGCTTTAAATATTTTTTTTATGAAAGAACTTTAAGGGCGCGATCTTATCTCAAAATCATAGACGTAGCCTGGGGGGTGGCCCAGGGAGCCCCGGCCCTCTCAATTGAAATGCCACTAATGACAAAAATTTGACAAAAAACCTTGTTTCTTTATTTTCAGTTTCTTTAAGCATCTTTGTGTACAACAGTACACGCGTACAATAGTAATTAACAATAAATAATATTGACGACCAGGGGGCCCGGCGTACCCCCTTAATTCAATTTTTGCAACCAATTTCAACGTTAAACCAGGTTGAAATCAAGGGTTTTTGTTCTAAAAGTTGCTACCTCAGGCCCTCATCTAAACTTTCATATGAACGTAATGCAATAACCAGCGCCGTATTCGCCATGAGGCACAGTGCCAGGGCCCAGCGCTCAGATAGTAAGACTTTTTTGGTCTTCACTTTTACTTGACAGAAAGATGTTGCGAAAATCTCCTAAGTGCCAGGGACCCCGCGCAATGTAAATCCGGCCCGGGAATAAGATGTTTAGTGAGCGTAACCATCTTTCGTACCATTTTTCAATAACGATTCACCTCCATCTCGCCAGTTTTTCCGCGCAAAATGCTTTCAAAAAAATAGCTAGGGAAAAAGCTCATTGAACAAGTTATTGAATTTCGATTGAGGGGGCCTGGGCCCCCTGGCCGTACTTGTATTCCCATAACTAGTTAACTTCATGACAAAACAAAAATCTTGAAGGAAAATCTTCGAGTGGATTACTATTTACAGCTAAAATATTGGAGGAGGCAATGTGCCTTACTTACCCCTACACGAGCAAAATCACTTACAATTACAATTTTACTCCATAATCCAAGATTTTAAACGTGTTTTGGACTTTAATTGAAAGTAAAAGGAGGATTGAACAGTTAAAATTTTTCGATTGGCTTTCAAGTGTCAAAAATCTAGTTCTTTCAAATGGCTTTGAACACGTGCGAAATATGATCATGATTAAAATCTTTATATGTACAACTGCAGGTCCTAAATATCGATGAAATTTACTAATTAGAAGTTGCCAAATTTATGGCAAAAGTCAATTTAAATAAATTACCTATCTTTTGTAGCAATCAATGAACAATTTTTAGAACTTTGTCCTCTATCCATACGTACCCGACCGAAAGTGTTTCATCCAAAAGTTTTTACGTGCAAAGAACATCGCTGGTTAAAACTAATCAATCGCTTAAAATTTCTGGTGTTAAAGTTTGAAATAGTTTACTCGGACATATAAGAGATAAAGTGTTAACTTCCAGTGACAAAACATCATCAAAGATACTAAAACTCTACTTTTGAAATCCCGTACTTGTTTATAAGCGAAATCATTTTTTACTTGTGTGTATATAGAAATGAATGCCTATCTGTTTGTTTCTGTGTGTCTTATTCTTTTTTTCATCAATTTTTTTTCTAATTACCTAAATCAGAACAAAACCTTCCTTTCAGTGTGGAAATTCTACAGCCGAATTTTGTACTATTTCTAAGAGGAGGAGCAGACTCGGCGACTGTGTCGCTTGATTAAGCGACGTTCTTATTTTGGTCTTTCGCTTCTTCTCGTCGTGCTAGTTCGTGCCGTCCAATGTTTGCTGAATTAGCAATTTGTGCATTTGTTTTTGCTCGACAATAAAAGAATAATACTACTACTGATCCAAAGGGATGAAAATAGCTTTTGTTCCAAAAACGTACAAAAATCGCCCAGCGGCGGGGGGCTTTGCCCCCAGATCCCCATAGCCATTGGCGGCTGCGATACATTTGAGTACAATAGCTAATTCAAAACATCTCCTAAGTCAGACATTTGCACTTTCTAACTATTAGTTTTCGCCCTCTTCCATTACCAAAATCCTGGTTAAAAGCCAAGAGGGCTACAGCTTCAGATCTTCCATTCTACGATAGCTTTGCCCAAAAAAAGTTCCTTTTTTGAAAATTTCTCATGACGTCATTGCATGTGATTTGTGGTTTGCCTCCCCCCCCCAATCAAAGATCCTGGCTATGCTTATGTGACTGATGCTTCAGCATAAAGTTATTTCTTTTTGTGTAAATTGTGTCTGCTGTGTTGCGCGTCGTTTATCGTCCTAATAAACTAAAATCTCTCTTTCTTTGAATTAACACTTTTTTTGATCGTACGCACATCATTTATCGCAATTAATACTAGTTAATCGCACGCAGATTTAGACGCGCTTACGAACTTTTCGGAACAAAATGCTACGTTTTTTTGAAAAAAAAATTACTACGCTTGCCGCATTAACCTCTGTTTCAGCTATCACAAGTACTACTATTCGCTGCATGAAGATAACGTCGAGAATTTTGTAGTTTTTTTTGTTGTAACTTTAAAGATCTTTTTGCTCGTATAACTTGTGCAAAAATTTCAGCTTTCTAGCTGGTGTAGTTTCCAAAATATTCGCGATTAAAGATGCGTTTGTAACATAACCACAGCGTTAATCAATATCATTGTTAACCTAATAATTGAAATAATTAGGCCTAAAATCAAAAAATCAATTCTTGCGTAATGCATAATTGGAAAAAGTAACTTATTACGTCACATTAACATAATAATCGCGCACAAAAACTTACTTCTCGAAATGAGATACGCGTACTACAGTCAAACTTCGATACTATGCCACCCTTTGGGACCGAGAGAAAGTGGCATAGTAGCGAGGGTGGCATAGTAACAAGGATTTGTAAAAACAGCCTTGTGATGTAACAATGTAATGCCACGTTGTATTGTACGATTATAATTTACATGTATTTCAGTATAATGTACAGTACAGTGCAGTAGTTTCGGGAAGGCCAGTGTGATGCAAGCATGCGATCGGCTAGACGACGAAGTGCATGAAATCCGCAGAAAGAACATGCGCCAGCTGACGATTCCTCAGAGGTTTGGGCTGAGCTACCGTAGATAACTTGAGAGAACATATTACATGCACATACTGTATACTTTTGCCGCTTCACAGCCGTTTAATTGTTTCGTTCGTAGCGTTTATTGTTTCGTTAATACACTGCAATACTGTACCTCATATGGCATAGTAGCGAGGGTAAGTGGTGGCATAGTAAATATATTTTCTATTGAATTTAGTTGGTGACGATCAAAAGTGGTATAGTAGCGAGGGTGGCATAGTAGCGAGGTGGCATAGTATCGAAGTTTGACTGTATTCAAATTCAGTGTTTTGGCCGAAAAGTACGTTGGTATAGAACCTCAAATCTTAAGGTGGATTTACACAGTATCCGTTTTTCGTCTGCTTTTGTCCGTTTTTTCTTCTCCATGAAAAAGTATGTTCATTTTCGTTCTCATTTTTGTATGTCCATATCGGCACTAACCAAATTATCACTTACTGACAAAAGTTTTTCGAAAAATAATTTTGTAATAGGTTACAGCCCTATTTTGAAATATCGCTCTCATCGTTCATACACAAAATTTCTATCAATATCAAATATGTAACAGTCTAGTGCGGATATAGGCTTATAAAAATGTGGACGAAAAATTGCATACTTTTTCAAGTAGAAGCAAAAACCGGAAAAAAAAACGGATAGAAACGGATATTGTGAAATGCACCTTTATTGTGCCTATTTTTTGGGGGGCAACTTGAAATTCCCTCGGGTAAGTAAACATTTGATATCACTTGCCCGACGAGCAAGTTGTTGAAAAAGGCAATTTCGACCCCTGATTTCAGTCAATATTCTGGAACCTGCAGTCTTGCAAGTTAGTTGCAAATAATCAAAAATTTTTAACAAGTTGGCGGGGCCTATGTACGTATTATTGCACCTGCAGGCCACCCAGCTCTTCGAAGAAATGCTGTAGCGGTGGCAATCCGTTGGCAACATTGTATCCGATTTGACCGGCCCCAGATTTATACTTCAGACCTCCCGCTTAAGAAACCAACTCGTTACCGCTCGACCAACTGGATGGTTTAGTTGCAAATAATAATAATAATACCAACATTATGTCACTGCAACAGTAACAAAACTTTTTATTTTGTTCTTTAGTCTTGCGTTCAGTAGCAAAATTTTTTAGTTTTTTTATAGTTTACGTGTACTGTACCTCCAAATCTGCAGCCTCCAGCAGTTGGGGCTTCTTTTTCCAGACATTTTTGACCCATGCCCTTTTTCAAAATTTTTGCCTACGCAACCGTTCATATTAGTTTTTCTAACACCTTGAATGATGCCACAAAATTCATTTTTTTATACCACATGCAAAAGCAGGCGCCAAGTTTTTGTAAAATTTAAAATTTTTTAGTAAAACAGATAATTTTAATGAATTTTTTACCGTTTTACTGCTAATTGTGGCCCTTTGATAAGTGGGCCAGGGAAAAGTACCCCCAAAACCCTTCGATATGCTTTGGAGCTCATATGTAGAAAACTAAGGAAACAAATTATAAATCTGATCGGAAAAATTATAGCCAAAAATTCGGGACATGAAACATACAGTATTTGAATTTGAAACATTTCAGCTTATTCTTAAACCATTATCAATCTAAAAACATAATCAGTTGACTCAAAACAGCAACATGAAACTAAATTATTAATACAAACGTGAAACTTAATCTCTGTTATCAACCGGATGAGAGTACTGAGAAGAAAAACTGTTACGATACATATATGAAATGGTCAAGGTAAACTGAAGGACAGCTAAGTAGATAAAACTTTCCGAAAAATGTAGCACTCAAAGATGAAGATTTACCACTGACATAACACAGTAAATTCAAACTCAGTGCAAAACCCATTTTCTTTTCTCTACTCCAAAATTTAAAGTTGTCCACCGTTTTTTTTTTTTTTTTTGCAGTTTAGCCGAGTGAGTGCTTCAATATAAGAAACGAGATGAACCAGGATCCTTGGTTTAAAAGAGCTTCTTATTCAGGATGGCCTTTTCAACTAACATGCGAACTGATGCTTCCTTTTTATGTCGATCTTACAGATGCACAGGTAAAAATACTATACTACTGCATTTCAATTTTTCGTAATAAATTCCTTCAAAACGTGCTTTTTACTTCATATCAACTTTAGCTTGAGTCAAATTTATTCTCAAATAACCTTTGAAAACTTCAAGTTGTTAAGCTGCGGATAAGTTTCCCAATTTGGAATTTTTCCGATGTCATTTTTCAAAACCTGAGCATTTTTTTGCCAATACTTAACTTAAATGACGTCATGAACGTTTTTGTGGCGTTACCTCTTTGATTTAGGCGTTTTATGATTCAGTTTCAAAAACAAATCTACGTACAAAATTTGAGCCGCCTATAAAGCATTTTTTCAAAATAAGGCCGTGAGTCACAATGATGACGTCATCAACTCAAAACCTGTTTTTATAAGACACTTTGGTGAATTACTACCGGCAAACCAATCTTGGTGATCCCATTACTTTCGGTGTAGAAATTATGTTTGGGGCAGTATATTGCTCTTTTTCTCCCGTGTAATATGCGTTGGTCAATTAACCCATGTGAAATAGGTTTAAAACAATTATTTTAGAGTTTTGTTTAGCTTCAAATGATCTGTTCTATTCCCCAACTTTAGCGTAACATTGCCAATTATTCTGAGCAGCATGTGTCGTGCTAGTTGGTAACGCAGCACTGAATACTGCTTGCGACAACACTAAATCTCTCTGAAACAGTTGGGTCAAGAAAATGGAGCTATAAAGACAAATATAATCGTTGTTGTTGCTGTAAAGCCTATTTATCCTCCTGTAGCCGGGCAGCGTCAGACGCTAACTATTGGACGATCCGCACACTTTTCACTATAATGACTACTTTGTGATTGGAGGAATCCGCAGGATGCTTAGGAACGCTAAGAAATTTCGGGTGATCCAATGTTCCAGCGATTTTCTTCAAATTCTTGTCCATTGAATTTGCTGCTGGTTTGAAGCCACCAAGCAGAGATAATCATCGTAAAGCGTCTTATCCAAGGACGCAACAACGTGACCAGGGTGAGGTTGAACCCAGATCATGCAATCAGAGTTTTTGTAAAAACAACGCCTTCTGCCTTCTCGGCCACGCCGCCGTTAATCTGATAGCATTGCATGAATTTTAGAATCCAAATCGTGGTACAGAAGTTTGCTAGCTGTCCTACTTTAGGGTATTGTTATACCGGGGAAAAAATTGCAATATTCCAATAACATCCAATAGTCAAGGACTTCCTATCTGAACTAAGTAAACACCAACATATTCCCAAAGAAAGTTCGACATTACTGTCCCTTCAGCGTTGAAATGAATGCAAAAAAAAGATAAAAGTTTTTCTCATCTCAAAGTTCTTTTTTTTTGTAATTGTGGCTAAGTCGAAGCACAAATTACAGTAATCCAAAAAAGCAAGAGGCACAAATTATCCCACATTATCTCTTATTTTAAAGAGGGATTATTAGGTCCTTTCCTAGGAAGGCATTAACAAAAACGCCTTTAAATTTTTTTACTCATTCCCCCTTTTTCTATTAAATTAGTTAAAAGATTGCCCTAAACGATGCAATTCTAGTTTTTGATAAAAAATTTAGTTCAAACTTTAACATTTATCTGATTTTATAATCAACCAGTTTTCAGTTCAATAAGACAAAAAATATAAAAAATTTTAAAAGTTCTCTACACAGGATTTAAGGATTTTTCCACTAACTTATTAAATTTTGTCGCCTATTATAACCCGTCATCACCTATGTCTTTTAAAAATGCGATTTATCTGCAGTGTACCGCTCTAGTTTGCGAATGTCATGGTATCTTACTGATTTCTAGTCTACAATCCCTGACATAAAGACATCATAAACTATGTTGAATGTCTATAATGCTATTACTTGTCGATTGCGGAGCAAGAGGTATGTCCGCCTGATCCAAACATATTATAGGGCTGCAAGCCAACTCTCCTTTCTAGATAATAACAATTTTTTGACTGTAGTTACTGAACTTCTCTGAAAACATCACCTTTATTAAAGTCATGCCTTAGTGCATTTTTGCACCTTTATAACTAATGGCATTACTTATAGGCAAAAGTTTGAAGCAATTTCTGGAGTTAATTTTATGAAAAAACGTAAATTTTTTTGAGCTCTGGCCCAGAACCCCATGTTATAACCCCGCTATAAAAATAGGGACCAGTGAAAAATTTTGGCTAGCGCTTAACTTGAATTGGTAAGTTTGGTATTATGAGTAGATGAATACCGTAACGATTGTGTTGTTTTTATTCCATAAAGTAATATTCAATTCCATTACGACAGTCCAATATCGTAGCCTGGATGGTGGTGGAAATGGGCTAGAGCATAGACGTAGCCAGGATTTTTGATTGGGGGAGCCCAAACCACAAATCCCTTGCAATGACGTCATCAGAAATTTTCCAAAGAGGAACTTTTTGTGGGACAAAGATATGGTAGGTTGTGAGCAGAGGTGCCGAGAGCCAAACGTGGGCCCGGGGCCAGCTGAAATACGACGGAATTCTGGTTTTGTGAAGGCGAAAATAGACGGAGAAAATGCTGCAGTTTGGTCCGAAAAATGATATGATCTGAAAAAAAAAAACGTCTTCACCGACATTTCAACGGTTTTTCCGCGATTTCGATGGGCCCTTCACTTCTCAGTGTCATTTCGATGGGCCCCTTCTCGAGCTCATTGGCCCCGGGGTCATTGTCCCTCCCTGGCTTCTGGGTCATTGTCCCCCCTGAATAATTCTTGAAGGCCGCTCACCTTTTCATCTATCTGCTCTTGAAGCCACTTTTATCAAAACTTCCAACCTCCCCCCTCTGCCGACAAAAAGAATTCGTATGCAGCTTAAAGATTGTACACTAATGACGCTTTCTCATTGGTCCTTTTCCAGCCAATCACGGCTCGGCTTTTTTCCTAAAGATATCCGCTCATTTTTCTGCGCTCTTCATTCTGACGATTCTTCTTGACAAGTGTCAGACGAAAAGCTTCGAAGATATGAGCATTTTAATCAAGGCAATTCTCAAGTTCTGTACCACCAACCAACTCTTATAATTTATTCTTAAATTTTGATCAAAATAAAGCTTAGTATTCTTATGAAAATTTTACTTATAGAAAGCAGTGTATGGCTTTTAAAATAGCCGTGGCAATTGAAGGGATTGATGTCAGCGGCAGAAATCGGCCTACTTAGAGGAGCCAGCTGGCGGCACTGGCAGCTCCGTTTACCAAGATCCTAGGTCTTGCTGTGTTAAGGTTTTTTGTTCTCAGGTTTTTAATTTACCACGTTTGTAGATATGTCATGACACAAGCATTACCATAAAATACTCGTACGAAGCTGTCAAGCTGAGCCTTGCCTAATTTTGGATTATAAGTTTATGCATAAACAACTGTCAGACTTGAACAAAACAAAGCTGTTTGGCAATAATGGTTGGCAGTGATTTGTTGTTTTTTTATTAACTTTTTGCATTGTTCAGTGTTACGTATCAACAAATGATTTGCCTCCTCAACTCTCTTCGATAGAAATTCGATTGAATTCTTCGCGAACTTTTAATGAAACTTTGGTAAGTTTATAGTACTACAGTGCATCCTCGATTTTCCAGTCAAGTTGGGCAACTTTTTTCCCAAATCTTGGCCGAATAAGAAAAGTATCTATCTTAGGGTACCCACTGTCCACCACCTACATCACACTTAAAGAAACTAAAGAACGAAAAATATGAAACTAGTATGAGAACAAGCTTAGCCCAAAAACAATTTAAAAACAAAATAAGGAACGATCTTCTTGACAAGTTTGTTTGTTGGCTTTCTTGTTTTTTCCCACTGTAAAACGTGTAGATTTTAGACTAAATAATTGAATGTACCTACATGTTCGACCCGGGCGGTTAATTGAGGGGCCGGTTAATCGGGAGCCGGATAATCGAGGATGCACTTTATTGCAAAACATAAAGATATTATTGTGACATAACTAACATTAATTAATCTTTTGCGTGCTATCTGGCCTAAAGGCTACCAGCGCGGAAGCCTAAGGAAGAGTCACCAGAACGGCGACTTCTTAAAAGCAAGCAATGCGAAAAAGTTGTCTTTCCGCAGAAATCGAACCTGCAGCCTTCGGATTACCGGTCCACTGCTCTACCACTTGAGCTAGCATAGGCGTAGCCAGGGGGGGCCCAGGGGGCCCGGGCCCCCCCAATTGAAATACCACCAATGATATAAAGTTATGATAACGTAGCCTAGCGATGTTTAGTTGCAGTTACGGACGACGAGAGAGCCCAGGGGGCCCCTGACTAACATCCAGGGGGCCCCTAAGTAATAACCAGGGGACCCCTAACCAACAGCCAAGGGGCCCTGGAACCCCTAACTAACGACCAGGAGGCCCCTAAACGACAACCAGGGGGCCCCAGGGCCCCTAAGTGAAAAATGGGGGCTCCGAAACCTCTAACTGACAAACAGGGGCTCCTAATTGGCGACCAGGGGCCCCCAGGGCCCCAAACTAACAACCATAGGCCCCAGGGCCCCTACCTGAGGACCTAGGGGCCCCTAACCGACAACCAGGGGGCCCCTAACTAACAACCAAGGGTCCCTAACTAACAACCAGAGGACCCCTGGGCCCCTAACCAACAACCAACAACCAGTTTTCACGCAAAGAATACTTTTTAAATAATAGCTAGGGAAAATGCTCATTGAACAAATTATTGAAATTGAATTGAGGGGTCCTGGGCCCCCTGGCCGTATATGTACTCCTGTAACTGGTTAACTTCATGACAAAACAAAAATCTCTAAGGAAAATCTTCGAGTGGATTATTATTTACTGACAAAATATTGCAGTAGGCAATGTGCCTTACTTCCCCCTGCATGAACCAAATCACCCACCCACAATTAAAATTTTACACTATAATGCAAGATTTTGAACGTGTTTTGGACTTTAATTGCAAGTAAAAGGAGGATTGAACAATTAAAATTTTTCGATTGGCTTTCTAATGTTAAAAATCTAGTTCTTTTAAATGGCTGTGAACACGTGCGAAATGTGATCCAATGGGACTAAAATAGCTTTTTTTTTCCAAAAAGTTACAAAAATCGTCCAGCGGTTGGGGGCTTTGCCCCCAGACCCCCGTCTGTGGTACGTTTGAGTATACTAGCTTACTCAACCCATCTCCTAAGTTAGATATTTGCATTTTCAAACGATTAGTTTTCGTCCTCCTTCTTTACCACAATCCTGGTTAAATGTCAACAGGTTACAGCTTCAGATCTTCCATTCTACGATATCTTTGCCCGACAAAAACTTCCTTTTTTGAAAATTTCTGATGACGTCATTGCATGTGATTTGTGGTTTGGGCCCCCCCAATCAAAAATCCTGGCTACGCCTATGTGAGCTAGAGAAGACTTTAAGCATGCAAGGAGACGTCTTCTCTTGCTCAAGTGGTAGAGCAGTGGACCGGTAATCCGAAGGCTGCAGGTTCGATTTCTGCGGGAAGACAACTTTTTCGCATTGCTTGCTTTTAAGAAGTCGCCGTTCTGGTGACTCTTCCTTAGGCTTCCGCGCTGGTAGCCTTTAGGCCAGATAGCACGCAAACGATTAATTATAAAAGCTCTGGCCAGCAAACGTCAAAACATCACAACTAAATTATTAATACCTAACATTATTCCCTAACAACACTTGCAGAATTGAAGGCAAAGGAAAAAATAATACTTACATTAATAAATTAAGAGCAGGCCATAAAATATCAAAAATATCATGTAGGTGCTCATATGCAAGAGTATAGACAGACGCGTGGAGAAAAAGAGAAGAGCATTGAAGAAAAAAAGTTTGCTCTTGTTGCAAAGGGTTTTTTTTTCGGTCACGCGTAATCGACTGATTTGATTGGAATATTTGGACATATTTGCAGCGCAAAGGAACCATGGAAAAAAGTCACGCTGTCGACATACGAGTCTACTAAAAGTTTCAAGTCTGCTAAAAGAGAGTCTATGGCTAGAGCGAACAATAATGCGCTATAAAAATTAGAACGAATACTATAAAGCAAACGCACTAATTCTTCTTCTTTCTTCATTGCCCACTTTTCCGTGAGGGTTGCGGGGGCAGTAGCTCAAGATTGAGCCGCCACACCTCTCGGTCTTCGATCACCTCCATCATTTCGTTTGGGCGAAGTCCCAAGCGATTCCATCCATGATCCTCAATGTAATCGGTCCATCTAGTTCTAGGTCGTCCAACTGGTCTTCTCCCATTTGCTTTCGCAAGTAAAGCTTGTTTGGGGAGTCTTTCCTGAGGCATTCGGCTTACATGGCCAAACCATCTAAGCTGAGATCTTTCAATTTGGAGAAGTAACGGCTCGATGTTAAGAGATTTTCGAATCTCAGAGCTACGCACCTTGTTAAACAGTGTAACTCTTTCGATTTTTTGTAAAAACCTCATTTCGGACGCTTGCACTTGTGATCGCATTCTTTCGGTCATTACCCAAGATTCATGATCATAAGTGAGAATGGGGACAAAAACTGCTTTAAAAACTGAGAGCTTTGCCTTTTTCGACAATTCTCGTTTCATGACAACCGAGTAGTGCAAAGCTCGCATTACTGCACTAGCTTTGCCTATTCGGGTATCGAGTTCTTCGTCTTGCCTTCCGTCACTCGTAAATGCAACCCCAAGATAGTTGAACTTCTCTACCTGCTTCAGTGTCGCTCCATTCACTTGTAATACGCACTGATCAGGGTTTCTTGAAAGATGAAGAACCTCAGTTTTGGTCGTGCTTATTTTCATTCCGGCGGTGTTGCATGCATCTGCAAAGCTATTTAATGCGCGCTGGAGGCCAGATTTTGTGGAAGAAAGCAGAACCAAATCATCAGCGAATAGCAGACGACTAATTTTGCAATTTCCAGTCGTGGCACACTCATCAGCTTGGCTGCATTTGTCGATCCAATTCATGTAAACAATGAAAAGGAGAGG
This sequence comes from Trididemnum nubilum, assembly GCA_963965965.1. NCBI lineage: Eukaryota > Metazoa > Chordata > Ascidiacea > Aplousobranchia > Didemnidae > Trididemnum > Trididemnum nubilum. Next base: position 25,437,685 of record OZ014483.1, read on the forward strand.
TGACAAAACGCACCCTTGCCGGAGTCCAACGCCCACATGGAACGGTTTTGATTGCTTGCCATTTACCCGAACACAAACCTCCGGTCTGCAGTGGAATGACTTAATAGCGCGTAACAATTGACCATTAACGCCATACTCCAGCAAAACTTTCCAAAGTTTATCCCGAGGAACTCGGTCATATGCTTTTTCAAGATCGACAAAACATGCAAAGAGATCTTTGCCATACTCCCAAGATTTCTCAAAGATTTGCTTCAGAGTGAAGATTTGGTCCGTGGTGCTGCGACCCGGACGAAAACCGCACTGATCATCTTCCAGTTTTGATTCCACTATTTCTCGGCATTTCCTTTCAAGGCATTTGGCATATACTTTCCCTGGCAGCACTAATTGCACGTAATAACCTGAGCGAAATATTCATGCGCAAAGCTTGCCAACATACCGGTAATGAATTACTTACGTAATAATAGAGCGAACACAATAGAGAGAATCTACAAGAGCACGAAACACAACTTCTCTTTTATTCATTTAATCTATTGAATAATTCAGTCTGCAATTCTTCAATCTCTGGATGTTCAAGCATCTCTCTCTTTGGAAACTAATCCTTACTAACCGCAACTAAAGTGATTGGCAAATGGCAACAAACAGCATCAGCGCAGGCTATCCCTGGAACTACGTCTTTTCCTAAAAAGTCAACATATAAGTGGATCAAATTATCATAGCAAGGTTTATTTAAACAATGCGATACCATGCCCGCCTTAGATTTTACGCGGATGCTCTTGCACAGTGTATGGAAAAAACACAATATTGAAATTAATGTATAATTTTTTTCTTGTTGAATTTGTAAATTATCAGGGACTTTATCTGAATTTTCATTTTAACTTAAAAATGTATTTTAATATAAATTTTCTGTATTGTTTATTTTGCTCTGTTGTATAATGCGTTCCAATTTACACTCGCTTTATTTATACTTTGCTAGTTTGTCTCTGGAGCGGGAAGTCTGAGGTTCAAGTCTCGGGCCGATCAAATCAAACACAGTGCTACTTTTGGATCGCCAACGCTGCAACATTTCTTCGGAAGGAGCTGTGGTGTTGCCCTCAGGCGTAATGACGCGGTGATAGGCCCCGATAACTCGTTGGACGCCTCGACGTAATACAACGAGCTTAATGACGCAGATTTGATTTTTTAGTATTTTCACTCAAATGCTTTTCCTCTCAATATTATTTTTTCGCTCCAGAGAATTGCACCCAATACTGTAAACTAAAACTTTTTAGGCTTTTAGGGTCTTTTTTATCTGTCATTTTGTCAGAAAAGTGTGTTAAGTAATAAAATAATTAAAAATTAAAAAAACGTAAGATCCATAAAAAGTTCTGTTTTAATTAAGATACCCTAGACGAAGACGAATAGTTTGATATCATAATTTAATATCAAACCAAACATCTAATTTAAGACAAAAAGTTTAATCAAAAATAAAAGTTTAATTTCGATTAGCTGGATGCAGTTAGTGACTTAAATTTTTCAGGTTTTCAGCAATGGAACATGTTGGAATAGGGAAGTTTTTGTGAAGATCCTACCACTTTCTAATGGCTCCACTTTCGACGTCATAAACAACGATATCGCGAGTAATAACGTTGATAATGTGGTTGACGTGAGGAGAATACTTGGAGAAACTCAAACCTTCGGTTGTGCACCACGTAAGAAGTATTATTACTGCATGTTTGTTAACCCTTTTCAATGATTCATCGAACCACAACAATCCTTTTTTCCTCAAATTTATTGCGATTTTTTCTGAGGCAGTGATACGTAAGTATGAGATTTTTTTCCTCAGAATGACAATGCAACACAAACCAACTCAACACTGTAATACAAAATTAATGCTTACGGAAGACCGCGAAGTAACATATAAGTCTTCAACTAAAATGACCAAACTAGACAAAAAAAGTTGTCGAAAATCATTCTACAAATTTAAAAACAAGGCCAATCTAGGCAAAAAAATTTATTATTAATTATTATACAAATTTAGACACAAAAGCAACAATCATAGTTAAAGGATTTCATATATGATTATGACTTATCAAATCAAAATCAAATCTTTCAGTATACTCGCTATACTACGCGAAAGCGCGTAACGAGTTTGTGGGGCTCATCTCCGCGTCATTGCGCCAGGGTAATACAGTTTCTTTTGAAGAAATGTCGCATCGGTAGCGAGCAGTTGGCAGCACTGTGTTCGATTTGACCGGTCCGAGATTTGAATCTCAGTCATTCCGGTCCAGAGACGAATGCGCTACCGCTCGACCTACTGGCCGGTTATAATTATGACTTATAGTTTTGAATCAGCCATATATTGACGGAATTACTTTTTTCCTTAAAAAAAGTTGTTTGTTGTTGTTTTTTTTTGGGCGTTGTTTTGCACCAAATTACGAAAAATCTTCTTTTCACGAAAAAATTTTGAGCACTTTCGTTCTTTTTCAAACGTTACAGATCTGTTAGATTTGTCCAGTTCATGAAACTATCTACGTCTTTCCAAAATTGGAGAAACCATACAAAATCCAATTTTACAGATTTATTTTACAGCTCATGTATTTCAGAATAGAAGTAACAAAACAAGACACATTTTGAGGAAGTTTAACCGCCTCATTTTTTTAGAAAACAGTTAGGGTTGGTAAACAAATGTCTGTTATTTACATATCAATTGACCTAATGAAGAGTCAAAGCAACTGAAAGACTCGAACTCTTAGTCTGTAAAAGCCAAACACTTTAAACTTGCTCAGCACACTGTCGCCAAGGAATTCGTCGTCATTTTGTACGTCTTTCCTACCAGCTAGAACTGCAGTAAACTTTTTTCGGCCATAAAATCGCCTTATATTCATTACCAGCAAATGGTCTACTAATCCTTTGCAACTGCAGAATATAATGTGTAAAGTTAGAGAGACATAATGCCTGCATATCAAAACTCACCTTGCTAGACTAACCTAAAAAGAAAGTTAACCATTGACGAAGTCGACGAATCTGAAACCTTTAAACAAACCAGCATAAAATGTAATTATGTATCAATTCGATAAATTTAAAAGGTGTGTATGATAGCATACGAAAAATCAAATTCTAAAAAAAAATTTCTGAACTTCCACAGCAAACAGAAACTTTCTCAGTAGCATTAAAGTTTGAACTGATGTACTAAATTTCCAAACTAGCACAACTTACCTTCCGGTTTGTTAATTTTTGAAAAAACTGTCGGTGTGGTCATGTAGCTAAAATAAAATTTGGTTACCTGAACTGCAACAAATCTGACGCAACCGGCTTCAACGAAAATAACTAGATTTATACCAAGTAAAAGGCGCTCTACTACACCTGACAGATTTGTAGCAAATGTCAATATCGGGTTACATTGTATTATATTCAGAAAGAATTTTTGAACCTTCATTTTCTTTTAATTCGATCAATGTGTATTCCACAAAGTAATTTTTTGATTCTTCAAAAATTTTTTGTTCTTGAAATTGTTCTTCAACTTTTTGTTGTTTTTTGTCATAGATTTTTTGTTCTTGTAAAGCAGGCCTTTTATCTTTTCTTTTGTTCTAAACTTAAGGTGGATTTACACAATATCTGTTTTTACTTTTTCGTACATTTTTGTCCGTTTTTGTACTTTTTTTCTTCTCCATGAATCAGTATGTTCTTTTTCGTCCGCATTTTTATACGTCCATATACGCGTTAACCAGACTGTCACATACTGGACAAAAGTTTTGAGAAAAGATTTTTTGTAAAGGAGTACAGCCCTATTTTGAAAAATCGCTCTCATCGTTCATGAACAAAATTTTTGATCAAAGCATTTCTCCACAATGTGACAGTGTGCATGAACTTATAAAAATGCGGATGAAAAAGCGCATACTTTTTCATAGAGAAGCAAAAACGTAAAAAAGCGGACAAAAACGGGCGAAAAACGGATACTGTATAATTCACCTTTAATGCTGAAATTTGAATTATGTTGCAAAAATAGAGCTCTATTGTCTCTTACCTTTTATTAATAGAAATCAGCATTTTTCGGAGCGTATGTACGAAAACAAAAAAACAAGAAACACCGGTAGATAATTTTAGCCATATAACGTGAGATTATTGTTTATATAACTTAATATACGCATGCAGTGTAAACTCATGAGGCCAGGACATTCTGAATCAGCTTACAATTGCAGTCCACCAAGGTCCTTTTTTGCTCATTGTTACTAAGTTCACTTTCTAAGTTTACTTATTTACTAAGACCTCTTTGTTCGCACTGGTGATGGCAGAAGTGACGAGATACTCGAAAAAAAGGAGTTGTAACAAAACGGAGTAACCTGTATGTTTTAAAATCAAACTATATCCTATTTGCGATTTTCTTTTTTTCGGGTAAACTTTTGTTGAATCAGTAATTTTGCTCTTTAAAAAGTAGTCGTAAAGAGATTTGTATTATAATGACTCCATTATCAGCACCTTATTAGCGGTTTCTTGCCAAACATTATCCCATCGAAATTGTAAAATCACACTATTACTTTCTAAAGAGCAAAATGTTTTACCTAATGTAAATTTACCTGAGGAAAATCACTGCTGTCAAGATCAAAAAACTATTATTTTAAATCATACGAAATTTCACTGCTCTGTCTCTCCTTGTTTGTCTAAACTTATACAAACTTTTCAGCCTACCCTCGTGCAATAGAAAGCCGATAAACCAAATGACAATTATCTGAAACACCGATTACTCAAAAACTAAATTACTGAAAGTTATTAAAGCATGAGAAGAATCGTTTAAAAGAGAAAGAAGCAATTTTTCAACGCGAGCTAAACTTGGTAGTGACGACGGCTCTAAAAGACGAAAAAACGCAAAACGAAAAAATAAGCAGTTACTTTAGGAAAAAAGTTAAATCTTGCTGTTCTCGGTAAAAAACAACTTTAACGGATAGCGACATGAGCATGGAATATCAAGACAAAAACGCTCAGACCGCTGGAAAACAATGAAGACGCAAGTTTGCAAATAATATCCAGTTCTACATGTGCAAAGGGAATGTGACGAAATCCCATGAAATGCACAAAATGCGAAAATCAAGTCAACTAAAGATGCTCTTGAATTTTGAATAAGAGGATTGCTTGTAGAAAATTGGTAGGTACGTTGAACAGGGATTTGAATAAAAGAATGGAATTGGATAGAGAAGACATAGCAATTTATTGCGGATAGGCCCGTTGCTATGAGATTATGCTACCACTGAAGGAGGGCAGTGGTGTAAAGTAACGAAATACTTTTACTTGAGTAGATTACTTGAGTAGTTTTTTTCGGTAACGAGTACTTTTTTGAGTAGTTTTTTTTAACTACTTTCACTTTTACTTAAGTAGTTTTAATCTGAAGTAACGCTACTTAAGTACTTATTATTTGATAAAAGTAAAAAGTAGTTTTAAAATTTGAGCCGCAGTGTTGACTGCACTTTAACTGTGGGCATCTGCAGTCAATCATTCGTAAATGCGCAGTCAGGCTATTCTCTCTTGGTTTTTTCTTTTTTTAAATTCCACGCTTGACTGCGCTCATGAGCTTTTGAAAACGATTGCATTTTTTCTAATCAGGCACCGGTAAACATTGACTTCTTAATCAGGACTTGGAACCAAAGTTCTACCGAATAGTTAGCCTGCAACATCATTGGTTAACCTAACCATTTTAACACCAATAAAATGCAAACGAATCGTCACTTTTCCTGAAGTCATGAGTTGAGTTAGTAGGTTAGGGTGCATTTACGATTGAGCTGTTCGTAATTAGGGTGAAAGGTCCATTCGCGTTTTGCTGTTTTGTACGACTGGAGGATTAGGCAATCGCAGAAATTTATTGATAAGTGGAGATATGAGATCCTGGCAGGCGCATAGCCAGGAATTTGCAATTGGGGGCTAATTCAGAGGCTGGAAACAATATCAAACGATCTTATCCCAGATTTTGATCGGTTTTCACGCAGATTGAGTCGGTTTTATAGTCCAAATTTAGGCGATCTCCAAAAAAAAAACGTCTTCAAATTTTTTTTTTGGCAAACTACAAAATTTTAACAATTCAAAAAATATTGCTGTCCTCAAGCCGAGGACAGGCATTTTTTGAAGACTTGAGGCTTCGACTTCGAGGCCTAGGACTTCAAAATGTGTCCTCGTGACCAAGAACGTCCTCAAGGACTCCACCTCTGCTGAGTAGCACTGTAGCAGTAAAACTTCATCATTGAGTAATAAACTGATGAAATGTTTAGTTTCTCTGTTCTTGAGAACAGTGTCTTGCAGTTTGAGAGCCTGGGGTTGAACTGATAAATATACCGACAAGATGGTATAGCCTAGTGGTTAGAGCATCTGTATATTGAGCTGAATATTTGGGTTCAAATCTGGTCCAGTCAAGCCAAAGACTTAAAAATAGGTAGCCTACTGCAAACTGTATGCACTTCTTCCTGCTTGACAGTCTACATTGAAGGTGATAATGTGCTGCTCAGTGTTTACACCTTTGTATGGTAGAGAGGTGGCAGCTTGCCTCAACGACCCTAATATCACTCTGGGTTTCCTGGTCAAGGCAACACGGTGAATAAATCAGTAAAACTGAAAACAAACAAGGTGGAATTCAGAAATTGCATGGTAAACTTTGTCTAGGCATGCAGCAGGTTTCCTAAAGTGCAGCAAGTAAATTGAATTGGAATTAAATTAGGTTGCAGTCTAACCTACTAAAGCTGTAACAGGACACTGGTATCAATCAATGAATGCCTGTGCTTCACTCACAATTTCAATTATGTTTCTACCGGTTTCTATCTGCCTTCACATGTCGTGAAATAAAATCATTTTTAAAAAATTCGCGATAATTTTTTCTTCTTGAATCCAAAAAAAGTTTATCGCAGACTATTATTGAATTGGCTTGTCGGCAGCGTGGCCGAATGGGTAAAGGCGTCGTTCTTACGACGACCCTGATCGAATGGTCCTGGTTCAACCCGCACCCTGGCCACGCTGTTGCTTCCTTGGATAAGACGCTTTACGATTATTATCTCTGCCTGGTGGCTTCGAACAAGCAGCAAATTCAGTGGACAAGAATTCAAAAAAATTCACAGGAACATTGGATCAACGGAAACTCCTAAGCAGGTGCGGATTCCTCCAATCACGAAGTAGTCGTTGTAATGAAAAGTATGCGGATCGTCCAATGAGTTATCGTCTGACGCTCTCCCGTGACAGGAGGATAAATACGCGCTATAGCAGCAGCTTTGGTGCATGACTCTTGGTGCACCCTGTGTACATAGTAGGCTTGATTGATTGATGCATCTTTATCCTCCTTTCACGAGAAAGCGACGGTGGCGCTATCCTTTGGACGAATCCGCACTCGCGTAGGAGTTGACCATTTTCCAAGCTTTCCGGTTGACCTATGACTTCTTCCCACATAAATTTGCTGCTTGTTTAAAGCCACCAAGCAGAGATAATCATCGTAACGCGTCTTATTCAAGGACGCAAAAACGTGACCAGGGTGCGGATTGAACCCATGATCACGCGATTAGGGTCATCGTGTAAATGACGCTTTTACCCTCTTGGCTACGCTGCCGACACTCAAATAAGCCACTTCCACGATGTTTTTACTTTTTAGCATATAAATTTAACAATGGCAGTGAATGAGTATTAGAGCAAATATTTTATGAATTGATTCCTTGAATATAGTAACAAAAAACATGCACAATCAATATTTTGTGACTTTTTAAGATGGAGAGAGAGGGGTTACAAAATCAAGCGCTTGTGGCAGTGATGTAAAGTAGTCAACCAGTTGTCATATGTCAATTGAATAGTTTGCTTATTTTGCGTGAATACTTTCAGAAATACTTCTACTTGAGTAGTTTTAAAATGACTACTTTTTCACTTTTACTCAAGTACTTTTTTTGGTCAGTACTTTGTACTTTACTTCAAGTAGTTTTTTGTCAGTAACGAAACTTTTACTTGAGTACAATTTTCGAGTACTTTTTACACCACTGAAGGAGGGGTATAAGAAAGTATAAATTCTAAGGTAAGATTAGCTTGGAAAAAATTTAAGGATGTATCCAGTGTGCCAAGAATGAAAGACTTATACTTAAACACAAAAGATCACTTGTACAAAAACTACAGTACGAGAGAAGCGCTCTATGATATAATGGTGCTGAACGTTGGGCAATGAGAGCAGAAGATTTGAGAGTATAGAAGAGTTTTTTTGTCGCCTACCATAGTCCTTGTACCGGAGCGAGAAAAACACTTTCATACTTTATTTTTAGTCTTTTAATTTTTAGTTTCTGATTTCAAATTTTCATTTTTTGTATCAGATACCCCTAATGATACCAATGTTGCATGTAAAACGGAGTGTAAGGTTAGAAATTTTTCACGTTTAATTTTTGCGTGTCACGTACTATGGTAGTCTACAAACTGCATCACAATATGGGATTTAGCCACTGCAATCGAGCACTTTTTGAATTCATTAAATTCAAACTCCCTCGGCTGCAAATATTATTCTTTTTTTGACAATTTTTATTGTTTTAGCATCGATTGCTGATGGTGATGAAGTACCTTATTATTTACTCGCACTACCACCTACATATAACTCAACTTGGTGGCGAACTCAGAGATATCCCAACGGAACACTTTCAAGTTTGCGAAACGTTGCCGAGTTTGCATTTGGCACTCCACAAATGAGAAATTACTCAGAATATGCACAGTTCTTATTTGATACAAGAATTCTTTTTCACCCTTCTCTTCCCCATAGCATTCAGGTAAAATAAACTACATAAACTTTGTTATGTTTTTCAGAGAAAAGGACATCTTAACTTTTTAAGGCCAGGCTTTGAGGCCAAACCAAGACCTGAAACTTCGAAGGTAATGTCTGCAAAAGTGTCTTCAAGGCCAGGACCATCTTCAAGAGTTTTATTGGTTTGGCAATTTGAAATAAGTGCTTTGGTAGATTGCGATTGCCTCAATCTTGAGCAAACGTAGAATCGTTTTCCAGCACTAATTCGGTATCGTCATTTTTTACTTTATGTTAGCTTGTCCGTTTTCATCGGCCGATTTTGCTGCTACCTTTTCAGTGATTATTTGTTTACTCTTTCGTAGAAACACGATGTTAATCTCTTCGACCCTGCCGTGTACAGTTGCGAACTTCAGTATGACGGGCAAAGCGCCTTCGTCGTTCATCAGTCGCTATGCGTTGAACGTAAGTTTTAGCTACTTAGTTCAAAGTGTGAAATTTGTGAAAAAAGTGTTCACTTCCGGAACAAAGTGTGAAATTTGACACAAACCTTGTTCAGAGTGTCTACAACGATTTCCGAACACGTGCCAAAAAATCACGCTTAAGCAACTCCTACAAACAGCCTCTAAAGTTATGCTCCTCCTAGCAGTTAAAGAAATTTTTGTTGTGGTGAACAAGCTTATCGGACCAACTAATAATATTTTGGCATGCTATGACGTCACAGATGACGTAGCTATGACGTAATTTTTCCCAAAAATATATGATGGCAAGCATAACATTGCTCAGATTGATGGAGTCCCTCATTGATATCATCCTCTGTTAATTGTTTCAATTATTTTAGATATACATCTTGCCTAACTTAATTTATGTCCTTTTGTGACGTAAATATGATGTCATGTTTTCCAAAAATTCTAACAAAGAGATAGCAATAAATTGCGAATTAAAAGTATTAGTTTAATGATGACATTTTTCAATCTTCTTATTACTTCAAGATACAATAGCTGCTTGTAGCAGTTGACACATTAAACTAATACTTTTAATTCGCAATTTATTGCTCTCTCTTTGTTAGAATTTTTGGAAAACATGACATCATATTTACGTCACAAAAGGACATAAATTGAGCTAGGCAAGATGTATATCTAAAATAATTGAAACAACAGTGTTTTTTTGCTTAAAGCATTAGTTTAATGACTACGCTTTGTAATCAGCATGTTAATTCAAGATACAGTACAATAGCTGCTTATAGCAGATGATGTCATTTGATGACGTCATTACGTCTGATGATGTCATATTGCAGTAATTTGTTTTTTGCTGCAAAGTTGACAAAAATAGAAGATGCGCTTTGTCTAGGAACAATGAGAGGATACGGGCATAAATTATTAAATGGAAACCAAACGAAAATTGTTAAGGCGTTGACTTGTTATCTATGCCCCAAGGACCAAGCTGCATCCAGGGTTGTTATGCAGCTTGCGCCATAGCTAGGATGGTTTCGAGACAATGGTTTCAGATTAAAATTATAGAGCCAAAAGTTGAAAAACGGTGTCATGGTCAAATCTGAGGTCAAAGATGATTGCCATTTTGTTCGTTGTGCGTCATTCTTTTGAATGTTCTTTGATGCAGATAGTGCGACTACCAGAAGTGGAGTTCTCGAGGACGTTCTTGGCCTCGAAGACGCCCTCGAGGACAGGTTTTGAATTCCTTGGCCTTGAAGCTCAAGTCCATGGCCTTGAATCTTACAAGCCCTCAAAAATGCCCTGTTCTCGCTTGAGTAAAGCATTGTTTTTTGAATGGTTGAAAGGAAAATAGCTAAGTATAAAAATTTCTTGAATTCTGGCATAGGCGTAGCCAGGAATTTTAATTGGGGGGCTTCAATTGGCAAATCACATGCAATATGACGTCACCAGAAATTTTCAAAAAGAGGGACTTTTTATGGGACAAAAATATCTTTGAATGGAAGATCAGAAGCTTGGGCCCTGGGTTATTGTGTAAACAGACTCTTGCTATAGGGGGAGGACTTAAACCAAAAGTTAATGTTTTCAAAATGTGTTATATTCTATTGTGGAGACGCGGTGAAGAAGCTATTGTAACTCCAACGTATCACAGACGAAGATCTGGGGGCGGGGTCCCTAACCGCCTTAGGTTGTGGGCGATTTCTTGGAAAGAATAGCTATTTTAATGCCATTTGAATCACGTTTTGCATGTTATATAGCCGTTTAGAAGAATTAAATTTTTAAGATTTGAAAGCCAATTGAAAAAATAAAATTTTTTAGTCCTTTTATCTACAATTTACATTTAAAACGTAGCATTTTTGACTTTGTAATTGACTCGGTCCAGGTGAAGGGAAGCAAGGTACATTGCCTCCTGCAATATATTTAGCAGCAAGTAATAATTCACTCGAAGGTTTATTTTTCTTGGAGATCTTTGTTTTGCCATAAAGATAATGATTTTTAGCATTAAATGTACGACCAGGGGGCCCGGGACCTCTCAATTCAAATTCAATAATTTGTTCAATAAACATTTCCCCTTGCTATTTTTTCTTTAATATTTTGTCTCGTAAAAACTGGCTAGGTGGAGGTGGATTGGAGGAGTTGGTATAATAGATGGTTACTATACTGTAATCGTGGTATTGCATTAGGCTTATAAAAAGATTAAATGAAGGCCAGAGGTTGCAACTTCTGGGATAAAAATTTTGATTTTCTCCCAAATTGTACATTTTAATTGATTTACAAAAATTTGAATTGAGGGGGCCGGGCTCCCTGGTTGTCAATATTAATATTATTGTTAATTACTGCATTTGTAGGCGAAAATGTTAAAAGAAATTGAATTGCTAAACAATAGGCTTTGTTGTCATCCTTTTTGTCGTTGATGGCATTTCAGTTGAAGGGGCCTGCCCCCCCTATAACTTCTGGCCTGTCAATCGTATCCTTTCCTTATTTAAAAAATAATATAATGTAGTAGCCAAGTCATAGTAAACCTTATTTTCAATGGCGTTGTGTGAAACCTTTAATCGGAGGAAGAGGAGACAAAACGCAGTGTGGATAGTTCTTTTATTTCTGCTAATACTTCCGGTGCAGCTGGTACAAACATTGAAACACTGTAACCATTCAGGGCTATAGCAAGGAATCTGAGGGTCCGGCCGCAAACATTTTTGAGTTGTTAATACTAAAACATTACCGTGCTTATGTGAAGGTGGAATCACAAGAAAGTATGTGCCTCATGATGAAATGCAATACAGTTACCAGGAATGGCCTATGGCATACTAAATATGTTACATGTTGTATAGCCTTGCGACACCTAACAAAACGCTATTTGAGAACGACAGCCATTGTTCTGAAAAAACGCAAGCGAATATTGAGAAGAATTTGTTTTGAGATAAGAAAGAACAACTCTAATTTTTACGTTTCGACATTTTGTGAGTTTTTTGAAGGACGGTATCCGGAAAAGTGCCTCCAATGCTTTCCTCTTTAATACAGCCCTGCTGGGATACTCAGGTTACTTTTTGCAGTTAAATAATTTATGTTAAATTTTACAAAGTATCTTTGGCGGCCGAAACGTTTGCGCTCATTAATTGTTAGGCAGTAGATGCAAGACTATGGAGAAACAACACATGCACTGAAATGTAACGAAAAGATTGGCTTAAACTTAGGATTGAGAAAATGTGAGAAAGCTAAAGCTTTTTTAACTTTTACGGTATTTTCTTTTGTCAAATTGCTTGGAAAATCTAATTGTGTAATCTCCTATAAAAGTCACAAAAATTGCTATTTTTGTGAAAAAAAAAAACTTACTGAAATTGTTCAACGGTGGCATGGGAACTTATGCCCTTTACCAAAGGTGAAATCCTCGAGGACGTCCTCGAGGACACATTTTGAAGTTCTTGGCGTTGAACTCGAAGGTCAAGTCCTAGGCCTTGGTCTCGAAGCCTCAAGTCCTCAAAAATTGCCCTGTCCTCGGCTTGAGGATAGCACTATTTTCTGAACCGTTGAAATTTTATTCGAAAACGCCAGAAATCTCGCAAAAAATTTTGAAGACTTTTTCGCCTAAAAAATTTTTTGAATGCCTTCTTTTTTTGGAGAATTCTTGCGCCTGTTTCCTTGGCCTCGAGCATCTCTGTTCTTGGCCTCGAGAGGGTCTGTCCTCGGAAGGGCTGTCCTTGGCCTTGGATTTTTTTATGTCCTTGGCCTTGGCCTCGAGCCTTGTGTCCTCGACTCCTTCTCTGCCCTTTACCACAAAACCCAGTTTTTTCCTAGGACTTGAACTTGCTCGTACGGTACCTCATTTTATTTCAAAACTATAATTTTACAGTATTTTGCAACACTTTTAGACAATAATATCATAGTCGCTATGCACCATTTAAAAACTATGATAATGTTTAAAATTTTTGTGAAAAGAAAACGTTTAACCAAGCGATGAGGTTTGTGTTTGAGAAACTACTGAACAAGTGGGGAATCAGTGAAAGTTTGGACTGGAAACCTAACAGTTGAAATTAAGATCTTAAAAGTGACCATTTCCACGTTAAGAATTTATAGTTTTTAATTATTTCTATTTTCAATTTACGAGTTATGGCTTTATCATTACCACGATACCGTTACGGAACGTAATCAACATTCCTGCTAACGTATAAAACTTCAAAACGACATTCATTATTTTTAGAAACTACTGTTTTCGAATTATCATGAAAAACTTAACAAAATGCAAAATTTTAAAGACTTTCTCTCTTAAAAGTAATGAAAAATTTGCCGACCATAATTTAGAAAAACTGTGTCCTTGGTCCTTGGCCTCGAGCATTCCTGTCTTTGACCTCGAGAGGGTTTGTCCTCGAAAAGTCGTTCCTTGTTCTTGGTCTCGGATTTTTCGGGTTCTTGGCCTCGTAGGTTGTGTCCTCGACTCCACCTCTGGGGACCACCATAACAAAATTATGGTTGCACTCCTGGATAATAGGGTAAACAATGTCGTACAATGGAATGTTGTGCATTATTGATGCTTATGAAGTAATAAATGTAAAGCAAGCACAGAAAATACGTCCATCATGGCTGCTTTCTTGATTATTTTTGCTGGCTTTTACTGCCCATTGGTACACTTTCCCAAGCAAGCACGTACTTCTGTGCATATAATTTCGTACGTTGCACCCTTTTGACATTTCTTGCACCCGCACACAAAAAACTTTTAAAGCTTCCGGTAAGTTAGTCCATACAGGAGAGTATCCAAATTCTGTTGGTTGGCAACCCCATGCCTTGTGCTATGTAATCATAATATTGACTGAGATGAATTACCACCATGTATCCATAAGGAAGCCCATCAAAGATTATTTCTCCCGTTACACTTGCCTCCAAAAGTTGCAAATTACTTCTTGTTAAAACGGTAAACACAGATCTGGTTGTCATTGCAATGTACGCTTTTCAACGACTTCCAAAACTAAGTGAACTTTGGATTAAATTTAAAACTGGAAAATTCATGGAATTTTTTCCCGTCCAGAAATCAGCAAATTTTCGAACCACCTTCATGTAATAGATAATTATTTTTTCATGCTTTAGCGGTTGCGATACCCCATCATCATCTAGTGGAAAATGTAAGAAGTCGTTTTTTAAACCTGGCAAAATTGTCCAGAGAGAACGCTTACTTTTGCATAACTATCTTCCATCAACAGCTCTCCTTCACAAATATCTGAGTTGATTTTCAGGCGCTGGAACAGTTTGTTGTGTGCCTGCGCAGTTCTACTATCAACGCGTGCAAAGTCAATGTTGCTGGAAGAATTCTGTTTGCTAAAGGAGGAAGAACCGTAGAAAATATATCATCAATATACCACCAAATACAAAATATACCACCAAAAGCAATCAAGAAGGCGGCAATGATCGACGTATTTTCTGTGCTTGCTTTACATACATTACCCCGTAAGCATCGGTAATACACAACATTACATAGTAAGACACTGTTTACCCTATTATTCAGGGGTTTAGCCATAATTTTGTTGTGGTAGTCTCACTATCTGCATCAAAGAATATTCAAAAGAATGACGCACAACGAACAAAATGGCAATCATCTTTGACCTCAGATTTGACCATGACACCGTTTTTCAACTTTTGGCTCTATAATTTTAATCTGAAACCATTGTCTCGAAACCATCCTAGCTATGGCGCAAGCTGCATAACAACCCTGCATGCAGCTTAATTGGTCCTTGGGGCATAGATAACAAGTCAACGCCTTAACAATTTTCGTTTGGTTTCCATTTAATAATCTATGCCCGCATCCTCTCATTGTTCCTAGACAAAGCGCATCTTCTATTTTTGTCAACTTTGCAGCAAAAAACAAATTACTGCAATATGACATCACCAGACGTAATGACGTCATCAAATGACATCATCTGCTACAAGCAGCTATTGTATCTTGAAGTAATTAGAAGATTGCAAAATGTTGTCATTAAACTAATATTTTTAATTCGCAATTAATTGCTATCGCTTTGTTAGAATTTTTGGAAAACATGACGTCATATTTACGTCATAAAGTGACGTAAATTAAGCTAGGCAAGATGTATATCTAAAATAATTGAAACAATTAACGGAGTTTGATACCAATGAGGGACTCCACCAATCTGAGCAATATTTCGCTCGCCATCATATATTTTTGGCAAAAATTACGTCATAGCTACGTCATCTGTGTCGTCATAGCATGCCAAAATATTTTAGATTGCAAAAGTAATAAAATAAAATTATCAGTTGGTCCTGTAAGTGTGTTTACAACAACGAAAATTCCTTTAACCACTTGGTGGAGCTGGAGCATAACTTTAGAGGCTGTTTGTAGGAGTTGCCTAAGTCCGATTTTTTCGCTACTGTTTGGAAATCGTTGTACACACTCTGGAAAAGGTTTGTGTCAAATTTCTCATTTTATTCCAAAAACGAACGATTTCACCTTAGTCCTGGCTTTAGCTTCTTTGCTAACTGTAATTGCTGAATAAAAGTGCGTCACAATATGATCAACTGATCCAAACAAGCTGCTGATTGACTCAAAAGCTCATTTGTGATTCCGATTGTAGATTGGTTGCAAAATTACGTTAAACGTAATAACACGTTGACAGAGCGAAAATAGTGCAGTTCAAAATACCGGTATGCAGTTACTACAGGTAATCGAAATTGCTGTTTCCTGTTTTAATCCCCTTCGTGATTTTTTTTACGGTTCTGGGTTTAGGCCAAGAAACTAGGTGATATAACTTGATTGA
Source organism: Trididemnum nubilum (assembly GCA_963965965.1). Lineage (NCBI taxonomy): Eukaryota > Metazoa > Chordata > Ascidiacea > Aplousobranchia > Didemnidae > Trididemnum > Trididemnum nubilum. Next base: position 25,453,605 of record OZ014483.1, read on the forward strand.
GTATAGTCCGTGCTGTGTTTTAACCTACTAGAGAATTTTGTTTCAATATGAAATTTTTGGTTGAAATTTAACCGCCCTTAAGTCTAAAACTGAACTCTGGACGTGATGGAAAACACTGTATATTGTTGCGACATGCAAATGTCATTGTGAGAACTTTTAAGATGACTTCGAAGACAGACTTTTATCATATGCTTTTAGCCCAGACTATTATTGTATTGCGTGCACAAAGTATTGCGTACGCTACAAAAATGTTGTAATATCTGTTATTTATGCAGATCGTATAAGTTACTCGCCACCATCTGTAATATGCCGAGAAAGTTATACTTTTGCTGAAGGTGATTATGCGACCGTTGAATGTTCCGCATTCAGCCCAAATTCGATGATAGAATCTGGTCAATTGGTTGTGCGATGGAGAAGAGTAAGTACGCGTATTGCATTCAATTATTTTTTGAGAAAACCAGCAAATTTTGGGTTGAGAGAGTTTAAGCTAAGAAACCTGACTCCTCTATTTACTAGCGCAATTGACGAGGGGAAGTAGGCAAAAATGCCCTAAATGCTTTCCCCCTTAGATGTGGGACTCTTTCTGCATGGGCTCCCAGCTGCAAAGAATTTGTGGAAAAAAGAAAACGAGTAAAGTGGGAAACATCCACTCCTAAATTTGACAAAAAACTGCAGCAAATCTCTGCCTTACTTTAAGTTCTAGTTACGCTACTGGTTGCTCTTAAATTTTTGCAATTGAAAACCCTGAAAAACTTTAAATCAGAATTCAAATTAGCAGCAACTTAGAATCAATAAAATTTTTTCTATTCAATGATTGTCAACCTAAAGCTATAGGTTTTCGTGTTTCGACCTGTAACTTAGGCCATCTTCACGGCTAGCATTTAGAAGCATAAGTTATTCATCTATACAATTTATTATTGTAATATACAGTGCAAATGAGCTATCGTTTAGTGTATATTACAATTTATTATTGTATTATTGTATATTGCAATAATAAATTGTGTAGATGAATAACTTATGCTTCTAAATGCTAGCCGTGAAGATGGCCTAAGTTACTGGTCGAAACACGAAAACCTATAGTTTTAGGTTGACAATCATTGAATAGAAAAAATTAGAATTCAAATTGTTTTAATGAAATAATAATTGTTTTTTCTGATATATCGTTTTTGCGCTTTCTTAGTTCACTCTTCAATAACTTTAATTTTGCTCTAAAACTTTGAACAAAATAGCTTGCGTGTTCTTGTAAAATTGTTCTTATAAACACAGTATTGCTACTATAATGCTTTTACAAGACAGTCTAGCCCAGTGGTTCTCAACCTTTTTTAGTATCAGAGCCAAATTTTAAACCTCAAGTTTTTGAAGAGCCACATGTAAACAATGCAAGTTAAAAAGAGAAAACCTGTACTCATAACCAAATGCTAATTCGTATTCAAAGCTTACATGACGTCATAGAAACGAAGGATAATATACAGTAAAGTGGTGAGGGGCATAAAACCTCTCAATTTATAGTAATTTTCAATTATAAGGGATAAAGCACAAGGCTACTATCAAAGGTACAGTAATTCGACAAATGAAATTAAGCGTAACAAAAATTACGTTCTTCAATTGCATGCAATTCTACACTTTCTGCATACCCTCTATCAACCAAGCGCGTAACTAGAATTTTTCAAAAGGGGGAGGAGACAGTAGCGTAGCCAGGGGGGGGCGGGGGGGGCTCGAGCCCCCCCCATTGGCTTGTGAAGTATGCAAAATCGCATGTTTTTTGTGCTTTTGAGGCCGATTTTCTGTGAAAAATGGAAAATAGCCCCCCCCATACGAAAAGAGCCCCCCCTCATACGTTTGAACTTGCGAAATTGGAAGAAAAATCGCCCTGTATTTTGGCGAAGACATTTTTTTTTTTTTTTTTTTTTGTTTGGAGATCACCTAATTTTGGGCGGAAAAAACTTTGAATTTCCGATCTTTCCGAGACATTTCATCTCAAATTTCGGACAAATCGTCTGTAACTGATTCAAGGTCAATGAAAATTCGAGTCAAGGTCGTTTGCACACTTCTCACTCTTTCAAAATAGCCCCCCCCTTTTCCAAATCCTGGCTACGCGCCTGGGAGGAGATGTATTTAAACCAAAAGATAAAATTTGCATGCATCTCACAGATAAAGGTCCGGGCGGTTTTTGTAATTTTTCGGAAAAAATAGTCATTTCAACGACAGTTGGATGACATTTCGGCCGTTTGTAGATCCATTTGAAAGAACTAATCGCTAAAATTTGCGGATTACTCCAAATACGAATAAGAAAAGTGTGTGAATTGCTCAACTGTTTGCGCCTGACGCTGTCCGGTGACAGGAGGAAAAAGAACTAAATATTTGGAAGCCTTTTGACAGAATTAAATTCCATATCTCTTTTAGCTTTCCCTGCCCCCTGACTTACTGGTGTAGAATAAAACACGCTTAGAGGCAGGCATATTTGGGCTAAATTTTCAAAGGACTTGGCAATAAAAGGGGTATTTCAACCCCTCTAGCACGCTTGGTTACGCAATGCAACCAACTGACCATGGGATCTGCAAAATTTGAATCCAAAGCCAGAACAGATACAATTTCAATTTTTCTCAATTGTTGTTTCGATTTCTGCTAATACTTTTGGTCCAGGCGATACAAACTGCAAAGCACTAACGCCATTCGGAGCCATAACGAGAATCCAGGGGTTCGGACAAACAATTTTGAGTTGCTAATGCTAACGCATGACCAATCCTATTCTGCGTGTGAATTTAGAAGAAAGTATGTGTGTGATAATAAAATGTAAATCGGTATTAGCAGGGATGTCATATTGATACTGTACAACAGTAAATATGTTGTAGTGTGATCTTGAGAACGACAACTTGTTCTGCAAATACGCGAGCGTGAAAAATTTGTTTTGAGATAAGCAAAAAACAACTCTAATCACTTGCTCGTAGTCGGGGCAAAATTACATTTACTGAGTTTGTGTGCTGGAAATCGTCGCTAGGAATACCAAATAGCAAACTATTGGATCACAAAAAATGGTACATGAAAAAAGTTAAACAAACCACACCCAAATAATAATTGTTCGAATGCCTGGAAAGATGCGCGCTGCACTTAATAAATTTTTTACATCACGCCATTATAAGATGAAGAAGCGAAGCTTCAGCCAAATATTTGAGCACTTTTAGAAAAAATTTGAGGTTTTTTATTTTTCCGTTTTGATGATCGCGTACCGTTTGAAGGAGGGCACGGGGCAAAAGTCTCCGATGCCTTCCTACTTAATACGACCCTCCTGGGATCATCAGATTATTCTTTGAAACTAGATACCTTGTGCTAAATTTAACAAAGTGTCTTTTGGCGGCCTCAACGTTCGTGATCATTTATTGAGAGACATTAGATATGAGAAAGACATCACATACACTGAAATGTGAAGAAAAGATTGCCTTGAAATTAGAGTTGGGAAATTGTGGGAAAAGTAAAAGTTTTTCCAACTCAGAATTTACGATATTTTAGGGCTACCACACGTTCTCTTTCAAGAGGATTTTTTTTCATATTACGTTTGAAATGAATTGTCCTTCAAGGACACCCAAAAAGTAGCCAAATGTCCTCTTTTTCAATGCTCAGAAGTTTCAGGCGAGAGTCGAAGACCAAACCAACCAAAAACGATAACCCTCTGTCCACACTCGCGTTCAACTCCCGCCAAACCGATTCCAACCGGACTGACTGAAGACTTTTTTTTTGGAGATCACCATTTTCAAAGAGCAAAATCGGTGCAAAAACAAGTGGTCTCCAAACAATAAAAAATTCTTCAGTTTTTGCGCTGATTTTGTCCTCCGAAAATAGTGTTTTCCAAAACAAAAGTTCTTAAGTCAGTCCGGTACCTTCCGCGAGTTTGGTCGTTTGGGCTTCGTTTTTCGAAACTGTCCTCTTTTTTAAATTGAAAATATTGAAAATATGGTACCCCTACGGAATTTTCTTTCCAAAATTGCTTGAAAATCTAAGTGTGCCATCTTCTTTAAAGTCACAAAAAATGCTATTTTCTCAAAAAAAAATCAATAATAGTATTCGATATGGGGCACGGGGACTTTGCCTTCGCCCCAGAGCCTCTTTTTTTTTAATGTCAAAACCTTGAGCATACAAATGTATCCGATACGGTACCTCAATTGATTTTAAAAACATAAATTTAGTGCATATGCAGTACTACTTTTTACGTAGATAATAATGTTTAAAAAATTCCATAAAAAGAAATTGTTTAACCAGACAATATGGTTTGCGTTTAGAAAACTACCAAAAAAGTGGGGATCCATAATCATTGAACGTTTGCAAAAAGACCTTAACTGATGAAATTAAGTCATCAAATTGATCATTTGTAAGGTTATATTAGCTATATTCCCATTCACGGGTTACGGCCTTGTTTCACTATCACGATACCGCTACAGTACGTAATCAACATCAGCTGCTAACGTGTAAAACTTCAAATGGAATTCATTATTTTCACTAAGAATGAAAGAGTTAAAGCTATCGTAAACATTTTATTTTATAAAATATTATGTTTTATTTAGTAAATTTTTTTGTAAAACAAAGCTATCGTAAACATTTTATTTTATAAAATATTATAAAGATTTCATTTTGGAAAATGAAATGTTGACGACAGCTTTGGTTCTTTTATTCTTAGTGAACCTGCTTTTCAAGACCAATTTTTATGCATTCACTAGTATTTTTTCGATTTTCGAATTACCTTCTAAAACTTAAAGAAATGCAATATCTTAAACACTCTTGCATTAAAAAAAGCATTGAAATTTTGCCAACCATAATTTAGAAAAATTGTGTCCTTGATCCTTGGCCTCGACGATTCCAGTTTTTGGCCTCGAGAAAGTCTGTCCTCAAAAGTCGGTCTTTAGCCTTGGCCTCGAACGTTGTGTCTTCGACTCCAACTCTGCTATCTACCATGTCTTCCAAAGTGCTTGGAAGAATGGGTCCTACTTGCCAACTCGGTTCCGAACGGTTAATTTGGTTTTTGAGCCAACCTTGCTCGTCGTCATAAAGATTTGCTGCTTCTATGAATGGTTCATTAGCTCGTTTATAAAAAGCAAGGCGATGATTAACTTTGTATATGTGAGGAAGCAAATTATTAAAGCTAGGTGGAAGTCTAGTCAAATCAATTTTAAAATTTGATATGAGTTAGATCGTCTCCACGCATTTTTTATCATTTTACTTCGCAAAAAATTTAGCGATTGAGCTTTATTGTCTCCATCAGAGTTGAACTCTCTCTCCATACATTAAGCAAGTAAATGATTACAGGTCTTTACATAATTAGTCCGAAACTTCCCAGTCATCGTCAAGTTTTCTATAAAAGAATATTTTGTATATGTTAAAGACTTTGTCTTCTTATTTTAACCTTTATTCTACTGGTGTTGCCATATAGCAACAGGGTTTAGAAAATTTTAAAAATAATTTTTTGACCATGTTTTTTGGGTTTTAAAAACTTTTAAGTATTCTACGTTTAATTGTAGTTAAACGTCTATCTATGGCGTAAAATAATTTTGTTCCTATCGTTTCAAGTTTTGTATCCACCACAAAAAGTAATTTGAAGAAATTTTCAAAAAATGGCTTGTTCATTCAGATTAATTTTTGCTTGCTTAGCATTTTAATTTTTGTATATCTAGTTTTTTGTATATCATTTTAATTTATTTATTATCATTTTAATTAAATTTTGTATATCATTTTAATTTATTTAGCAGATTAATTTTTGTATATCTAGTTCTTTTTTGAAAATCATTCTTTGTTGTTTGTTTTATTGCAAGAGCATAACGCAATATTATGACATGTGGCCCCAATCACAAGTCATAGGATAAAATGGAATGGTGGTGATAAGCTGGAGCGTGTCCATATTATGGCAACACTAGTAAGATATGGGTACTTTGTTATTTTTGTTAGTTACACGTTGTTGTCATAAAATGATATTTTTTATTAAATATTAAGTTATTTATCTTGTGTTATGTAATGTTTGATGAAGAATTTATGAGGTTTACATTATCCAGGGATTACTAAATTTTTTTTGTTCGAGCTGGAGGTCTGAGGTTCAAATCCCGGCCGGCTAAATCTAACCTAACGTTACATACAGGCTCGCTTTTCTTTAGATTTGTGATAGTAAAGCTGCTAGTTTGCTATAGAGCAGCAGGTCCCTTAAACTTGTTCCTCGGTTAGGTGTAATAAGTTGAATACCTGCTTTTAGTTGAGTATCAATCCACCATACTAAAATTCGAACCAAAATTATGTACAAATTCAGCATTCTAATTATCCCCGTGGGCACAAAGTTTGCCAAATAGACGTTTAAACGTGGTCTAGATTTATGCAGAAGACGTAATTTAGATGGTTTAATTTTTGTCTAAACGTTGTCTATTTTGCGCAAATGAATTTAGTTTAAAAGACGTCTTCACAAAGAAGTCGAATAGACGTAACGCTTAGATCTTGACACGTTGTTTAATTTTGCGTATATTCGACGTTTTTGTAAAGACGTCTATTCAACTTTGTGCATTTTGCAAAATAGACATTTATACCAATTTTCGTTTTAGACGTCTTTTAGACGTTTTGTGCCCACTGGGATACTTCGTATCGGCTTTGGAAATTATCGTCAAAACTTCAACATCAATTTTCTGGCTCAAAAGTTTGGAGAAAAGTATGGGGCGCCGTTTGTCTAAAATATTTGTTTCATTTTATAAGGACAAATTTTGCTACGATTTGACATATCTACTGCCATATGACATATTGCAACACTATGTAACATATCTGCTGCAATATGACATATTGTAAGACTATGTAACATATCTACTGCAATATGACATATTGCGCTGCAATATGTGACATAATGTTGCAATATGTCACATATCGTTGCAATATGCACATATTGCGCTGCAATATGCACATATTGTTGCAATATGTCACATATCGTTGCAATATGCACATATTGCGCTGCAATACGCACATATTGTTGCAATATGTCATATATCGTTGCAATATGCACATATTGCGCTGCAATATGTCACATATTGTTGCAATTTGTCACATATCGTTGCAATATGCACATATTGCGCTGCAATATGCACATATTGCGCTGCAATATGTCACATATCGTTGCAATATGCACATATTGCGCTGCAATATGCACATATTGCGCTGCAATATATCACATATCGTTGCAATATGCACATATTGCGCTGCAATATGCACATATTGTTGCAATATGTCACATATCGTTGCAATATGTCATATTGAAGTAGATAGGTTGCATATTGTTGCATTATGTCATATGGCAGTAGATATGTTACATAGTCTTACAATATGTCATATTGCAGCAGATATGTTACATAGTGTTGCAATATGTCATATGGCAGTAGATATGTTACATAGTCTTACAATATGTCATATTGCAGCAGATATGTTACATAGTGTTGCAATATGTCATATGGCAGTAGATATGTTACTTAGTCTTACAATATGTCATATTGCAGCAGATATGTTACATATTGTTGCAATATGTCATATTGCAGTAAATATGTCAAATCGTAGCAAAATTTGTCCTTATAAAGTAAAAAGAATGTTTTAGACAAACGGCGCCCCATAGAAAAGTATTGTTTTATGCTTGCGGGAATTTACGTGCTCTGTTGAAGACGTTAGGAGTGCTTTTAAGGAAAAAGGAAACTTGGATCTTCTAAAAAATTGAATTGACATCATCAAGGAGCTTTTAGCTACAAAACAAAGTCTTGAAATGAGTAGACAAATTCCTTAACATACAAAATATTGCTTTGCAGAAAATTTGGCCATGAGTGGGAAGTTTCGGATCAATTATATAAAGACCTGTAATCATTTACTTGCTTAATGTATGGAGACAATAAATCTCAATCACTAACTTTTGTGCGAAGTAAAATGATAAAAAATGCGTGGAGACGATACATCAAATTCTAAAACATTGATTTGGCTAGACTTCCACCGTGCTTTAGTAATTTGCTTCTTGACACATACACAAAGTTAATCATCGGCTTGCTTTTTATAAACGAGCTGATGAACCATTCATAGAAGCAGCAAATCTTTATGACGACGAGCAAGGTTGGCTCAAAAACCAAAATAGCCGTTTGGAATGAATTTTGCATGTAGACCCATTCTTCCGAGCGCTTTGGTAGATAGACATCGTAGTTGGCGTAGAATAAGAACGGGAGCAGGAAGTGTTCATTGAATTAGATGAATTCAATGATTGTATTGAAGAGAAGGAGGATGCTGACTTTTCATCGAACTGATGGTCAAGCTACTTGTTTTTGTGATAAAAAAATTAAATTATTGAGGTTAGACTATTTATAACTTATAAGATGTTTTATTTAAATACGATATCATTGCTTGCAACAACAAAATTCTATAAAATTAAATAAATTGTATAGAACTTTGCTTAAATTTGGATAAAACTTTTCCTTTATCAATTACAGCAATAATCGCAAAAAGAAATATTTTCGAAAATTGATGACGTCATAAATGATGACGTCATCAATTTTTTGCTCTCATTTGTGCGGTCCGTGAAAAAATTGATATCATTTTGTCGATAACACCAGCACAAACGTAGGGCCGTTTTTGTAATTATTTACTGAAGTATGACGTCATCAATATGACGTCATAACCTTTTAACCTTCATAATACGTTAAAAAATTTTCTAATTTTGAAAAAAAGTGAATTATGGAAGCAAATATTATTATTGAAATAGATTCAGTTTTGGATGACAAGCAAAACGCTGAAATACACTAAACATAGCAAAATGGGTGTCATATTTTCAGTGTAGTTTATTAAATGAAAATGTCAATCAAAGTAAACGAAAATCATACAGTATCTTCTTATATGCATGTAATTCTTCAATAGTAATATCAAGGCTCTATATCAAATATAACAAAAGTTATTGGAGTTGACAACCAATCAAAATGGCAATTTTTTACAATTTTGGTAGCATTTTTGTTCCTGCATTGTGACGTCATAATCGTATGACGACATAAATGCTTTTGAAAGTTGCCTATGTACCACTTGTTGAGTGACCCAAGTTTGGAAATTCAGATCTAAGCATGAGAGCAGTGAGAATGAATAAAGTAAAAGTCAGCAAAGCTAAAACATTTACCCAACTTTTACGAAAATGACGTCATTATGACATTAATGGACAGGAAAAGCGGGATGGGGACAACCCTCGCCGGAAACTTCCGACTATACTGAGAATCGCTATATAGGTAAAAAAGAATATATCTTTGCGGTGCCCGTAAATGCATTTTTTAACTAGACTAAAAGATCTTCAAAATAATCACACCGAAAAAAATTGCAAAATTCTATACGTTGTCTTCATGCAGCGCATGCAGTACTTAAATTGTAGGGGGGACGCGGGGGATGCGTACCTCCAATTCAGTGGCGGATCCAGAAAATTTTGGTGGGGGGGATGATAAAAATTTTAAGCACAAAACCTCAAAATTTTGGATGTGTTATAACCAGGCGCGTAGCCAGAAATTCGCAATGGAGCGACTGTTTTAGGGGTCTGGGGGCGGAGCCCCCAGCGCTCAAAAATTTTGCACTTTCTTTGCAAAAATAATTTAATTTCAGAGCTAGTTTGATAAAATAATGCTTTTAAAAGGCGGCATAGAAATTGGCAGTGTAAACATGATTCAACTGGTTGCATAAATGGCCTATGTGAGAGGTGGTTAATGGTAAAACTTTAGTTCTCTTATTTGGATGCTGATAAATCACAAGCATAAAATCTTATAGTTCAATAAAACTCACACGGAGTAATTTGTTTCATCTATATTTTATAGAGAAAAATAATTGGATAGGGGCTAATGGAAAGAGAATTGAGACAAGTGATTGCTATAATTAACCAATACTGAATAGCCTCTAGACCCCATTTCTGAGTTTAGGCCTATAATATATTTGCTGATGAAACCCGAGTTTAAGTTTTTTACAATAGCGATCAAATTTTATTGCTTATTTTTGGTCATTTTCTAAAGTTTTCTTTTTGATTTGTGAGTTTTATTTTTAACAAATTAGCCCCCCTTAAGCATACGCTTCAAAAAATGCTTTAAATCTCTTTTTGGTCTATTTCAGAGCGAAAAACAGTCTCAAAAGTGCAAAAAACGTGATATTTTTTATTTTGCATTTTGGTTTACAGGCCACTGGAGGGACTATAGCCCCCCCCTGGCTACACTACTGCTTAGGATTAATGTTCTTGACCTCGTTTAATGCCCACTTTTTATAAGCCTATTATGTGACTTAAGAAATAATTTGCATTGTGTAGGTTTTATCGCTGAAAAGAGCAAGTTGTAAATTTTGCTAATTCGGCGCTTTCAAATCAATCGGACCCGTAAAAGACTAATTTCTGTTTTGTAAAAACTTCGCTGTAAAAATTACATTTTTCGGTCCCTCCCCTCACAGGGCTTTAGAAATTATATCACAGTCACACAGCCTATCAAAAATTCACTGATTGCTTTTTTTCAAATAAGTTTAATATCCATATGCACGTTATGTTTACGCTGATGGGGGATGTATCCCCCCATCCGCCCCCATCCCCCCCCGCCACTGGTTGTGCTCCTAATACTTTATCGCTGAAAAGTGCAAGTTGTGAGTTTTGCAGATTTGGCGCCTTCAAATCAATCGGATCTGAAAAAGACTGATTTCTGTTTCGTAAAAACTTCGCTGCACAAATACTATTTTCTTGCACCCCCCACCCCTTCCCTTGGCTTTTGAAGTTATATTACAGTCACTCAGGGCTAACGACTATTCACTGATTGCTTTTTTTAAACAAGTTAAGTATTATTCATATGCACGTTATGTTTAGGCTGGTGGGGGGGGATGCATTCCCCCATCCCCCCCCCTAAATCCGCCACTGACCCCCATCGAGAGTTAGCTTCTCCTCATTGAGATTTAGCATTCCCCCATCGAGATTTAGACGTCCACCCATCGAGATTTGAGCGCTAGATGATGAGACGAAAAAGAGCCAGTCAGCACGAATAAATCCTACATATTCCGGCCAAATACAGTCCCAAATTGCGGTGAAGACCTTTTTCTTTTTTATTGGTCTTCACCTGATTTCGGAAAAAAACGCTTCAATTTTCGGCGAAGACCTTTTTTTTTTTTTTAGTCTTCACCTGATTTTGGGAAAAAAACGCCAATTTTCGGCGAAGACCTTTTTTTTGGTCTTCTTTCAATTGCGGGGACGGAATTACATTTTCAACTGAAGTTTGGTCAAGGCTGCAAAAGCGTCCCCACATGCAAAATTTTACAATTTAAGTACTGAGCGCAGGTATAGTTGTACTTGTGATATTTGAAACAGCGGTTAACGCGGCAAGCGTGGGAAAATTAATCTCGAAAAAAAACAAAACCAGCACTTAGTGCCGAAAAGTTGTAAAGTGCGTCTGAGTATCCCAAAATATGCGTGCGATTAAGAAGTAGTGTTAATTGCGATTAATTACGTGCGTACGATTAAACAAAGTGTTCCTTGTAATGGTTGCAAAGTGCTACAATAACCAAGCAACATCTATCTCCACTTGCATTCTATTTTATTGCAGCAAAAGCGGACCTAAATTGCATTTCTAAATAATCTTGTTTGATGTTGTTTAATACGCTGTATTTTGTTAGCTTGCCCGTCGGGCAAGTTAAGCTGAAAAATAACTTGCGCGAGGCGATTTCAGCTTGCCTGAAGCAAGTGGGCAAGCGTTAATTTCGAACCCTGTTATAGAACCATTCCACACAAACACATTTCTGAAAACGAATACACCATTGCAACCAAAAGTATCTCACGCTAATCTCAGCCCCATAAATAACAATTTATAGTATTTTTTAAGAATAAATTATTTGAATAATTTTTACGACTCAAGAAAGTGTAGCTCATTCAATTTATTGGATCTACAGTATTGCTATTGGTATTCCGGTTTAACAAACTGCTTCTTCTAGATTGTTCTTGTTAAATGGAAGCGTACTGTATGTTCTTGCCTAAATTGCTGCTGCTGTAGTGATTTGATTCAGCCGTTTCAAATCAATTCTTTCATTTTACTCGCTGTATTACGCCGAAGCGTGTAATGAGTTTGAAGGGCCCATTTCCACGTTATTGCGCCCAGCAGGCAACATAACTCATTTCGAAGAAATGTCGCAGCGGTGGCGAACCAACACCAACACTGTCCGATTTGACCAATTCGAGATTTGAATATTAGACCTCCCGCTCCAGGGAAGAATCTGTTATTGTAATTGTAATCACATTTTATTCACCAAGCTACCTCGGCCATGGGACACCGAAGGGATTTTCGATATTTGAGTTAAGCTGCCATCTGCGCACCTGTCTACTACACACAGTGGAGGCCATAAGCGTAGCCAGGATTTTTATTGAGGGGGGGGCCAAACCACAAATTGCATGCAATAACGTCATCAGAAATTTTCAAAAGAGGAATTTTTCGTGGGGCAAAGATATCGTAGAATGGAAGGTCTGAAGCCGTGGCCTGTTTGCACTTTAACCGGGACTTTGCCAAATAAAAAGGGCTTAAATGTACAGTAGCAGCTTAAAAATGCAAATGTCTAACTTACGGGACGTGTGTGAGTAAGGTAAGGTAACTCAAAGGTATCACAGATGAGGTTCTGAAAGCGGAGCCCCCAGCCTCTGGGCGATTTTTTGTAATTTTTGTTGCCATTGGATCACGTTTCGCGCGTGATCAGAGCCATTTGAAAGAACTAGATTTTTAACATTTGAAAGCCAATTGAAAAAAATTAAATTGTTCAATCGTTCTTTTACTTGCAATTTAATTCCAAAACACGTTTAAAATCTTGCATTTTAGTGTTAAATATTAGTATTGTAAGTGATTTGGCCCAGGTAGGGGAAAGTAAGATGCATTGCCTCCAGCAATATTTTAGCAGTAAATAATAATCCATTCGAAGATTAGAGTTTTTTTGTCATGAAATTAACCAGTTATAGGAGTAGATCTACGGCCAGGGGACCCAGGCTCTCTCAATTCAAATTCAATAATTAGTTCAACGAGCATTCTCCTTAACTAATTTTTTTTTAATATTTTGTACGTAAAAATTGGCTAAGTAGAAGTGAATTGTTATGGAAAAATGGTACTGGAGATGGTTACGCCTACTAACCAAGTAATTCCCGGGAAGGATTTACATTGCGCGGAGTCCCTGGCACTTTGGAGATTTTGCAACATCTTCCTGCCAAATATAGGTGAAAACCAAAAAAATTTCTTACCATCTGAACGCAGGGCCCTGTGGCACTGTGCCATGTGGTAAATCCAGCGCTGGTTATTGCATTACGTTCAGAAAAAGGCTAGATGAGGGCCTAAGGTAGCAACTTTTAGGACAAAAGCCATTTTTATCACTGGTGATACATTTAAATTGTTGGCAAAAATTGAATTAAGGGGGCCCGGGCCTCTTGGTGTCAATATTATTGTAATTACTTTTGTACGCGTGTACTGTTGTACGCAAAGATGCTACAAGAAACTGACACTGAAGACACAAGGCTTTTTTGTCACATTTTTATCATTGGTAGTATTTCGATTGGGGGGTTGGGCCCTGGTCCTCTTCCTGGCTACGCCTATGGTGGAGGCTTCAACACTGCCCTTTTTATTGCTGAGCGTCAAGCAGGGAAGCAGTGAGTACAACTTTTTATGTTTTTGGTCTGTCCCGCCAGGGAATTGAACCCGGGTCTACCGCTGCAGTAACAGACGCTCTTTCCACTCAACCACTGAACGGCTACTTGTTACCGCTCAGCTCAACCAACTGGCCAGTTGATAAAGTCGTTCAAAAAATCTATTCCAGGGGTCCATTTGAAGGTCCTTAGTGGGTGATTCAACCCCACCAATTTTACAAAATTTATCATTAAGCTACTATACTCACTCAGCTCAAACAGCCAATCAAAAAATCACTTTTTTGGGTAGTCCATTTGAAAAGTGCCCGAGAGTGAGACCTCAAACATTGTCATAATATCGCATTAGCTAAATATTGGCTGATTCCGGCAGAAATCAACCCATTAGTTTAATCCGTTCAAAAAATCAATTTTCGTAGGACCAATTTGGAAGGCTAAGTCAAGAAGCATAACGTAATACTAGTCTACAACATCGTCACACTTGAAATTAGATTTCGGTGCTTAACAATATAGTCACTCAACATGCAACCAAGAATTTCCAGTAACAGACCTATACTGTAATTTGTTGCAGGCAAACAGCCAGGAAAACGAATCTGCTTGTGTATATCGTTATGGAAGCAATGAAGAAAGGAGTTTACGTGATGAACAATATAACTGCTCTGTGTATGTTTGTATTTTGCTGATTCTATTAAATAGTTTAATTACGGTTTAATGCTTGAGCTGTCGCTGTCATCTTCAACGTGAGGTTAACATTAATGCCAGTAACTAAATTACAAAAAATAGCTTCAAGAACAATTACTTTCAGTAACATAAGAGCACACACTAAACCTTTCTATTTTAAACTACAAATTTTAAAGACAAATGATATGTATAAATTTGAAATAGGGAAAATTATGCATAAAATGTCCAGCAATTTATATTCTCACATTTCTAGATTGTTTGTAATACCTGACGAAATTCATTCACATAATACGAGACAAAATACGAAGAAAAACTACTTTTTGCCTCGAGTGCACACATCTCAAGCCCAAAAATCACTACACTACCATGGAGTAAAGTTATGGAATGAAATCCGAAAACCAATCAAAGAAAATACTTTCTTTAAATTCAAGAAAAAATTCAAAAAGAACTTAAAATTAATTTGGTGTGCCAATATGCTGGACCACACTGAGTCGTTGCAGTTTTGACCATGCCCCCCACATAACATTTTTTATGTATTGTTTTGGGCCCGTTAAATTGAGACCTTATCAGTATTCACTTTTGGTGTGTAGTTTGGTTTGTTGACAGTTTTAAGTTTTTTAAAGTTTTTTAAGTTTTTTTTTGAAGTTTTGTACTGTTGTTTTTTGTGTTGACAGTTGGAAGCTTTTTGGATTTTTTATTTTTTTCTCAGTTTTGTTTTGGCTACAGACCTTGATGACTGTGCTTTGTCTTTTCGCATGCCTATATAAACTGAATTGAATTGAATTAACGTGACAATATTTCGACAAACCCCAATCTAGGTAAAGCTGGCTTTATAAGTTACAAATCCTACCACCTGAAGGATGAGGTAAAATCAGTACTTAAACTGCAAAATTTTGCATGGGGAGACGCTTTTGCAGCCTTGACCAAACGCATTCGGAATGCTAATGAAACTTAGTGGAAATTATGATTCAAATTGTACTTCTTTCCCCTAAATCGAGTGAAGAAAAAAAAAAAAAAAAAAAAAGGTCTTCACCGAAAATTTAACGATGTTTATCCCCTAAATCGGGTGAAGACCAAAAAAAGGTCTTTACCGCAATTTGGCACTAAACGAGGCCGGAACTGGTGGGATTTATTTATGCTAACAGGTATTTTTTGTCTGATCATCCAGCGCTGAAATCTCGATGGGGGGACGCTAAATCTTGATGGGGAGACGCTAAATCTCGATGATGGGACGCTTACTCTCGATGGGTTACGCGTCCCCCCTACAATTTAATTACTGGGTAAAATAGCTTATAAACTTATTGGCAGCGAAACAGAAAACTCAACTTGATTTTCAAATTGTAATCAGCAGCCAAAAGCGTGGATGACTATTTTTGTGGTCTCCAGCGCTTACTTACTACAGTACACGTTCTTGGGTAGAATGCACATTTGTGCATATAAGTTTACCATTAATTTGCGGGGTTAAACTTTTTTGAAAAATCAAACGACAATTGCCTTTAGTCCATGCCCCATCTTTTCTCCCTGCTAGACCCTGTGCAATTGTGCATGTAGTACAAAAGTAAGCCAATCCTGCAAAAACAATTGCTAAACGCTATAAACAACAAAAAATGCACTAATTGTATCGCATACAATTTGTTAATTTAGTCGATTTCATTACCTATTAAAAAGTATAATCGGAAGCTTAATGCTAAATAGAGCCTTATATCTTTATTCATTACGAATGAGTTATTAATCGAAAGCATTTGATAACGTTTTCAAAAATCGCAAAATCTTAAAAATATTAATTCAAAATAGTAAACCTTAATAAACTCATTCAAAAATATTAAGTGGCTGCTAGGCACGCAACCAGGATTTTGCTAAGGGGGCCGGGGCTTGAACCAAAGTCAAAATTTCTTAGTTCGAAAATTGTTTCATTTAAACTGTGGTAATAAGCAAACTTCAGCTTTGCACTGCTCAAGTACAGTATATCACAGATGGTAGTCTGGGAGCTCGAGGCCATTAGTCATGCCGCCAAGCGATTTTGTGATTTTTTGAAAAGAATATCCATTTTAACGCTATTTGAATCACGATTCGCACGTTTTTGACGCCATTTTAAAGAACTAAATTGCTAAAATTTGGAAATCATTTGAAAGAATTAAATTGCCCAACCCTTCTATTCTCCCATACTTACAGGTCAAGTCCAAAACACGTTTAAACGCTTGTATTTTGGCACAAATTTTTAAACTGATAAGACTAAGGGGGCTAAAGCCCCTTAACCCCCTGGTTGCGCCACAGGTGGCTGCTCAAATTAATGATCGAAAGGTCGGCCCTGGCTGCTATATTTTGCTTTTTACAATTCTTGTGTTTGTCTATAAAGAGGTTTATAAATTCAATACAACCTTCCATTATCAATCTATCTTTCTCTAAAGCAACAACTTGGTTTCGAAGTGATTTCTTGTTGTTGTTGGATTTTGTCCTCCTGTTATCACCGTACAGCGTCAGACGCTAACTATGCGATGATTTGCACACTTTTCATTGCATTAACTACTACATGTGTGGAGGAATCCGCACGTGCTTGGAAGTTTTTAGTGATCTAATGTTCGTATGGACTTCTTCGAATTCGTGTCCATTGAACTTGCTGCTTCTTCAAAGCCACCAAGCAGAGATAAACATCATATAGGGCGTCTTATTCAAGAACGCAAAAACGTTACGTGGGTGCTGGTTGAACCCAGGTAATCAAAACAGTTGGAGACGTTTTAAAACGACGTCTTACCTTCTTGGCCACACTGCTGAATGAAATTTATTTCAAAACAATCATTTCTATAGTGCACTAATTTTATCAACTTTTGAAGTGATTTTTGTTCTGTTATTTGCGGTGGTGAAAGTAGAATCATTTTCTTACAGTGAAAGTAGTTAAAAAACAGAACATTCAATTACGTAAGAACTTTCCATAAAGTTTCCTAGTAATTATCCTTTTTCAAGTTTTGCCGAGCTATGCCATTGTTGAGTGAGCCGCTCTTCCCTTTCCAAGCCAAGTTCTTATGTATGGCTCTGGATTCCATTTCTTGCACGTAGGCCCAGAGTGCTGACAAAGAGCTGCTACTCGCCATTGTTTGCTATGATCACTTTCCTAATATTGGTTATAATTATTTTTTATGGCGCTGAATCCATGCTTTTGAAATTTGGCCAAAACTTTGCTTAACTATTTCTCAGCAAGTCCATACGATACGGGAATAAACTTTACAGACAAGAAAGAAAATGGGCTAATATTTAGAAATATGTAATAAATGCCTGCTACTTGCAGTTGCTACAGAAAAGGTCTACTATCTGCTATACTTGCAGTTGAAGATACTTTTTAATTAAGATTACTGAAGATGACCTTTGGTCAAAGCAATTTCGAGTAAGAATAAAATGTATTTAATAAATGTTAGACCCATTCCTGAGTTTGTTTTTTATGATTTGACTTGCTGAATGTGCTACAGGTTATATTTAGCTTTAAAATCTTTCACTGGCCCGCCGTTCCGGCAACAAGTCTTTTACCGGAACGGCGTTCCGGCTTACTTGTACCATTAGCTATTTCTTTTTTCTTTTGTAGGACAGATGTTACAAATTTTCCTAACGTGTGCTTTTCGTATGTGCCCTCCGAAGCTGAGTTACTAAGAATACCAGATCGTAAATCGTTTCTGATTAGCTTTAGCATCAGGTAAGCTAAATTTATACATTACATTTAAATAAAAAAAATTAAAAAAGTCAATATGGCATTTGCTAATTACTGACAAGTGTATTATTATGTGCTGCAGCTTATAGTGCTTTGACATTGTTTGGAATTTCTTGCATAAGTGCTAAAGAGAAACAATTGATCGTTTTGGCAGCAAAGTCGTTCATATCACACTTACAGTAATCAAGTTTAATTTCAAACTGCGTATTTTTTGCAAACTACCATCGGCGTAGCCAGGGGAGGGGCCCAGGGGACCCGGCCCCCCCCTCCCCAACTGAATGCTACCTATGATAAAAATGTCACAACAAAGACTATTGTTTCTTCAGTTTCAGTTTTTTTTTAGCATCTTTGCGTACAACAGTACACCCGAACAGGAGTAATTAACAATAATATTGATCCAGGGGGCCCGGGCCCCCTCTATTCAATGTTTACCAACCAATTTAAAAGTATAACCCGACTGAAATTAAGGTTTTTTATCCTAAAAGTTGCTACCTGAGGCCCTCACCTAACCTTTTTATGAACGTAATGCAATAACCAGGGACGGATATAACTAATGGCACAGTGCCATGGGTCCCGCGCTCATATGGTGAGACTTTTTTGGTCTTCACCTGTATTTGGCTGGAAAATATTGCGAAAATCCCAAAGTGCCGGGGGCCCAACTCAATGTAAATCCGCCCCGAGCAAAATCATGGTTTGTAGGCGTAACTATATACTGTACATTTTTCAATAACAATTCACCTCCACCTCGCCAGTTTTTATGCAACAAATACTTTTGAAAAAAATTAGCTACACTAAGGGAAATGCTCATTGAACAAATTTTCGAATTGAGAGAGCCTGGGCCCCCTGGCCCTTTGTATTCCTACTACTGGTTGTTTTCATGACAAAACAATAATCTTTAAGGAAAATATTCTACTGTATAGTTATTTACTGCTAAAATATTTCTGGAGGCAATGGACTTCACTTCCCCCCTTACTTGGGCCAAATCACTTACAAAATTTAATCCCAAAATGCAAGATTTCAAACGTGTTTTGGACTTAAATTGCTAGCAAAAGGAGGACTGAACAACTTAATTTTTTCAATTGGCTGTCAAACGTTAAAAATCTAGTACTTTTAAATGGCTCTGAATACGTGCAAAATGTGATCCAATGATATTAAAATAGCTTTCTTTTCCAAAAAATTACGAAAAAATTGCCTAGCGGCTGGGGACCTCGCCCCTATACCCCGTCTCTGATACGTTTGAATTACAGTACGCTTCTTTACTCAAACACGTCTCCCAATTTAGTCATTTTCGCATCTTAAATATTGGTTTAAGACCTCTCCTTGAACGAGTTCCTAGTTACGTGCCAAGACCAGGCCACGGCTTCTGATCTTCCATTCTACGATATCTTTGCCCCCACAAAAAACTCCTTTTTCGAAGTTTCTGATGACGTTATTGCATGTGATTTGTGGTTTGGGCCCCCCAATCAAAATTCTTGGCTGCGCCTATGCAAACTACTGTAGGCCTACTTCGAAATTAAACAAATTGGCCCTTTGTTTAACTTCGGAAAAACTTTTTGCAGCACTTAAAAAACATATTTTTTTTATCAGAAAAGTATTTTAATATTTTTTGGCTCAACAGCTATTGAGTTCAAATATTTTGATGAGCTGGAATACTACATTACTCAACCAAATTTTTGTTTATCGACTTTTTTTTTCTTTTTTGGTAAAATTTAGTGAAAGTAAGTCACTTTTAAAAGGGCATTTAGGTCGGAAATTGTTTTGCACGATTTTCTCTCAAAAAAAAAATTGACAGAACTGAATACTGACTAACTTCATTAAATTTGAACTTTCTTCGACCTTTCGTTTCTGAGATATAATGGATAAGATTTTCTCTCAAAAAGGCCTTTTTCCCTTACAGTTTTGACAGGTTGCCAGTAAGAAACAAAATTTCAAAAAGTTACTGCATGTTCCTCGATCATTCTTGATAAATGATTTGCGGCAGAGTTCTTTTAAAACACGGGTTCTTAACCTTTTTTCTCCAACACCCACTTTTTAGTTTGCCAACTCTCCATTTCCTATTACCATAGGCGTAGCTTTTTGTGGGACAAAGGTATGGTAGAATGGAAGATCAGAAGCTTTGGCCTAATTTGGCATGTAACCAGGATTTTGCTAAACGGTGAGGAAAATGTCTAAATTGGGAAATGTGTTCAGTAAACTAGTTTAAGTTAAACGTATTACAGACGAGGGTCTGCGAGCAGAGCCCCCAGCCATTGGAGACTGTGGGCAATTTTTGGATAAAAATAACTATTTTAATGTCATTGAATCACATTTCGCACGTGTTTAGAGCCATTTGAAAGAACTAGATTTTTAACATTTGAAAGCCAATTGAAAAAAATTAAATTGCTTAATCCTCCTTTTACTTACAATTTAAGTCCGAAACATGCTTAAAATTTTGCATTTTGGTGTTCAACTTGTAAGTGATTTGGCCCAGGTAGGGGAAAGTAAGATACATTGCCTCCAGCAATATTTTAGCAGTAAATAATCATCCACTTGAAGATTTGCCTTAAAGGTTTTGTTTTGTCTTAAAAATAACCAGTTGCAGGAGTACATGAGCAACTACAGGGCCAGTGCAGGGGCCAGAGCAAACGAAGAGAGGGGGCGCAAGCTGAAAGTGAGGGGGCAGTGGGGCACTAAAATAGACTAAACTTTTCCACGCAAAAACTGATACTTTTACGGCTCCAAACGATGCGCTATTTCAAAATGTTTGTATTCTCGTCTGAAAAAAGAGATGCATAAGGCCGGCAGCGTTTCTTAGCTTGTTTCGTATGGGGCCCATATAATCGCTTGAAATATCTGCCTGCAGTAGTGAATGCAACCAGAAGGGCAACCAGAATTTTACTAAAAGGGAGGGGGCTTTAACCAAAAGTAAAATTTTTAGCACAAAAATTTTCTAATTTAGGCCCTGTGCTAAACAAACTGATGTAACTCAAGTGTATCACTGTTTCACAGAGGGCGCTTGGGCGCAAAGCCCCAGCCGCTGGGCGATTTTTGTGATTTTGCGGCAACGATAGCAATTTTAACGCCATTTCAATCACTTTTCGCATGTTTTTGAAGCCATATGAATAACTAGAGTAAATTGCTAAAATTCAGAAGTAATTAAAAGAATTACATTACCTAGCCCCTTTAGCCCCCCTTATTTTTAAGATCAAGTCCAAAACACGTTTAAACGCTTGTATTTGGGGGATAAGTTTCTAAATGACGTGGCTTAAACGGGCTGAAGCCGCCTTAGCGCCCTTCCCCTGGTTGCGCAACCGACTGCGACCTAACAAATTTTTTGAGTGTGCTCTAAAAAACAAAAACTGCTGGTTTTTTGAAAAATGTCTTCACTTGTTGCTTCAGGTCATAATCACTAGCGAAGTACCGGTAACGATTCTATAAGCTTATATCTCTATTCTGCGACACTTCCGTAAAGGCGTGTTAATAAGACTGATTATTGCGTCACAATTATGTACAGCAGTTAGTGGCCAGCAATTTCTCAAACAATTGAGAAAACTTCAAACGAGAATTATGGTTTAGTATTATTATTCCTTTTTCCATTACTGCCTGTTATCTTATCGTGCAAGACGTTCCAAAAATGTATTCCGTTTAAACCGAAATGGGGGGCAGAAGCAGTCGTTGGAAGAGCACGGCCCCCCTGCCTCCCGTAGCAACGGCACTGTACAGGGCCCAGGCCACCTCAAATCAAATTCAATGGTTTGTTCAATGAGCATTTCCCCTAGCTAATTTTTTTTTTTTTCTTGACGTATTTTGTCGCGTAAAAATTGAAGAGGTGGAGACGAGTTGTTATTGAAAAATGGTAGAATAGATGGTTATGCTTATACTAACCATGTAATCGCTCGGGCCGCATTTACATTGCGCAGGACCCAGTGCCGTCGCTACGGGGGGCGAGGGGGGACGTGCCCCCCCTAACGACTGCTGGTGCCCCCCAATTTGGTTTACTTAAAGGAAGTGTCTACTGCACCGTCCCGGTTTCGGACATCAAATCGCCAGTGCACCGGCTGCCTATTAAATTGCGTTTTTCTCATTGATTCGATTTAAATACAGCACTTTGACACTACGAATTCAAGTTCTGATAGCGTAGTAGTTAGTACGCTGGGCTGCAGTGCCGAGGGTTGGGGTATCGAATCGCGCTGAACACGCATACCAAGAATAGCGCTAGAGAGCTATAACGCTGGAAATACCTTCTTTTTCCTCTAAAATTTTATTATTAGAGTTAGGATTCGGGCAGCGATGCCAGCTTGAGAGATAGTAAATTGAACAGCAAAATAAAACGACCGCCGCCGCCAGTGCAGCAGCGATTAGATGTTGGAAACCGGGCCGGTGCAGCAGACACTGCCTTACTTAAAATTCTGTTTTTGGAACATCACGTAACGGCGAGACAACAGACAATGATGGAAAAAGGAGTAATTACGTTCAAACATAATTTTCTTTTGAAGTTTTCCCGATTCTTTGCGAAATAATATTGCTGGCTACCAACTGCTGAAGGCATCTGACGCAATAATCCGTCTTATTAACATGCCTTTACGAATATGTCACGGAAGAGAGACGTAAGCCTGCAGAATCGTTACCGGTAGTTCGTTAGTGATTATGGCATGAAACAATACGCAAAAGCATTTTTTCAAAGACCAGCTGTTTTGATTTTTAGAGCACACGCAAGATTTTGAGGTCGCAATCAGTGGCGCAACCTAGGTGAAGGGGGTTAAGCCCCTTAGTCAAGTCTCTTAGAAAATTCAACCTCAACAGGTTTGCGTTTAAACGTATTTTAGACTTGACCTGAAGTAAGGGGGGGGGCTGAATGGGCTAAGCAATTCAATTCTTTAAACTGACTTTTGAATTTTTACAATTTAGTTATTCATATGGCTCCAAGAAGTGCGAAATGTGAGTAAAATGGCTTTAAAATTGCTATTTTCTTCCAGCAAAATCGCAAAAATTGCTCAGCAGCTAAGGGCTCCACCCCAGACCCCCGTCCACAGTCACTACATACTTAGTGACTATGCCCCGTTTGTAACACGCTTGAGTTGCATCAGTTTCTTTAGCACGGGGTCTAAATCAGACAGTTTTTGTGCTAGTAGCATTCACTGCTGTAGATAGGTTCTTGAGGCAATTATGGGCCGCAGGCAAAACAAGCTATATCAGAAACGCTGCCGGCCTTATATTTTTTATAGACATGAATACAGAATTTTTTAAATTGTGCATATTTGTAGCTGTACAAGATCTGAAAATCATTTTCTTTATGAAAAAGTTCAGTTTATTTTAGTGCCCCCCCCCCCCCACTTTCAGCTAGTGCCCCTCACTTCGTTTGCTCTGGCGACGGCACTGGAAGGACCCCTGGCACTTTTGGGATTTTCGCAACATCTTCTTGCCAAATATAGGTGAAGACTAAACAAAGTCTTACCATATGAGCGCTAAGCCCCTGGGACTCTGCCATATGGTAAATACGGCCCTGGTTATTGCATTATGTTCATAAAAGGGTTAGATAGGCCCTGAGGTAGCAACTTTTAGGACAAAAACTCGTAATATTTTCCAGATTACACTTTTAAATTGGTTGGCAATATTTGAATCGAGGAGCCCGTGTCCCCTGGTTGTCAATATTACTCTTAATTACGGTTGTATGCAAAAAAGGAAACCCCTTCCCCCCTGGCTAAGCCTATGCCCACCACAGCTTCGGCCTTGTCAAATTATAAAACAGCGTTGTCATTTTCACCCAAACATGAATTACAATACCTCATATATTGATTGCTTTTGTCATAGGTGGGCACAAGTCCGTTAATCCGTTAATAGCGAAGCTAACTTTTTCAATAACTCGTTAATCCGTTAAAAAGTTGTTTCGTGTTAACGTACTAAATTAACTTCCGTTAAGTGCTGTTAACGGACTAAAGTAACTTCCGTTAAGTTCTGTTAACTTCCGTTAAGCTTTTTATCGTTGATATCTTGTAGCTTCGTTGTGCATTTGAACTTGTTTTTTGTCTTGAAATTAGATTAGACTGTAAAATGTAACTTCCAAAACACAAAAAGACCACCAGAGCAATAAGTATTTCCTTACAATCAGCTCAACAGCGTCAATACGTATTCTAGAAGCGAGTGAATAAAACGAAATGTAAATTACACGCAAAATGTTAATGGATTAACGGACTTTATTAACTTCCGTTAATTAAAGCTGAAAATAACGGATTAACGTTAACGGAGGTGTGAAGTTTGTTAACGGACTAGTGGTTAACGAAGCTAACGTTTTGCATTAACTTGCCCACCTATGGTTTTTGTTATTAAAACAGGCTTTAAATGGTTGTGATTTTTAAATTAAGTCAACATGTGATGTGTTAAATTTCGAAGCAGTGTTCTTCTGTCCGACCAGTCATTCCCCACTTGGCAACTCCGCCATTCCTCACCAGTGGGGAATTCCCCACAGGTTAAGAACCACTGTTTTAAAACAAAGTGAATCTCTAGAAACATACTGTGCTTCTAGTTTTTCATGAATTTTGTTAAATTTTGTTTTTTTAGGTCGAAAAGCTGTTGTTCTGTAGTTTATCGGTACAGTAAATTAACTAAGTTCTTTTTTAAGTGTATTTGTTGCAAAACAAACAAAAACCTCGATGACACTAGGTCACAGCCTCTTAACAATAACAAAAACACTTATAAAATCTTTAAAATAATTATGGGGCGCCAAATGCAACCTAATAAAAACCCATGGTTTTAGGCTTTTTTTATGCCAAATTGCATATTTAATGAAATACGCAAAATGCCAAATTGCATATTTAATTAAATACACAAAATAACACTTGCCTATATTGCATGCAGGTCTGTAGGTCTCGAGACCAATTTTTTGTGGTCTCGGTCTTGGTCTTGGTCTCAGCTCATTCGTACTGGTCTCAGTCTTGGTCTTGAACCATCGTGGTCTCGGTCATAGGCGTAGCCTGGATTTTTGATTGGGGGGGCCCAAACCACAAATCACATGCAATGATGTCATTAGAAATTTTCAAAAAAGGAACTTTTTGAGGGGCAAAGATATCGTAGAGTGGAAGATCTGAAGCTGTAGCCTGTTTGCCTTTAACCAGGATTTTGGTAAAGAGAAAGGGCGAAAACTGATAGTTAGAATGAGCAAATGTCTAACGTAGGAGACGTGTTGAGTAACCTCGTGTATTCAAACGTATCTTAGACGGGGGTCTGGGGGCGGAGCTTCCAGTCGCCGGTGGCTATGGGGGTCTGGGGGCAAAGCCCTCAGCCGCTGGGCAATTTTTGTAAGTTTTTGGGAAAAAAAAAGCTATTTCAATCCCATTGGATCACATTTCGCACGTGTTTGAAAGAACTAGATTTTTAACATTTGAAAGCCAATCAAAAAAATTTAATTGTTCTATCCTCCTTTTACTTGGCAATTAAAGTCCAAAACACGTTTAAAATCTTGCATTATGGTAAAAATTTTAATTGTAAGTGATATGGTCCATGTTGGGGTAAGTAAGGCACATTGCCTCCTGGAATATTTTAGCAGTAAATAGTAATCCACTCAAAGACTTTCCTTCAAGATTTTTGTTTTGTCATGAAGTTAACCAGTTATAGGAGTACATGTACGGCCAGGGGGCCCAGGCCCCCTTAATTGATACTCAATAATTTGTTTAATGAGCATTTTCTCTAGCTATTTCTTTGGGTATTTTGTGCGGAAAAACTGGCGAGGTGGATGTGAATGGTTATTGAAAAATGGTACAATAGATGGTTACGCTTACTAAACGTGTTATTCCCGGGCCGGATTTACATTGCGCGGGGTCCCTGGCACTTAGGAGATTTTTGCAACATCTTCCTGCCAAATATATGTGAAGACCAAAAAAAGTCCTACTATCTGAGCGCTGGGCCCTGGCACTGTGCCACATGGCAAATACGGCGCTAGTTGTTGCATTACGTTCATATGAAAGTTTAGATGAGGGCCTGAGGTAGCAACTTTTAGGACAAAAACTCTTAGTTCCACCCTGGTTATACGTTTAAATTGATTGGAAAAATTGTATTAAGGGGGTGCACCGGGCCCCCTGGTCGTCAATATTATTTATTGTTAATTATTGTTGTATGAAAAGATGCTAAAAGAAACTGAAAATGAAGAAACAAGGTTTTTTTGTTAAATTTTTGTCATTGGCGACATTTCAACTGAGGGGCCCCGGGTGCCACCCCCCTTGCTACGCCTATGATTTTGAGATAAGATCGCTCTTAAGTTCTTTTATAACAAAAAACATTTCAAGCAAAAGTAAAATAACATTTTCCTGAACGTGGAGGACTCGAGTCAAGTCACTTGATAGTTTTATGAAACCTCCAAGAATTGCATGACATTATTATGACGTGGACATGTGGTCGTCATTATTGTTACTTACTTTTGTACGCGTAAATCCTAAATTAAAGAAACTGCAATTCCGAACAAGGACAACATACTGACTATACTTTCATTATATATATCATTGGTAGTATTTCAACTGGGTTTGCATTACCGCCGGTGTTATAGCATTAAGTTCATGATAACGTTAAACGAGGGCCTGGGGTTGCAACTTTTAGCACAAAACTCTTAGATTTTTCACAGGTTTTGCATATAAATTGTTAAAAATTTGAATTAAGGGCCCCTTGGTCGTCAGTCAGGGGCTACGGAGATCCCTGGTTATCAGTTCGGGGCTCTGGGGCCCCCTGGTTGTCGGTTAGGGGCCCCGGGGGACCCTGGTCGTTAGTTAGGGGCCCTGGGGCCCCCTGGTTGTCAGTTAGGAGCCCTAGTGCCTCCTGGTCGTCAGTTGGGGGACCAAGCGCCCCCTGGTTGTCAGTTTGGGGCCCCCTGGTTATTAGTAAGGGCCTCTGAGGGTCCTTGGTCGTCAATTAGGGCCCCAGGGCCCCCTGTTTGTCAGTTAGAGGCCCCGGAGTCCCCGTTTGTTAGTTAGGGGCCCTGGGGCCCCCTGGTTGTCGGTTAGGGGCCCCAGGGCTCTCTCGTTGTTAGTAAGGGGCCCAGGGGCCCCCTGGTTGTTAGTTTGGGGCCTCCTGGTTGTCGGTTAGGGGCCTCCAGGTTGTTGGTTACGGGCCCTAGGGCCCCCTGGTTGTTAGTTAGGGGCCTCGGAGCTCCCTCGTCGTCCGTAACTGCAACTAAACATCGCTAGGCTATGTTGTCATATTTTTTTTATCATTGGTGGTATTTTAATTGGGGTCCCTGGTCCCCTGGACCCCCCTGGCTACGCCTACGGTCTCGGTCTCGTAGCGTAAAATTGGTCTCGAGACCGGCAATAAAATCTGCTTTAGAATTTGTGGCAGAAGATTTTTTTCTAAGCTTTGAAAAGCAAAATTAGAATAAAAAAACGTTTTTAAAACGTCAATTTTTTTTGTCACGACAAAGCAGACTGTGGTAATTATACCAAAGTTTTCACTTCGTGAAAGCAGGTTATTAAGCACCTTTATTTTCCAAACGGTTTTCACTCCGGGTTAAACAACGTAAATTGTGAAACTTCATTGTGTAAACTGTAATGGCTTTGAAACGAAAACTTCGATCGCATAATGTGTAATGGGTGGAAATTTAGCGCAACTTTTATAATCCGATTCAGGTTTGAAAACCTCGAAGAAGGCAAGTTTCAAAACTGTGTTTGAAAAGTAGTTTTCGCTACTTTTGACCCATTCACACCTGGAGAATTTCCTGCCATCGCCAGTATATTAGGTCGAAAGTTCGTGTAATGTAAACCAGGGATGTGGAAGCGGAAGCGGAAGCTGGAAGTGGAATCAGTGGAAGCGGTAAAATTTTTGTGGAAGCGGAAGCACTTTGATAAAAGAGGTTGGAAGCGGAAGCGAACTCGGAAGCGAAAGTGTTGAAAAGGAGCCGGAAGCGGAAGCAATTTTTTCAAAATCAGACGCTTCCGGATTTTCAAACTGGCTACAACTGTTAGGATAAAATGTCACAACAACAATAATAATAATATAGAATCGAGTCAAATAAAATAGCTTACAAAATAAACTTGCCCGTTTTTTTTTTAAATTCTAAGTGCAACTAGAACGTGACATCGCAAGCGATATCTTGGGAGTTCGCGGCATTATCCAACCTTTACTGAACTTCATTAAGTTTTAAATTAGTGATCTGATTGCTTTGAATGAATTTGTATAAAATGTAGTTGTTGATAGTCAGATCAATTATTCAAATGAGCCCGTTTTAAATTTTGTTTCATTACTTAAATCGCTTTGTGGTTATTCGAGTTCAAAATTTAAATCTCTGGAAGTTATCAAAAATAATCGAGTAACGTCATTCAAAATGATTGCATAACAGTTTACAATACAACGTCAAATCTCAGCACTTTTTACGAGTTCTTTACAGTTTTTCCCTCCATTTGAAACAACATAAAGCGCTCTTTAAAATTCCAACTACTCACAAGCAAATTGCGTTAGATCAACCAAACTTACAGCCATGTATGATTCTGAAAACGATCTTTCGCATCGCAATCCAACATTTTATAGTATTGGTATACTGGTTGTTTCGAAATTAAAGCTCCCTCCTCAACAGCATAAACTAAAATAAAAAGTGCTAAATTGCACAAATTTAAAACAGTCATTTGTTTAGATTTTTTTACTTAATCGTTTATGTTTTAGCCACATAGACTGTATTCTCGAATGGTATAATTTGACATATTGCGAAAAAAAGAAGGGGAATCAAAATTTATTTTCCGTAGGTAATGCTTCCGTAGTTAATCACAAATTGTCACAGGTCGATAAGAATAATTTGGTAAACTATCCCAGTTTTCTATACGCCCTTTAATTAAAACGATTTTTGGGCTAATTATTGTTCAACATGGCATCACCAAGTTTGGCATGTTTTATCTTTTTCCAATATTAGCCTACCCTTATAGCCTACCCTTACTCTAAAATTTTGATATGTAAAGCTGGAGTACTTCGTATTTAGGATTTTAAATTTTAAGGGGCCCATTTGGCATGGTCTCCTCAATGTGGCCCACGAAATTTTGTCATCTATATTTGATTTATACTAACCTATCCAATGGATTTAATTCGTTTAGATTTTGTTGATAATGGGGAGAGGTGTCAACATAATTGGAGGACCCCTATAGTATGAGATCCTCAATATTTTTTCATATTAAATCTTTAAATATCTTGAAAATTTTATTTGTCTAGCTTGAGTGGATAAAAATTTTGAAAAGCCCGTCAAAAGAGGACTCTTCAATTATGGCATCTAGTCATATTTTATTTACCTATTCTGATTTTATTTTTCTTTTATGTTTACCTATTCTGAAAGTTTCATGTGTCTAGCTTGAATGGTTGAAAGGTTTGAATTTTGAAGGACCCAACTGAGGGACCCCAATTTTGGTGCCTCAAATTTTATCTTTCTGTGATATTTGCTTATCCTGAAAATTTGATGTGTTTAGCTTAAACAATTAAGTTTGAATTTTGGCATCCTCGTTTGAGGGAAACCCCCATCGTGGTACCCCCAATTTTCGTCAAATTTTATCTTTTCTTCATATTTACCTATTCTGAAAATTTCATCAGTTTAGTGTAAGTGGTTCAAGTTAAATTTTGATGTTCTTGTTTGAGAAGGATCTCTTCATTTCATTTTGGTACCCCCAAATTTTGCCAAATTTTAACTTTTCTTTGTATTTGCCTATCCTGAAAATTTCATGCGTCTAGCGTGAGTGGTTAAAAAGTTTGAAATTTGGAGGCCCCTTCTGAGAGGAAAACCTTCATTTGGTTTCCCCAAATTTTGTTTTATTTTATCTTTAACTTAAATTTATCTATTTTTGAAAATTTCAGTTCTCTAACGTGTATGGTTAAAAAGTTTTGAATTTTGGCGGCCTCGTTTGGGGGACCCCCATTTTGGTACCCCCAAATTTGGTCAAATTTTATTTTTCCTTTATGTTTACTTACCTTAAAAATTTTATTGGCCTAGCTTAAGCCTATTTCTACCGGGCTATTTTTACACCTTTATTGCACTGGGGGCGGGCGGGGGGCAAATTTGAACCCCAATTCAAAAACTGTCTGGTAAGTAATAGAAGCAAGATTTTTTGCGTATTGGAGCTATTTTTTGTTAAAATTTTAAAAAGAAATATTTTGAGGTTGTGACGTCACGAAAACGAAGATGACGTCATCGAAATCAGTAAATCCTTATAACAGCATGCAAATTTGTCTAAATGTTGCAAAATATTATTTTCAGCTTGGACTTTTGTTACTTCAAAGTCATCTCTGATAAAGTCACCGCAGATGATGACGTCACATGCATGATGACGTCACATGAAAAATGACGTCATCTTTAATATATTGTGTGTTCATTATTATTTGTAATTTTTTGTAACTGAGATATACTATAATTCACAAAATTTAAGGATACTGAAGTATTTATTATTTTCATCATATCATTCAGCAGCTGATGAAAACAAATATTTTTTTATGCAAATGCAGTTTATTTTGAGAAACAGCAGAAAAAGCATTATTTTTGAATTATGACGTCATCAATGATGTAATGATGATGCAATGCAATAATCTGTAAATAAAATATTTTCTTCCAGCTAAAACTTAGCGTCAATAATGAATACGCAGTACAATGAATAAAATAAGCGCTCTGATAAGCATGAATTGTGCTCAAAACTGCATGACACTCCTTAGGTGCCTCTGACAAACACAAAAATAACGTCACTTCCGGTTGTGCGGTTGACCCCAAACTTTCTGAAAATGGGTGTTATTAAATTTGATTCAAAGTCAGGGTGTATCAAAGCAAAACTTCTTTTTCGTTTAAGAGCTATAATAAAATAACTAAGAGGGGCGGCAAATTTGCCCCCCCCCAGTACAAATAGGGTTAAAAGGTTAAAAAGTTTGAATTTTGGAGGGCCTGTTTGGAGGAAGCCCCCATTGTAGAACCCCCAATTTTTGTCAGATTTAGTTTATTTCCAACGTCTACCTATTCCGAAATTTTGACGTATCTAGCTTTAACGGTTTAAAAGTTCAAAGTTTTGGAGGGCCCGATTGAGGGATATACCCCCAACCTGGAACCCCCGATTTCATTTCCGCACTAGTCCTCCTTGATATTTCTAATCGCTCAAACTTTAAATATAGTGTGCTAAGCAGTTTAAAAGTAGATAGCTGGAGAAAAAAAAGAAAAAAAAGTAAGAAAAAAGAAAAAAAAAGAAGAAAAATAGTATTCAGGTTGGGTTAAACAAACGTACCAAAAAGAAAGGCGGTTAATAGTGCGCTCAAATAGCACATACCATTTTTTATCAAAATCGGTATTTACCCAGATATATCGGTTCAAAATTGTCCACTTTCTGCCCATGTTCGACCTGTAACAGTTTGGTCACGTGACCGGGCGCTTTCAAACTCGGTTAGCATAAATCATTTATAAGCACCAGATTGTTTACAAATTTCAGCTTTGCACGCCAAGTGGTTTTTGAGTTATAGGCGAATTAATGAACTTTCAAGCCAAAAATCGCATTTGTTTATGTTCTTTTGTGTGTCAATTCACGATCACGTGATCTACTGTAGGATCACCAAAACTAGCACACATAACGCATTCATTAATTTTCATGTTGAGTCCAAATTTCAACTTTCTAGGTTTTACCGTTGCTAGTTATAAGCAAATCAATCCTCATCTGCCAAATTCGCGAAAAAAAAACGAAGAAACTACGCGCTCACGCAAAGTCCCAATTAGCTATTTTATACTGAGCAGGGATGTGGAAGCGGAAGCTGGAAGCGGTTAAATTTTTGTAGAAGCGGAAGCAGTTTGATGACAGAGACTGGAAGCGGAAGCGAACTCGGAAGCGACTAATTCTATCTGAAAGCGGAAGCAAAAAATTCTAAAGGTGAGGAAGCGGAAGCGAACTTGGAAGCATAAAACTTCAAGAGGAGCTGGAAGCGGAAGCATTAAAAATTTGACTGCTTCCACATCCCTGATGTAAACTTGTCTTGGAAAATGTATTACCAAACGCATATCAAGTTACCATTTCGAAAGTTGAATACTTACCGCCGCATTTAATCATGAACGGTAACCAGCAGGGAGCCCTTACGACCCACGTAGTCATGAAGAAAATTTACACTGCTTCCAATAAGCCTATGTCAACAACGTCAGCAATCCAATAATTTCTGGTTACACAGCATTCGAATTAAAAGCTTTATACGAAATTTTGTATTATGTATGTTGCTAGCATAAAGCAAAAGTGTGAAGTCTTTGTAAAAGTATTGTAGCAGTTAGGAAAATTACTGCAATTTATTCGTGACAAATTACTGCAATTTATACAGCAATTACTGCAAATTATACAGTTGTTTATCATATTTCATGAATTGAAAATCTTATTCTTCACTTTTAACAGAATATTAAACAACTTAATTTCTGATAGTCTTAAATTTTTATTTATAACTTCATTAATTTTGTAATTGGCAAATAATCAGTTGTATCGTCAGTAGCGTAAAGCCACTGATATTTTTGCTGAGCTTGAACACGAAAAAATTTAATTTCCAAACTCGAACTTGAACTCGGACTTGCTAAAATAGACCAAACTCAAATAAAAATCGATCGCGTTGCGCGTTTGAAAATTCCTTCTAATCAAAACTCCTGGTTGCGTTTTTGTAGCTACCTTTAATACGGTACTTCAAATATACAATGAGCTTTTTATGATTTTTTTTGTAATTTTATTTCATGTTTTCGTCAGTTTTATTGACACGCCATTCCTGCGGAAAATAAAGGTGGTCAGGCTTCGATCTTCGAGTACAGGAGGCATTAAGTTTAGTTGAAAGCACTCTTCAAAAATAATTTTGGTGAAAATGGACAAAAAATGACGTCGTTGAGATGTTTTGATAAAGTAATGACTTGGACTAAAGCAATTAGTCATCTGAATCAATTTATGTAATCATAAAACCAACTTAGGAGCAAATTTGAGCCCCAAAAACTTCTTTCAAAAAATTTAAAAAACCATTGCTGATGTCATTTTTTCCGGTCTCGGTCTTGGTCTCGAACGAGTCCGTCTCGACTACAGCCCTATTGCCAGAGGTGGAGTCGAGGACACAAGGCTCGAGGCCAAGGCCAAGGACACAAAAAAATCCGAGGCCAAGGACAGCCTTTCCGAGGACAGACACTCTCGCGGCCAAGGACAGGAATGCTCGAGGCCAAGACCAAGGACACAAGCGCAAGTGCTCTCCAAAAAAAAAAAAGTCTTACAAAAATTTTTCAAGCGATCTCCACAAAAAAACGTTTTCCAAAAAATTTTTCAACCGCTCCACAAAATTTTGACATTCCAAAAAATAGTGCTGTCCTCGAGCCGAGGACGGGCCAATTTTCGAGGACTTGAGGCCTCGAGGCCAAGGCCAAGGACTTGACCTTCGAAGCCAAGGCCAAGGATTTCAAAACGTGTCCTCGAGGACTCCACCTCTGCCTATTGCATATTTAATTCACTACGCAAAAGTTCAGGAGGTACATCGTACCCGGGAGGACTATAAGTTCACGCGCACTCAAGTAGTTGCTCCAGAACTCAATTTGTCGTAGTTTGGTGGGCATGCAGGCAAAAGCTGGCCGGATTTCCGGTGAAGACCTTTGTTTTTGGTCTTCACCTAATTTCTGGCCTAGGCAAAGGAGCCCGATATCATTTTCGTACACCCAGGTAAGATTTCTCTCTAAGGATACGTTCTACTTCATTAAACAGGTAAAAAAACGCCATTAAAAATTTGCGCCAGTTAGCAGTCGAGCTGAATGTACTAGCAGGCCTACCATAATTTTTTTTTTTTTTTGAATTGAGCTCAGCCTAATCTCACTGCTGCAATACTTTTCAAGTTTAGGTCTGATCTGATAGCCAATTACTCTAAGCACCATCACATTTCTGATACATTACCGCTATATGCTCACGATACGTGTTTTCTAATTAGGCTTACTGACCGAGTAATTTTTATACAGCTAGGCCTACCCCAAGTCTCCCAACTTCAATTATAGTCAAAGCAGCATCGTGTACAATTTTAGCTATAAATTGATTTCTCTCCAAGTCAACTTCCATCTACACAAATCGTACACGCAGAGCACAGACCACTCAAAAGTTGGTATAATCGACTTGAACCGCTAGAATTACATAATTATGCATTTTTGCGCACTTGCCAGTTTGCAGATTTTGTGTCAGTTTACGTATTTAATTAAATATGCAGTTTTGCATTTTGCATATTATTTACATATGCAATTTGGCATGTGTCATTTTGTGTATTTGATTAAGTACCGTATGCAACTTGCCACTTTGCGTATTTACTGTAATTTAATATATAATTTGGCATTTGCAATTTTGCGTATTTGATTAAATATGCAACTTGACATTTGTCATTTTGTGTATTTAATTGAGTAAGAAATTTGTCATTTTGCGTATTTGATTAATGCAATTTGGCATTTGCCATTTTGCGTATTTGATAAATATGCAATTTGGCATGTGTCATTTTGCATATTTAGCTAAATATGCTATTTGGGACCAAAAAAAGCCTAAAAACACGCATTTTTATTGCTTTACATTTGGCGCCCCATAAATAATGTCTCTAACAGATTGTTTCGTCGTTAGACTCTTCAAGGGGGTGATAGCAAATCTTTCTGAATAAGAATTTGCTGTCACACCCCTAAAAAGCTTAACGGCGAAATACCCTGCGTGGGGCATTGTTTTAACGATTTTATAGGACAGTGTTTATATTTTTGTTAAGTTTGTTTTTTATATGTTTTTTTGTTGACTGTGTTTGCACGAATAAAGCTTACCAAACTTACAAGCACTCGAATAAATAGAACACTAATTACGGTAAACCAAAAGCTTACATGGTTAGAAATGTTAATGAGTTAAAAAAATGAAAAATTTTATAGTGAAAATTTACTGGAACGAAAAAGCATGTTGTATTAAATTATAAATAAATTTGTGGTTAACATCAGGGCTTCAAAAAGCGCTCGATAACGAGGAGTTAGAGCAAACATCACAGTACATTACCACAGTACTAAAACATTAATAATTAAAATCTATAAAATCCAACAGTTTGTTTCAGCCGTAAATGAGATAATCAGAGGTTTTACTTGTAAATGGGATCTTTTTGAATTGTTTAGATTTACCCGTGATGATCTCATTTACGGGTGAAACAGACTGTTGGGTTTTATAAGTTTTAATTTTTAATTTTTTAATTGAGATTACAGTTTTCTTTACGAAGTTGCCTTGAACAGAAGACTGCGAAGGGACCTTTCGGTCTTCAAGTCAAGTCGCCATCTGCCCGCCAGTCTACCACAAACGGTGGAGGCTTCACACGGCCTCTTGCTGCGGAACGTCAAGCATGAAAGCTGTCAATACCAATTTTTAGTCTTTGGCTTGACCTAACCGGGAATGTAACCCGAGTCTACCGCTTCAGTAGCAGACGCTCTATCCCCTCGATCACTGATCAGTTAGAGTGGTAATCTAGTGTAAATTACAAATAAAATAGAAATCATAAAAATGTTTGTTTACTAATTGACAGCGAAGTTCAAAGAGAAGATTTTGGATCTTATTTTGTTGAGGTGGAGTATGCATTCAGAAAGAGCGACGGAGTCGAGTTTTCTATAGAAATCAACAACGCTACTGAGACCACCACTGAGTCTGTGGTCACTCACATGACTGAAAAGAATTTGTCCTCCTCTGCGACTCCCAGTGATATCTTAGTTACAAAGGTGACTGAAGCAAATTCACCCCCAACCACTAGTGGTTGTGCGCCCTCACAGCAAAAAGCGATTTTTCACGTTTACTTGTATTGGAGTTTGATAACAATCATTTTTCTGGAAAGCAAATAGTTAATTGTGGCACAACTTAGTAAATGAATAAAAATGTGAAAATGTTTGCGGCTTTGTTTCCAAACGTTTACGATGCGTTACGACACACCAAGTACAATTAACGAAATATGGAAAAACCGCTACGGTAGTCCGGAAACGCGCAACGAAAGTCGACAATGCAGAGTTCACATTAGATCAGAGGTTCTTAACCTTTTTTATCTCGTTTACCCCTTGCCAAATGAAAACACTATAATTTACCTAAATTTTCTAACGTGTGTTTTTTTCCGGCCAAAAAAATTCAAGAGTTTCACCGAAAATTAAGGGTTTTTTCCGGGTGATCTCAAAAAAAAAAAAAAAAAAGGTTAAGAACCCCTGGTGTAAAGATTCGAGATAGGAAATCGACCCTTCTGGTCATTTTCATGCAAGTCTCATCACTCTAGCTCTTGTCGTTTTCGAAATAGGCCAAAATTTGCATAGAATCCGCTAGGTGGCACTTCAAAATGACGTAATGATTGAAAAATGACGTCATTTTTGAAATCAGCGACGAAAATCCGATCAGAATGTGACTCGAGCTCATTTTTCCTGAGAAGTCGCCAAAATGTGGAACACTCTATTGTGCAGGCAGGTTTTTACCATCCTTGTTTAAAGAAACGAAATCGGTAGCATACAGTTTTGTAAAAAATGATTACCATTGTTCCGAGAGTAGATATTTACTACAATCGCCTGTTCAACATTATTTTACAGGCGGTTTGTTATGCAAATTATCTTTGACATTAATTACTCTGACTGATTCAGAAAGTTATACAGCCATAAAGGCGTTGGCTAACACAAATTTCTTCAAACCATTAACTTCATAAAAAATTAAAGACGTGCAAGTAGAATTTTGATAAGGGAGGGCTTGAGTTCAAAGCTAAAATTTCTAGCAATAAAAAAACAGTTATAACTGGCGATGGAGGTCTAGAGCTGAAGACCTCTATCGCTTGGCGATTGGTGTAATTGGGAAAAATCACTCTTTTAACGTCATGTAAAAAACATTTCGCGTGTTTTTAAGCTTCTGAAAAGAATTAAATGGCCAAGATTTGAAAAGTTAGGGCCTACAGCACCCAATCACAACTTAACTTTGCATACATAGTTGAAATTTTCTACCTAGAGGCTTTGGCCTCTTTAGCCCCCTCTAGCTTGCGCCACTGGTTCCAATCATCCTACAACTGCTTTCAAACTTATTTAGAAATTCAGGTTCTTTTATAGAATTGTTGCGTTTTTCGCTATAAATTATATAATTTGATATGCGACAATAACTACGAAACTTAGCGAATG
Source organism: Trididemnum nubilum (assembly GCA_963965965.1). NCBI lineage: Eukaryota > Metazoa > Chordata > Ascidiacea > Aplousobranchia > Didemnidae > Trididemnum > Trididemnum nubilum. The sequence goes on from OZ014483.1 coordinate 25,490,700, forward strand.
TCTTTGGAGACGACTTTCTTCTTTGTACCACCAGCCCCTTAGAAAGTTTGTTCCTCCTTTTCTACCCACCCACATTCCGGGAGGGGGCGCACTACCACGTTGAGGAGGCGCGAAGTTGGTGCAGCCTTTCCTTCTCTACTGTAACATTTTCCTCCAATTTTACAAAAACAAGCACATAATAACTTGCCACTTTCAGTCAGCCGTCCTTTTACAGACTCCCAATCAGACCTTTTCCTTAGTTTCAACTTTCATTGGCCTTCTCATAATTATCTCCTGCCAATGTACGTATAATTATGTACGCCTAGAGTTAATGATTGTTATTTAGAACTGGAGATTTGTCAGAGAAACAAAATGGCGGCAATGCACATAGTATGCAAAGGCAGTTAGACAGCTGCAGCAGAAGTTGTGATTTGAACGGATAATACAAAAAAAGTTTTTAGTGGTTTTGTTATTTTGCGCTTTTTTAAAGCTTATATTGTTTATTACTTAGACAAAAAAACTCATAATTTCTCAAATTCAATGTTATATTTAGTGTCTCCGGCCCACATGCTCCGATTACAGCTTTCACGCAATCAAAAATCAAAAACTATTTTCACTAATCAAAACTAAAAATAATTTCAAGGACTGCCGAAGCCTATCTCACGAACTTCAAAGCTGTCCGGAAAGACTACACCTTTATCTTGCATAAAAATACTACAAGAGAACGCAAAACCTTGAAGATATTAAATACGCGTTTAGAAAAGGGAGAGGCGAATTTCGAATGTCTCGCTTCTACCCGCTTTAGCACGTTTAACACTTTCTATGTTAATGAATAGGCTTTAAAAGGTTGAAAAGTTCGAATCTTTTGCATAGTCGATTCTCCCGGTGTTATAGTAGTGCTTGCCACACCTTCTGGCCCTCTTGTTAAATCCGCAGAGACCGCACACCAGAGAATCGTATTTGTCTATTAAACAAATCGCTCCTGGAACATAACATAATCCTGACTCAACAATTGTCCTTCCGTTAAGCCTTCGTCATCTACGGCGGTGAAATATTACACACGTCATTTCGAAAATTTATTGCAGAAACCAAGAAAAATGAATTTACTGTCGGGACTATTCAGCACTATGTACACTTGACAAAGCTGACAAAACCATGACTAAAACTGAGGGTTGACTAAACATTTGCACCAAATGCCAGCTAATTGTCACTGAATGAAAACGTCATCGGCACTAGATGAAAAAACATCGTCGTGACAGCAAATCAATCAACACAGCGATCTTGCATTTAATAAAAGCGCCACCGTCGCTTCTTCGCGAGAGGAGGATAAATATGATTCAATAAATCGTCAATAAGAGCAACCCAAAAAATTAGTATGAAAAACGATTAAATAACACTGATCAGTGAATATAGCGCACCAAGTTAACGGAAGAACAAAGCTCGCAGACTTTCGCGATAAGAACTGTCCGAGCATCATTACGAATTATGAGGCGGTCAAGTTAAAACACTGTATAGAAAGCACAATTGGACACACTTTTGATAATAGTACATCTTAGCACTTTTTGAAGATAAATTAAAAACTATTGCTTCCAGCCTTCCGCTGTACAATCTTCGCAACCTCTTACTCAGAGGCTGAATCTATCGCCCTGCACCACTTTCCCTTTGAACGCCCACAGATCCTTAAAATCCACCTGCACGTTCTCTCCCAGCCTCTTACGCGCGATTGTCTTTATCTCATCACTGATGTTCTGCTGAATGGTACCCTCCACATCAATGTACTCGCAGTGGCTGCTTGCAAAGTGGCAGGATATCGCCTACGAATTTAAGGTTTAATTGGATTCTGTTTTTGATGAAAAACAGAGTAGTTGCGCATTGAGCTTAAATTACAACAGAAGACTATTTTACCGGAAATTTTTATATACTTTTTATTAACTCTGACCCAAAACTAGCCCCTAACTCAAATCCTTACTCTGACTAACCCCAAACCTAGCCCTAACCTAAACTCTACTTTAAATCCTTAAAAAGTAAATGAAAAATGAGCGAATGAATGTTTGTCATTTTCATTTTATTCTCTCTAACTCAAAGAATTTACATTGAAATAATTACTCTCAATTACAAATTGCATACTTAGTCAAAATACATATACAGTATGTATTTTGTGCTTGCTACTGATTGCAATCGTATGGTGCAGCATGTTACGCGCTGGCTCGTAAGATGCCTCGAGTTTGATTCTGCAAATACGATTACTTTTACCCAAAACTTTACTTAATGCCCAGAAACTTTGAGATTGCAACTCGGTAAGTAGCATAAACAAAAGGGAGAGCATGGGTCAAAAAACGTCTAACGACGGACCTGCTGGAGGAGGCTGTGGGTTTGGTGATATGATCAAAATAATTCCGGTGATTCAACAAACAAAATTTCATCAGCGAAGAATTACAACCCAATTCCAAAATGCAAAAGTAAAAATGCGGGCGAAAACAATGTCATTAATCCGTAATAGAAATTTTTTTTTTTTGGGAAAAAAACATTTCCTTTTGGAAGTAATAAATATCTAATGTATGTAATACTTTACTTAACACAATTCGGTATTTTTCTTTAATTGAAGCTTTTTCAGCTGAGGAAGTGACAAAATAAAATAAGTGAAACAGTGATATTTGCCAAGATTCACCAGATGACACTGAAAAAACGAAGATAGGTCCAGAGTTTTAAAAATATGAACTTTAGGGACAAGAGGTTAATTGGTTTTTAAAGAGATGTCGGAAATAATTATGAATGGAAGTAACGCGAGTGAAAAAGAACGAACGGAAGTCCCGAATTATTTTCCTTCGAAAAAACATCTTAGATACACTTCGATTAAATGATCATATGTTAAGTCGTACCCATGATCTTGACATAATTTTTTTATTAAAATATCAAGCGATTTTATCAATACCGCAGTTAATATACTACGATTAAGCAAGTACTGAAGCAATACCGACCTTCCTAAAATTTGTCGAGCTGTTCGTCCCAGACCCATGTATGAGGAGCGGGTGGAAGAACACGGTATCCCCGATGTCCATCTCCAGGTACAGCTTTGGAATGTTTGGGTCGATGCCTTGAATGCCGTGATATAACTTGTTCACTCCGCCCTAAACGATAGACACGCTGTTATCAGTTTAAAACAGCGGTGGAAATGGCCATCGTGGTGAAGTCAATGGCCATAAAAATCCGGCCACCTCCGTGAAAAAGGAACAACCCGGATCAAAACTAAATTGATGATGATGATGGAAGAGCGGAGATACAGCGAAAAATGCACTTTGATATTTTATCATAAAAAACAAACACCCAAAGTTGTAAAAAGTAAAGATGTTGTTCACAATTTTAAAAGTTTAGCTATTTGTCATAATCACGTGATTGCTTTGATTCAAAAACCCTAGTCTTTTGGTAGCTATTACTTCAACGTTTTTCTTAAGAGAAGCTTGTTTTATCTTCGAGCAACAAAGCAATACAATGAATAATGCTGATGGGGCAGATAAAAAGGAACATACTTTTTTTACTGGATACCTAATTATATAATTTGAACCTTGAAATTTGGCTAAATGTTAAATATACTCGTACATGTACTAATGAAATTCAATTACGCATTTTCCGATTTAAAAATTCTAAAAAGCAGAACATCGATTAAATATAAAATGATGCCCCCAGCAGGTTGTTTATCCGTTAGTCTCTCTTAAGCAAGTGACAGAAAATCTAAGAATAAAAAACTGTAAAATCTGGGCCTTAAAAAGAACGAATGAAAAGTTAACCAAAGGGTAAAGTTTCTACCTTCTTCAGCGGGCGGACCACAGCGACAACCACCGCTACGCCAAAGAGTAAGCAAATGCACCGACTGATGACGTGCAACGCCAGGCGATGGCTAGCGACACAGGGTGTTGGGGTAGAGGAACGCACAAAAACATGGCATATTAGTAGAGGTAATGTGCAACGGGTCCACGACTTTTCGGCGCGGCCCTTTTCGGCACCAATATTCTGTGCTTTTTACTAACACTAACCCAAAACCCTAACCCAAACCCTAAATAAGTGAACTGTCAAAGAGCACCGAATTGGCGCCGTAACGATTTGTGCAGAAAACGTACGGCAACGAAATAGGTGGCGCCGAAATGGTCGCACCGAAAAGACGTGATCCCATGTGCAACACATTGGCAGCAGGCTTCCTGTTCAACTATACATGCTTGATATCTTGTCCGCTGGAATGTGGAGAATGTCGGAACTTCTAATAACCTTTAAATCCGTGTTGAAATGTTTTGGAACTCACTGTCTACTAAATTTGATCGAACACGCTAGCTCATAGAAATCTGATTTAAATGCCAGCAATTAGCGTCGTAAGTCTGCTCAGGTGCTCGATCTGCTCTTCCACTTCCTCGTAAAAAATAAGCCTTCCATCTTAATCGCTTTACAAAGCTCTCCACTTTTTCTAACATCGCATTCAAACATGTTCTTTTTCTGGGAAACGAGATGCTTTCATCAGTGAGGCAAGCTGTTAGTATGCTGCACATTACATTTACTAATATGCCACGTTTCAGTTTTGTTTGCGTTTCTACCCCAGCACCTTGTCCCGCTGGCCACCGCATGGCGGTGCACGGCATCAGTCGGGGCATTCGCTTACTCCTCGGCGGAGTGATTGTCACTGAGGTTCCCTGGCCTGGCCGTGACTCGATGGGTAGAACAGGATAGGCACTTTATTCGTTGGTTAACTTTCTATTCATTCTTTTACTGCCCAGATTTTGATATTTTTATTAATAGATTTACTGTCACCTCCCCCCAGAAGAACCTTACGGCAAAACGGCCTCTATATTTTCACTACAAATCATAAACAACGAATATACCGAAACTGCAGTTTTAAGTTAAGCCTGGAAACAAAATTTTAGTTTGTTATTTTTGTACTTTTTTTAAACAATTACGATTTTTACGATAAAATGTCATAATAAATAAACAGAGGCTTTTTAAAATTTTAAAACAAATCAAAAAAGTACTCTGGTGGGATTCCTCACTACACACCACTAAGCATGCTGCAGATGATGAAAACAAAGCAAAACAATTACAGTATTGCCAACACTGAATCGAACTAATCATTTTAATAATAACTTTATTTACATTATTTACAAAAATTACGCAGAATGTTTTTGGCAAAACACTATGCCCTTGTCCAAACATTTAAACAAACATGACAAATAAATAATTTCAAAAATCACCCATAACAGCTTCTCTTTAGACTCAAAATATCTATTATGACAACTTCAGGAAACTTTTTCGTCCGTTTATCCAACGTTAAACTGCACTGTTTAATTCGTTTGATCGCATATGTTGACGAGCAGTAATTATATCGTTGGTTTCAAGTAGAACTTGGCGACAGCAAGAGTTAGCGAAAGCGTAAAATAAATTTTATTGTACGCCTATGCGGAAACTAAGTAATTTGATATATATATTTGTTTAAATGCTTAGACAAGGGCATAGTATTTTGCCAAAAACGTTCAGCGTAATTTTCGTACATAATGTAAAAAGTTGTTATTAAAATGATTATCTGTGTGTCATTGTTGGCAATAATTTGCTTCAATTAGTGCTGGGCACTTCCACAAATTGCGGACTCAAGGTTTTGATTTGCGGTAAAAAATTAAAATCTACCGCAAATCTGCAAAGCAACGACACCGCTGGGATCGTTTTTTTGCAATTTCCATAAAATATGTTTTACGGTTCAAAGTATCGACCCAAGTACACCGCCCCCTTTACCAAGTTCCGCAGCTGTAGAACGATTGTATATCATGGGTTCTGCTATTACAGCGAAACGAGCTAGCTTAACCTCAAAAAACTTCCAACGGCTTGTTTTTCTAAAGGAAAACTTTTTGATTTTTTGAAGGGGCAAGGCGTTGCACAAGACCACTTTGATGACACGCCCACCACGTCTAGTAAATAAATAGGCTGCGGGCCTGCCAACACTTTTAATGTTAGTTTCATCTTTTTATTTTTTTGTGTTTTTAGTTTCGTTAATCGTGTTTTTGAAATGCATACTTTTGACTACATGCGTTATTGCGATGCAGCTCAAGAAATTTCCAAAGATTTTTGGAAATTAATCTTACTGCCGGCATCGTAATCCTGAAAAAAAAATTCTGTATCCTGGATAATCTTGTGATATTTGATGATGTATACATAATACAACTATGGATTTTTGATTTCCAAAGTTTGTGTATTATGCAAATGATGTGTCCGCTTAGCCTATTTTTTTTTTATTTAAGAAATAACATAAATTTCTGAGCAGGTGAAGGCGTTAGTACAAATTTTTCCAATACTCACAAGCTAAGTTAGTCACAACTGACAAACTTTTTGGCGAGTAAATTACTATCGCACATTAATCTTGTACATTTTTGGCACCACCAGCAAACTAGCCACCGTCGAAACAAATTTCTAATTTAAAAGTGACCATTGATTGAACCTGCCTTACGTACCGATAACCAAGACTCAAAACCCAAAATTTCTATTTTTGCAATTACCCTTTGGTGCCGACTGTTAGCGCCAAACAGAAATATACAATCTAAAATAAGAGCGAGTTTTTAATCAACATCAATATATGCACCGCAATTATATTGTATGCAATTTGAAAGCTTTTGAAAGACCGTTCTTATTTAAAGCTCGACAAGAGATTCAAGCATTAGAATTTCATGTGACCAACTAACTGTTAATCAGGACTGTATTGCAACTGAAATAAAATATACAAAGAAGCCGAACGTTTGGCTTGTTCTTTTTACACCTAGTACATTTTCATCTTTGCAAAAGTTTGCCTCAATGAACACATTTCAAAACAATTTAAAAAATTTTGACACCAGCACAGTTTTAGCAAAAAACATTATTTGCAATTATCACGTTTGAACTAAGTTATTTTAATAGTGATCAGCAAATTAACATGCGTGATGAAGGAGCAGGAAGGGATATTGGCAATAAACCATTTCTCAAGAAGTAAATAGTAGCATATAAGCCTGTAAAGTACCATTTTTAAGAACGCAAAAACCCAACTTTCTGCGACAAGAGTTTTTGGGTCCACGACAACTGACCTCGAACAAACTGACCGCGCACCAAATGACGCCGATTGGGTGAGAAGAGCGATTTTTAAAATATTTTACTATCCCCAGAGCCATCTTGCCCAAACCCTCACTTTGTGACGAAATCACTGTGACAAAATCAGTGAAGAAATCACTGTAACGAAACCGTTGGTTCGCGGTCAGTTTGCCGCGGTCAGTTGACTTGGCTCGAGAGTTTTTACGTACCGCGACTCAATATAAAGATTTGTGCATCTCTGTTTATTCCATATGACAAGTACAAGCATGTAAATCAACTAAGGATTTTTAATTCAACAAACATACTGTAATTAGAAGTTAGAACGAACGACGAAAGTGACTGGCAGGCGAGGTCGCGCTTTTCTACGTCTCAACTTAAGCCACAAGAGTCGCAGCCGTAATCCAACTACGGTTGCAGTTTTGTTTAAACAATAAACCTGCGTGCATTTCCACTACGCTATGCTGCTGACATAAATATTATAACTTACAAAACAGAATATTAAATCCACCGAAGAAAACCTACTGGTGTTTATTGCAGGTCTATAGCCTATATGTGAAATATGAAGCCTTGTTACTGCCATAGGTCTCCTCTGTTTATCACACCAGGACAAAATAAAGCAAAGTTTGCGAAAGTAAAAAGTCATTCGCGGTTGAGGAAGTGCAAAAAAATACCGCAAATTTGCGGATTTGAGATTGCGGACCACCCAATGCTATTTTGCGGAATAGAGTGTAAATTTACGGTGCTTAGCACTGGCTTATGGTTAGTAAAAAGTCAACCTCTCTTTCCAAGTTCAACTACGGCGTTGTGCAATCACGATCACGCGAAACGGTTAATAATTAACGCTGTCAACAGCGGACAAAGGTCAATGAAAACTTGTTTCAAAACAGTCCTAGTTGCAGCATAAAGAACGAGTCATTTGCATTATTTCATATCAACCACATCGTCGCAATGGCATTATACTGAATCAGTCTCGCTCTAATCAGCCGCTGCGCAATTAGGCACGGTCCGTTCAACACAGTCGCACGCAGCAATTTCTTTATTTTGAAGGGTTGTTACATTACATTCAGGATTTTCCGAATTGGCAAAGAAAAAGAATTCGAACAATTTGAATCTCTCAAGCTTTAATATATTAGTAGACAAACAAAAGCGCAGTATTTAAAAATATTTTTTACAGTTCTGTATACTTTAATAGCTAGGTCCTAAAAGTGTGTTATAATTGTTAAATGAACACTTAAACAGTGGTGTGCGGTTTTTGACTACGAATTGTCTAGTCTTACCAAAATATTAAGAGTTAATAGAGATTTTCGGAAAATGATAAAATTTTGCAAAAATGACATCAATACGAGTATAACGAGGAGAGTTTTTGATAGGCCTGCAAAAACAGGGACGGAGTTTCGAGTCTGCAGGTCGATCTTTGCGCAGAAAGTAAAACATAATCTTTGGAGCAAACAAAACTATACTCACCTTCCATTTTGGGTACTCATGCTTAAGCAATTCTCCTTTATGCGAGCCTGGGAGAACCACTAAACAACCATTCTCCCTGGTGACGCGTTGCATGGCAGTCCATGATGCGACAATGCGGTCTGCTGGACGGAATGGAAAGTAGTGGAGATCCTGGTGGAGTGGATGCCGCGATGTCTTGGTTCCTTAACAACACTATGAAAGTTCAAAAGCTATAACAACACTAGTATCCGCGAATTTGCATCATAAAAAGGGCAAAACATAATGAAACTGCAAGTCCGTATTAATCCTTAGAGCGAGTCATCCAGCAAAATAGCAGAGCAGAGGTTTTCAAAATGTTTTTGGTACATCAAAAAAAAAACTTTGGATTTTATTCATAGCACACCGACTATTTTCTGAAGTATGTTTTCCAGTTCGATGCAGGACTTTAAAAAAAGATGAGCAACTGGGCAAAGTGGGCATGGTACACGACTACGAAATAGGGATAGTAATTTTCACGCCTAAAAAAAGCTCAATTCTAGAAATATTTTGTCGACATTTTGCTTACACACATTTCTGACAGATTAAACCTTTTAAATGAAGCATGAAGCACAACAGGAGAATGAGAAGGTAAAAAAAAAAACTATTTTTAACGCTACGTGCCCATAGGCGTCGATTTTTAGGGGGCCGGCGCCATCTCGGGTCTAACACTGAAAGGGGCGAAATATTTCTGGTCCCCAAGGTTTTCTGGCAAGTAATACCCACTTGGCAACCAGAAATCCGAAATTTCGGACTGAGATAGAACCAAAATGCGGCGAATGCCTTTTTTCAATTTTTTTGTTGGTCTTCACCTGAATTTGGGTGCAAAATTCCGGACCGAAATAGAAATATTAAGTTTAAGCAAACTTCGCAAAAACATTTCGCCCCCTCGGAACTTGCTTTATCAACAAAAAATCGACGCCTATGTGCGTAAATCGACCCCTATGAAGGTAAAAGTAACTATTTTTAACGCTACGTCCCCATCGTGCCACTGGTAAGACCAAAGCGGAAAATTGCACAAGCCCTAGTTGTTAAACTTTAATCCGTTTGCCGACTCTGTTTTTTCAACATGGGTTTTATTCTTTGCGTCACCTTATGGTAATGTTGACTTATCTCGCTCGTTGAGACTGGTGAACCACATTTTTTGGGGGGTTATCGTCACAAGCAGAGGGAAGTAAGTCTATCATGATGATAAACAGTTGTAACTCCCTGTATTAGTTTGAGCAAAATACTCAATCTGGAGTGACACAGAGATTAATTTTTGTACTAATTTTCTTAATGCAGATTTTTTTTGTCAACTTTTATCACTTTCGGAATTTCATTTAGATCACTGCCAACGATTTCATTTAAATCACTTGCGAATTGCTGCCTTTAACGTTTCGCCCACATTCCATAGTTAGACTCGTAGTAGCTCACTCATTCCTTTATCTGCACTGTTATTAATAGTATCTTTGTGTGTTTAAAATTCAGCAGTTTTTCCAAATTAAATTATAGGATATTCGCTTTTTGGGTTTATGACATCAGCTCTATATTGACAAATTTATTGTTTTGGTAGCGTTTGGCTCAAAAATTCGCTTGAATAATTCTCTAAATTTCTATTCTCCTTAGCTAAATCCGGTCGGGACTGATTTTACTTAAGTTTACAGAGCACGTTTACTTTTTAAGCATTACCGAAATATTTTGTGGATATGATTAAAAGAGTTCGATATGCTATTAAGAGTTTGTTGGTTGAAATTACGAGATCAGCGCAAAACTGAGAGATCATTTTTCCAGTAACATTACAAGCGACTCAAATGTTTTTGCACATTGGAAATAAATTTGTCATGTCATGTAACCAAAACTGCAAGCATGTCAATCACGTGATCAATACAAAATAACATTGTACAATGAAGCACCAATATGAGCGAAACGTTAAGGTATGGAAGATTTGGACCTGCCTTGGAGCTAAAAATTGCCACAATCACAAGCCACTTTGGATCAAAAACCAAAAAATTCTAGATTGGAAAATATTTTAAATGAAGAACTAATGCAGAAAATATGAAAAAAAAAGCGATTAGCGTGCATTATGTGGAATTCCACAACCATCATACACCAAAAGACTATGAACGTATCAAGTTGAATTATCCCTACCTTATGCAATCTAGAAAGGTAAATAAACCTCTCACCTGGGTCGGGAGGTTTGTTAATCAGCATTGTATGCATCGCCATGATGTCTTTGCCCACAAAAGCTTCGGCATACTTCAGAATCTAACACAAACCTAGCGGTAATTTTTAATCATTGTTTAAAACATACCAGTTCCAGAAATCCAAGACAATTTGGTTACTTTCCAGGTTTAAACTTTTCATTCAGCCGAAGAATTACTTCGCCTAATCATATTAGATCTTTCCTAAAACGAAAATCTAATATTCATCCCTACCGTTAAACAGCGGCCATATTTATCTAGCGTTTGTGATAAACCTCTAACGCATTTCCCTTATTACTAGACTTCTGAAAAATCTAAATTTTCGCAAATGATTCGTGCTAATGTTAGAAGCATGCTTAAAGCATTTCCAACAATTCAAGAGAGGTGCTGCTTACCTGTGGGTCTTGGCAATATTGAAAAAGTACTGGATCAAACATGAAGTCCTGAATTTTGTTGATGGTTTTTTCACTCCAAGCTGCATTAGCGTGGCTGACATCTTTCATGACCGTAAGATGGGGAACACTCACCTAAACATAGTTTCAGACTTTCAGCTTAGTGCAGGTTAATTTAGTATGCTGAGGCAAAATGTATTTGCATTGATTTTAGATCAAGTGGTACCAGGCTGATAAGGTTTTTAAGTTTAAATTCAATTTCAGTACAGAGAGTTCTTGAGTTATGACCACGGACTTGAGCACGGTACGGTGCGGAATTATGATACGGTACGGTTGAATTTTGAAAAGTACGGTACGGAATTACGTACGGTATTTTCTGGTACACTACGGTACGGTACGAAAATACGGTGTTATTTTTTCCGTACTGTACCGTACTCTTTCCGTAGGTTAAAGTAAAATTTTAAAGACAAAAAGTTTGGTTTTAACTTTGCAGAAATTATTGCGTTGAATACGCTACATGCGTTACCAATTTTTGTACGGGTTTGACTACACCGGTGTTTTTTTTACCTAAACTTTGTATTATTTTATGACGTAGCAAACATGTTTTGAATTGCGATCTTAACGTACACTGCATAATTTGAACAGAATCTTTGTGATGTAACAAACTAACAATAATTGTGTTTTGCAAGACGAAACAACAATATTTATCACAGCAGTGCCGTAATTTGATCAGGTAGACATTAGTGTAAGCAGGAGGCATGCTGAATGAAGAACTATCTGATAATAATACAGCATCGGTAGATTATAAGTAGACTGGAGAGTTATTGATAATTATTAATTATTGAACATCGAAGAACCCAGTAAGAGAATGTCATTTCTGTGGAGTTCGTAGTTGCATTATTTTTAAATGCAGATGCTATTTTAGATAAAATTTCAGTCGCAGTAGAAAACTGGAATAGTGCCGAGAGAACAGTTTTATTTAGGGGATTTAGTTATCCCGATTGGTTATCTGTGCTGTACTGAATTAACTTGAAAAATATTTTGGGGAATGTGATTTTCATTGCTGGGTTAATGATTTCAGTCAACGATTTGGGACTTTAGTTGTCACTTTAGTAGTGGCGCCAACGGGAGTACTGTCAGCTGTTTGATATTTTTTTGCTTTTTCGTTAAGAAGAATTTAAAGGCTCGTACTGTCAGCTGTTTGATACTTTGTGTTTCTCTTGTTAAAGAGAATTTAAAGGCTCGCCATTGCTGTGACATTTCTTCGAAAGGAGCTGTGTTGCCTGGGCCCAATGACGCGGAGATTGGCCCCGCCCACTCGTTACACGCTTCGGCATATTACAGCGAGTATAATGAAAGATTTGAATTGATTAAGGTACATTCTAAATGACTAGAAGCTTGGACTGAAAGACGACATAATCGAGGCAATAATGTTTCAGCGATGCAACACGCAAACCTTTTGCTTTTAATAAAAAGTCAATTAAGATGTTTTTGACATTTGCTGGCCAGAGTTTTAATGTTTAATCGTTTTGCGTGCTTCTGGCCTAAAGGCTACCAGCTCGAAAGCCTAGGGAAGAGCCACCAGAACGGCGACTACTTAAAACAATTTTTTCGCATTGCTTGTTTTGAGTAGTCGCCTTTCTGGTGGCTCTTCCCTAGGCTTTCGAGCTGGTAGCCTTTAGGCCAGAAGCACGCAAAACGATTAAACCTTGTGCTTGCCATATTTTTGAACTATATTGAAAACAGAATATACTTTCTTTTCAATTTGTTCGTTGTTAATAATCAGTGTTTTGCAAAGTGTGGAGTTTCGGTTAATGAGTTGACGATACGTCTTATATCCGGTAGCGTAGCCAGGAGCGGGGGGGGGGGGGTATAGCCCCCCCTTTGGTCTGTCCACCAAAGAGCAGAATAATAAAAATACCACATTTTTAGCATTTCTGAGACTGTTTTTTTGCTCGGAAATAGACTAAAAAGTGATTTAAAGCAGCTTTTGAAACATACATTCAGAGGGGGAGGTAAATAGTCGAAATAAAACTCTTAAATCAACAAAAAGTTTGAAAAATGGCCAAAAATAAGCAATCAAATTTGATCACTAGTATAAAAATGCTAAGCATAGGTTATATCAACATTACAAATATAATATAAACTCAGGAATAAGGGGGGTTATTCAGTATCAGTTATTTACTAATCACTTCTCTCAGATATCTATTCATTGGCCCCCCACCAATTATTTTTCTCTATGAAATATAGACGAAAGAGATTACTCAGAGTGAGTTTTGTTGAACAATAGAATTTTATGAGTTACCAGCATGTAAACAAGAGAACTAAAATCTTACCATTAGCCACCTCCCACATAGCCCAATTGTGTAACCAGTTTAATCTTGTTTGCACTGCCAATTTTTATGCCACGTTTGAAAAGCATTATTTTGTATCAAAATAGCCCTAAAATTAAGTTATTTTTCCAAAAAAATGCAAAATTTTCGAGCGTTGGGGGCTCCACTACCAGACCCCCAAATCAGCCCCCCCAATAGCGAATTTCTGCCTACACGCCTTACTATATCATTGCTGTTTTGAATTGTTTTGTGGAAAAAACGTTCTCCTGTTTATGATCAAGCTTTTACTTATCTATTTAACCATTTGTGTTTATTTTCCAGGGTTCCATGCCCCACTAAAGGCTAAGTTTTATGACATTTATAAGACAAAGCTTTCGTTTTGTTTATTGAAACGATGTCATGAAAGCGGTAAACAGTTTAGCCATTGGTAGGATATGGAAGCGCGATAATTGAGATGAGTTATAGATAGCTACAAAATGCTTGGTGCTTTGAATCACTGAGAATAAAGTGACATTATGATATTATCGTCATTGAACTGATGTCATTCACTTTATTCATTTAAAGTTAATACTAAATACAGTAACTAGTTGGATGCAGGGGCGCCGAAACCCGGGGGGGATGGGGGATATATTCCCTCAATAATTGATTTGATTTGATTTATTTATTTCGGCATCAAATATTACAAAACTGATTAAAACGAAATAAAATAAAATGCAACGCCGCAGTGTCCATGAGAAGCCCAAAGATGGCTTTTAATCGGTAGTTCACAGTGGAACTACCGATTCATAGACTCTGCATCAAAAGGAAAACCAACAAAAAACAAAACAAAATACAATAAACAAACTAAAAGGATAAAGATGCGAGATCCCTAGAGTGCTTGAGAAAATAATGCTATTATAATAATGATGTAATTTAGTAACTATTTAAAAGATATTGTTTCATTTTTTTTTAAATTGAGTTAAATTTTTTGATCGTTTAATTTCATTGGGTATTTCATTCCATAGTTTGACGCCGACAAATTTAATTGACTGCTTGCATATGGTTTTTTCAAATAGAGGAAGGTGCAGGTTGTTTGATTGCCTTGTTTGTCGAGAATAAACTTCGGAGTTGCGCTAAAAAAAATTGTTAAAACAATCAGCTAACAATCGGTGATGGAATTTGTAAACAAAACAGCAAATTTCGAATTTGAACTTATCGCTAACTTTTAAAATGGCGTATTTTTTGTAAATATCATCTATGTTATCACGCTGATGACGGTGAAAAATTAGCCGAAGAATTTTATTGCATAGTCTCTGAATTTCAGTTATTTTAGAAAAATTTGTATTACACCAAGTAGTGATACAGTAATTGAGGTGAGTTGATGCAAGGCAGTGGAATATAGACAAGAGACAACTTATGTTTAAGCAGTCGTGAGCTTTATAAATTATTCCAAAACATATGCGAAGTTTACTGCGGATGGATTCGATATGGGATTTCCAACTTAGGTTGTTGGAAAGGGTAACGCCAAGAAATCGAAAGCTGTGCACCTCAGAGATCGGAGTATTATTGACAGAGATAACCTGATTAGTGTTTCGAGCCAATTGATGTGGTTGAGCAGTTAATATCATAAATTTTGTCTTGGAATAGTTTAAGGTTAATTTGTTAACAAGAAGGTTATTGTGAATAAAATTAAGAGATTCATTAGCAGTAGTGAACAGGACAAATAATGATTTAGAATGTATAAGAACTGTTGCATCATCATCATACAGAATGGTTTCATAATCAATGTCTTGAAATACATCATTTATATAAATTAGAAATAAAAGGGGGCCAAGAGTTGAACCCTGCGGCACTCCATATGAAATAGGCTTTATATCTGAATATTTATCTTTAATTCGAACTTTTTGCTGGCGATCATTAAGGTAGCTGTGGAACCAGTCATTAACCACACCACGAAAACCATAGTTACTAAGCTTAGTAAGCAATATGTTGTGATCCAGGGTGTCGAATGCTTTTGTTAAATCTAAGAAAATGGCCAAAACTAGATTGTTATCATTGAAAAGATCAGTGATTTTGGAGGACAAGTAAGAGCAAGCTAACTGGGTTGAGAAAGTAGGTCTAAAGCCAAATTGTAATTAGGATAAGATATTGTTTTGGTCAAGGAAGGATAAGATGCGTTTGTGGACTAACTTTTCTAATATTTTAGAAAATGCACTTAACACACTTATTGGACGGTAATTTGAAACGAGTTGAGCGTTTCCATGTTTGAATATTGGCGTAACCTTTGCGACTTTAAAAACCGAAATATATTTACCAGTTGAAAGGGATTGATTAAATACGTGAGTCAGTAACTCAAGGGTAGAAGATGGAAGATAACGTAATAGTTTGGTTGGAAATTCATCCACACCACAACTATTTTTAGGTTTAATAGTTGAGATCATCTTTTTGACTTCATAGGCAGTTGTAGGCATGAAAAAAAAGGAAGAGGAAATTTTAGAAGAATTAGATTTGGAATTTAAGTTCATTGGGTTGGGAGGTGAATTCAGTTTGGCTCTTAATTTACCGGCGATAGAAGAAAAATGATCATTGAACAACTCAGCAATTTCAATAGGGTCAGTAAGCATTTGTCATTATGTTTTAAGCAATTTGGCGAAGTGGAAGTCTTTTTGCCTATAATATCATTAATTACACTTACACTCCAAGCTCGTTTTAAGTCATTTTGACAAGAAGCTAGAAGTTTTTGGAAGTATTGAGATTTTTTCGTTTTGATAACTCTTTCATAATTTTGTGATATGCCAATTGCGATTCGGATTATTATTGCATAAAAATCGTAAATACGTAGTACGTTTTTCTTTTTGCAACGAACAAAGTTCAGTATCAAACCAGCCGTTTATTTTAGATTTCGGTTTGTTGCGGGTCACAATGGGAAAGGCTTCATTATATTTAATTTGCAATATTTCTAGAAACGTTGTAAAAGCCAAATCAAGGTCATCTTGCTCGTAAACTTCATCCCAGCTAACTTCATTCAACAATTCTTGAAACTTGTAAATGTTAGCTTCATTAAAAACTCTTACGTTTTCAGCATTTGAAATGCGCAAGGTGGAGGTAGGAAGCTGGGTGCATTGATATACGGCAAAATGATCAGAGATTGGATCAGTAAAGATAGCACTTTTACATGAACACGTATAGTTATTGGTCCAAATGTTATCAAGAAGGGTGGCGGTAGTGGAAATACGAGTAGGTTTATCAATTAAAGGAAATCAACCATTTGCAAACATTTCGTCCACAAACAGATCTGTTTGCAAATGTGGATCAAGCAAATTTCGGTTAAAATCCCCCATTAAAAAGACAAGTTTTTTTTCACGCTTTAATTTACCTAGAACGAGAGAAAGAATATCACGAAACTTAATATTCAAGTCGCTATCGGTAAAAGGCGGTCTATAGACATTACCACAAATTATGTTAAATTTGCCCAGTTTAATTTCAACGAACACCAATTCAAAACAGCCCTCTTCAAACGTTGATCTATCGTCACGCAACCAATGAGTTAAATTTTTTTGAACACAAAGTCCCACGCCCCCCCCTTTGGATTTCGATCTACATTTCGAAAAAAAACGCATAATTTGGTAAATCTGTGCAGGGATCGCGAGAGTTTTTTTTTTTAGCCAGGTTTCAGTAATGCCTATAGTTGTAGGATAAGAATTCATGGACTCAAGAACACACTTCAGGTTATCAAGGTTTTTTGAGTTGCAAAGTGACCGTATGTTTAAACAAAAGGTAGAAAAATTGTAGGTATTATTGGTTTTTGGGAAGGATTTAAATTCAGCAGCGGAAGAGTAAATGCAATCAATTTGTGTCAGAGGGTCATCAAAAGAGTTACGAGACAAAAAAGAATCGTCGTCTTGCAAGCAGTCATTAATTGTAAAAAATTCATTAAGCACTATCGGGTCTCGAACCTTTGGGAAAAAAATTACCAAGACTACTCATCAACGAATGAGGCAGGCAGATGCAGCAAACTGAAAAGAAGCACGAGCAAATGAAATTCATGCAGAAGGGTAATCAACAGTATTTAGGGCTATAATAAGTGCAAAAATTATTTGAGATGTTATTTAAATGCATTTAATCGAAATTCATTCTATCGAAATACAAATCTAGTTGAAATTCCTGCTACGTCGTTCAGACTTGAGCAAAATTACACTGAGAAATGCGTGATCTAGTTAATTACTTAAAACGAAAAAGACTTGATAACAACAACAACCCTTATACTTACACGCAAAATTACAATGCAGGGATGTACCATTTAGATATATTAGGTAACAGACTGAAAAAAAAACAACATACAAGTGGCAAACTTGAATGAACATAAACATATAATAAACATAATCATAGACATACTAAATTTTAATTTTATTGACATATAGATTGTAAGAACCGTCCTCAATGCGCCAAAATGGTTTCTGGTTATTAGATAAAGCTTCTTTATATTGGGGATAAAGCCTTTTCTTCTGAAGCACAAATTCTCTGGGTAAATGATTGGATACATAAACTGATTTGTAGTGCAGGAGACTAGAGTTACGAGTTTCATCAAGATTTTTCAAGTTCTTCAGGTGGCTGAAAATTTTATTTTTGTCTGATATGGTGGCTAATTTCACAATTAATGGACGGCAGATGCGCGTTCCCTTATTGTATTTAGGTCGATGGGGAAGACGGTGGGCATCAACGACAGCAATAGATGTAGGGTCATCAATGTTAAGGCCATCTCCCATAAAATCATGAAATAAGGTTAGGCTTTCTTCTCTTTTCTCCCATGGTGATTCTGGTTCCCGTAGCCCACGCACCAAGATGTTCAGTCGCTTTTCGTAACTTTCTTTCATTAGTGCATCCTTTTTCATGTCTGAATAAAGACCGCCAAGTTGATCTTCTAATGAAGAAAATTTTTTTTGCAACTCATTAAAATGGGCTAATGGAGCTTTACACTTGAGTTCATTGTCAACTTGAGCAAATTTATCATTCACTGTTTCTTTAAAAGTTTCCATTTTCTTACTCAGCTTTTCCACTTTAGAATCTAATGTGTCAAATTTTTCATTTAGGTTGGTAACTAAAGAAATAAGTTGATCCAGCTTGCCTTCCATTTTTTACGAATTTTGCGGGTTTAAACTGCAAATTGCTTCTTAAACAGCTAAAACTGACACCTTACAATGCTGCACTGCACGCCAGCATTGCAAAACTGAAAAAAAGACGCAGCTTTAAAAACATGTCTGCTCTCGACAACTGCAAACTGCGATCTAATTTTACTGTATTCCCCCCCCCCCAATAGTTTGAGTATGGTCAACATCTGCATCCTCCCCAATAATTTGACTCTGGTGTGCATCTGAGCGTAGGTGTTTACTTGAATTTGGGGAAAAAAGTGTTCCATTTTTGGTGAAGACCTTTTTTTTTCTTTGGTCTTCACTTAAGTTGCTTACCTGAACAAAATTGTGGTCAAGGTTCATCCCCCCAATGTTGAAAATAGTGCAAAATTGGGGTAAAATAGCAAATTATCCCCCCAATGCTCAACAAAGATCGGCACCCCTGGTTGGACGAGTGTCCCAATTGTTTGAGGAGGAAACAAAATTATCATAATGTAAACCTTATCGTTTGCTATTGCAAAATATTCAGTAAATTAATTAGTACGGAAAGGTACAGTATTACGGTATGATATTTCTTTGGAAGTACGGGGTACGGAAAATTATTCTATACCGTACTGTACCTGATCCCCTGGTGATGACAGTCTCCACTTACATTGTTTTAAGGTTACGAATGCACCCCATAAAAATATAACAGATAATAATACTGTATCGAGGCCGTCAAACTGGATTATTGTGATCAAGAATTAGTTGCATACAGCTGTTTCAAGCTCATTAGCTTTCATCATTTGCATCGTAAGTGACACAAACATCTGCAAACTATTATGATTACAAACGAACGATTACTAAGTTTCAGTCGCATCACTCAGTTTTAGTGATAGGCCATTTTGGTTGTGTATGATTGTGTGCTGTTCCAACTTAACACTGAAATTCAGGTCACATCACATCTTAAAAATGGATCAACATCGTAAGTCAAGGACCTCCTGTATCGATAGCAAGATAAAATGCATAAAAAACAATGGAAATTCAAAAATTACTCTGCTTGTACATGACTGCACACAGTCAAAATGCTACCATAATTCACAGAGAAAAATAGGTAATAATAATGCTCAAACAAAATTACTTACTTCTTTCTTGCAAATTTCATGAAACCTCTGAGTAAACTTTTCAATGTTTGCTTTTGATATTAAACCTCTAACAACAAAAAATCCATTTTCTTCAAAAAATCTACGATCATGCTCATCCAACACACCACATTCATCAAGTGTGTACAAAAACTCTGGCTCAGCAGTTAAAGATGCAACTTGCTTTGATTCCTGGAAAATGTGATCAACGTTAATTCTATTAAAAGAAATTTCAATATATAAAATGAGCCCAAACTTGAGCAAGTGTTCTTACTGAACGATTCAAGACATTACTTGTTTCTTTTCAGCAAATAAATGACAAAAACGGCAAAACAACTTTTACAAGCAAAAGCACAAAAAAGCAAAAGTGGCAGCATAAGCACCATGCACAAAATTACAAACAGCTTGTGATCACGCTTTAAACAAAAACAAGAAAATTCAGACTTTTATAAAATTTAGATTGAACAAGTTTTTTAAATATAGGTCATCCAGCAGAATTTTTCTGGCAACTAATTGTAACTTGGACCACTGCGGATCAATATAGAATATGCCAAAGATATCACTTCAGTACATGATGCTTTCTGTTGTAATAATATTTAGACTAACCCACTTGTGTCAAAAATGAAGATTTTGTGAAAACCAATATTATTTTTCATATTTCATGTACCGTAGCAAAACACAAAATGGACCAAAAAATGCATGCAAAATTTTCCTACTTCTATAAATCAATTTGACTTCTAAAAATTGGCCTAGTGACTGACTGACTTTTACCTCGATAAGAAAAACAAGCATTATTTAAGGGAAAACCAGTTAGCCAGGTACATGGCAACATTATACTTGATACCGCTACAGTAAGCCTATCTAGTACAACATACCACACAATAATATCTTAGTTGTGATGATTTGACATTTGCTGGCTAGAGCGTTTAATATTTAATCGTTTGCATGCTATTTGGCCTAAAGACTACCAGAGCGGAAGCCTAGGGAAGAGTCACCAGAACAACGACTACTTGAAAACAAGCAAAGCAAAAAAGTTGTCTCTAAAAATTGAACCTGCAGCCTGTACAGTAGTGGACTGGTAATCCAAAGGCTGCAGGTTTGATTCCTGCAGGAAGACAACTTTTTCACGTGGCTTGTTTTTAAGTAGTCACCACTCTGGTGACTCTTCCCTAGGCTTCTGTGCTGGTAGC
Organism: Trididemnum nubilum; assembly: GCA_963965965.1. Classification (NCBI taxonomy): domain Eukaryota; kingdom Metazoa; phylum Chordata; class Ascidiacea; order Aplousobranchia; family Didemnidae; genus Trididemnum; species Trididemnum nubilum. The sequence goes on from OZ014483.1 coordinate 25,511,571, forward strand.
ATTTAGGCTAGATAGCACGCAAACGATTAAATACCACACAAAATTAGTCTGCTACAAGTATCAAATATACCTTATATAGGCTAACAGTACCGTAGCCTGTAAAAACTGGGTTAACCAGTTACCTAAAACTAAAACCTGCAGTAGGCTACTGATCAACAGTTTCTACTAACCAAATGTTTTTTGAGGATGTTAATTCTTGCAATAGATGAACTCATCATCAGCTGGATGCTTTACGTTTAAACTTATGTATAGCCTAAGCTACCACGAAACCAGAAAATGATATATACCTAGGCCTAATGCCTCTAATATCCTTACAGTTAGGCTACAGCTTAAAAATTGCAGTCTTAATTTGCAAAATCAGACTAACATTAACAAATATTTATTGTAATACATCTGTTGGTTCCATTGAATATCCAAAGTTGGTTCCATTTCTACCACTATCAAATAGTCTTCAACCATGAAGAGTTTTATTATTTTCACATGAAGTTGATAGACGCAATCTAATACTGTTATAGGCTAACAAAATCAAATCAAATGCAGACAAAATCCAAATCGAATCAAGGTCGGACTGGAGTCTGCACATTTTTCGGAGTGATTTTTTTACCAAATAATAGCAATGAACAGCAAGACTAAAGTCTTTCAAATAATTCATAATTACAATAAAAAATACTAACATTTTTGCCTTTATCAGGCCTTTTCAGGTATTAGTTAATTTAATTATTAGTTGGCTTAATAAAATTTACACTTTACCGCAGTTAGATTTAAAAAAAAAACTATAGAATAGAGTTCCTTCGGCAGTTTAGTCACAGTGTACAAACTACAAATAATACAGTGATTTAGCTATTCCTAGGTTAGCAAGGCAATGTAGGGATGGGGTTGGAACTTGGAAGAACCCCAACTAGGCCTACAAGATGGGGAATAAGGGAGTAGGCTACATCCTACTCGAGCCTGGGAGGCCCGATTGCCAGAAAATCGTAAATATGCGTCACGGAATGTGTTTCGATATATTTTTTTGTTCATTTTGGCCTTCACCTGGATTCAGGCCAAAACTTAGTCCAAATTCAGTCGAAGACCCTTTTTTGTTGGTCTTCACTTAATTTCAGGTCAAAAACTACTCGAAACTCCAGAGTGTTGTAGTTTGATTATAAATGTTACAAATTTTATATTCTCATAAACTTAAGTTAAAATTGCAAAACTTTCACATACGTTGTCACATCAATTTGACACAGTTTTATTTTGTAACTTCTATAAATATGAAAATCTCTCAGCAACAAATTTTAATCATTTAGATCAGAATGTGCTATTGAGAGAAGACAACGTATAGTAAAGTTTATGCATTTAATGATAAAATTTAAGGTCATGAAATTACTTGCTTAGTTAAAGTACAGTATATCATAAATTGGATTTTTGCTTGATATAACTGATTAATTTCTCTTTTCTATTTGAATCCGACATTATATATATATTATCTTTAAAATTTACAGTTGTGAGTGATTAACTAAAACAAAATGACAAAACACGAACCCAACCACGTCAATTGGTGAACCCGACATTCCTTGATCTATACGATAAAGCAGACAACTAAATACCTCCATACGATGCTACAATAGCTGGATGGTACTGTTTCATATCAATGTTCATAACCAACATCAACTGAAACTTCCAAGCAACATCAGAGCAACTACAATTTAATAAATAGTTTTCAATTTCAAGCCTGGAGTTTGTCAAAAAAGCAACACTCCATGTCACCTCACCTATTGATGCGAGACCAAGGACAGGAATGCTCGAGGCCAAGGACCAAGGACACAGCCGCAAGTGTTCTCCAAAAAGAAAGGTCTTCAAAAATTTTTTTCAAGCAATCTCCAATTTATAGGTGTGGCCAGAATTTTTGATTGGTAGGGAAGCCCAAACTACAAATCACATGCAATGACATTATCAAAAATTTTCAAAAGAGAAACTTTTTGTGGGACAAAGATATCATTGGATGGAAGATCTGAAATCGTTGCCGATTGGCATTTAAGCGAAATTTTGCAAAGGGAGAGCCTTTAAGGAATAGTTGAAAAGTGCAAATATCTAACTTTGGAGACGTGTTGAGAAAGCTAGCGTATCTCAAACGTAGCACAGACAGGGGTCTGGGGGCGGAGCCCCCAGCCGCCAGAGGTATTGGGCCATTGGGGGTCTGGGGGCGAAGCTCCCAGCCGTTGGGCGATTTTTTGTAAGTTTTTTGGAAAAAACAGCTATTTTAATGCCATTGAATAACATTTTGCACGTGTTCAGAGCCATTTGAAAGCACTAAATTTTTGAAACTTGAAAGCCAATTGAAAAGATGAAATTACTTGATGCTCCATTTACTTGCAATTTAAGTCCAAAATACGTTTAACATCTTGCATTCTTGTTTTAAATTTTAATTGTAAGTGATTTGGTCCAGGTAGCAGGAAGTAAGGCGCATTATTTCTTGCTACATTTTAACGGTACATAATAATCCACTCGAAAATTTTCCTTAGAGATTTTTGTTTTGTCATGAAAATAACCAGTTATAGGAGTATTTGTTCGGCCAGAGGGCCCAGGCCCCCTCAATTGAAGTTCAATGGTTTGCTCAATCAGCATTTTCCGTGGTTAATTTTTTTTAAAGTATTTTGTGCGTAAAAACTGGCGAGGTGGAGGTGAATTATTGAATTGCTATTGAAAAATGGTACAGTAGATGGTTACGCCTACTAACCATGTTACTGCCGGGCCGGATTTACATCGCGCTGGGCCCCTGGCACTTTGGGGATTTTCGTAAGATCTTCCTGCCAAATGTAGGTGAAGAAAAAAAAAAGTCTCACCATCTGAGAGCAAGGCCCTGGCACTGTGCCATAGAACAAATCCGGCTCTGGTTGTTGCATTATGTATATAAAAAGGTTACATGACGGCCTAGGTAGCAACTTTTAAGAGAAAAACCCTTAATTTTACCCAGGTTATACATTTAAATTGGTTGGTAAAAATTGAACTAAGGGGGGGGCCGGGCCCCGTGGTCTTCAATATTGTTGTTAGTTACTGTTGTAAGCAAAAAATGCTAAAAAGAAACTGAGACTGAAGAAACAATAGGCTTTTTTATCACATTTTTGTCATTGGCAAAATTTCGATTGTGGAGGGGCCCGGGCCCCCTGCCTCCCCCTAGTTACACCAATGCTTCAATTGAGATAAACAAAAAAGGTGTTCGCAAATTTTCCGCCAGGTTGCTGGTGTTTTACAACAAAATTTCTGCAGGTGAAAAAATAGTGCTGTCCTTGAGCCGAGGACAGGGCAATTTTCGAGGACCTAAGGCTTCGAGGCTAAGGCCAAGGCCAAGGACTGGAGGCTTCGAGGCCAAGGACTTGAAAATGTGTCCTCGAGGCCAAAGACGTCCTCAAGGACTCTACCTCTGCTAGAAGCAAAACCAAAAGGTACTTCCCACAAAAACCAAAAATCAAATCTTTTGTTATACTTGCTGTAATACGTCGAGGCATGTAACGAGTTGGCAAGGCCATTCTCCGCATCATTGAGCTCGAGCAACAGAGCTCCTGTTAAAGAAATGTCTCAGCGGTGGCAGGCCATTGGCAACCCTTTGTTTGAATTGACCAGCCCAACATTTGAACCTCATACCTCCCACTCCAGAGGCAAACGCATCACCTCTCGACCAACTGGCCGGTCCAAAAAAGACAATTCATCTGAAAATACACTTCGCAATAAAGAAAAAGCTGTAACGCCCGGCTCAAGTTCCAACAGTGAAAATCCTTTACAAAATGCTGTTCACAATGTCATTGTTGAACATGTTTTAGATTTATCAAAAATGTGGACAAATCACAATTTATAATATTGCCAACATATTTTGCGGCATTAGAAAAATATTTTGCAACTCACAATATATTACACGAAAATGCTTGCTTTGTTGCTCTGTCAAATGTAATTTCATCTAAACAAATCAAAAAGTACAGCCTAAAGTTATCTGGAGCTACTAAAAATAAAAAACCTTGCACCACCCTCAAAAATCTAACATTAAATTCCGTTGCTGATGTTTGTGAAACTGACTGGATTGATGCCATAAGCAAAATCTGATACAAAAATTCTGAAGACAAGCCTTCGAAATTGATGTCGCGATTAATTACATCCGATCGAAACAAACCAGATAATGATCAAGGAACCCATGTTGTTATCGAATGAACATTTATTCGCTAGTAACCGGAAAGCATTCAAAATATCTTGTAAGTGCAAAATTTTGTTTCATTGCATGATTGAGGCAATTTCACTAACCGGTTTCATGGGCACATCAATTCTCAAAATTTGGGAGAAAATGTGATCAGTAGTAGCAAAAACTTAGCACACTTAGCAAACAAAATGGATGAAGTATGCACTGAAATGCACAATGTTAAAAACCAAATATAAAAAAAACACAAAGTTCTTGGGATCAAAGGCCATGAAACCAAAACTGTAGGGATTTCGAGCATGCTAGCCAGTAATTTGGCAATGAACGGAACCGTTTTAACAATTTTTCAGCTAGAAACCCAAACAATCGTTTTTAAAATTTTCAAAACCTACCGTAAGTCAGCAAAAACCATTCAACAAAACTGGATTTTGTTACTACCATGCTAGGTTTGGAAATCGTGCATTTAATTGCAAAACACCTTGTTCTTTATTTCAAGCCCTTTAAGATCAGTATGTAAACACTATTAACAGCCGCAACAGACTGCATAGGCTTACCTGTACACTAGGCTATCCATAACAATAAAAGATCTGTTTTTTTACTGATGAATTTTCTGGAAATGTTGAAGGGTTGGGAGGTCAGGTGTAGTGGGGATTTGCCCTAACCTACTGTATTTTCATTTGTTTCTTTTTAGGAAAGTTTGTCGATAAAGAGTGATAAACCTACGTCTATGTCTAAAAATACGTAGCAGTAGGCCTACCTGTACCCTAGGCTACGCAAAACAATAATGAAAATCTGTTTTTTACTGATGAATTTTTTGGAAGTGTTGAACAGTTGAAAGGTCAGTAGGAGTGGGGGAGTCGCCCTATTTTGATTAGTTTCTTTTTAGGAAAGTTTGTTGATAAAGATCAATAGACCTAGGCCTACCATCAACTGGGCTGACTAAGAAGATTTTGGAACCATTTTTAATTTTACTCATCATTTTCGCCAGGTTTAAGCAATAAACCTGCTTATTATATGGGCTAAACGTAACACTTACCATGATTATGGCCTAAGCAACTGCCACTGCCACAACCAAAAAAATATTTCACTCTGACAAGCCAGATCTGAGATACCGTAATCTATTTCGAAAAGCGTTCAAAGTAGCTCCGTCATTTGTGGCGACTTTGAAAATGAAATGTCAACAAACATGCACTTAACCTGCTATGTATTTCTGGACATAGGCCTAGGTCTATTAATCTTTATCAACAGGCTTCAAAAAAAAGCTATTAGTAATCTCAATGTTTCAAAACTACTGATAAGTCATTAACTTGGTATGCTTGGTCTACAAACGAACTGTTTATCTCTGAGCAAGAAGCTGCAACTACCTAACATCATGTCAAAGACTATAATTTACTTTCCAATCGTACTGGTTAGGGAAAGCCCCGAAACCGAATATATTTTCTTTTTTTACAAAAAGGAGTGTTAAATTTTCAAAATGTTCAAAAATTTTTTTAATTTTCTTATTTTAATAAATTCTTAATCTATTTTCGTAAATAAAGCTTACTCAAGCACAAAAATTTTTTAAAGCTCTAAATATTTGAAAACTACACCCTTTTTCAAATAACTTTTAAGTTTAAACTTTTCGTCTAGCGTAGCAGATTTCGAGATGTTGCAATTTTTAGAAACGCACTTTTTTTGGAAATTTCAATAAAAACACCCTGACACTTGAAGTGTCAATTATCAATTTAAAAAAGTGAAAATTTGGACACAAAGAGGCCAAATTTTTGATCACGTCATCACAGCCGAAGGAGTGCTACCCGCTAGTAACAAAATCGATGCAATCAGAAATTTTGTGCAACCCGAAATTGCGCCGTTTTATTGGCGTGGCACAGTTTTATGCCCTGTCAATCCCGAATCTTTCACAAAAATTAGTTCCTCACAACAGCATGATCAGAGGCAAAAAAGCACCACGATCTGCTCTGAAATGGACTGCTGACACGAAAAAGGCTTTTGTTGATACAAAAGATAGCTTAGTAAATTTTACTGCTCTAGCTTTTCCTGCACCTAATGCAAAAATGAAGCATGTTCCTGAGGAACAAACAAACTTGCAGCTTCTCTGCGATGAATCTATCCTAGTCAAACTCAGACCCCTTGTGCCTGCTTGACACAGACAAACAATTTTCAACAACATTCACAATTTATCACCAGAGGTGGAGTCCTTGAGGACACATCTTCAAGTCCCTGGCCTTGGCCTCGAAGCTCAAGTCCTTGACCTTGGCCTCAAATTCTGTCCTCGGCTTGAGGACAGCGTTACTTTTTGATTGGTGAAGAAAGAAAAAACCAAACAACATGTCTGATAGTCAACAAATTAGCTGTTTCTTTTCCTTATTTGAAAAATAATACAGTGTGATAGCCAAGTAAGCCAAGTCATATTAAAACCTATTTTAAATGACTTTGTGTGTGAAAGCTTTAATCGAAGAATAAAGAGAAAAAACGCAATGCAGAAAAGTTTTGTTTTTATTTTTGCTAATACCTGCATTGCAGGCGGTACAACTGCAAAGCACTACTTATCAGTAAAGCCATTCAGCGCCATAACCAGGAATTCGAAATCAGGACAAACCATTTTGAGTTGCTAATGCTAAAATATGACCGCGTAAGTAACACAGTATTACCAGGCAGGGCCTGCGAGATGGGGGTTTAGGGGTACATTGTACTCAGGCCTGGGTCTAGGGGGGCCCGGGCTCAAGGGGCCCGGAAGAGTTCAGGTTTCCGCGTTAAGTTTTGGTGTCGCACCATAAAACCGTAATCAAACTTACCTACAGCAAAAATATCAGTCTGCCTATTCAGTATTGATAATTGGTCGCTATTTTTGCTACACAGCCTTTAGGGCATCCAATAGTGGCCGATTGGATTAAAAAAAGAGGAAAATGTATCAAAAGCCATCACTTGCACCGAAATTAACGTTTTGTTACATTTCTCTGACTTGAGAGCCCTAATTCTACAGCATAACAATGTACAAGGGCCCACATTTCCAGAGATCTAAAAGCATTTCAACCTCAGAGAGCGGAGTCAAAGTTGACATACTATGCTACTATCATTAAGTAACTCACTCTATCTGTATGAGTTAAGTAGGTATTTGGGTTTGTGAAGTCTATGGTTGCAGATGACTTCTTAAAACTTTTATCAGAAAAACATTTGGATTTGCAGTATTAAAGTCATTATATTGTATAATATTGTGACAATGTCATCATCCCCCACTTCACATACTTTCTTTCATGTATATCACGTTTTCTGCAAGGCAATTTAAGCAAGTTTGGTGGTGGGATGTTGATCAAATGCTGTATTTTACCCTCGAGAAACATAAAAAGTCCTAAAGCTTCCGGGGCTCAGCCCCGGACCCCACTGGGGGAGCTTACAGTGCTCCCCCAGACCCCCTAGCTGGATTTAAACCAATTTTATGTGTGGTGTTTTTCATAGGTCCTAACTGTATGCGAATATCGTTATCACCTCACTTTTGAATGAAGATCTACACCCATCAGACAAAAAATAATTTAATGATTTTGAAGTCCTTGGCCTTGGCCTTGGCCTCGAAGGTCAAGCCCTTGGCTTTGGCCTCGAGGCCTCAAGTCCTCGAAAATTGGCCTGCCCTCGGCTCGAGGACAGCACTATTTTTTGAAATGTTAAAATTTTGTGGAGCGCTTGAAAAAATTTTTGGAAAACGTTTTTTTGTGGGAATCGCTTGAAAAATTTTTGTGAAGACCTTTTTTTTTTTGGAGATTGCCTGAAAAATTTTTGTGAAGACCTTTTTTTTTGGAGAGCACTTGCGCTTGTGTCCTTGGCCTTGGCCTCGAGCATTCCTGTCCTTGGCCTCGAGAGTGTCTGTCCTCGGAAAGGCTGTCCTTGGCCTTGGCCTCGGATTTTTTTTGTGTCCTTGGCCTTGGCCTCGACCCTTGTGTCCTCGACTCCACCTCTGTTCGTAACCCCTGGAAATTTTTCTCTCTGAGGCCCTGTTACCAGATGACATATTGATATATTACAGTAAATTTGTTAGTGTATCTTGATATAACTAACAGAGGTGGAGTTGAGGACACAAAGCTCGCGGCCAAGGCCAAGGGCACAAAAAAAATTCTAGGCCAAGGACAGCCCTTCCCAGGACAGACCCTCTCGAGACCAAGGACAGGAATGCTCAACTTGAGGCCTAGGCTGCGGACCAAGGACATACGCACAAGTGTTCTCAAAAAAAAGGTCTTCCAAAAACTTTTCAGGCGATCTCAAAAAAAACGGTCTTCAAAAATTTTTTCAGGCGATCTCTAACGATCTCTAAAGGAGGAATACAAAAAAGGTCTTCGCAAATTTCGAAAAAAAGGTCGAAGTTTCTGGCGATTTCCAACAAAATTTTAAGGGTTCAAAAAATACTGCTGTTCTTGAGTCGAGGACAGGGCAATTTTCGAGGACTTGAGGTTTTGAGGCCAAGGACTTCAAAAAGTGTCCTCGAGGCCAAGGACGTCCTCTAGGATTCCTTTTCTGATAACTACTAAAACGTATCTTGAGAACGCCAACTTGTTCTGAAAATAGGCAAGAGCAAAGAATTTGTTTTGAGATAAGAAAGAATAACTCTAACACTGGCAAGCGGTCTGAGGGCAAAACCACGTCCACTGAATAATTTGTGGATTGGAAATTGCCGCTAAGAGTACCAAATAACAAACTTTTGGATCACAAAAAACGCTGCATAAAGAATTATTATGAAATTACAGTAAGTGTAAAATTAAATATAACCATAATTGTTCGAATGCCTGGAGTATTTAACAAATTTTTTAAACGTCTCCACAAAAACTTGGACGTTTTTAGAAAAAACAATGGATTATTATTTTTCCGTTTCGGCAATTGTGGACCTCTTGAAGGAGGGCACAGGGCAAATGTCTCCAATCAGAGGTGGCTACGGATCCGGAGCGGACCCGGATATCCGTGTTTTCTTGGCGGCTCCGGAGGGGATCCGGATCCACTTTTTGTAGAAGAAGGGGATCCGAGCCTGATCCGAATCTAAATTTGGCTCTGCCCTAAAACCAGCAGTAGATTCCGCGAAAACCTTTTTTTATCACTTGGTCTTCACGTGAACTTTGGCGAAAGCAAAGCCTCAATTTTGAGTAAAGACCATTAGGTCTTCACCTACATTTTGTCAGAAAGAAAGCCCCAATTTTCAGGGTAAACCTTTTTTCTTCCGTCTACTTTTGGTTTTCATTGTTACTGACAAACTAGCGGATCCGTAACGGTTCCAGATCTCTCAAATTCAAAAGGTGGCGGATCCGGAGCGGTTCCAGATGTCTTCTTCTTGTATCCGGAGCGGTTTCGGCTCTTCAAATTTGTGGATCCGGCCACCTCTGTCTCCAATGCCTTCCTTCAATACGAACCTGCTGCAATCCTCAGGTTTTTTGTAATAAAATACCTTATGTAAATTTAACGAAGTGTCATTTGGCGGCCGAAACGTTCGCCCTCCTTTATTGGCAGGCATTAGATGTGAGAAAGACAACCTGCACTGAAGTGTAAAGAAAAGATTGGCTTAAAATTAGAGTTGGAAAATTGTGAAAAAACAAGTTTTTCTAACTAGGCATTTACGGTATTTTCTTTTCAAGTTGCTTTGAAAATCTAAATGTGTAGTCTTCTTTAAAGTTACAAACATTGCTATTTTTTCCTCAAAAAAATCACTAAAAATATTTAACGGGGGAATGGAAATATTGCCCTCGCCCCAGAACCCCATATTTTTTCAATGCCAAAACCTTTTGAGCTTACAAATATACCCACAGGTGGGCAGGTGGCAGCTTGACTCGAAGACCGAAAGGTCCCTTCGCTGTCTCCTGGCCAAGGCAACTTGGTGAATAAAATGTAATTACAATTACAATTACCTTTACGTTACCTCAATTCGTTCTAAAGACATAAATTCACAATATTTTGCAATATTTTTAGACAATATTTTTTGAAAAATTCCGTGAAAATAACTGGGTTAACCAAGCAATATGGTTTGCGTTTAGGAAATTACTAAAAACGTGGGTGGAAATGTATAATCAGCGGACGTTTGCGTCAGGGCACTAACTGATAAAATTATGACTTTAAAATTGACCATTTCTACGTTTATAATTTAGCAATATTTAGCATTTAAACTGTGAAATATAGCTTAGGGTAACGCTTAAGCAGTCTGACCAGGGCCGCAACTACGGGTAGGCCTGGGGGGGGGCGCTCCCCAAAACACAAATTTCGCCCCCTTCCCCCCAAACCCAAAGTGACAATAGGAGAAAATAGCGGTAAGTATATTGCAAGTGTCTTCCCGAAAGGAATTTTGCCCCCCCCCTCATAGAACAATGCTTTAGTTGCGGCACTGAGCCTGACCAGACGCATTCGCAATGTCGTAGCAACTTGGTGTGAATTTTGTCCCGAAATCAGACGAAAAACAAAAACAATCGCTTTCTGTTGCGATTTTTCCACATCCAAATTCGAATGAAGACCAAAAAAAAACTAGGTCGTATCCCCAGTTTGTGCGTTTTTTATCCGCCTAATTGAAATAAGGACCAAAACAAAAGATCTTATTTGACGGCTTTGTTCTTTGTGGGGTTTATTGTGCGATATTTCTTTTTTGTTGTTTTTTTTTTGTGCGATTTACGAGTGATTTTTGCGTGCGATATTCAACCGCAACTTTCGAATGAAGACCAAACAAATTAGAAAAAAAAGATATTTTTTGCTTACCCTGTATGGGGGAACGCTGAATTTTCCGTAGGGTAGGCCAAAAAGACCCGGCGCCACGGGGGGCATACCGGGGCCGTGCCCCCCCAACTGACTGCTTGTGCCCCCCAAACAAAAATTGTTTTCCCCCAAGCGAGGACTGTGCCCCGAAGAAATTAACAGACTCGGGGTTTTTGGAGCGCAAATCAAGGTCCAAATTAGTGTTTTTTGTGGATAAAAACCTTTTTTTTTTTGAGATCACCTGTATTCGGCCGGAAAAATTGCTTAAATTTCCGATTTCGGCCGGAAAATCCCTTGCAATTTTAGTGAAGACCTTTTTTTTTTTTTTGGAGATCACCTGTTTTCGGCCGGAAAAACTTGAATTTGCGATTTCGGCAGGAAAATCCCTTTGACTTTTTCTTCCTCACCTTGTTTATTTCATCCAGACTGGGATAAATTTCTCCTGCCCCTGTGCCCCTCTCGAATTCACACAAAATAAACTTTTAGTGCCCCCCAAAAATTTATTTATGCCCCCCCCAATCACGCTATCCTGGCGCCGGGCCTGAGGCCAAATCTCATTAGGTTGGCGCTAACTACCGATGAGAGGTCGTGTTCCTCTTACAATTTAAGTACTGGCTATGTTTCTATTCACTGGTTATGGCCTTGTTTCATTACTACGACACCATTAGGGTGCGAAATCAACATCAGCTGCTAACATGTAAAACTTTAAAAGGGGCATTTGTTATTATTTTAAAAACCTATTATTTTCGAACCATCATCACAAACAACGAAATGCAATATCTTAAGCACTTTCGCGCTTAAAAATTATGGAAAATTTACCAACCATTTCCTGTCTTTTGCCTCGAGAGAGCCTGGTCTCGAAAAGTTGATCCTTGGCCTTGGCTGCGGATTTTTTTTGAGTCCTTATAGCCTCGGCCTCGAAGGTTGTGTCCTCGACTCCACCTCTGTTTGTCACATCCAGGCATTAAAGCAACAGCTCGCTTGGTTACTGACCCGCTTGGTTACATGCTACCAACTTGCCCATTACCTTATCGCGCACTAGAGATGGTAACAGCGCAGCGTACGCGGCCGCGCGCTGTTGTTGGTGCACCGCGCCGCGCAGCGTGGCAACCAAAATCTGTATTACGTCACAGCGTCAGCGTAGCGCCGCGTACTATAATTTTTTACATTTTTTTACAATTATTGCAAGTGAATTATTTTGTTATGTCCAACAATAGTAGGTCATGATGCAACTATAATATGAATTGAAGACAATAACAATATCATGTGACAATACATATATTTAGGGTACTAAAACAGTCAATGGTGCCTTCGGTGGAAGCAATCATTGCTTGAAGTATGTTTTTTTAGAATTCGGAGCATCCTAAAATAGGCTATTTTCGCTACAACGAACTTAGTTTTGATTGGCTGAACATGTTTCTTGACACCAAGAAAAAGATTTTGGTTTTGGTAGGCTAGCTAGACTAGGAAAAGTTTAGAATGTTAGGTGAGAAGATGGAACAAAGGCAGATAAAAAAAATGTTGATGAAGCAGGTTTGTGTGAAACAAGCATCAGAGCAGAGGCACATAGCCTAGCCGCAAGCAGGGCCTCAGAGAGAAATTTTTCCTGGGGGTACGAAGGTCGATATCGGGCCCCCAAATCTTATTGGGTCCCCCAAGCCATAAATCAATGACCCAGCACCAAACTTGCGCAAATTTTTTTTCCGATTTTTTGCCCAAAATTTGTTGAAGAGCAAAAAAAGGTCTTCACTGAAATTTGGTTTGATTGTTTGCCCAAGGTTGGGTGCAGGACTAAATACGCCCCTGGGTGCAATAGGCTACCAAAACTTAACGCGGAAACCTGAACTCTTCCGAGCCCCCCTAGGCCTGGGTACGATGTAGGCCCGCGTACGATGTACCCCTGAAGCCCCTCTCGCAGGCTCTGGCCACGAGGTACCCACCCAGTATGCAGTAGACCTATGGTATTGGTACAACGCTTGCATTTCAGAGAAACAGAGTTAGTTCAGTGTAGCCTATAGCATTCGTCAACAGGTCATGGCATGAAGCATTAGCTTTTAGTCCTACCGTAGATGGCTGTATTCTGTCTGGTACAAGGTAAGTACGAAGACTAGACTACACAAAGTTGCAATGACCCAATAGCCTATGTGGTGGTAGCGGATGATTAGAGGGTTCTAAGTAGAGTACAAAAACTAGGCTACACAAATTTCCAACGACAGAATAGCCTACGTAGTAGCAAAATTTATTCCACAATCAAACACACCTGCAAACGGCAAAGGTAGCCCATAATACATAGAGTAGTTTCATACAAGTGTAACAGCTTGTGAGAGCATGCAGAGCACATGATACCTTATATTTCATTATTTGAGCTACTGGTTAAGGATTAGTACAGTAGTTGCATGGAATAATCAGGTAGACTGGTAGATTGTTTTTGATTGCCAAAACATGGTGCAGAAAAACTGCTAAAAAGCACACATAAGGCAGATTAAACCTGAAGGCCTATAATTGAAATGACTGATCTCACATCACATGTTTTTCAGTTTTTACTTAGCCATTTTCAAAGTTAACGAGTGCGAAGTTTCAGACTTTTACTTAAAACTCGATAATGGTTTGGTCTAGCTCAGGGGTTCTTAACAATTTTGCCTATGCAGGGGGTAAATTTACTGTATTATAAACTAAAGCAAACTTCAATTATCAGATAGTGTTGCACTGGATTGCCGTTGCGCCATATTTTCGATGCGCAAAAACCCTTGAAACTTCGGTGAAGACCTTTTTTTTTTTAAGAGATCACCTGTTTTTGGACGGAGAAACCCTTGCATTTCGGTGAAGACCTTTTTTTTTTTTTTTTTTTTGGAGATCACCTGTTTTTGGACGGAAAAACCTTTCATTTACGGTGAAACCCTTGAATTTTTTTGGCCGGAAAAACACACGTTAGAAAATTTAGTAGTGTTTTCTTTTGGCAAGGGGTAAACGAGACAAAAAAGGTTAAGAACCCCTGGTCTAGCTACATGAAATTTTGACAGCAGTTTGAGATTCATAAGTTTTGTGTGTGCCAAATTTCAAGGCAATGAGTCCCGTAACTTCAGGTTTAGGACGCGAAAACTACTTCAAAAGTTTGGTGTAAAAAGCGGTCTTATTCAAAAACGGCTGAAGTATCGCAAAACATATTTCACATAGTTATATGACATAAGATACCCTTTCATCCCTACCTACGGGGTACTACTTTTTTAGGACGATTAGGACGCGCGTCCTAAACGTCCTAACAAACCGTTACTTTTTTTAGGACGCTACCAAAAATCAACTAAAATCTAGTTTATTTAATGAAAAATTTATTGGGAATTTAATTAAAATCAACTAAACCCTAGTTTTCGATAAAGATTGGATTCGAATTCTTGCCGTAAGAAATCCGATACCGGTATGCACTAAAACACCTCCGTCCTAAAAAAAGACGCTGTCAAAAGCAGTCGAAATCTGCTTTGTTTTATGAAAATCATCAATCTAAAGTGATGCAAACTTTGAAGATAAATGAACAATCATCCTAAACCTGCTAACGAACAAAATTAAACGCAAATCCTTGATAAATTTGTCCTGAAACATCTCCGTCCTAAAAAAAGTACAGCGTCTTAGTTTAGTGCATACCAATATCGGATTTTAGTGTTTTAGTGCATACCAATATCGGATTTCTTACGGCAAGAATTCGAATCCAATCTTTATCGAAAACTAGGGTTTAGTTGATTTTAATTAAATTCCCAATAAATTTTTCATTAAATAAACTAGATTTTAGTTGATTTTTGGTAGCGTCCTAAAAACTGTAACGGTTTGTTAGGACGTTTAGGATGCGCGTCCTAATCGTCCTAAAAAAAGTAGTACCCCTAGCTACGCTTTTAGCGGCATTGAGTTTTTTTTCTTTTTTCATTTTTTGCTTTATAAATTTTGTGCACTCTTCTTCTCCCAAACCACACAATATCCATATCTAATTTTTGTGTAAATTTGTTGAGCTGCAAATGCAATTTTGTCTCCTGAAATTTTTTGAGGCTTCTCCCCAGAACCCCCCCGAAATGGGGCCCTAAAAAACTAATTTTTTTAATTGCTCAAGCTAAGGTGATAGTTTTTTGTTTATATTGGTAGATATTTAAGCAACAAATAGTTTGACATAGTATGGAGGTACCACCCCCCCCCCCCCCCAGGGGCCCCCAAATGGACTCCCCAGAAATTAGTATTTTGAACGGCTTAAGCTAGGGCATTACTTTTTTTATATTGGCAGATGTTTAAAAAACGAATATTTTGACATGGTTTGAGAGAGCAACCCTTTTGAAAACTCTCCAAAACAATATCTCTAAAATCAATTTTTTTATATGTCGTAAGCTAGAAAGCTAATTTTTTTGTGATGTTAGTAGAAATTTAAAGGAAATTTAACTTGCGGTGCGGCGCGGTGCAGCGTGAGCTTAGTTGTGTTTGGATGCGGTGCGGTGCTGCATGCGGACAAGGTTTGCGGACGCAGCGCAGCATGCGGATGCATTTTTTGTTATCCGCGCCATCTCTATCGCGCACTACTAACTGCACTTGAACTGTACTGAAACGTTTATTGTGCGTAGGCTTGTCTTGCATCTCGATTCTTCTTGATCACATGTTGACTTTTCAAAGTTGCTGCGAATCCAAATTACACTGAGCTCAGTACAAATGACACTCAATACAGTTCAAAATCACAGCCACTTAGCACATTTCTTGCTGGAAAATGTACCGTACACCGTTTGCCGTATTGAGTACCGAAAGCGTCGCAATAAATCTAGTCACTTACTTATCGTTTACTAAGTTGCGACTGACTGTTTGCTCATAGCTTGTCGTTTGCCGAATGGCTTTTTGATTTACGATTATTCATTTTTTCATCAAAGTTAACAATTTTTTTTAATTATCAACATATCAAGTACAAACTGTGCAGCAACAACCGCAGTACATCATACCAGGCAGGTTTTCCAATTAGCAGGGCTGTAGGTCTCGAGACCGGTCTCGGTATCGAGACCAATTTTTTGTGGTCTCAGTCTCGGTCTTGGTCTCGGCTGTTTTGCACCGGTCTTGGTCTTGGTCTCGAACCGTTGGGGTCTTGGTCTCGTGGCTCAAAAATTGGTCTCGAGACCAGGTAATTTCTGTAAGTAAAATAAAATAACTATTTTGTAATGTTTGTAAGAAAAAATAAAATAGCGAGATCGTGTAAATTTTGAAAGTAAAATGTAGTTTTGTAAGAAGCTAACGAAGCGGTTACATTATCGGTAGAACAAAGAGGTTTCGCACCTGGAGATCAAAATTGTAGCATTTTTACATGAGAAAAGACGTCATTCACGCATAGCAGTTTTGATGACGAGGAACGAAACTAAGCCCAAGCAAAACTACAGAGTTCTTGCCCAATTCTAGCGCTGCAGATGTTTTTGCGATTTTTTTGATCCCCATGTGATAGAAGTTTTTGTGTTAAAGGATGTACACAATGCTACTATTTTGAGATTGTAGAGTGCTGCACAAATAAGTGAGAAACTTTTTGGCAGTCGTTTAAGCCGTTGTTAAAAAAAGTTCGTCTTTTCGCTTTTGCAATTTGACGACGCTGCTAAAGAAGCAAAAAACCTCAATTCGAAGTAGACAAGGCTATGGGAATTAAACTGTTCTACAAACATAGTCGCTAAAATTGACGTCGATGCTCTCAAACTTTAAGAACAAATCAAAAAACAAATGAGGCTGAAAATCGGCAAAAAATTAAAAACAGCCCGTCACAATTCAAAATTTACTGATTCTTATCAAACAAGAGTAAATACATTGTGTACATATTACTTTATTGTCGATTGCAGTCGCGTAGCCAGGATTTCGGGGGGGGGGGGGCTTTTTTGGAAGTTTGATACAGCCGAAAACGAACTTTACCCAAATTTTCATTAGTCTTAAATTAGATTCAGGTGGTTTTTCTGTCAAAATTAGGTGATCTCCAAAAAAAAAAGGTCTTCACGGAAATTCAAAGGTTTAATTTTTTCGGCAGATATCAGAAATTCAAGGGTTTTTTTCCGGCCGAATACTGGTGATCTCCAAACAAGAAAAAAAAGATGTCTTCGCCGAAATTCAAAGGGTTTTTCCGGCCGAAATCAGAAATTCAAGGGTTTGTTTCCGGCCGAAATCAGAAACTCAAGGTTTTTTTCGGCCGAATGCAGGTGATCTCAAAAAAAGAAAAAGGTCTCCACCGAAATTCAAAAGGGTTTTTCCGGCCGAAATCAGAAACTCAAGGGGTTTTTTTGGCAGAAGCAGGTGATCTCCAACAAAGAAAGGTCTTCCCCGAAATTCAAAGGGTTTTTCCTGCCGAAATCAGGTGATTTCCAAAAAATAGGTCTTCACCGACTTTGGGTGAGCTCCCGAACCAAAAACCTCCACTATTCTGGTCCAAACAACGGCAATTCCTTCACAACTTCGGCTCCCAAATCTCTTTTGGGGGGCTGTTTTCATTTTTGGAGCAAAAATCGGCCTCAAAAGCACCAGAAAAAAATTTCAGGCCAATGGGGGAGGCTCGAGCCCCCCCACCCTCCCCCCTGGCTACGCTACAAGTCGATTGTCGACAACAGATATATACTAACCTACAGTATATATTTTGTCTCTTTGTCAACAGCGAACAAACCCACTACTTTAAAATTGGCAAATTATGTTTGTTCATGATGTCTAGGCCGAAGTTAAACGTAAAATGGCAAGTGACGTAAACAGAAGGGCAAAGTGGGCTGCAGCTCTCCTCTTTTTAGTCATATCACTTACAAAATTTGATTCATGAATGCAAGCATTTAAACGTGTCTTGGACTTGACCTGTACAGGTAAAGAAAAGGGGCTAAAGTGGTTGAGCAATTTAATTCTTTCAAACGGCTTCCGAATCTTAGCAATTAAGTTCTTAGCAAATTTTGCAATTAAGAATCTTAGCTATCAAGCAGTTCTAAAAACGTGCGAAATATGATTCAAATGGTTATTTTTTACAAAAAATCATAAAAATTGTGTAGCGACTGGGGCAAACCTCCGGATGTGATACGATTAAGTTAGAACAGTTTGCTGAGCGCGACGACAAAACAGTGCTGCGAGCTCGAACTTGAACTCGAAAAAACTCGGTATTTTTGCCGAACTCGCTTACGAAAAAATAATTTTGCTGAACTCGAACTTGATCTCGAATAAAACTGTTCAAGTTCGTAAAACGAAATTTAAAGATTAAAAAATCGTTTGAAATATTTTTTTGATCAAGCTTTGTAAATTGAGATTGTGTTTTTCCCAACAGTGCATGTTTTTCACTTTTTACGCTTAGGCGATCTAGAAAAACAGCTAGGAGTATAAAAAAAGAAACGATTAAGGTGGAAAAGCGACGTTACGTTTTATCTTGAGTTAATTAAGTGATACGAAATTTGTCTCTTTATATAGCAAAAATTTTACTATTATTGTGTTAACAGTTATCTACTCCCGTGATTCTCAACCTATGGGTCGCCTAAAAATTTTTTAGGGTAGTTTTTTTTAAACAACTACAAAGAGTAAAACTTGCAGAAAGCAATACAGTAATAAAATAAACGCATATAGTAGTCAACCCTAGTTGCATTTTTGTAACAAAAAACTCCAGTAGTGAAATTTTGAGTTTCTCAAGATCACAAAAGTTAAAACGCTTCGAAGTAGTAAACGATATATTTTCAAATTTAATCTTTTATTATGCTCGCTGTAATA
The DNA here is from genome assembly GCA_963965965.1 of Trididemnum nubilum. Taxonomy (NCBI): domain Eukaryota; kingdom Metazoa; phylum Chordata; class Ascidiacea; order Aplousobranchia; family Didemnidae; genus Trididemnum; species Trididemnum nubilum. The sequence continues at coordinate 25,530,157 of OZ014483.1, forward strand.
CGCCGAAGCATGTAACAAGGTTACTGGGTCTATCTCCGCGTCATTGCGCCCAGGCACCACAGCTCTTTTCGGAGAAACATCGCAGCGGTGGCGAGCCGTTGGCAACACTGTGTCCGATCTGACCGGCCCGAGATTTAAATCTCACACCTCCCGCTCCAGAGACGAACGCGTTACCGCTCGACCAACTAGCACAGAATTCACGTAGTGAAGAAGCTTTGTGCTCGTGGAGACTAGAAATCAAAGGTCGTGTACGTCAGACTACGTAAGGACGTTATTGGTAAGGATATTGAAAGCTAAATAGCAAATATTCATAAACATTTAAGTGGAAACTTCTTTGTACGATTTTTAACACAGTTCTGTCATCACGAAAAGTTTTTTTTTTCTACATAGCTTGTAATTTAAACTATGCATCAGAATATTAAATGGGCCACAAAATTTTACATCATTGATTTTTTCAATAAACTTAAGTCGCATTGAAAAAAGATTGAGAAGCAATGGTCTACTCTACTGTTTGTCGAAAAAGTACAAAACTTGGATAGTATTTGCAAGCTCACTGGAATAAATCTGCGAGTTTAATTTTTGACAAAAAATGTGCAATTATAAGAAATGAGTTTGAGATTGAAAAGATTCACGATATATGAAATAAGTCGCGGCGGTTATAGTTATTGCAGCAAAATTAATTTCGGTGACACAATTTTCGAATTGAACTTTATACAAAATTTTGTATTAAATAGGTTAGCGCAAAGCAAAAGTGTGAAGTCTTTGTGAAAATAACTTTTAAGCAAATTAGTGCGGTCTATTCGTGACAGAAAAGTACGTTGTTTATCGTATTTGATGAATTCAAAAACCTATATTTTACTTTTAACAGAATATTAACAAACATTTGATAGTCCTTAAATTATCATTTATTGTTTCATTAATTTTGTAGTGGCAAATATTCATAGCGTAGAGCCATTGATATTTTTGAACTCAAAAAAATTTAAATTTTCGAACTCGAACTTGGACGTGCTAAAATAGACCGAACTCAAACTTGAACTCAAATAAAAATCGATCGAGTTTGCAACCCTGCAACAAAATATTTTTCGGGTAAAAATTATATTATTTTTTTTAAGCCTTCGCCTAGCATAATCGTAGTTACGCGCTTGGAAATCCCCCCTCCTACTTGAAACTTTTGGCTGCATTTTTGTAGCTATATCTTTAATACGGTACTTTAAATATACAAATAGCTTTTTACAATTTTTTTTTAATTTTATTTCATAAATTTGCGTCAGTTTTATTGACCCGTAATTTCTGACAAAAATAAAGGTGACCAGGCTTCGAGCTTTGAATAAGAGACATTAAGTTTAGTTGAAGGATCTCTTTTTTTGGTGAAAATCTACATAAAATGCATATTAAAATGTTTTGATGAAGTAATCGTCGCTTTGACTAAAGCACTTTGTCATCTGAATCAATTTATATAATCATAAAACCTACTCATGAGGAAATATGAGCTTTAAAAACTTTTTTCAAAAAATCGAAAAAATTATTGATGACGTCATTTTTCGGTCTCGGTCTTGGTCTCGAACTTTGCCGGTCTCGAAACCAAAATTGAGATCGAGACCAGTCTTGGTCTCGGTCTTGGTCTTGGAAAAATTTGCGGTCTCGGTCTTGGATGAGTCGGTCTCGACTACAGCCCTGCCAATTAGGCTTCTGATGTTCTGAAACAAGTCAAACAACATAAAAATTTTTAAGCTACTATTTTGCATTAGGCCAATACAATTAGTAACGCATCATGCAAATAATGCATTTACAGCTTAGGCTAGTCTAAAGAATGAATTTTTAAATGAAATTGCTGCATGAAGCATGACACCATGGGAAGTTGTCTAGGCTATTATAGACAGGATAGACACTAAACTTTCATGGGGAAACAAGCTTTTTATTTCTAACTGGCCTAAGGCATACTTAAAACTTTTTATCGTGATAATTCTAGTAGTGGCCATGCTGCAGAAAGTTTAGGTCATCTATGCATTTGATTTACACTACTAAATAAACTTGTTCCTAGTCTAGAACTGTACTGCTAAATTCTTACTTCAACAGTTCAAAAAGCTTAATTCTGGCCTACACAAAACTGCAGAAGATTGGCAGATGTCACACCTTTATATGAACTAAAAATACCTATAGACATCGGAAGTTTCATCAGGCTATTAAGGAGCTAAGTACGTCAATATTTAAACCAGTAAATCGGAGTTTGTACTGGCCTATTTTCCAACCAGGCGTTGACAAAATTGATGAAAAACTAAACTGCTTCAGATGAAAACTTTTAGCTTCACAACGACATTTTTTATATTATAAAACTCATACAGCTTAGTCAACTTACAAGAGCAATAATTTAAAATACTTTTGGTTCAAAAAGTTTCTTCTTAATCGGTCTTGTACAGGCGCGTAGCCAGGATTTGGAAAAGGGGGGGGGGGGGGCTTTTCTGAAAGAGTGAGAAAAGAGCAAACGACCTTGATCCGAATTTTCATTCTTCTTGAATCAGAATCACACGGTTTGTTCCAAAATTTTTTCCGTTTTTTTCGCCCAGAAACAGGTGATCTCCGAAAGAAAAAAAAAAAAGGTCTTCACCGAAATTGAGACTGATTTTTCGGCCAGAATCCGGAATTCGAACGTTTTTTCCGCCCAAAAACAGGCGATCTCCAAAAAAAAAGGTCTTCACCGAAATTGAGACTGATTTTTCGGCCAGAATCCGAAATTCGAACGTTTTTTCCGCCCAAAAACAGGTGATCTCAAAAAAAAAAAAAAAGAAGGTCTTCACCGAAATTGAGACCGATTTTTCGGCCAGAATCCGAAATTTGAACGTTTTTTCCGCCCAAAAACACGCTTATTGGGACCGATTCACGACATGTACTTTACAGCTTCGGCACCCAATTTCCTTTGGGGTGGGCTGTTTTCAATTTTTCACCGAAAATCGGCCTCAAAAGCATTAAAAACGTGCGATTTTGCATACTTCACAAGCCAATGGGGGGGCTCGAGCCCCCCCTGGCTACGCTACTGATCTTGTAGTATTTTACGAACGACTGTTGTGGTTGGTATCACCAAACTTCATTTTGCAATTCGCTAATTAAACGTTCCCGCTAACCGGCGCTCATGAGCACACAATGACACAACCTTTTCCACACACCTTCCAGACTATTTTCCTGTGGACTAGAGTGAAGCTTGGAGCCGGATTTTGCATTTTTCAGCCGGAGCCGGAGCGGAGCCGGAGTGCCAATTTTAAGAAAAAATTAGTAGTCGGAGTGGAGCCGGAGTCTGACTTTAAAGTAGTCTTTGAAGTCGTAATGATAGTTGGTGGTAGAATGAGCCACTATTTTTGCTCTCTGGAAATGGAATATCAGAATATGTGATTACACTTGGCTTGTCTCAGGCTATTGAGCAATATGACAACTGCTTCGAATTTTTCGTCGAAGCGTATTTTTGTTTGGAGTATTTCGGAGCGGAGTGTTGTTGTAAAATTTCGGAGCCGGAGTCAGATAAAAAATTTTTGGAGTGGAGTCGGAGTGTAAAAATGAGCCACTCCGCTCCACTCTACTGTAGACTATTAATTCGACTAGGACTCTTTGTTTGTTTGAAATCTCACACGTGATGAACTGCGACTGCGTGAATCCATCCTGCAGTAACAAACAAAGGTGTGAATATCACTTGAACATTAAATCGAATCTGCAAATGACAAATTAGCCGAACAAAAAGTTTCTCGGGAATATCAAAAGATGTCGAATTAAGCAAACTGGCGAATTAAACGATGACGAATTCCACTGTACTTTTAAAAATGAGTTGGTTAGCTACAGTATATGGTTCTCTTTGAGTTGATAGGGATGGAGACTGCCCCGGATCTAAGGGAACAATAAGCCTTCCAAAACTTTTTTTTCCACTGATGGTCAATCGAACATTCACTTTTCGTCATATATCTTGCAAAAAACTGTACCTCATTTAAGTTTTTGGCGTTCGATATAAATGGCCAAAGTGGAAGTGGAGCTCTTTTACCGCTTCCAGCTTCCGCAAAAACTTGTCGCTTTCGCATCCCGGCAATCGATCTCGTTTTTGTACGGATTAAACTCAATTTTTGCGGTTCAGATTTATTTTAAGCTTGTTTTACCTCAAAAGAAAAAGTTAGGTGAACTTCGAAGATTTGGGCAGTTGGCCTTATTACCTACTGGGCTTTATTACCTTCAGGTACCTTATCAAAAAAAATGGCACCCTAGCTTAAGCCGTTCAAAACAGGGTGTCGAACCGTTTCAAATAGCGGTTCGGGTTCAGGTTTAGCTCCTGCTCAAAATATTTTAGCGGTTCAGGTTTGGTTCGGGTTCACTTGAGCACCATTTTCGAGGTTCAGGTTTGGTTCAGGTTCACTCAAGTAAAATATTACTGGTTCAGGTTCTGTTCGGGTTTATTGACTTAAAATTTAACTGTCGTTGCTCGTTTCGTCCAGAAAAAAAAAGGAGAAATTTCTGATCCTGCTGATGATCACCATTGCTCTTATTGTGCGTGTACTAGAGATGGCAACAGCGCAGCGTACGCGGCCGCGCGCTGTTGTTGGTGCACCGCGCCGCGCAGCATGGCAACTAAAATCTGCATTACGTCACAGCATCAGCGCAGCGCCGCGTACAAAAATTTTTTTACAATTATTGTTGGTGATTTTCTTATTATGAACAACAATGGTCAGTCTGGATGTAGCTATTATATGAATTAAAAACAATGCATGCTACTAAAACAGGAAAAGGTGCCTTCGGTTCAAATTTATTTTTTCAGAATTCGGAGCATCCTAGAATTGGCTATTTTGGCTACAAGAAACTTAGTTTTGATCGGCTGAACGTGTTTTTTGACACCAACAAAAAGAATTTGGTTTTGGTAGGCTAGACTAGGAAAGGTTTAGGACGTTGGGTGAGCAGGGGTGCCCATCTTTGTTGAGCATTGGGGTATAACTTGCAATTTTACCCCAATTTTGCGCTATTTTCATCTTTGGGGGGGATGAACCTTGACCACGATTTTTTTCAGGTGAGCAAATTAAATGAAGACCAAAAAATAAGATCTTCACCAAAAGAAGGAAAACTTTGTTCCCCAAATTGTAGTGGAGACCTGCGCTCAAATGCATACCAAAGTCAACTTGTTGGGGGGATGCAGATGCAGACTATACTCAAATTATTTGGGGGATTAATATCCCCATCCCCCCACTTCGGGTTTCGGCACCCCTGTCGGTGAGAAGATGAAACAAAGGCAGACAAATGTGGAAGAAACAGATTGGTGGGAAACAATCATCAGAGTAGAGGCACAAAACAAAGCCCAGGAATACATCCTCCCTAGTGTACGCAGTAAGCCTATGGTATTGGTACAAGCCCAAGGCTAGACAACAGTTTCTACTACACATGCGCTTGCATTTCAGAGTGACAGAGTTAGTTGAGTGTAGCCTATTCGTCAACAGGTCATGGCATCAAAAATTAGGCTTTCGGTCCTATGTCTGGAGCCTATCTCAGATCTGGTAGACCTATGTCTGTATGTAGTAGAGTACGAAGACTAGGCTACACAAATTTCCAATGACAAAATAGCCTACAAAGTAGCAAAATTTATTCCACAATCCAACACACATGTAAACGGCAAAGGTATAATACATAGGGTAGTTTCATAGAAGTGTAGTAGCTTGTGACAGCATGCAGAGCACGTAATACCTTATATTTCATAATTTGAGCTACTTGTTCAGGATTAGTACAGTAGTTGCATGGAATCATAAGGTAGACTGGTAGATTGTTTTTGATTGCGAAAACATGGTGCAGAAAAACTTATGCAGTATAGAAAGCACACACAAGGCAGATTAAACCTGAAAGCCTATAATTGAAACTACTGATCTCACGTCGCATGTTTTTTGGTTTTTACTCGGCCATTTTCAACGTTAACGAGTGCAAAGTTTCAGACTTATACTTATAACTCAATAACAGATAATGGTTTGGTCTAGCTACATGAAATTTTGACAACAGTTTGAGATTCATAAGTTATTTGTGTGTTCCGAATTTCAAGGCAATGATTCCCGTAACTTCAGGTTTTGGACCCAAAAACTACTTCAAAAGTTTGGTGTAAAAAGCGGTCTTATTCAAAAACGGCTTAAGTATGGCAAAAAATATTTCACATGGTTATATGTCGTAAGATACTCTTTCATCTCTACCTACACTTTTAGCCACATGAAGTTTTTTTCTTTTTTCATTTTTTGCTTTATAAATTTTGTGCACTCTTCTTCTAAACCACACAACATCAATATCTAATTTTTGCGTAAATTTGTTGGGCTGCAAATGCAATTTTGTCTCCTGAATTTTTTTGAGGCTTCTCCCCAAACCCCCCCCCAAAATGGGGGCATAAAAAACTAATTTTTTTAATTGCTCAAGCTAGGGTGATAGTTTTTTGTTTTTATTGGTAGATATTTAAGCAACAAATAGTTTGACATAGTATGGAGGTACCACCCCACCCCTGGGGCCCCTAAATGGACTTCCCAGAAATTAGTTTTTTGAATGGCTCAAGCTAGGGCATTACTTTTTTTATACCGGCAGATGTTTAAAAAACAAATATTTTGACATGGTTAAAGAGAGCGACTCTTTTGAAAACTCTCCAAAATAATACCCCTAAAAGCAATTTTTTTATATATCCCAAGCTAGAGAGCTAATTTTTTTCTGATGTTAGTGGAAATTTAAAGGATATTTAACTTGCGGTGCGGCGCGGTGCAGCGTGAACTTAGTTGTGTTTGAATGCGGTGCGGTGCAGCATGCAGACAAAGTTTGCAGACGCAGTGCAGCATGCGGATGCATTTTTTGTAATCCGCGCCATCTCTAGCGTGCACCAGCGTCAGTGGCATCCGAATATGGAAAAATATATTTTTACTTTTGTTAGGGGTTCAGGTTCGGTTTGGGTTCACTTGAGCACAATTTTGAGGGTTCAGGTTTGGTTCAAGTTCACTGAAGTAAAATTTTGCTGGTTCAGGTTCGGTTCGGGTTCACCAAAATGAAATGGTTCATTCGAGTTAACGGTTCGGGTTCAGGTTCGGTTCGACACCCTACAGTAGTTCAAAAAATTGATTTTTTGAGGAGGTTCATGGGAGAGTGGCCCCAAAAAATTTCGGGAGACATAATTGTGTTAGCAGCTCAACAACTTGGCACTAAAATTAAATTTCAATGTTTTGTGGTTTAGAACAGCGTACAAGATTTATGAAAAAAAGAAAAAAAAACTCTTTGCGTCCAAATGAAATATTTTTTGTCGTACTTGTGACTGCATGCGTGCTTAGTTTTCCGCTTATTTTTGTTTTTACTCTGCTTTGGATATAAATGGCAACACTGATATCGTTGGCAACCGCGAAATGTTAGCTTTTTAGTTTTTTAGGTTTTTTTGTGAGTGATTAAGTTGGTTGATGACTGAAGTTGCTTAGACTTAAGTTTAAGTTAAGTTTGCTGTCTTGAACGTGGATGAAACTGTTGGAATGTTGTTTCAATTAGATTAAGCTTTGAGATGCTTGGACCTTTTGTAGTCACTTGAGTCTTATTTGGATTTCGTGTGCGAGGTAGCCGCAAAGTCAGGTTCGTTTATCTGCATACCGTTACTGATTACCGTATCCTACTGGAACAGTCGTTACTTGCTAATGCTGTATATTGATAGCTGCGTCATACTGTGGTGCATGGTTGGTAATACTTTGCTAGCATAGATTTGCCACTGACACCTATATTAGTGTAGTGCTGCTGACTTTTTTATAGTGAACGACAGAGGTAATGTTATTTTAATTTCATGATAATTTTTTGAAGCTACTGTAATACTATTTAGTGTTGCTGGGCATTGCTGTAAGTTAAGTTTTGCTTTTATGTTGAGCTTTTTTCTTTGGTTACCGCCGCTATACTTGACGAGAGACCGTTAAAATTCAACGATTCATTTTTCTGAAGTTTGCTCTTGCCAGTTTTTGGGCGGTACGACTGACTTGGGGAAACAGCACTTTAGCCGTTTTTGAATGAGACCGCTTTCTACGCAGGCCCGGCGCCACGAGGGGGGCATTCCGGGGCCGTGCCTCCAAACGAAAATTGCGCCCCCCCCCCACAAGCGAGAACTGTGTCCCAAATAAATTCACAGGCTCGGGGCCATTGGAGTGCAAATCGAGGACCAAATTGGTGTTTACTGCCCGAATTTTCGTAATTTTTGTGGACTCACACTGGATTTCAAAAAAATCTTGAGACGAAGACCTTTTTTTTTTTTTTCGGTCTTCACTTAAAAATTCGTGAAAAATCGCAAGAATTTTGAGACGGAAACCAGAATTTGTGAAAATTTTTGAACTGAAGACTTTTTTTTTATTCTTAGGTCTTTACTAAAGAAATCGTGACAAGTCGCTAAGACGATTACTAGAATTTTAGAATTTGTGGTCTTCACCTTGTTCGTTTGATCCACACCACAACAAATTGTACCCCTCTCGAATTCACATAAATAAACTTCTCGTGCCCCCCAAAATTTATTTCTGCCCCCCCCTCCCCCCAGTCACGCTATCCTGGCGCCAGGCCTGTTTCTACGCCAAACTTTTGGGGCAGTTTTCAAGTCGTAAAACCAAAGTCACGTACGGTAATCTATTGCTTCGAAATTTGGTACAAACAAACACCTTATTGATCTCAAACTGCAGCCAAAATCTCACGTAGCTAGACCAAACTTCGCACTCATTAGTTTGAAAATGGCAGAGTAAAAACAGAGGAACACGCGACGCAAGCTTCGGTCGTTCCAATACATATTATTATTACAAACAAGTCAGTTCGGATCTGTACCGATACTCTTTTTTCTGGACCCCCATTTTGTCTTATCTTTGCTTTCTTTGGCTTGTGTATTTCTGTTACAAAAGCTGTTCTCCCCGATCAAGCCACTGTCGATTTTAAATGGGTCAATGGTCATCCTACTCTTTTTGAAAAATGAGCTAATTGACTCCCTGACCAAGACTAAAGGTCAGTGGTGGGCACGTTACTTTCAAAAAGTAACGTAGTTATAGTTACTCCGGAAAAATGTAAGTAAGTTTCCGTAAGTTTTGAAAAAGTAACTAATTACAGCTACTAGTGATGTAGTCAAGACCCTGATGGTCGAGACCAAGACCGAGACTTGGAAAAAATTCGAGTCCAAGACCCGAAACCAAGACTTGAAAAAATTTTCGAGACCGAGATCGAGACTTGTTGAGTTTGTTCGAGACCGAGACGAGACTTCGAGATTGGAGATTTTAGAAGCAAAACTTATTCGTATTGACTATTGACAACCCTTTTCATGCTTTTTCCTTAAACAAATGGCCAATCGCAATATAGTAGAACGACCATATAGTCCGGTAGAAATATGACAAAATACATTGAAACCCGGAAAAAATTTATAATAAGCTGAAATTTGGAACGATGGCTCAGGACCATGTCCTGAGCCACCAAAAAAAAATCCCCATGTTTTGGACGTGGGACTTCCCCCCTTTTCGGCCTTTAAAGTCTGCCATCTTGTGTCAAAGAGCTTTTACTATCCAACAGCCAATCCAAAAGTTGTAAAAGTGCCAAGTTTTGAGTAATAGTTGGTTTTCAAGTGCAGGTATAAAAAAATTTACTTTAAAATTGATGACGTCATTGTTGGTGACGTCATTGCCAAAGTTATTGAAAAAATGACGAATTGATGGCTCAAATAGTAAATGAGAGTTAGGGTATTGGTTCCAAATAAAAAATTGTTTAAATCAAAGTCATGACGTCACAAGCGGTTTTGCTGACGTCATTGGTCAAGAGTTTTGATCGTAATTCTGAAAAAGAGTGTTTTACCAAACGAAACATTGCAACACTTTGGGAATATCAGCATCATCATCATTCGAGTTTCTAAGGCATCTTTAAGTCCTTGGCCGAGGTCTTGCCTCATCTTCCTTTATGCAATGATTCTAAAAAATAATAACTAGTGTAATTATATATAAAGTGATACGAATATGTGCCGAGCACGATGATATATCTGATACGAACAAAATTTCTACCGCTTTGCAATGTCTGACAATACTACAGTATTATCTTACGCTAAATAATGGCCGACAATATTATTTTCAGGTAGGCCTATTATTTTGCGTATTTGCAATATTATTACAATGTCTGACAATATTATTATCTGAATTTATAATGGTCACGCTAATTTTTGACAATTCGCCGCCTTAGTGGTTTTTTTATCGTTCCTCAAGCTTGCATCTCATTAAAATTGCAGATTAACTTTAACTGCGCGTGGGAGCTTTCGATAAACATTCAAGGGCTTTCTAATTGATTAAACTGCAAAGTGCATTATTTTATTTTAATCCCTGATTGGCAGTGGTGGGCGAATTCCTGTTTAAAAGTAATGACACTACGTCACCAAAAATTACTGTAAAAAAGTAATAAAATTTATCATATTCGTTACTTCTCGGAAAAAGTAGCCAGTAATTGTCGTTACAAATTACTTTGAATGAAAAATTTTGCAAAAATGACAATAATCTACTCTACATTACTATTTCTAATGGCGCTAAAGAAAAAAAACTAGATTTCGTCCGGGATTCAAGTATAATTATCAAGTTATAGTTTTCATTATGCTACCTCTTCGATACGGCTCAGTGCTCGCCAATATTATTTTGATCACTATATTACGTCTGAGCGTCGATCCCATGGTCTGAGTGAGTACAGAATTGATTTAAAACTAAGCGGGTTCCGAATTTCGGGTCTTTTGTTTCTGCGGTCAAGGTCATATTATAACAAGCCGGCTACTGTGACTCCTGGTGAGCTGAAGCCAGATCACGCTTGCGTTATGATTCAAGCAGCAAAATCGCGCAATAAAAATTTAATGCTGTAAGTCACTCCAAATTTATTGTACTTCCTCAGATTTTGATAAATAATTTCAGATAAGTTGCTAAATAAACGCTAATAATCTACATAACACGCTTGAGGTAATTCTCACATAAAAGTGTTATCAAGATAAAAAATTTTAAAAATGTGATTGATCTACTTTTTGGTCGAGCGTAAGGTGTTTGTCTCTGGAGCGTGAGGTCTAACATCTGAGGTTCTAATCTCGGGCCGGTCAAATCAGGCACAGTGTTGCCAACGGCACGCCACCGCCGCGACATTTCTTCAAAGGAAACTGTGTTGTCCGGGCGCAATGGCGTGAAGATGAGCCCCGTCAACTCGTTACACGCTTTGGCATAATACAGCGAGTATAATGAAAGATTTTTGATCTATCACATTCCGGTAGTATTTTTTCAATCTATTATCTTCATAGTACTTACCGGCGGAGCCGAGTTTACCATGTGGCAAAATGGTACCGCATATTAGTAAACTGGAAACTAACAGCTTGTCTTGTTTCTTCATGGTTCATTTGTTCTAGAATATGCCGGTTCGTCCAATCAGCGTGACTTTTTTCTTCACGGCTCATTCGTTCTACGAATATGTCCAATCAATTCAGTTGAATACACTTGACGGCAAAAATAATCACAAAAAGAGCAAACTTTCTTCTTCAATGCTCTTCTCTTTTTCTCCGGCGTTTGTATCTGGTCTACTAATAAAGAGACGATGATGGCACTGTGCCTAAAGCAATATTGCGACCCCTGGGCGGCGAAGAATTTTTTTAGGTTGTTCTAGCTCTAGTTTCGACGGAAAATGCGACTTCTAAGCGGTGGAAAACTTTTTTTTTGATCAACAAATTTTGTTGGCTGAAAATGTGGTAAAGGGTCTGGCGCAGTATAAATTTGGTCTCGCCTACTGGTATCACCTCTTTTTAGTTACTAAATATATTATAAAAGTTCATAAAGAGGACGCTTGTGATTTTATTCGCTTTTTGCAAATTTATCTTTGTTTATTATGCGTTTATTGTTTATTATGCGTTATATAAATTTATTTGCAAATATTTTTTTTGACAATTTTTGGAAAGACTCCGTAGTTTTCAGCTTTTGCCCTAAAAAATTATTTCGCCAAAAATGTTCATAATTATTAACTGCTTTGGACAAAATACTGTCCTGTTTTTGTATTGATGTAATAGCTATAACAAAATTTTACCCATTGGCGTATGAAAGAATAGGGTATTGCAATACCTATCATCGGTTTTTGCGCAGCATCAAAATTCGATACTACGCGAAGGTAGATAATAATGTTAACCATTGATTATTCAGATCGATGTTGATTAATCAAAGAAACAAAACAAAACTTTCCTAAATAAGGCCTGGGCATGTTTATAATTTAGCTAACAAACAAACAACAAAATACCGCCACCGAAGTCCTCTCCTTAAAACCAACGGAATTAAAAAATTTGACAGTATATTTTCAATTGCTATTGCTCGTTTGTTGCATCCCTATGCAGAGTTGTAAACGGGCAGACTAGTTCAGGCCCGAACCCAAAAATATAAGCTCGAACCCGAACACTAATTTAAAGCCCAAATTATGCCCGAAAAAACCCAAAAGTTAAGTAAGGTCTGAAAAATTTAGCAATGTTGCCAAGCTATTTTAATCTTATTTTTGTGCACCTAAGACAAAAAGCACGTCTCAGGCCCGGATAAATCCCTAAGTTTTTGTCAAGTTTAGGCCTAAACCCGGCCCGAAAAGCCCGGCCCGACAAACTAGCACTTCACGTATAAACCATTCTAGCACGCAAAGACGTACGGTCCATGGTACGACCCTGTGTAATTCTCAACAGAAGCAACTTTTTGTTGGCCGGTTTTATAACCTAAGCAGTCAGGCAAGCGTTTCTACTGGATGGTGACATTTACAAAGTAGTCTGATTTGTAATTAGTAATTTTAACACCTCTAAAAAATTATAAAATTACCACAAAAATTTTTTTTTTTGAAAAGTAGTGTCTTTACTGTAAAAACTACTAAAAAACTGATTCGTTATTGCCACCACTGCCTATTGGGAGGTCTAAATTTTATCTGCTTGATTGCTACCACAGTTGTTTTACTGACAACACAGTTTTTGACCTTCAGTCGACTGAATGATTTTACAACATAATTCTCCCAAGTTTAAAGCTGATTAAAAAAAGAGTTAGCAATGTTTCGTTTGGTAAAACACTCTTTTTCAGAATTACGATCAAAACTCTTGACCAATGACGTCAGCAAAACCGCTTGTGACGTCATGACTTTGATTTAAACAATTTTTTATTTGGAACCAATACCCTAACTCTCATTTACTATTTGAGCCATCAATTCGTCATTTTTTCAATAACTTTGGCAATGACGTCACCAACAATGACGTCATCAATTTTAAAGTAAATTTTTTTATACCTGCACTTGAAAACCAACTATTACTCAAAACTTGGCACTTTTACAACTTTTGGATTGGCTGTTGGATAGTAAAAGCTCTTTGACACTAGATGGCAGACTTTAAAGGCCGAAAAAGGGAGAAGTCCCACGTCCAAAACATGGGGATTTTTTTTTGGTGGCTCAGGACATGGTCCTGAGCCATCGTTCCAAATTTCAGCTTATCATAAATTTTTTCTTGGTAAAAGCTATTTCTACCGGACTAATAAACCAAAAAACGAACTTGGGCCACGTGCTATTCACAAGCACATGAAGAGATGCATAACGAATTAACTCAAACTAAACACAACTGTCACTCGTATTACAAAGATATTCTTACCAGAGGTGGAGTCGAGGACACAAGGCTCGAGGCCAAGGACACAAAAAAAATCCAAGGCCAAGGACAGCCTTTCCGAGGACAGACACTCTCGAGGCCAAGGACTGGAAAGCTCGAGGCCAAGGACACAAGCGCAAGTGCTCTCCAAAAAAAAAAAAAAAGATCTTCACAAAAATTTTTCAAGCGATCTCCACGAAAAAACGTTTACCAAAAAATTTTTCAAGCGCTCCACAAAATTTTAACATTTCAAAAAATAGTGCTGTCCTCGAGCCGAGGACAGGCCAATTTTAGAGGACTTGAGGCCTCGAGGCCAAAGCCAAGGACTTCAAAATGTGTCCTCGAGGACTCCACCTCTGATTCTTACAATATGTATCACGAAGATATTCAAATAAAATGCATCTTAAATTTGCTTAAGTTTCATTACCAAACTGCTCGTGGACCAATCTAGAGTAATTCGATTTCGAAGCGAGTTGCTAAATCAAATTAAAATAAAAGCTTTCATAAACTCGCGGCTTAGTGCATGGGCATTGAGCAACACTGCACCAAAGAAACATCGCAGCGGGGCGAGACGTTAACGACACTGCGTCCGATTTCGACCGGACGAAGAATCGAAACGCAGACCTCACGCTCCGATGGCGGTGTCTTTATCTACTAACGCTGACCGGTCGTTTAAATTAAAAATAAAGCGGGCTTGCTAAAGCAGTTGCATTCATGTAGTTATTTTAATGACAAGAAGGCTGTGGTGGAATGTGCGATTGTATTTCTATGAACAAGACATCAAGATGAATGATTGCGTAACCTAGTGGTCCGAGTACACAGCAAACACCGTAATGTATAACAAATACCTAAGTTACGGTATTATTTCTTATCAAGACTTTATTTCTCCAATACCTCCCTGAAAATCTTTTGGGGTCACGCGTCTTCCCCATTCGGTGGCCCATGTTTATACCTAAGGTTTATAACTCAAGCTATTTTAATCTTCACTGGACCTAATTGTTACTCCTAATGTTTGATATTTACAAAAAAGCAGTGGTAAAGTAGACTTAAGTTCATTATTCTGAGTCTGCAATCTTAACTGTATCATACTACGAAAGATCTGTTCAACAGAATGAGACTGAAAACAATCACTTTGAGGTCTAAGCTGCAGAGGTGGAGTCCTCGAGGAGACATTTTGAAGTCCTTGGCCTTGGCCTCGAAGGTCAAGTCCTTAGCCTTGGCCTCGAGTCCTCTAAAATTGGCCTGTCCTCGGCTCGAGGACAGCACTATTTTTTGAAATGTTAAAATTTTGTGGAGCGCTTGAAAAATTTTTTGGAAAACGTTTTTTCGTGGAGATCGCTTGAAAAATTTTTGTGAAAACCTTTTTTTTTTTTTGGAGAGCACTTGCGCTTGTGTCCTTGGCCTCGAGCTTTCCTGTCCTTGGCCTCGAGTGTCCGTCCTCGGAAAGGCTGTCCTTGGCCTTGGCCTCGGATTTTTTTTGTGTCCTTGGCTTTGGCCTCGACTCCACCTCCGCTAAGCTGTCCTGATTAACCTTCCTTGACCAAACCTCATCGCACTGCCATGCTATACCTCAAACTCGGTCCACGTGCAAGGAACCTGAACGAGAAAAAGGTTTAGAGAATTTACTAACAGAAAGCAAAAATGTAGACAGCGGCAATTAGCACCTTCAACAAAGACCAACATCAAATAATACCGCTTAAGCGGCTTCTTCCCTCCAGACTGTTTTACATCACACCTTTCATAAGTAAATAACAAAGATAACAATGAATAACAGCTCAAGCAGTTTTCTCTCACGGCTCTACCTGAGTTTTTTTGAACCTCAAGTATCTCCCACTGAGTAGCCAATTATCAAAAATTGAGGTTTTATTGCAAAACTTTGTTTCTCACGATCTCAGTTTAAAAACATTGACAAAATAAATGAAAATTGACCGAAATGAATAAATAAAGGAGATTGTTGGAAAGCAATTAAAACCGTGATAAGACCTGGAAAGTCAATCGAATCTTTGTTTGCGTAATTAAATTCAAAATTTTACTCCTACGCCTAACCAAAATTTTGAGTCTCGAGCCTTTTCACATTTCGAGACCATGACTTTTCGAGACCAAGACCCGAGATCGAGACTTGAAGTTCAAGTCCGAGACGAGACTTTCAAAAATGTGTCTTGAGAACCGAGACCGATCTCGAGAACTCCATCACTAACCGCTATAGTTACTTTTGATAAACAAAATTTTAAACCCATCAAGTTTTCTGTGCTGATTATCTTTTCCTCACCTCTTACTCACTGCAGACCTGGCGCCACGGGGGGGCATACCGCGGCCGTGCCCCCCCAACTGACTGCTTGTGCCCCCCCAAGTGAGGACTGTGCCCCAAAGAAATTAACAGGCTAGGGGCTATTGGAGTGCAAATCGAGGCCCAAATTGGTGTTTGCGACTGGTAATTTCGTAATTTTTGTGGACTGACACCGGATTTCATGACATTTTTGGGATGAAGATTTCTTTTTGGAGATTACTTGTTTTTGACCAGAGAATTTCCGATTTCGGCCGGAAAATCCCTTACAATTTCAGTGAAGACCTTTTTTTTTTGACCAGAGATTACCTGTTTTCGACTGGAAAAACCGCTTGAATTCCCGATTTCGGCCGAAAAATCCCTTTCAATCTTTGGTCTTCACCTTGTTCATTTGATCCAGACTGGGATAAATTTCTCGTGCCCCCGTGCTCCTCTCGCATTCACATAAATAAACTTCTCGTGCCCCCCCAAAATTTATTTCTGCCCCCCAGTCACGCTATCCTGGCGCCGGGCCTGACTCACTGCTCAAGACGAAAATTTTTTTGTTTGTGGATATTTGTGCATTGCGGCTTCCGCAACGCTTGGTTGAGCAATGGTAGAGTAGTGGAAAGAGCGTCCACCTTGCAGTCAATAGACCTGGGTTCATTCCTTTGTAGAGTCTGTTACGAACAAGAAAGTTTTTATCACCAGGTCTTGCGATATGTTTCAGTTTGCCAAACTGTTTCTCGTTAAAGCTTAAAGGCGGTGAATCATCCAGCCAATTCCGGTGGTTTACAGTAGCTAAAATTAACCTATAATTTTTGATTGTTTTTGTTCTGATTTTGGGGCTAAGATTGCAAAGATATTCAACAAAAAGGTATCCCCCGAAAAAAGTTTTTGGAAACTCTGAGTTTTGATCTTTCCGCCAAAACTACAGTTCTCTGACCTATTAGGCCTCCTGTGGTTTTGGCGGAAGAACAAAACTCAGAGTTTTTAAAAACTTTTTTCGGGGGATACCTTTTTGTATTTGTTGAATATCTTTGCAACCGTAGCCCCAAAATCAGAAAACAATAAAAAATTATGGTTCAATTTTAGCTTTTGTAAACCCCGGAATTGGCTGCATGATTCACCGCCTTTAATTCTTAAATTTGAAGATCTGCTAAGACTTGCCAATCAGAACCGTTTTGTGTTTTCTGCACTGCGACGATGTGGAGTATTATAGCCAAATTTAATAACGTGTAGGAGAGCTATGCCCAACTCTCCCAATCCCTTTTTCCTTCTCACAGCTGAACAGTTGATTTACTGATTTTTAACGAGATTTACTATCTTATTGAATAAAGAAAAGTACAGAAAAAACGAATTAGTCTCAAATACGATGTAAAGACCAATTCAGGGCCTTTCTTCCAATGTACAAGACTGATCTCTCACAGTCAATAGTCAAATCCATAGTCAAGGAGGGGGAGGAAGAGATCGCGAAACGCAATTTTGCCAAGTTAAGCAGCTTTTAACACATTCCACCAAAAACTGACCCTGTTCACTTAACTCATTTTGTCACAACTAAGCTCCCAGGCTCCAAGCACGTTTAAATAGTTCCAAGCAGTAAAAGCATGTGGTAGATCGCCTTGGTCTAGCGTCCAAAGGCCAAAAATTAACAAACAAAGATTGGCAGCTGCCACTCAACAGTCGTCTCGAAAAATACATAATGCCCGAAAAGAAACCTTCTAACACAACGATTCTAAAATACGGCCTCTGTAGATGCGCTAATTAACAGCTTATTTTTAGCAAAGGATAATAATTCCTCAGTAATTTGACTTAAACACCGATTAGACAATGACAAATAATTTTTTCGATTTAAGTCACAAGATTGCAAAAACAAATAATTAGTCAGACACAAATGCACAAAGATTTGAAATTGGGTCTTCAGTCACTAGTTGAAAAGCAGTGCAGAATATTTTTAATGATTTTAACAGAGTCATACCAAAAGACTTTAAAAAGTTGGTATTTACAGCTTCCCTGCTTGAGCAGAGGTGGAGTCGAGGACACAAGGCTCGAGATCAAGGCCAAGGACACAAAAAAATTTCGAGGTCAAGGCCAAGGACAGAACCTCTCGAGGCCAAGGACCAAGGACACAGACGCAAGTGTTCTAGTCTTCAAAAATTCTTTCAGGCGATCTGAAAAAAAAAGGTCTTAAAAAAAATTTTTTCAGGCAAAAAAGATCTTCAAAAATTTCTTTTCAGGCGACTTCCTTGTGAGGAAAAAAAACTCTTCGCGAACTTTCCGCGAGGTTTCTGGCGTTTTTCAACAAAATTTTAACGGTTCAAGAAATAGTGCTGTCCTTGAGCCGAGGACAGGGCAATTTTCGAGGACTCGAGGCCAAGGCTAAGGACTTCAACATGTGTCCTCGAGGACTCCACCTCTGGACTTGAGGTTCTGAATTAAAGGAACAGTGTGAAGATTTAACCTTGGTGTGGCAGCGACTCAAAGACCGTATGGTCATTTCTCTGTCTCCTGGCTAAGGCTACCTAACGAATAAATGAGTGAAACCGAAATTGATGTAAACGCCTGATGATTACCCGGTGTGTTTGTGCGTCTGGCTATCGGCTTGCGCGATGCATTAAGTCAAGTACCAAACGTGCAGTAGTTCGGCATGCGTGTGCACTGTGCTGTCATTAAAAGTAACTAAAACTAGCAACTTTTACACGTCTAATTTTGAAACTAGTTACCGATTTCACTACAGCTTTAAAAAAGTAACTAAGTTACAGTTACCAGAGGTGGAGTCGAGGATACAAGGCTCAAGGCCAAGGACACAAAAAAAAATCCGAGGCCAAGGACACAAACGCAAGTGTTTTCCAAAAAAAAAGGTCTTCAAAAATTTTTTTCGGCGATCTCCAAAAAAAACGGTCTATAGAAACATTTGTGAGCCGATCTACAAAATTTTAACCATTAAAAAAATAGTGCTGTCCTCGAGCCGAGGACAGGGCAATTTTCGAGGGTTTGAGGCCAAGGACTTCAAAATAAGTTCTCGAGGCCAAGAACGTCCTTGAGGACTCCACCTCTGACAGTTCCTCAAAAAGTAACTAGTTACTGTCCATCTCTGCTAAAGGTTCGCTGCCACTGCTCATCACTAAAATTCTCTGCACTCACTTTCCATTCCCCAACTATCGCCAAAATCATTATGCCTAAAAGAGCAGTCAAGTAGAAGATTTTTTCCTCGATTTTCAAGATTAACTTGAAATGTGAGCTTTCTACGACTTTTTGTTTCCCAGATAGCTTAGATTTTCCTTTAAGGATTTTACCCCTTAGAATTTTTGCCAGAGTTGCCAATTAGAAACATTTCAAAAAGTTACTAGGACTACGTGTTCCTCTAAATGTTTTGCACCAGACTTGTTGTCAGGGCAAAGTAGAGGATTAGAATTGTAACTTGCAGCTTTCGAGTAAATGTAAGCCAGCTTTGCAAAGTTAATCCTCTGACAAAATGGCACAATTGAAGAGAAAAATTTTTAATTTTAAATAGCAAACTTGTATTCACGATTCCCCCTTCGACTGTTTCGATACGATCAATGCCTGCTGTCACTATATTAGATTGCAATTCTCTTAACTGCTGTTTGTGCAAACTCTTTTGAATGCATTATCAGAAAAAAAAATTACGATGGTCATTCCGAAGATCCTGCTCACCATGTAACTGAAGTTACCATACTTTTAATGCATGCATGTTTTGATTGTATTTGGGCGCAATTCACAGCAGCCTACAGTAAATTAAAAGCAAATCCAAATCTTTCGTTATATTTGCTGTATTACGCCTAAGCGTGTAACGAGTTTGCGGGACTTATCTCCGCATTATTGCGCTTGCGGGCAACACAGCTCCTTTCGAAGAAATGTCGCAGCGGTGGCGAGCCGTTGGCAACACTGTGTCCACTTTGACTAGCCTTAGATTTTAATTAACCTCAGAACTCCCACTCCAGAGACGAACGCGTTACCGCTTGACTAACCGGCCGGAGTGAATTAAAAAATTAAAACAATAAGTACATAACAGCTTGCCCTTTTCTGCGTTCATCTAAAACAAAACATTGCAGCTACAAAGTGAAATAGCGTTACTGGTCAATACGTTCAACGATGAGCACCAACGTCCAACAATAACTTTAACTCGGCTTCATCATCAACATCGAAAACCGCCGCAAAGTCATCTCCTTAGACCCGTTTGTGCTGCGTTCAAACATCTTCCTCCTGGCAAGCAAGAAGATTAGAACGAAGATGAAAGCAATAAAACCCTGCACCGTAACTGTGGTTGCAAAGTTTTGGTTGACTGTGCCTTACGCGTCATGATACAAATTTAATCTCGAAAGCTGCGGGTCAGCGACTTACATTCTGTGATGCAACACCGCAGGATCGCAAAACAATGCCGTGGCCAGAACGATTGAATTTCGCTCGTCAAAACCGATTTTTATAGCTGTTAATTAAAGCGAAAAAAATTCATTTAAATTCGTAGTTTTGGAACAAATGCAAACACTACCAATTTTTACGCCTATTCAGAGCTAAACAGCGCTGCTTCGGACCGTCAGTCCACAAACTCTTTATTTGAAGACGCGAAACTGACAGCTTTTTTTGTTTGTTTTTTCGTCATGGTTCATTTGTTCTATAATATGCGGATTCATCTAATCAGCTTGACCTTTTACTTTATAACTGAACAAGCTTGACGTCCTTCGTGGCCGACTCCTGGAAAGCCAGAACGACTTCCACTGGCAGTTAAGTGACTAGATCAACCACCAACCCTGCAGCCGCAAGCAGCTCGAGCCATTGATGCAGAGAGCTGTTTTGTATTACGACCAGGCAACGACAATATAATTCTAGGCTGTAAAGTTCAATTCGTCTATCTGCAGATAAACTGCAAATTGGAAATGCTGTGGCAAAGCCCCAGCGACCGGTGAGAAAACCTTGTTTTTTAGGTACGAGTAAAAATGAAAAATGACCTCGTAAAAAATGACCTAACGAATTCAAGTAGTATAACTTCACTATGACTTTTACTAGCATGCATAATTTGTACGGTAAGCCTATGAAGAACGACATAAGAACGTGTGCAGGAGTCAGAAGCCGATAAGATATTAGTCATATTGAGTACATTTATGGAACGCTTAATTTCGCAGAAAATTTGTATGTACTTTTTTATTAATTCTGACTCAAATCTAACCCAACTCCAATCCTTACTCTGAAAGTAACTCCATACGTAACCAAAACCATAATTTTTACCCTTAAAAGCAAACATAAAAATTGAGGATGATTGTTCATGGTCGTTTTACTCTCTTTAACTTCAAATTTTTCGAGGAAAAGTCCCTTACTACATCTATTGTGCGCTGGGTATCATGAATTGTAGGTTGTTTGCATCACCTGTAGGTTTTATGAGTCGCATGTACCACTATTCTTAGAGATGATCAAAAGTCACCATTTGGACTCTTCATGAAACCTACGGCGAAAAGATCATAACAAACTATTATTCATGTTGAAATGCATATTTTCTTCCGGTAAAAAAAAACAAACTTAACTGTATCACGAACAATAAAAATTAATGTTTTGAGTTTGAAAATAATTTTGGACAAAATTTTAAATTTTCTTCGTCAGTGCGCATTAAACTAAGTGACACAAAGAATTTAAACTAGTCCAAACCAACGAAGCAATACCAGCCGTTAGGGAGGAAGGTCCCCTCGTGCTCCATCTGAAGCTACGGCCCTGGGTTGCAATAGGCAACAACAAAGTTTGATACGCAGTTAAACACATGCATTAATTGTCCGGTACCACAAAAACGTCACAAGCCCAAAAATCCACCAACTCTGCTACGAAGAAACGAGAAAATACTTCTTTGAAAGTGGTAAAAAATTTTTAGAGTAATGATTGACAAACAACTAGCTTCAAAAATAGCAAAACGAAGAACTTCGCATTACAAATCTTCAACCTCTATTATAGACTGCATAATACTACAACATTATCAATTGACTATAATTAATTTTTATCTTTCGATATGGCAAAATTTTACATCAGTTCACCTACCAAAAACACAAAATTTTTGCATTTATTTTTTCCACTCGCCGAAACTTTCACTACTAAGTACCACATAAATACATGACACACTTTTTATATGACTTTTTTTGTTCCGTTTGTTACTTTTCAGGTCTCAACAATTCATTTAATATGTTACACCAAAAAAATAAAAAACGTTTTGGTGAAGCAATCGCATTGACTTAGGTATTTATGACCATAAATGAAAAAAAGATAACTAAACCTAATGTGCAAAATTTGAACGATATGTGAGATCATTTCTAACCAAAATCAGTCGAGACACCATCAACTCAAATGACATAAAAGCCACCTGACATGCAAAATTTTGGACTTCCATGATCTTCAGTTAGGTAAGTCATAAGTGGGGTGTTTATAACCATAAATTAAAAAAAGATAACTAAGTCTAATGTGCAAAATTTAAACGGTATGTGAGATCATTTTTAACAAAAATCAGTCGTGACACCATCAACCCAAATCACATAAAAGCCACCTGACATGCAAAATTTTGGACTTCCATGATCTCCAGTTAGGTAAGTTGTACGTGGGGTATTTTTATGCCCATCTTACGAGTAAAATGAGTTTTTAAAATAGCCCGCGCAAACAGGGTTAAGCTAATTTGTGGCTTTGATGGTTTGCTTAAAATGAGTGGTTTTTATCGGTTTCGTTTGAAATTGCACGGCAAACGAGCTTAACATTTACATTCTAATACGGCCCAACAAAGAACGATTTGGTTAGCTGCATGCTCTGAACAATAGCTCTTAACATGTTAGAAAAATAAATAATACAAAATATTTATGTCGTAAATTGGTAAATTAACAAATTTAACGCGAAAAGTGCGCACATTAAAGCTTCATCCAGTTACTACGCAGTAAGCATGCGAATACAAACGAAATAACTTCGCTTTGGAAAACGTCGACTGGTGGTTGTCGATGAAGACGTCAAACCTGAAACCGCACATAATGCAAAACCGAGGAAACAGAAATACACGTCGTAACTTAACGATGTATTAACTCCAGCTCAGTAGCGTAGATAGCGTATGTAAGTGAAAACACTTTAATGTGTTTGATATGTGAAAATCCCATTTTAAATGTATGTACTTCGCGACTAAAAATCGGCGATGGCCACAATTTTTTGGAAGCAGACCGGCAAACAACGCATGCGGTCCCGAAGAATAAAACCTAATTACGGCGCGAAACCGGTAAAAATTACCGTCCTCTGAGGCAAAGACCTTTTTTCGGCTATTCATATTAATTTCGTAAGAAAGGCCTCCCATCACAAAACCTTGCTTAAGCAACTACTCCAGGTCGCATAAGTTTTGTGGCAGTTGCATGAAATTTTGATTTAAATGAGGATTGACCAAAATATTTCCATGGATCGTCAACTCGTCACAGTTGTGAAACTACTGTTTAAAATCATGGCATCAAAACTGGAATCATGCCACGGCAATAAATTCCAGATATGCTACCGAAAATGTTTAAAATTATGACAATTCTATAATTTCAGGACAAAATCTTCCAAAAATATAAACCAGAATAAACAAGACCTAAATAATGGGTTTGACAAAGAACTAGTCGGATTATGCAAAATATGTAAAACGTGTCTAACATGACGCAAATTTGAAAAATAACCAAACGTTTAAGAAAGTAAATTGCTGCAAAAAAAGCAAAAAAGGTTTGCCTCAATTTTTTCCTTTACCACACGGCCAAGCTCTATCACAAACATTTTTCTTATATGGAAATTGTCATTGTCGAACCAAAAATTGGCACGGAATACTCGTCCGAAAGCAAAGAGGACAGTCAGCGCAACGCCTCCTACAAATTTTTTGAACATTCCCAAATTTTTTACCTTTGCTTTAAATTTTTCCCAAACATTACACATTTTTTAAACAACAATTCGAGCACAGCAGGTACTTACTTGTTTAACAACTTTTTCTTTCATCGCACTGCTTCGAACGAGCGCATAAAGCATTGAGCCAAGCAGTACCATGACGTTGCTCAGCCACCAGACAAAGTTCTTAGGTGTTTGAAAATAGATCACCGCCAGTACTGTTTGTGTGCAAGCCTTTGCCGTGCCGCTTACATTGTGCGTTAGGGGAGTGGTTACCTAAAAATTCATACACACTTTTAACCATTACTAAAATGTGACATCTTTTAGCTACCCATGGCAAGAATGTAAATCTGAGGACTTCGTGACAGGCTCCGACATATCATTTTGAGCTAATTACTTTGCTTTAAACTGTCAACGCGTTGTTTATTCTGAACGAATTAAATTTAAGTTTTTATTTTCGACAAAACATGCAAACTGTTCAAGCAGCTGATAAATGTTGCTAAATGTCAAATGTTTCCTAATACTTATTTTTATTTTGTAAACAGAAACAGAAAAATTACGATTCATTTTTTGCAAAATAAGTTAATAACCGGATTTTAACAAACAAAAATTTTTGATACATTTTCAATTCTGGCTTTATCTAATCTGCAAGAAATACTTGGTTTAAACTTAAGTCACAAATGATTTATTTTCGGGGTTTAGTTTGGGGGATCCCCTGCAACGTGGCACCCCCTAATACAATCATCTTTCATATTTTCTGCACATGAATATTTACTTAACATTTAGGCTTTTAACTATAAAGCGATTAAAAATTTCAAAAAAAATTTTTTTGGGAGGGGGTGTTGGGGGAGAACCCTTTAAGTGACACCCACGACTTTGTGACGTTTTATCTTTTTTTTTATATCTACCAACCAAAAAACTTTGGTTGGTTTTGATTAAAACGTTTAAAAAATTGTTTAACTTCAAACTTCTACAAAATTCAAAAACTTTAAGTGGTTTTAGTGCACTTCGCAATTAATACCAACCTAATCATATCGGGTTGGCAGAAACGACTAAAAAAAAATATCGGGTTTAAAGAATAAATCACGTTTCATTGTTTCTTTTTCATAACCACCCTATTACATACTTAGCTTTCAATTTTGCTCAAAAGTTTCTATTTTTCCCTTGTTGCTCATTTCTAGATTTTTACTTGGGAGTTGTTTGGTTCAAAGACTCCCAGTGGGTCTATTTACAGTCTCCATTAGTAAATAAAAAAAAAAACTAGTAGTATTTGTGCGTTTTTTAAATTTTACTTCACGACACAAATTATTTGAACGTGAATTAGCTTAAGATGTTCGAAAAAACATTTTTAGGAAGTACATTCAGAGAGTGGCACTTCCCAAATCAAGGCAAAATATTTATCTTTCAAATATCTTTTCATTTAAACAAAAATCTTTCTAGCTTAAGCCATTTAAAAAGATTACGTTACGAGAGTGGCATTCCTAAATTTTGTGAAAACATTTGTCTCTTAAATATCTACTGACTTTTAATTAACAGCTCTTTAGTCGCTGCGAGGGTTTTCCTGGAGATGGAACCAAAAAAAAATTCAGAAAACACAAGTGTATTTAATTAAACACCTTCAAGAGAATATATATTTTATTTTGCAGTTTTAATTGCTTAAGAGAAAGAAAGCGTACAAGATATAGAAAAAAGTCAACGCAGTTAAAAGTGGTTCTAGTAGGTAAGAATGAAAAAGGATGCGCTGCCACATAAAACGGAGAGAAATACTTTTTACCATGCATTTAAAACTGTCTTTAAATGAGATTGTTTTTTTTTTTTAGGTCGAATTAAAAACTATTCGGTCGATTAACAGGCTTTAGAATCACAGCCATGTTACCTATTGCTCAACATTTAGCACAAAAGATTTTACAAAACTCAAGCGACTGTCCGAATTTTAGTTATACGAGACCTAACTGATTGCGGGTTAGTGTATAAGTAAAAGTTTTACACTTCGCACTCGTTAGTTGCAAAATTGGCAAGTGAAAACAAAAGACCAAGACGTGAGTGTCGGTCATTCCACTAAGGTAATATGTAGCAAACCTTTTTCATGCAATTAGTGCTTCCATTTCAGTCGTAAGACAGAATTTTTTATCCATATAGAAGAAACCCAATACTTCATACTCATAATTTGTCTACGAAAATTAGAATTACAACAAAGTTCCCATTATATAGTACACAAACCTGAATCTGCCAAGTGGAAGTGAAACCAGTCATGAAGCCAACAACCCCAACCACAACAAACACAAACCACATGTAGGGATTGTTTAAATTTGGACAATCCCTGACAGCTGACAAGTCGTTCGACAGCATCACAACTGGAATGAGTAGGAAGCATGAGTTGATGTTGTTGTAATAACCTAAACAATTTCTTGCACTAAAACTATCACGCTAAACGTAAAAGTTGAACAGTTCAAAATTCTAATAGAATTGGCACGGTTGTCGAGTCTGCTGCCAACTTTTCACAACTCTCTGATACAAATTTCTTTTAAATTTTCAAATACAGCATTAATCATAGCATCTTCTAGAGTCCACGATCAAAAGAACGTGTCCCGTTGCTATCAACCATGGATGTGGAAGCGCTAATTTGTCGATCATTTCTGCTTCCATCACTAATTGATTTTGCCCAAAATTATTTTAAGTGTTTTGGCAGAAAATTTTTCGTGCATGTCAAAAACGACTTTCGTCTTCGTCATTTAACAAAAAAACAAATGGATTCAAATTGTATAAACAAGCATCAAAGCATAGATATAACCAGAAATTCAGATTGGATTCAAGGGGCCCAAAATCCAACGTTTTTTCACAGGCCAAGGTGCAATCGTGTTCCAGCCGATACTAATTTTCCAAACCGTTCAGTCAGAAATCTACAAAAACAGGTTACTAATTGGGGTTCTGGGGACGAACGCTCAAACAGTCGAGATAAATAACTTGTTTCAGTCGGTTAAATCGCGTGTTACAACTTGGGCATTTTAAAAATGCAAGACTACAATTTAAACCTCGTCATGAAAAACAGGTATACCGGTAACCAAGTCTCCAAGCTATAGGGATATTCTACTTACCGTACTTGGCGGCATATAGGACGCACTTTTTTTCCAAAATTTTGGCTCAAAAAATCGCCCAGCGTCTTACATGGCGTAGGTAAAGTTCTTTTTTTCCTGAATCTGACCTGCTAAAATGGGGTGCGTCTTACATGCCCGCGCGTCCTATATGCCGTCAAATACGGTACCATTTTTTTTTATCAAAGAAGAATCAATATGAAATTTTCTCTACTACAGACTTTTTCATTCTAAGCAGCTCAGTCCACTCCTTTCCTGAAACAGTTTTTTTTCACATGATGCATTGAAAATGGCAGCTTCTCCATTTCATTAACAACCGAAGTAATAATCTTCACTGACTCACTGTCATCAATTAGGGACCAATATCTCAAAAAAAAAAAGAAAGTAAAAAATCAAAACAGCTACGTAAAGCATAAACAGTAAATTTTTGATGCATCAACCATAATACTTCTCCTGTTGCTAGATGCTTCTCTTCTTGTTTATTCATCGGAAAACCAAACTAAACTAGATGGGAGCTTGCTAGAAGCAAGCCCTTTAAATGACTGATGCATGTTTAATATTGATAATTGATTTTGGGGAGGTCTATATGAGGGTTACCGGTGTTTTCCCAAACTATATCAAACAATCAAGGGGTGGTTCCCCAAAACTACCTCAAACTATGTTCCACTCAAATAACGACTGATATCAAAAAAAAAACCAGCAACCTAGCTTAAGCCGTTCAAAAACTTGGTTTTTAGGGTCAATTTGGGGTGCTTTTGAAGGGGTGGTACCCGCAGACTATGTCAAAACATTTGTGTCTTAAATATCTACTGATATAAAAAAAAAACTAGTGCCAAGGCTTAAGCCATTCAAAAAATTGATTTTTGGGGATCCATGTGGAGGCTTTCCGGGAGAGTGGTACCCCCAGACTATGTCAAAATATTCGGCTCTCAAATATCTACTAATATCAAAACAAAACTAGCCCCAAGGCTTAAGCCGTTCAAAAATTTGATTTTTATGGGGACCATTTGGGGGGTTTCCTGGGGGAGGGGTACCCCCAAGCTATGTCAAAATATTTGTTTCTTAAATATCTACTGATATCAAGAAAAATTGATTTTTGAGGATCCATGTGGGAAGTTCCCAGGAGAGTAATACCCCCAGACTATGTCAATCGTCCTAGCTTCAGCTATTCAAAAAAGTGATTGCTGGAGGTCCATTTGGGAGGCTCACGGGGGTGGTGCCCCAAAACTATATCAAAATATTTGTATCTTAAACATCTATGGATGTAAAAAAAATTTATCGCTTTAGCTTTAACCATTCAAAAAATTGATTTTTTGGGGGGCCCCATTTTGGAGGGTTCTTGGGAGAGTGGCTCCAAAAAACTCGGGAGACAAAACTGCGTTTGCAGCTCAACAACTTTACACAAAAACTAGATTTCAATGTTTTGTGGTTTAGAAGAGCAACCAAGATATAGGAAAAAAATTCATCGCGGCCAAAAGCGGGTTGGTAGGGATGAAAGAGTATTGTAAAACATATAACCGCATGAAATATTTTTTGCCGTACTTAAGCTGTTTTTGAATAAGATCGCTTTTTACGCCAAACTTTTGGGACGTTTCCGGGTCGCAAAACTAAAGCCACGTGACTAATTGCCTCGAAATTTGGTACAAACATACAACTCATCAATTTCAAACTGCTGTCAAGATTTCATGTAGCTAGACCTAACCGTTGTCGAGTCGTAAGCAAAAGTCTGAAACTTCGCACTGGTTAGTTTGAAAAGGGCCGAGTACAAACAAAGGAGTATGACGCGAGCGTCAGTCGTTCCAATTAGCCTAGCGTGTCAAATTGAAGAAATGGTTTAAAATCCCAACCTCGCTCGGTTAACTACCAGTATTTAAAACATCAACTTGCAGTTAAGACATGGCAAGCCACTAGTAAAACATTCCCGCCTTCTAGTGTACAAAACGACTTTTAAAAATCACTCCACTAGCAAGTCATTTTCGAAGCTACCAGCCCTTTAGAGCAAAGAAAAAAGTACCCCCAGCCTTAAAAAAACAGCTAGAAAATGATAGTGGTAGTTGTTATGATGAGTGATGAGTAAGGTGGTCGTTATACGGAGTAAAAAATTATTTTGAAAAATTGTAATTGTAGACCCTGCCAAAAGTTTCCAATTCCTGTAAAAACCATTTTTTGTTAAATATTAATACTGCAGTCTGATGTTTAGAGGTTGCTCAAATTTCTTAGAATTTTGGTAATTTTTTTATACGTGATAAATAGGAGCTATTCAAATGATGCAATAATGCAACCTTTTAATTTCTCTCAATAATCTTCCATATTGTATACTACTAAGGAAACGCAAGATTTTAGATACACGGAGTTCTGGCAATGATTGTCCATGCCTGCATTAACATTTACTGCCTGGTATTTTATATAGCTTACCTTTTTCTTAAGTTAATTTTATTTATTTAAGAAGTAGTTTACAATAGTGCTCCCACTAAGCCGATTTTTTTCAGCGAATCGGCGATTTGATGGAGCGAGGGTAAATAAATTTTGGCAATATAGTAAACATAGCTTTAGAAAATTCGACAAATTTGTGGAAACATGACATTTAGTATACTTTAATACTGGATTTGTACAAAATTAAGGGCGCATAAACGTCTTTTTAGAGCTTTGGGCACAATTTTTTAAAGAAAATTTGGGCACTCGCCGATTAGCCATAAAGTTAGAGGGTTAGTAGATATTTTATTCCAACTGAAAAGACCTCCTTCAGCACAATGGTTTTAAACTTGAGAGTTAATTTGTTTTCAACGTAGTCACAAGTTCTTACAACAATAAAAAAATTACATATTTAATAAAATAAACTTCAATAAAATATGTTTTTATTTGGGTCACAAAACCTAATAAGTAGGGCCCGCAAAAGTCAATAGAGTCAAAATTTTTTCAGGATTTTATTATATCATCAAACGAATACTGTACCAACATTGGTTTCGGATGCTCTGGAGCCAGTTTAGGTAATTTATATAGGTCAAAATAGATTCTAAATTTTGGGTTTTGTCAAAATTTGTCAAAATTGTACGCGATCAAAAATTCTTTTTTTAAAAGCAAACAAAAGGTTTTTTCCCATTTTTCTGGATATTTGAGAACCAATGAAACGTTATGAGTAATTTTACACATGCTTGGATGAAGTTTTGCTACAAAAACTTTTGCAAATAGTTGCAATATGCCGCAATACAATTGCCTGGGTTAACTTCTTTATAAAAATAATGTTATAATAACGCGAAACTCTTTTTTTTTTTTAATTAAAAGCAAATTAAGATAGCCAGTCTCGACATGAATAAAATAACTAAGAACACTACATGTCCAAATTCAAAAATCAAAAAGCCAATCTTTATTATACAGTACCGTATATCACAACGAAATTAACCAGAGTTTTGAAATCTTAGGACGGTACTGTTTTGCTTTCAAAGCTTAACCAATCGACAAACTTTTTCACAACGCAACTTTTTACCAAGCAAGATTGAATTTGTGTCAATGTATTCTTCAATAAAAGTTTAAGAACAAATAAGGTCGAAAATTCGTGAAAATTTAAGAACAGCAAATTTCAATCAAAATTTACTGGTTATTAAAAAAAGGGAATTGACATGGAAATGTGCGCAGATTCCAAGGTTTTTGTCCTGCAGCGACTAGTTACTTTAATCAGAAGGCTGTTTAATAGATATTTCTTTCTAAATGCTGTCAATGAAAAGTGAAGAAGGTTACCTGCTTTAAACTTACATAAATTGCGAATAACAAAACCTTTTTTTTTAATCAAAATTTGGAGCTCAATAAGGCCGAAACGGTTTTGGTCAAAATAAAGTCAAAATTTAGCTAAAATAAAGTCAAAATTAAATTGTTTTAGGTCAAATTAAAAATGGCCCTATTAATAAGCAATAGAATATTAAACCACTAAGAAGAATTAATTTATGAGAATTTGTTTATAAAATTGTAGTTTTGCAGTTAAAAGGCCGTACTTCTCTAATGAACTAATGAACAGTTTCAGGCCTCCAGTGTTAAGCATGATTGTGACTATTGTAAATGCAGATACTTTATTTGGAGCTAACCAAAAGATGATTGGATCAATTTGTGGTGCAACAAGGGAGGGCTACAGACGTTCAAGCCCCCCTCCTAGCCAAGTTAACAAAATTAATTTTAAATTATCAAAGACAGCAATTATGCATGACAATAGGAGACTGCAACGGGACCGCTAGGTTTTTTGACTTAAGCAGCCACCCCATGCAGGCAAGCAACATTTGCCTGTTTACTTAAAAGAACGCTGATGGCTTTACAGTAGATGTCACTAGCAGCATGTTTTACACAATACATTGACATCTTCTACCCAAATTCATTTGCAAAGTTGGTCATTTAATAATCTGTAATTAGTCATTGATGCTCGTCAGTCAGTAAATATTACAAACATGACTTTACTACTATTTAGACACAGGATATCTATTAGCCAGTTGTCTAGATATCCCTAATTAGACACTATAGGTAGCAAAGTTGGTCATTTAGTAATCTGCAATTAATAAAAAAATACAATGTCATTTTTTCTACAGCTAAAGATGAAAACAGACTTTCTGAAGTTCCCAATAAAACAATGGCGTTACAATTTATACAAAATTTTCAAGCATTATGAATGACTGACAAATTTTGTCAGTTGCAAACAATTATGCTGGGCGAGGAGTATTTTCACCTTAAACATCACCAATGATAAAAGAACAATTGCAATTTTCAATCCAGGTAGTGCTGATTGCATAAACAACTTTCCAGATCCTCCCACATATACATTATTTTCATAATAACAAGTGACACTGATAAGCAATAAGTACATCTACCTCACTCTGCAAAATGATTTTTTGTTGAAGCTCAACATACTCAACAGCTTTACACTTCTGGATATGCAGTTCTGCGCGTCACGGAACTAGTCTGATGTGATTTTGAGTTGCAAAATACCACAAAATAAAATAAAAATTGCCTTGAAAATGTAAGGTTAGATTAAAATATTTCAATTAGCTTCCATGCGAAATAAGCACAAAACTTTGGAAGCTTTGAGCAACTTTTAAACATTAATATTTAAAAAAACATTTTACAGAAAGCACACGCTACAAACGTGCACTTTGTGTATTTAGTAAAACACTAACTTCTTGGCATTGACTCGTGTATTTCAAATGTATGACGAGTCATGAGTGTAATTAAATTTAGCCGGAATTGAGTGTCTTAAAGGTGTGGTGCTTTGGATACAGCACTGCATGGCAAGCTAAGTTAGCTTTGCAGCACACTACCAATGTATCTCTTGTGAGTTCTAAAATTGGGTGAACATTGCAACATACCCAGATTACCCCACTTGTCTTAAGACATAAAACACGGAACCGTGAATACTAAGCACAAATGTTTATGCGCGGTACTATTATGCGCTGAGACTTTTATGCACCAGAGCAAAAAAATTTTTTTCCAAAATTTTTTAAAAACGAATTTAATTTCCTATATTGAATTTTTTTTTTTTGCTTCCACTGCATGTTTGCAAAGTTTTATTTTCTAAGCCAGACATATGCAATCTGTGGCACTCAGGTACGAGTTGCTTGTGCAATCTTGGCAAACACAGCAAGCCGCATGATGTTTCATGGTTATGTTAAGTCTACCTGTACCAAACAATAAAGTCCAATGTTTCTTAGGAGCTAGGGATTCATCTCCCAGCAGATTCCTAACTATTTATGATTGTTACTTCTTTTTGTAAACATAATAATAATACAAAATGAACGCTTATATAGCGCTGTTTCAACTTTAGAAAAAGGCTCACAGTGCTTTAAACCAAAATTCCAACTTGAATAGGTGTGTTTTTAAACAACTTTTTGAAACCAGCTAAGCTCTCTTCTGCTAGCAGTTTTTCTGACAAGGTGTTCCACAAGTCAGATGCAGCTCTTGTAAACCACATATTTCCATAAGTTTTGGTTTAAACAATAGGCTTTTGTAAAAACAATTTAGAAGAGTTTCTTAATTGTCTAGTGGGCTTTGATACCTGAACCAAATCAGACAAGTGTGAAGTTGCCTGACCATGCAAGCATTTTCAAGTTAAAAGCAAAATTTTGAATTGAATTCGGCGATGTACAGGTAGCCAGTGTAGAGATTTCAAGATAGGGGAAATATGAGCATATGATTTATGATTTCAATATAGTAAAAACAATGTTTAAGTAAATGGATATTTTTAAGTTTAATCGTTACACCTTGTTGTAAATAACTTATATACAGCAAAAACAATGTTCAACTCTTGCAGTTAACTTCTTCACAACAGCATAAATACTTTCGAAGTTGAGTACTGCTTGGAATTATTGTTTTATTTTTAAATTATTTTTGTAGCGTGAGTTGAATTAAACTTAAAAATTGTAACAATTAAATGGAAAATATCCATTTAAACATTGTTTTTCCTATATTCAGGACAAGGTGTAACGATCATAAATAGGAATATGGGGGGAGATGGATCCTTAGCTCCTGAAAAACTTTGTAGTGTATTGTTTGGCACAGGTAGACATAAAATAACCATGAAACGTCACACGACTTGCTTTGTGTGTCAAGATCACGCAAGCTACTCATTCCTGTGCACTGCAGAATTTCAGACCACAGGCTGCAGATTGCATACGTCTGACTTGCAAAATAAAACTGCAAACATGCAGTGGAAAAGATAATTTTTTTATTCTTTAAAGATATAAAAAAGAAAACTCAATTTAAAAAAAAAATTTTTTTGAATAAAACTTATTTGAAAAAAAACATTTTGAGAAATTTTTTCTTTGCTCAGGCACATAAAAGACCAGTTACCAAATTGGTGGCGCTTAATTGCCCTGTGCCGAAGCGTCCGCACCTAAAAGTCATAAATGAGAAACACCCCAGTTTACTACCAACAAACACCTAAGAAAAAGCTTTAAAAGTGCTAAATAACTGACCTAAATTAGTCATTTCCAAATACCTATAAAACATAATTCTGTATAACCAGTGCTACAAAATTGTTTCTATCAAATAATAATAGGTTACCTAATTTCCACAAATTGTGATTAACCAAAGGAAGGGTTCGTGTAGTAAAAATGGCATTTAACGTTACAAACAAGCTTGCGAGCACTCCATAAGCCACGCCAAAATACGAAAGATCAACCAATCCTCTTTCAGCATCTACTCCAAGCACATATCCTGCAATAATTGTTTTTACCAAAAAATATATCATGTATGGATTCTATTAGAATCAGACATCAGACACCCCTGATGATTCCCAATATAAGTGAAACAGTCTGTACAGGTCCACTGTACAGTTTTAAACATTACCTTCCAAATTATGTCGGGCACTGCTTCATAATATAATGTAAGGTTACAAGTTAATTCAAGTATTTTTTCTATTTAAACTAAATATTTGTCTCTTAATCTAGCAACATCAAAAAATTAGCTCTCTAGCCCAAGCCAATCAAAAAATCAATTCAGGGGTATCAATTTTGGGGGTACCTAGGCCCTTTTTTAAATTGGTGACATTATCCTGAAGGGCAACAATTCTACACAATGAAAAAGATGGCCGTTGGGCTGCATAATTGACACCTGAAGTATAGAGACTGTAAGACAGTGTTCAAAATACTGGTTCATATTTTGTTGCTTTAGCAAAATTCTGTTTAATGCTTTTCATATTTTGTTGGCTTTCACAGCTACCTATGTATTGCAATACTACAGTATTTTTGAAACTTTTCATACAGACTTTGTTTTCATTTTTGCCCAAATATATTTGACTAAATTTTTTGAGAGCTTATTTACAAACATTTACGAGTTATCATTTTTATTTACGATTTGATTTGCAGTCAAATTTAGAAACTCTTTAGAAATTTTGAAAGAATTCAATTTCAAAATTCAGTTCAAAAATTTTCAAAGAAGTCAAATTTTGGCTCTGGTATTCTATAATCCTGGAGCCTAATCGGGTAAGTATTTATGGTTCGTTAAAATTGCAGTGATTTTGAACTTTCCTTATTATTTGATTTAAACTTAATAGTCATGGTTCATTAA
Source organism: Trididemnum nubilum (assembly GCA_963965965.1). Classification (NCBI taxonomy): domain Eukaryota; kingdom Metazoa; phylum Chordata; class Ascidiacea; order Aplousobranchia; family Didemnidae; genus Trididemnum; species Trididemnum nubilum. Next base: position 25,565,042 of record OZ014483.1, read on the forward strand.
AATTGTAGTGATTTTGAGCTTTCTTTACTAATCGATTTAAATCAAGCATACCCGCCTTACAGCACTACTTAGGCCTTAAATCATTTGTATGGACAAATGCATCTCAACTTTATAATTTTTATAAAATTTTAAGGAAAGAAACATATTTGATTTGACAAATTGATTCTTTTACAAATTTTTCAGGTTTTAGATCATAAAATTTTAGCAAACTTTGTACAACAACTTACCAAAAATGATAAGAGCACAGCATAGCAATGCAGGCAAAGAAGTACTTTTCTTCAAAACAAAATAAGAGAATATTACATTGAATAAGGTTGTCAAAGAGCGACCAATCGTGTAAAAAGGAATTCCCAAATCACGCAAACTAAGATTGTTAAATATAATCATCAAAACAAAGCATAATGACAATGGTAAAACTTCTTTTGCCACTTTAAGATCAAACCTGTCAATACCAATGACATGTTAAATCACAATACTTTTAAACCAAAATATCGATTGGTAGTTTTAACGCAATAAGGTGGGGGTAATAGGACACTCTCATTACAGAAAAGTAGTGGCGTTGCTAATGCTACTAGTCATAAAAAGAAGCAGTGCTAAAGCTACTGGTCTTCAAAAGTAGAGCACTATGATTACTTCACAATGAAAGCTCAAAACTAGTGGTGCTACTTGTTACCGCTTTTTCAGATTTTCACTATTTGTATATAATTCTTGTTGGGCTACCATGATTTTGAACAAGTTGTAAAGTTTTTAGTTTGTAGTAGGTATATATAATGAAGCAATTAGCAACACAATACATCATGTTACATGTAAACAATGAAAGTTAAAAATTTTTTAATCCTATGATCTGTTTCATCTACAATCAAGATCATCAGAGGTGTTGTTGATGATCCAGATAGCAAGTGCAACAGACTGCAGAGTTATCAAATTTTGTTACTTTACATATGACAATTACTGTGTTCTTGATATACCACATGAAAGACCTCAATCAAATTACTTCTTGTATCCGATAGCAATATATTGCAAATGCAAAACTTTGTAGGGTTGTTTTCAACTAACTTTCGACAAGAACTGAAGAAGCAGGCCAAAAACATGCACCACAAACAAATATATACTGTATTTATAAAAATCAAGAAAATACTGTAATTCATGTACCAGTACTGTATAATATAATGAAAATTCATGAAAACAAATATGGTACCGTAGAATCCGCTTAATACATTAACAGTTAATAAATCCAGCCGTTTTTTGCATTCAAATGGCTTGGAACGAAATTTTCCAACTCTTTTTCCATTGAAAAAACTTTGGTTAATAAATCCAGTTTGTATTATGATCATTGGTAATGTGTTACTAAAACGTGCCTACAAACAGCAATCATGAATTATTGAAAAACAATGGTTCAATTGTCTTTACAACAAACCGAATTTGAAATAGAAATCATAAGAATTTTAAAATATTTCATTAAAACCAAAGCAGTTAAAAGCACATTTTCATCTGGATCCAGCATAGAATGAAGAAATCGAGACGAGATAAAACAATGGCTGAAAACCTTGAGTTGCTTAATCGCTATAGCACCCTTTTTGTGTCCATAAATGATGAAAATCGTTAAATTGAGTGCATTTTACTCCCAGGGTGTGGTTTAGATTACATTTTTAAAAATTCGGGAATTAAATCCACCACTTATTAAATCCAAAATTGGTTGGCCCTAGGTGGATGTATTAAGCGGATTCTACTGCATAACTGCATTCATGAAAGCCAGTGAAAAGAATACATTAGTTCTAAAACTTCAATTTAAAAAGCAAACCTTTTTAGCTTGACAAAAACCATAACTTAAATATGTTATAAACTTAATAGAGTATCTCTCTTATAGTGCGAAACACCCACTCACTCACTGAGAACAGAAGTGGAGATTGCTTACGTAACCCTAGCTTTACAATCTCTGTCTTATTCAAAATGTGGTGAGTAAGATTTCAGTAAAACAGAAATGAAAGGCTAACAGCTAAAAAGTTTACTTTGACCACGAGACTATTTTAATGTATATCAATACAAAAATCAGTGTCGAAGTAAACCAAACCATAATAATGATAGCATACTTGAGAGAAGGAAAATCTTTAATCAACTTGAATTTGGATAGCTGTAGAGCCACGAAACAAACATTTACCGACACCAAACATTGAACAAATGAGACAAAAAATGGAGCATCCAATTTCAACTGGTTTGATTTAAGGAGTTGTTTGTTAAAAAATACCATGGAAATAGAAGTGACCCTGAAACACACTTATATCAGATGACATCAATATTAACTACGTAATTGAAACCATAAAAACTAGAATATAACATCGCAAGCAATATGCGGGGACTTCGCGAAAGTATTCAACTTATTGATCTTAAGAATTCACAGTTGCGTTAAGCGTGTTTATAGTTGTTGATAATCACATCTGAAATACATCGCTTTTGAATTTCATAATGTTCCATTAACTTAGTCAAGTTTGTGTTTAACGGCTTCCAAAACTTAAATGTCTAGAAAAGGCATCTATAAATATCTATCAGATCTTGTCTCAACTTTTTAGGAGTTAGTTGAATTTTCACTTAGTAGCGCAATAATTGTTAAAATTGCGGTTACAAATAAAACCCTTGTTAAAACAAATATTTCAACAGTAACCTTTTGCTACGATTGAAACACAGAAATAAAAACTTTTGATCTGAAAACGCCAATATGATTTTTGAATTATGCAACTTATATTATCGTGACCAGAAATTTGAGACACTATCCAAAATATCAAATCTACACCTTAACTAGCCCACTGCAATATTTTTTTAAGTCGAATTTTATACCAGCACATGCATGAACAGTTCGACAAAATTTTCTTGAAATCAGACTATGAACTAAATTAAACAATGCTTCCTTAGCATGGAAGAGATACGTATGAAAACAAAATTTAGAAATAAAAAATCAAATTTTTGTAAATTTATTAGTGATAGTACAGAGGATAACTTTACGATGACTTCACATTGAAAGCTTATAATAATTTATTCAACTCTATGCTTTCCTCAACACTAGGGGTAATGTTAAAGTCGAACAACTATTTACCAAAAATTATCTACTTCTTTTGCACATTGCGCTCTTTTTAGTTCATTTTAACAGCTTGGAGGTCATTTGCTCTCAGTGTATAAAGGTCTCTAAAAGTTATAAAATAATCAAGTAACATCAATCAAAAAGCTATAAGGAGTTCAAACAGTTTTTCTCTTTATTATGAAATAACATAAAGCGATCTTTAAAATTCCAGCAACTTTATTATATCAGCCAAACTTAACACTATCCACAGCCAAAAATAAGCATGCATTTTACAACTATTCTTATTCTGAGAACGCTATTTAGCAGTGAGAACCAACGGCCAACATATTAGATAATTTATAGTACGTATATTGTATTACATTCATTATTCAGCACAAAAGCTTTCTTAATGACATTGTTCAAAAACTTAGAGCAAGGAAAAGATTTTTTCAACGTCATCAGCAACAGTTTAGTAAAAATACTTGGCCAAACAGCTTAAATCTAACAAAGCTATTAAGCTCAAGTACTTCAACGTGTTAAACGTTGCAGTAATCCCATAGGTTTTACTCTTCTACTTTTCTGTGATACCAATTCATTGTGAGAATTTAACGTACAGTTTGAAGGTCCATTTAAGGACTAATTGTCCAACATGGCATTGCCAAGTTTGGCATGTTTTATCTTTTTCTTGAATTAGCCTACCGCTTCTCTTTGATTATGTCTAGCTGGAGTACTTCGTAATAAAAATTTTGAAATTTTATGGAGCTCATTTGGCATGGTCTTCTCAATGTGGCCAATTAAATTTGTTATCTTTAATGTTTGATTCATATTAACTTATCCAACAGATTTAGTTTGTTTAGCTTTTGTACTTAATGGGGGGAGGCGCCAACACAACCGGAGCACCCTTATAGTATGAGATCCTCGTTTTTTTGTTGTCTAGCTTGAAAGTTAAAGCTTTTGAAGGACCATTGGAGGAGGACTTCTAATTGTGGCACTTCAAATTAGTGATATTTTATTTATCTATTCTGATTTTATTTTTGTTTTATATTTGCCTATTCTGAAAGTTTCATACATGTAGCTTGAATGGTTGAAAAGTTTGAATTCTGAAGGAACCCCATTTTGGTGCCACTAAGATTTTGTCAAATTTTATCTTTCTTTTATATTTGCTTGTGTATCCTGAAATTGTGATATGTCTAGCTTACACAAGTAAAAAGTGTGAATTTTGGCATCCTCATTTGAGAGGGACCCTTATTGTGGTACTCCCAAATATTGTCAAATTTTATCTTTTCATATTTGCCTATTCTGAAAAATTTTATCAGACCAGGGTAAGTGGTTTAGTTTTGAATTTTGTCGTCCTTGCTTGAGGGGATCCCTTCATTTTTGGTACCCCCAAATTTTGTCAAATTTTATCTTATCTTTATCTTGTCTATCCTGAAAATTTCATCAGTCCAGCGTAAATGGTTAAATTTTGAGTTTTGGCATCCTTGTTTGAAGAGGATTCCTTCATTTTGGTACTCCCAAATTTCGTCAAATTTTATCTTTTCTTCATGTTTGCATATCCTGAAAATTTCATGTGTCTAGCATGAGTGGTTAAAAACTTGGAATTTTGGCAGCCCCGTTTGAGGGGTACCCCCCATTTTGACATCCCCAAATTTTGTCAAATTTTATATTTTCTTCATATTTGCCAACCCTGAAAATTTCATGTGTCTAGCTTAAGTGGTTAGAAAGTTTGATTTTTGGTGGCCCCATTTAAGGGGGACCCCCCATTTTGGTACTCCAAATTGTTGTAAATTTTATGTTTCTTTTAAATTTACTTACCTTGAAAACTTTATATGTCCAGCTTTAAAGGTTAAAAAGTTTGAATTTTGGAGGTCCCCGTTAGGGGGTAACTCCCAATTTAGGAACCCATAATTTTTGTTGAGTTTAGTTTGTTATTGATAACTACCAACTCCAAAAATTTGATTTATCTCGCTTTAATCGTTTAAAAGTTCAAAATTTTGGCGGCCCCATTTGAGCGGGAACCCTCCATTTTGATACCCCCCAACTTTGTCAAATTTGATGATTTTGTAATATTTGCCTATTCTGAAAATTTCATGTGTCTGACATAAGTGGTTAAAAAGTTTGAATTTTTTGGCCCAGTTTGAGGGGGACCCTCATTTTGGTACCCCCAAATTTTGTTAAATTTTATCTTTCCTTTGTATTTGCTTACCTTAAAAATTTCATGTATCTAGCTTAAAAGGGTAAAAAGTTTGAAGTTTAAAGGTTCCGTTTGGAGTGAAATCCCCCATTGTGGCTCCCTCAATTTTTGTTGGGTTTAGTTTATTTTTAATATCTACTCATTCAGAAAATTTGATTCACCTAGCTCCAATGGTTTAAAAGTTCAAAATTATGGAGGATCCATTTGAGGGGGAACCCCCCCAACCTGGCACCCCCAATTTCAGTTGGGCAGTAGTCCTCCCTGGTATCTTCAATCGCTCAAACTTTGAATACAGTGCCTTAAGTGATTTAAAAATAAATAGCCAGAGAAGAATAATAAAGAAAAAAAAAGTAAGAAAGAAAAAAAAGAAAAATAGTATTTAAGTTGGGGTAAATGAACATAACCAAAAGAAAGACAGTTGATAGTGTGCTCAAAAATCACAAATCATTTTTCATCAATATCGGTAATTACCGAGATATATCTGTTCAAAATCGTCTATTTTCTATCCACGTTTGACCTGTAAAATTTTGGATACGTGATCCGGCACCCCCAAACTTGGTTTGCATAAAGCATTTATAAGCACACACATTAAGTCCAAATTTCAGCTGTGCACATCAAGTGGTTTTGGAATTATACGCAATTTAATAACTTTTGAAGCCAAAAATTATCGTTTTTTATGGGGGTTTTTTGTGTCTCAATTCACAATCACGTGACCTACAATCCCCAAAATTCGCAGACAAGACGCTTTCATTAATTGTTATGTTGCGTCCAAATTTCAACTTTCTAGGTTTTATCGTTTGTTAGTTATAAGCAAATCAATTCTCATCTGCCAAAATTCGCGAACAAAACCAATGCTACTACGTGCTTGCGCGAAGTCCCCATTACACATTAGTCAAGCGTATTTATAAGTAAAAGCCTAATTTAATAGGTATGGCAATCAAAAAAACGTAACAAAAAGTTTCCCAACAGATTTCAAGACAATTAGCTTTACTCTATTACTGAATAAAAATAACAGTATATCTGAAATAGGTTTAGGCAGACCAGAATATTTAATGAACTGGGAATTTGTCATTCTGCATTGTGTCTTTAAGAAAGACACTTCATTCTTACAAGCTATTTCCTTTTGGTGATTTGGGTCCACCAGTCTATCTATTACAAAATTTGTTAAAAGAGCTTAAAACTACTAAATACTATAAACCTGACATACCAATATAATGCTACAACAAATGCAATATTAATGCATTTTCTTAAAAATGACTCTGAATTCATCATGGTGTTACTCTGTACAACAGTAGAGTATTACCGGTACCAGTACTAGCCCAGCTGCAAAGACTAGGATAGCATGCTAGAGCAGAGTGGTGCCATGGCTTAGTCTAAATTTGGTACCGGTAGCCTAATCTTACTTCTAAAAAAGTGAACATAATCGTGAAAATTTATGGAGGATCTATCTATCGATAAAGATAATTCCACTAGAAATTATATAATTTTTTGATAATGCAAAATCAACAGTTACTTTACATTAAAATTGACCGATTTACTGGCAGACTGGTAGGCTAGTCAAAAATAAACCTGCATAGCCTAGAATGACAAAACATGAAACTTTTAAAATATGCATTACAAATTATATTTAATATTAGTTGGTAATTCTGAATTCACTTAATTATTATTAGTAATTATGAATTCGTTATCACCAATATCCTAGGGTAAATATTATTCATCAGTTTGCCAATTCAAGTTTAAGAAGTTTGGATGGTTGACATGTCACTGTCAAATGTCACATTAAAATATTGAAAATCATTACAATACTGAAGTCAATAAGCAAATCATACATTACCAAATTGGAAAGACCAAGCGAATTTGTAATATTCCGCATTATATGTATCATTGTTTCCAGTAATGGTAATTTTAGAAGGGATCAAAACATTATCCAATGATAACCAAATTGACAGGTGCCATGAAATATTAATAATCCAAAGATGTCATTAATACAAGTTTCAAAGTGTTTATGCATAACAGATTTGGTTAATAGTACATTACCATGAAAAATAATGATATTGGTTATTCAATGAAACCGGAAATGGTGTTCTATTAATATATGTTTTTTTTTGTACAGTAGTGTTCTTCTAATTAAATATCTATGAAATTCTGTATGCAACTCCATCTGAATATATCAGTATTACACTATACAAGCTAGTAGTCAAGTAGTAGTATCTTGGATCTTCAATCCTCCACGCAACCAAACCTGAAGACCGGAGATTGCAAATATGACAAATGACTATGACGTCTTAAAGTCAGCAGTCCCCATTTCTGATTTCAAATTATTAGGCCTACATGAATAATTTTAAACTAATCGAGAAAAACAGTTAAAAAGCAATACTGTAGAAACAAAAATAATAAACATTAAAAAAATGGAAGTAGCTAGTGCTACGTTATGTAATGCCCATATAGAGAATAAGAGAGCTAAGAGTGAGCCAAGGTTGCCACAGAAACTGCAAAATCAATTTCTAGGACTGTTTGTTTTTTTTACTGTATTATACTTAAAATTCAATTTTCACTACTACTCTTTCAGTCTTTCCTGCATCTACAAGTACTTTTTTGCACTAGCGATTGACAAAAAATTTAGATGTTACCGGTAACGCATTTGCATTTCTAGTACTGAGTACTACCAGGCTCAAAACCAAAATTTTGCAATGGGAGGGCTGTGCTAGGGGGCATAGGGGCAGAGCAGAGCCCCCAGAAGCCATCGGGGGTCTAGGGGCGAGCCCCCAGCACTTGAAGATTTTGCAAATTTTTTTGCAATAATAACTTAATTTTAGGCTTAGTTTGGTAAAGATTAGTGCTTTTGAAACGTGCCATAGATATTAGCTCAGCGAAAACATGTTTAAACTGGTTGCATAAATGGGCTTCACTACTACAATATGTGGGCAATGGCTAGAGCTTAAATGATATGACTTTTTCAGGCCGATATCGATATTTTGGACATTTTTAGGCCAATACCGATAACCAATATATTAACTCATTGACTACAAAAAATGTGTCACTATTCTTCAATTAACTTGACACTAAAAGCTTCACAAATAATCCTCCTCAAAAAAAAGACCACTGCAAACACAGGTCGTACTAAGCAAATACAACGCAAGAGCGCTCGAGCTTGCTCTACAAAATAAACAGTTTAAGGTGATAGCGCTAAGCCGATATATATTGACTGACCGATACATTGGTTGAGCTCTAGGGATGGCTAATGGTAAAACTTCAGTCCTTGCTTTATTTCCATCCAGTAAACCATAAAATCCAATCACTTGAAAAAGATCAAGCTTATTTACATGCCAGCACGCAACAAAAAAATGCTATCCTAGCCCCTAACCCCAACCTTAAACTGAACTCAAACTGTAACCCTAGCTCTAACCATAACGTTAATCCTAATCTAAACTCAAAATTTAAACACTAACAATAATAAAGAAAAAAATAAGTAAATGAGCACCCACTCTTGCTCTTTTATTCTTTTTTAGAAGAGCTCATTTGCATGCTAAAGTGGAAATAGGTGCTTCCTTTGAAAAAACTCTTGTATATTAATCCAAATCGTCTGTATTTTATAATGCTAAAGATAATCTGGGAAGAGGATCTAATGAAACGAGATTTGAAAGAGGTGATTGGTGATCAACAGAATTAAATACTTAATAGACCCCTTAAAATGTTCTTACAAAGCCTACATTAAGTATTTTGCATCAAGCAATCAAAGTATTTATTGTTAGCCATGTTCAGGGACTTGAGTACGGAACGGAATTACGGTACGATTGAATTTCGGGCAAAAGTACTGTACGAAATTACATATGGTATTTTTTTGTAAACTACGGCACGATACAAAAATATGGTATTATTTTTTCCATACTGTACTCTTTCTGTATGTAAAGTTTTAAAGACAAAAAGTTTGGTTTTGACTTTGCAGAAATTATTGTATTGAATACGCTACAAGTGTTACCAAATTTTGTACAAGTTTGACCACACCGGAGTTTTTTTTGACGTAAACTTTGTAGTATTTTATGATGTAACAAACATGTTTTAAATTGCGATCTTGATGTAAACTGCAGAATTTTAACAAAAGTTTTGTGATGTAACAAACTAACAATAATGGTGTTTTGCAAGACGAAACAAGAATATTTGTTACAGTAGTACCATTATTTGATTAGCAGTGGTAGAATATATGTAAACTGGAGAGTTATAGCTAATTATTAATTACTGTACATCAAAGAACCCAGTGACAGTAAGTTATTTTAGTGGAGTTCGTAGTTGCACTATGTTTAAATGCAGATGCTGTTTTAAGTAAAATTTCACTCGCAGTGAGAACCTGGCATAGCTCAGAGAGAGCAGTTTTATTTCATGGATTTAGTCATTCGGATTGGTCATCTGTGCTGTACTGAATATACTAGAATATTTTTGGGAATGTGATTTTCATTGATGGGTTAAAGATTTTAGTCAATAATTTAGGGAGTTTAGTTGTCATTTCAGCAGTGGTGCAAGCAGGAGTACTGTCAACTATTTGGAACCTTTTGTTTTTTCGCTGAGAAGTATTGAAGACTTGATTAAGAAGTACATTCTAAATGACTTGAGGCTTGGACTAAAAGACGACATAATCGCGGCAGTACTGTTTCAGCGATGCAACATGCAAACCTTTTGCTTGCCATATTTCTAAACTATATTAAAAACCGACAATACTTTATTTTCAATTTGTTCGTTTGTTAATTATCGCTGTTTTGCAAAGTGTGGAGTTTCAGATAATGACTTGATAATACCTCCTATGACCTATAGCACTGCTGTTTTGAATTGTTTTGAGAAAAATAAGTTCTACAGTGTATGATCGAGCTTTTACTTTTAAAATTATTTTACAATTTGTGCTTATTTTCCAAGGTTTCATGTCCCACTAAAGGCTAAGTTTTATAACTTTTATAAGAAAAAAACTTTTAGTTTATTTATTGAAACGATGTCATAAAAGCGGTGAACAGTTTAGCCTTTAGTAGGATATGGAAGCGCGATAATTGAGATGAGTAGATAACAACAAAGCGCTTGATACAGGGCGTTGCTAGGGGGGTGGCCTTTCTCGAGTGTCATGATTTTGGGGTGACCCCATTTTATGCTGTGAAACCATAATCCAGCCGAAAACTCTACCAATTTGTGGTAAAGACTTTTTTTGGGGTTTCCATCCGTTTTTGGTCCAAAAACTCCGCTGAATTTCGGTGAAGACCTTTTTTTTCAGGTCTCCATTCGCATTTGCACTTTTGGACATAATTTTCACTTAAGTCGGTCAAGGCTGCGAAAGCGTCACATAGCAAAGGGTGACACCACGAAGCCCCGTTCCAGGTGTCCTTGCAAAATCCCGCTCCGGGTATTCTTGCAAAATCCCACAGCACCGGGTGCCACCATTCTTAGCAACGCCTCTGGCTTGCTGGTTTGAATCGCTGAGGATTAAGCAACAGTATGGTGTATATTATTGTTATCAAGCTCTTGTTATTCACTTTAATCATTTAATGTAAATACTAAGTACTGTCACAAGTTGGATGAGCGCCCCAATTTTTTTGAGAAGTAAGTATAATTATCTTATCGTAAAACCTCTCGTTTGCTATTGCATAGGAACAAATATTCAGTAAATAAATTAGTACGGAAAGGTACGGTATTACAATACCGAAAAAATTCCGTACCATACTATTACATACGATATTTTGGTGAGGTACGAAATTACGGTACAATATTTTTTTGGAAGTACGGAGCACGGAAAATCATTCCGTACCGTACCTAATCTCCTGGCCATTTTCAGTTCGTTATTAATGACTTTGTTTTTGACCAATATTAGCTCATCCCCAAAATAATGTTTCAAAAGTGGCTTTAAATTAGGCTACTTTAAAGCATAGGAGGACAAGTCAATGTAAAACGTTAGCTTCGTTAAACACTAGTTCGTTAGCTAACTTCATACCTCCGTTAAAGTTGATTCGCTATTTTCAGCTTAAATAAACGAAAGTTAATGAAGTACGATAATTCGTTAGCATTTTGAGTATAATTTACATTTCTTTTTATTCACTCACTTTTACAACACGCGTAATGACACTGTTGAGCTAATTGTAAGAAAAACTTTATTGCTATTGTGGTCTTTGTGCTTTGGAAGTTACATAAATAGTTCAATCTAATTTCAAGACAAAAATAGGTTCATATGCACTAACGAAGCTGCGATCGAAAAATCTTTGGAGGTTACGAACAGCGATACAATTAATAGACCTATGAAGCTGCAGCTTATTATTGGCCACAAAAAAGAGCTCCTTTCTTCGGTTTTTCTTCTACAAAACTCCTTCTAATACATAACAAGTGTTACCAGTGCAAATTGGTTTGCACCAGTACAATGAATGAATGGTGCAAGAAATTAACGATGAAAACCTTATGTTAATGCAACTTAACGTAGGGGGGGGCTTAAAACCTATTTTTGAAGGAGTCCCCCTCAAAAGTATGCTACATACTACTGCAAACCCTCTTTGACATCATCTAAGGTGTTTCCTACAAAAAAACCCTTGTTCAAATTCACATCAAAAGTACCACAGCAACCCTTACAATAGCAAAATTTTGAAGACATTGAACTGCTATAGAGAGTCCAACTGAGCATTGTAAAACTATTATGACGTCATATTACATTGTAGGTGTATGTGTGAAAATGTCATAAAACTGTTTAATCATTTGTAGTAGTAGTAGTAGTAGTAGTTTATTTCAAAGCCAGCAAAGTTTAAAATCACAATTAAATCGCAAGCAAAGCATGTTAACGATAATATCTACTGGCAATAGGGAAGAAGCGAAGTGACCAAAGTGGTCTTCAAGTCTACTTCTACCCTCATGAATAAAGTTACAAGATGGAATTTGGAAAATCTTGGCCAAACAAATATTTACAACTTTTGCTAAATCAGATTGAAGTTTCATACATATATTTACACCAGAACGAGGATGTATAACACCAGAAAAATTAAGACACCTACAGAAAACAATGCAATTTCTATTTACAAACTAGCAAAAGAGATTTACATTTTTTAATTTCAAGGTCTAGTGAGTTTCATATTTTTGGACCTTGATATTTAATAGACCTTTGAAGTTTCAGAGTTTTAAAAAAAGGTACAAAAAAATTATTTGGGCGGTAGCTCTGGTAGGTTTAACATGAATATCATTAAGCACTGTAAAATAATTTCGAGAAGTAGATGGAAGTTATCCCGATTTATAGTTGTAAACAAATGCTGCAGTTTCTAGTTTGACTAAGTCTTGTAATTTAGGAATTTTAAGTTTTGCATAATCTGGAGTTGCTCTATCATTCCATGTTCCATTACCTACAATTTTTACTGCTTTGTTTTGAAGAGTAACTAATTTCTCGAGGTACGTTTTATAAGTTGAGCTCCAAGTGATTATCCCGCATTGAATATGACAGTGAAACAAGGTATAGTACAAACTACATAAGGCCGATGTGTTTAAATACACTTTAACTTTCGAAAGGATTCCTACTGCTTTAGATAGCTTGCGGGCCAAGTTGTTAATGTGAGGTTCAAAAGACAAGGAATTATCAAAGATAAGACCCAAGTATTTTGACATGCTGACAGAAGGAAGATTAGAATCAAATGGGGACGAAATTAAAGATAAGTTAGCTATATGACCTTGACTTTTTGGTTGTATTAACATCAAATTTGATAGTTTGTTAGCTATCATCCACTTATCTAGTGAAGTAATATCAGTCGTAATTTTTTTATGAAGATCATTTATATTTTTATCTTCAACAATTAAACAAGTATCATCAGCAAATAGTATTGGTGTGTAAGAAAAACTGGTACTAATATCATTAATATAAATGTTAAAAAGAAGAGGTCCCAATACAGAACCTTGAGGAACACCATAATTACTTTTTTTAGATTTGACTGGTGATTTTCTAAAGATACATATTGATATCTATTAGTCAAAAAAGAAGCAAACAAATCAAGTGTTGGTCCATGGATTCCATAATGTTCTGGTTTGGTTAACAAAGTTTTATGATTAACTGTGTCAAAAGCCTTTTTGAGATCAAGTAACATTAGAGCAGTGTAATTTTCATCGTTAATATTATCATACAATGAAGTCAATACATCAGCTAAAGCATGAGATGTTGAATGATTAGCCCTAAACCCATACTGCTTAATAGCTATGAAACAAATTTTGGTGAAGCACAATTTTTTTTCACACACATGTCACTGCCGCAATTAGAACGTAGTTCTAAGGGGAGCAAAATTTGTTTCTGGAGGAGCCAAAATTTTTGAGTTGGTCTAGTTTTCACCAAGTTCTCTGTTGATATCCAAAAAAAAGGTCATTGCGCCAATATGGTCTACTTTTCTCCGAGGTCTCGGTTGGTTTACAAAAAAAAGCCACCATCTTGAAACGGCTGCAAGGGTAACAAAAGTTTGGGTGGGTATGCTGGGCAGTTTGGGGGGAGGAGTTTTGTTTAGGGAGGCACCACCCCCTTTTGCCCCTAGTGGCCCTGACACATGTTTGCAAAACAATTATTTAAGACAATAAATGACAAGCAAATAACTGTTTTCATAGCCATTGAACGAAGACCAAATTTTTCGATAATTAATTACTCGTCCAATCTTCGCTGTTCACTTAAAGCCAAATCAATTCTTTAAGTTTCGAAAATCTATAAAGGCAGCCAATTATTTGACTTTGAATGTGGACATGATTAAAGTTTTGGTTCCTGCTAAGTCACAAAAACCAGGTTTCAGTCCCAACATTATTATTTGCTAAAAATATGAAAGCAGAAATGACGATTTTTATTGTGCAACCACTCTTTTCTTGAGCACGGTAGTACTCTTTCTAAATGAGGGATTATTTCAAATTGATGTCTTGAGCAAATCTTTTAAACCGGTTTTGTTCAAGCTAAAACTTCAAGTTTAGTTATGGAAAAATCTCTCAGTTATAAGACTAAATTTTCTTCCATTTTAGTTCATTTCCTTGAAATAAATTGTTTACATTTTGCGAGAAAAGTAACTCGTTCACTTTCACAATGAACGAAAGACTACAAAAAAACTGCTTTGACTTATTTTCTTATTCTATCCCGATGTGAAAATCAGACGAAATGAAAATTCCAGTTCAAACTGGTTTTCGCCTAGGTTTTCATTTCACCCCAAAAGCAACGAGCATATAAATACTGCGTTGCTATCTGTGATGTCAATTTTTCGCTCAAATCACTGACACTGAACAGAGATGGAAGCTGTAGCATTGGTACCAGAGGTGGAGTCGAGGACACAAAACTCGAGGCCAAGGACACAAAAAAAATCCGAGGCCAAGGACAGCCTTTCCGAGGACAGAACCTCTCGAGGCCAAGGACAGGAATGCTCGAGGCCAAGGACCAAGGACACAGGCGCAAGTGCTCTCCAAAAAAAAAAGGTCTTCAAAAATTTTTTTCAGGCAATCTCCAATTCATTGGCGTACTCAGAATTTTTGATTGGGGAGGCTTAAACCACAAATCACATGAAATGACGTCATCAAAATTTTTCCAAAGAGGAAGTTTTTGTGGGACAAAGATATCGTGGGATAGAAGATCTGAAATTGTTGTTGCATGTTTGCACGTAACCAGGATTTTGCAAAGGAAGAGGGCTTAAACTAATAGTTGAAAAATGCAAATGTCTAACTTTGGTAACGTGTTGAGAAAGCTTGTGTAACTCAAATGTATCACAGACGGAGTTTGGGGGTGGGGCCCCCAGCCGCCGAAGGCTTTGGGGGTCTGGGGGCGAAGCCCCCAGCCGTTGGGCGATTTTTTGTAATTTTTTGGAAAAAAAAGCTATTTAAATGCCATTGGATCTCATTTTGCAAGTGTTATCAGAGCCATTTGAAAGCACTAGATTTTTGACATTTGAAAGCCAATTGAAAAAATCTAATTGTTTAATCCTCCTTTCACTTGTAATTTAAGTCCAAAACACGTTTAACATCTTGCATTTTGGAGTTTAATTTTAATTGTAAGTGATTTGGTCCAGGTAGGGGTAAGTAAGGTGCATTGTCTCTGGCTACATTTTCGCAGTAAATAATAATCCACTTGAACATTTTCCTCAGAGATTTTTGTTTTGTCAATAAAATAACCAGTTATAGGAGTACATGTTCGCTAGGGGGCCCAGGCCCCCTCAATTGAAGTTCAATGATTCGATCAATCAGCATTTTCCATAGCTAATTTTTTTTTAAAGTATTTTGTGCGTAAAAACCGGCAAGGTTGGAGGTGAAATACTAAATTGTTTTTGAAAAATGTTACAATAGATGGTTACGTCTACTAACCATGTTATTACCGGGCCGGCTTTGCATCGCGCGAGGCCCTTGGCACTTTGGAGATTTTCACAACATCTTTCTGCCAAATATAGGTGAAGAATAAAAAAAATCTTACTATTTCAGCTCAGGGCCCTTAGCTGGTACTACATCGTATTATGGTAAATCCGGCCCTGATTAATGCATTACGTTCAGAAAAAGGCTAGATGTGAGCCTGAGATAGCAACTTTTAGGACAAAAACTATCCATTTTCTCCAGGTTATACGTTTAAATTGGCAGGCAAAAATTGAATTGAGGGGGACCCGGCGCCCTTGGTCTTCAATCTTGTTAATTAGTTATCCTGTTGTCAGCGAAAAATGCTAAAAAGAAACTGAAGAAACAATAGGCTTTTTGTCACATTTTTGTCATTGTTGAAATTTCAATTGGGAGGGTCCCTGCCCCCCTACCCTTGCCTACGCCTATGCTACAAGTGAGGAAAACAAAAAAGGTGTTTGCAAATTTTCTGCTAGGTTTCTGGCAT
Organism: Trididemnum nubilum; assembly: GCA_963965965.1. NCBI lineage: Eukaryota > Metazoa > Chordata > Ascidiacea > Aplousobranchia > Didemnidae > Trididemnum > Trididemnum nubilum. Next base: position 25,581,104 of record OZ014483.1, read on the forward strand.
TTTATAATGAAATTTCAACTGTTCAAAAAATAGTGCTGTCCTCGAGCCGAGAACAGGGCAATTTTCGAGGACTTGAGGCTTCAAGGCCAAAGCCAAGGACTTGAGGCTTCGAGGACTCCACCTCTGATTGGTACCAGTGCTAGTGGCTAATTTACTTGCATTTTATCAATTACAAATGCAGCTGCTTTTGCAATTGTTATTCAAACTGCAAGAACAAGAAGCAGAGATCATGGTCAACCTGCAAGAAATTTGCAATTTGAAAAAAAAAAGACGGCGATTAAAAAGGTAAGTAGTAGGCCTAACCAAGCCATTAATGTACATATTTTTTTGAGAGTGTGAGTGTTATTTGTTTTTTTGAGTTTAGAATTTTAAGTTTAGAATTAAAATGTTAGTAGGCTATTTTAGATGTTACGAGGCATGTACCATCAATCGAGGCGACTTTGAACGCCAGGGCGACTTTGAACACTTCACTAAAACAATCTTTGTTTTCAGTTAAATACTTTTCAAGACCAAGAGCGATCTCTTAGTAGGTCAGTGTTTGAACTTTGATAAATTTTTTTTCTTTTTTGCCCGACTAGGACATGGTCACGTGACAATGACGTCATCATTTCAACAAAATAATTCTCAATAATAGAGCGATTTATTACACGATTTCTATTGACCTGTGCATCCCCCGAGTCTGGTCAATTAGCAATAGACAACTGCAGGCTCGAACCCACTACGACGTGGTCGGTAGCTAACCGCCCTCACCACTCGGCCACGCGCCCGCTACGTATCACAGAAGCAATTTAGACTTTTAAAGTCACCCATGTCCACGATGCAAGCTGAGTGCGCATTAAATTTTTTTGAATCCAGTTAGCTGTTGCTTCTCGAGATGTAAGGTCAAAATTTTAATTAGAGCTTGTGTCAACGGATAAAGAATGAGATTATCAGTTAAAGTTGTCGACCGATTTAAAAAAATTTTTTGTCGAAGCGTATTTTTGTACCGGAGTATTTCAGAGCGGAGTGTTGTTGTAAAATTTCGGAGCCGGAGTCAGTTAAAACAATTTCAGAGTGGATCCGGAGTGGAAAAATTAGCCACTCTGCAACACTCTAATTCAAAAACATTTCAGGCGAAAGCAACTTTGGGCTTGTAAGTGAAGGTTTAAGTGCATGTTGGTAGGGCGTTCAAAGTCGCCGCAAAGACCGGGGCGACTTTGAACGCTTTTTGGGATAGAATATATGGCTTATGAGAGCGAAATATTTTTTAGTTATGACAGTTCCAGTTGCTGAGGCCATACGTGTTACGTTCAGCCTATAAGCACTTTTCTTGCTTGAACCTGGCGGAAGTTACAAGTAAAAATGATTCAAAACCGTTCAAAGTTGCCGCGGTTGACGGTACTTGCTCTGTGCTATCATGGTGCCATTGGCCGAAAACCCGTACGGGGCTAAAATATAACTCTCAATCCCAGGCTCTGAAACCAAAAACGAGCAAAGAAAGTAGTGATTGGTTTAGTCAAGTCAAGTTTTTTTTCCAAACGCTCTATAAGGCATGCGCTGGAAGGACTGCACCTTGAAGCATGTTTCAAAACACGGCATAAACTTGAGTCAAACATAAGCTTTCACATTAAGACAAAAAATTTTTAAAAAAACTCTCACACTCTCAAAAAAAATATGTACATTATAGGCATGGTTAGGCCTACTACTTTCCTTTTTAATCGCCGTCTTTTTTTTCTTCAAATTACAAATTTCTTGCAAGTTGACCATGATCGCTGCTTCTTGTTCTTGCAGTTTTAATAACAATTGCTAAAGCAGCTTTCATCTTTTCTCGCACCTCTTTTTCCTATGCGTTCTAATATCATCGACATTGGTTGTTGTCATTTCAGTAAGGTCCTCTGATATATTATCATTAATCATCGCTAAGTGTTTAACTTCTAAAAAATATTAAAAGTTATTCTTGGGATTCAAATCTCAATGACAGAAAAGAATACCGGTCTGCTTCAAAAAGCATGTTTATTTTTTGCTTCATAACCCAGACTAGTCATACTGCTGCTTATTATGGGCCTATCTTTAAACCTTGCCATAGTCGAGAGTTTGGGAGTTAATAGATGTGATACATTGCAACAGTTATTGGTCAAATTTATCTTCGTTAACAAAATCATCAGATAGCCATGTTTAAGTGGAAGTTAACTTGCAGCAAAAAGAGCTAATCTAGTCCCATCTTGCTGCAAGTTAACATGGTTTTCATTGCCTGCATGTCACAGTAGGCTTATTACGTAGGAATGTCGGCAAGGCCTACGCTGCCATTCTGCACATTATGTTAGCTGTAGATTTTACGGCTGGCTGTTACCTACGCCCTGTTATTCTTCAGATATTTTTTTGTAACTTTACTCATTTTAGGGAACTAGCAGTGGTAGCCTATTGGCTATCTGGCTATTGCTTGTCCTGTCATTGTCAATAAGTACTGTTAACCTACAAGCCTATGGCCGCTTTTTAGCTATCGATACCTGTACCAAATTACACTTCTTCTACATTGAACTAGTTTGCATTACGCCTACCTACAAGTTACAACTTTACAAGTGCAGCAAAGGCAGGCTAGGTAGTCTCATTTTTGTCCCAAGTTACCTAGGTCTGTAGGTTCAACAGTATGTTACCATTCTTTAAACTGTATGTTACTTTCTACCACCTTTCTACAGTGATTTATTACATTTACCCCGCCAATTACACTATAGAAACTGTTTATTTTGTTCAACTTGCAGTTTTTTGTAAAGCTGGCCTATTCCAGTTTCGGGTTGCTTTCAAGTCGTTTGCGTTCACAGTATTACACAGCCGAAATGGATTGCGCGAAATTCTATTTCATTGCGGTGCGCTCATGTGAACACTTCCATTGTTTGTAGGCTTAACCGATACGAGTTTTTTTGCTTGTAGGCGAAACGAAGTCTCTTGTAAACGTGGCCTAAAGCATTATGCGTTGCCCGAGATTTGTCTGAGAGAAAAAAGCATACTTTTAGTTCGTTTATTAAAATTTGCTTGGCTGAAGTGAGGCACAATCGAAAATGCCTCACTTCGCACATTTTAAGCGATGCTCGCTGGCGCGCATAGAGTGATAGCAATTAACCGAATAGCTTCGGCATTTTAATGCGAAGAGCATAACGTAAAAGCAGTGAATACACAAAAAAGTAAAAATGATAAAAATTAGTAAAGTTTTGAGAAATATTTTCATTTGCGTGAAAACACTTTATTTTAATTATATACTTTTATTTTTGTTATGCAAAGCCTTGGTTAACAAAAGGTTTGCTAAAATCAATAAAAAGGAAACACGCTCTGTTTTCCAAATTGCACAAGGCCTTGCATAGCGATCGAGAGCTCAATAATTACAAAAGATAAAGAAATGTTCTCAATAGAGTCATCAAATCAGCTAAAGAATCTTAGTATAGAGATTCTTTTTACCAAAATAAAAATGGCCTAGAGAAATTGTGGAAAGTCATCAACGAGTTGGCCTTTATTAAAAAGAAAAAAAAAGATATTCCTTCAAAACTCATCAGTGACGATAAAACAGTACAGGACCCTCAAAATATTTGTGAGATCAAGAACAATTTCTTTGTTAGTGTTGGTAAAAATCTCACCGACAAAATCCAACTCGTAACTAGATGGGAGTTTGCCAGCAAACCCAGTGAACGACCGACGCATAGCTAATGCTGTGACGCTCAAAAGTACTTTTTGTCTACCGTAAAATCAGCAATTATTCAAAAATATCTGATTATGAAACCTCCAGAAAAGTAGAGTCAAAATATTGGTCAGTTAAATATCTCCTGATATCATAAAACACTGGCACCCTAGCTTGAGCCGTTTAAAAATTGATTATTGGGGATCCCAGGGGGAGTGGCACCCCCAAACTATGTCAAAATATTTGTTTGTTAAATATCTGCTGATATCAAAACAGACTGGCACCCAAGTTGAGCCATTCAAAACATTGATTTTTGGGGGGTCCATTTGGGGGGGTCCGCGGGGGGGTGGCACCCCCAAACTATGTCAAAATAGTTGTCTGTTAAATATCTACTGATATCAAAAAAAAATAGAACTCTACCTTGAGCCGCTCAAAAACTTGATTTTGGGGGGGTTTATTTGGGGGGATCCCCGGGGGGGGGGCACCCCCAAACTATGTCAAAATATTTGTCTGTTAAATATCTCCTGATATCATAAAACACTGGCACTCTAAGTTAAGCCGTTCAAAAGCTTGATTTTTGGGGGGTCCCCGGGGGTGTGGCACCCCCAAACTATGTCAAAATATTTGTCTGTTAAATATCTACTGATATCAAAAAAAACTGGCACCCTAGGTTAAATGGTTAAAAAACTTGCTTTTGGGGGGTCCATTTGGGGGGGTCCCCGGGGGGGTGGTACCCCCAAATTATGTCAAAATATTTGTCTCTTAAATATCTACTGATATCAAAGAAAAATGGCACCCTACCCAGCAAACATAGCTATGCAGGGCCTGCAAGGGTTTAATGCGGGCAGTGCAGGCCAATGCGGGCAGCGGAAGCCTGTGCGGGCCAGATGCAGGTACTGCATCGTAAAACCGAAAGACGCACTGTAACTAAATGCGCTAATCAGGACTCGAGACGGTGTTGTGTAGCGGATATATGCTTGTCTTTATTTGAAAATCACTATTTTTATTCACAAGTTTCTCTAAAATAACCGTGCAGGTCTTGTGCAGGACCTGTGCAGTTTTTTGGCTCAAACATTTCTTTAAGAAAATAAAAGAAAGCCTTCAAAATTCTTTAAAATATAGATGACAATTAATGTTGCCAGGTCTAATTACATTTGAACACACTAACAAGCAGGGGTATGTGTATTCTCTATGTGATTCAAGGTGTTCAGGGCGCACCCTGCGATATGACAGCGTAAACGCGTTAATTACATTCGACTAAATTTTTTGTTTTTCTCTTTCTAATCTCTGTAATAACAACGCAGTCTGAGTTCTTTTTTCTTTCGATGAATAGCAAATTGCTTTTTTTTCAACACCGACAATGACGTCACACTTCTGTCATGATAAGTTCAATAGATATCGTTGAACGCAAGGGAGCCACACCTTTCCATTTTATTCTCAATTGCATTATATAGCAGAGAGTGATTTTTTCTCTTTTCATGCAATTCAAATGCCAGAAATGTTCAACTTCGAGATTGAACCAGATATTACGTCACAATGCATTTCCAACCATACTAGTGGCATCATAGTTGTATAATGCGGTTGTGGGTTATTGCGTGTCATTTTCGAAAGTTTGGCGGTCAGTTGTTATATTTTAAAGTTACAGGTAGGTCAAATTTATTCTGTAGAATGAAATAAGCGTTGACAGTATAACTAAGAAGCCATTTTTTAGCAAAAATTATTGGAAATAGTAAGAGATTATTATTAATCATTTAGTATAAAAGCAAGGAAAAGGAATTCCCTCGGCATTTAAACCCGTCGTTATACCAAACATAGATTGGCTATCGGGATGCAGTATCAGGTCTAAGCTGTTTTTCTGGCCTTGCCCAGCCAACAATGCTATGCAGGGCCTTTACACGTCCGATGCAGGCATCCATGCAGACCCTTTGTCGGCTGCCTCCACCGGGCCCGTATCGTTTTGGCCGCAGGGGTTACAGTGGGCCTGTGCAGGCTGCCTATACGGGTTACGTAGTGGCTCGTACGGTCTAACCGTATACGTCTACGGGCTACGCAGTGGCTGGGGCAGTCTAACCGTATACGGTTTACGCAGTGGCTGGTGCAGGCTAACCGTATGGGGTTACGCAGTGGCTGGTGCAGGCTAACCGTATACAGGTTTACTCAGGGTGTGGTGCAGGCTAACCGTATCCTTTATGCAGACTACAGCCAATACATATTTGCACATGCAGTGTCACATTTTTTTATTGTGGTATGGTGACGAATTAATGACCCTGACAAGTAGATCGAGTTTCAAAACATCAAAATAATTTTATCACATTCTAATAGCTGTAAGTGTAGTGTGTAGGCTACTACACATACATATATACTGTATACAAACACGACTAACATACTCGAGCTTTATCTTGCATATGAACATTTCAGGAAGAACCAGTATTTTTTTCAAAAAATTTTATTTCTGACGATACATAACGTCAAAGCCCTTGGCAACCATTTTAATACACCAAACCTAACAGCTTCCCAAATACTCGTATATATATATTTATATATAATTTTTTTTGAGAAAGGCTAAGACAAGGGTCATAGTCAAGAGATTCCTAAACCGAGAGTACTCAAACCACTAACTTGGTGAGCGTAAATCAAATTTAGTTAAAGGGGTTCAGGACAAGAGCACTTGGGACATTGTTTCACAAAATGAATAATGATTTAATGACAATATGACAATAAATGAAATTGAGCCGTCGCGACGCGTTTCGTCCTTGCTCAAGGAACTCTTCAGGCGACAAAGGTCAATTTTGTTTTCATTAGCCAAAACAAAAAAATTAATTACCGTAATTGGAATCGGCCCCTCTTACCGTTTCTAGGCTATATGGCTTCCAGTGCAATTTGGCTACTCTGAAACTTTTTGCCGACAACTTACCGACAACCATTACCCAGTAGGCTACTAATTCGCTTCTTGAAACCTTCAAAATCTACCACTAATCAATTCTTCTATCTCTTACCGAAATCTTACAAGCTAAGCCTACTTACTGCTAACATTGCAAGTTTGGTCTGCACAACGTTAAATTTGAAACCAATCATAGAAATTAATACCGAATAATAGCCCATTATTGTCAAAAAATACAAAATATCGCAAAATATTACGTATGGAGCTCTACCCAATGGAAAATTTTAATAAGAGACCCCAACGTTATTCGAATTAAAATTTTCTATCCATATAGCACTATCTCAGAGTGCTCAAACTAAAAAAGTGACCGAATTCAATTTTTGAGAAAGGGTAAGACAAGGGTCAAGTACGGTATATAATTTTTTTAATTACGGTGATTAATTTTTTTTGTTTAATAATTTTTTCCAATTACGGTAATTAATTTTTTTTGTTTTGGCTAATGAAAACAAAATTGACCTTTGTTGCCTGAAGAGTCCCTTGAGCAAGGACGAAACGCGTCGCGACGGCTCAGTTTCATTTATTGGCATATTGTCATTAAATCATTATTCATTTTGTGAAACAATGTCCCAAGTGCTCTTGTCCTGAACCCCCTTAGCTGAATTTGATTTTATATTTATATATACATACAGTATTACGAGCATTTATGAAGGTGTTAGAAGCTGAAAAAAGTTGCAGAATATCATAACTTTACAGACGTAAAGTTCTTTTTACAGCTTTCAATGAACTTTTTAAACTGATAAAGGTGATGAATTGCAACGATGGATAGTGCTAAATTAAAAACATATAAGCAACTATACAGGATCGATTTGTTCGGGGCCCAGTTGTCCGGAAACCATGTGTACCAGAATCAGGTGAACCTATCTATTCTATCCAGTTTTCATGGGCTAACTCTGGCTCTTTGGGCTCTTCTACCACCGCGATCGCGACTTCTGCGGAGCCATTTCACAACGGATTTTGCAACTTCGTCGCATGTTGAAGCCTTCGTGAGCGGATGTTTCTTCACCGCATCTGCAATATTAAGAATATGCCAATTAAAAAAGCACAAAGTATAGAGCAACAACTTTTTTAAAGTGTTGGCCATATCTTTCAGCGATAGTCTATGAAGAATTTGAAGATACTTCTTAAAATTTCTGGCCAATCTTTCTCTGTAACCAATAAACAAATTCGTGAGGGAAAAGGTCAGTTTCATTTCTTTTAACTTACTGTTGGCCTCTATTCAGTGAGACACTTAACTATTTGTCAATAAGTTTTTAACACTTTCAAAACATAAGAAAACATTAGGCAGTTTATCATTTTGCAAACTCCGAATTAACAGTACGCCTAATGCGAGTTTAATCATTCGTCAGATTGACTAAGAAAAGAACATAAAACGGTCAAGTAAAACAAGAACAAAAACAAACCGAATATAACTTCGTAAAACTTCGTCACCCGGATTTCTTTTTTGTCCTGTCGGACAATAAAATTGAATTGCAATGCAACATCATTGCTTAAAACAAAGGATAAAACACGACGAACAACGCCATCTAACGATATCCCGCCGATATCGCTTAAGAAAAAAACCTGTAAAAATGGATTGTGTAAGATTGCAAACACATTTTTTTTCTGATTTCAGAGATTACACGTTGCTAGTAACACAGCATGTTTGTCATTAAATGTTTATGCTGCTAGGCTCGATCGTTTGTGTCAAACATGTGCGCTTGAAGCTCCAGATGTTCTATTGTCCATACGTGCTGGCGTATAGAGGATATGGGCAGATTATTTCCAAGGCCGATTGAAATCCTACCACGTCACAGTGACTGCAGGCTGTCCACTCACCTTTGAACAAAAAAATGACAGCAATTTACAGAAAAAAATGAAAAAAAATGACAAAAATTGTAAAAAAAAATGACAAAACTTCTCAATAATTCCTGCCACTATTTGAAATTTTGCAACCATGCTACAAACAGAGTGCCTTGTACCTAAGTTAACCGCACAAACACTGTCTATCAAACAAAAACAATGTTTTTGAACCAATTAAAGCCAAGGATACAAACGGCTTAAAACAAAATCCGCAAGGATTTCGAAAAACGCATATCAACGTCTGGGAGCTTTGCCCCCAGCACGCATTTCACTAACGCATAAGAGCCAGTAGCGTAGCCAGGGGGGGCGGGGGGGGCTGCAGCCCCCCCCATTGGCCTGCCGAACAAAATGCAGAATAAAAAAAATACAACGTTTTTAGCACTTCTCAGACTCTCTTTTGCACTGGATTGGACTAAAAAATGATTTAAAGCATAGTTTGAAACGTTTATTTAGGGGGGGGGGCTAATAGACTGCCAACCAAAATGCAGAATAGGAAATCATCACGTTTTTAGCACTTCTAAGACTGTGTGTTTGCACTGGATTAGACTATTTTAAAACGTTTATTTAGGGGGGGGGCTACTGAACTGCCGAACAAAATGCAGAATAGGAAATCATCACGTTTTTAGCACTTCTAAGACTGTGTGTTTGCACTGGATTAGACTATTTTAAAACGTTTATTCAGGGGGGGGGGGCTACTGAACTGCCGAACAAAATGCGGAATAAGGAAAATACCACGTTTTTAGCATTTCTAAGACTGTGTGTTTGCACTGGATTAGACTTTTTTGAAACGTTTATTTAGGGGGGGCTAATGAACTGCCGAACAAAATGCAGAATAGGAAAAACATCACATTTTTGCACTTCTAAGACTGTGTGTTTGCACTGGATTGGACTAAAAAATGATTTGAAGCATAGTTTGAAACGCTTATTTAGGGGGGGGGCTAATAGATTGCCGATCAAACCGCAGAATAAGAAAAATACCACGTTTTTAGCCAGTAGCGTAGCCAGGGGCAGCGGGGGGCTATAGCCCCCCCCACATTGACATCTCGACCAAAATGCAGAATGGGAAAAACACTACATTTTTAGCACTTTTGAGACTGTTTTATGCTCTGGAGTGGACTAAATAGTGATTTAAAACGTCTTTTGAAACACATGTTCAGGGGGGGGAGGCTAATTTGTCAAAAATAAACCAACAAATAAATGAAAACTTTGAAAAATGGTAAGAAATAAGCAATCAAATTTGATCGCAAGTGTAAAAATGCTGAACATAGGTATCATCAACAAATATACTCTAAACTTAGGAATAGGGGGGGGGGGGGGGGCTATTCAATATTTGTTAATTACCAATCATTTCTCTCAAATCTCTTTTCATTACACCCCCCCGATTATTTTTCTCTGTATACTGTACACGAAATAGATTACTCCGTGTGAGTTTTATTGAACTATTCGATTTTATAATTTACCAGCATCTAAACAAGAGAACTAACGTTTTACCATTAGCCACCTCCTAAATAGCCCATTTATGCCACCCGTTTAATTTTGTTTGCACTGCCAATTTCTAAGCCACGTTTTAAAAGTGTTATTATTTGATCAAAATAGCCCTAAAATGAATTTATTTTGGCAAAAAAATGCAAAATTTTCGAGCGCTTGGGGCTCCGCCCCCAGACGCCCGTGCCTCCGGCGGCTGGGGCTATGCCCCCAAACCCCCAGCCTCCGGCGGCTGGGGGCTCCGCCCCCAGACCCCCAAAACAGCCCCCCCCCATTGCGAATTTCTGGCTACGCGCCTGATAAGAGCAGTGGTGCTCAGATAGCACCTCTTTGCCAGGTTTCATGTGGTTCTTTTTTACTAGTGCTCTTATTTGTACCCTGTGTTGCAAGAAAACTATGTGGAAAATTTCACTATTTCTTTCAACTATATTTTTAAACAGTTTTCACCCTCAGAAGCATCGCTAAGAATGGTGGCACCCGGGGCGGGATTTCGTGGTGACACTCTTTATCGGCCAAAATATAGGTGAAGACCAAAAGAAAAAAAAAAGGTCTTCGCTGCAAAACGAGTTGGTGTTCAGTTTTCAGTCCGAAAGTATGTGATGACCAAAAAAAAAAGGTCTTTCCCTACCAATCAGTGGGTTTTCGTTCTCAAAAGAAAAAAAAAATCAAAATGGTGACACCCGAGGCGGGGCGCCCCACCCCCTAGCGACGCCACTGTTTACCCTTTTTATCTTTTGCAAAAAATTTCAGCATTCCAGCCACAGGCGTAGCAAGGATTTTTGATCAGAAGGGGGGGGGGGACGAACCACAAATCACACGCAATGACGTCATCAGAAATTTGCAACAAAAGGAAATTTTTGTAATACTAAGATATCGCAGAATGGAAGAACAGAAGTCATGGTTCGTGTTTGGCACGTAAACAGGATTTTGCTAAAGGGAGAAGAGGACTTAAGCTGAAAGTTAGAAAGTGCAAATGTCTAAATTGGGAGACGTGTTGAGTGAACCAGTGTAACCTCAACATATCTCAAACGGGGGTCTGAGGGCAAAGAAATAGCTATTTTAACACCATCGGATCACATTTCGCAAACTAGATTTTTAACATGTGAAAGCCAATTAAAAAAATAAATTTCTTCAATTCTTTTTTTACTAGCAATTTAAGTCCAAAACACGTTTAAAATCTTGCATTTTGGGTTAAATTTTGTAAATGATCTAGCCCAGGTAAGAGAAAGCGCAGTATCTTGCCTCCTGTAATATTTTAGCCCTAAATAATAATCCACCCGAAGATTTGCTTAAGAGATTTTTGTTTTGTCATGAAAATAACCACCAGTTATAGGAGTAAATGTACGGCCAGGGGAACCAGGCTCCCCCTTAGATGCAAATTCAATAATTTGCTCAATGAGCATTTCTCCTAGCTAATGTTTTTTCAAAAGTATTTTATCGTGAAAAAACTGGCGAGGTGGAGGTGAATTGTTAATCAAAAATAGCACAATAGACGGTTACGCTTACTAACCATGTTATTGCCCGGGCCGGATTTACATTGCGCGAGGGCCCTTGGCACTTAGGAAATTTTCGCCAAAAAAAGTCTTACATCTGAGCGCGGGGCCCCTGGCACTGTGTCACATGGCAAATCCTGCCCTGGTTCTTGCATTACGTTCTTAGAAAGGTTCGACGAGGGCCTGGGGTAGCAACTTTTAGAAAAAAAGCCCTCAATTTCACCTAGGTTGTAGAATTAAATTGGTTGGCAAAAACTGAATTGAAGGAGCCCAGACGTCAGTATTATTGGTACTTAATTACGGTACTGTAGCATGCGAAAAATGCTAAAGGAAACTGAAATTGAAGAAACAATAGGCTTTTTTGTTACATTTTAATCATTGGTGACATTTCAATTGGAAAGTGAGACCCGCCCCCCCCTGGCTACGCCTATGATCTATGATTCCAGCTGAAGTAATTTATGAGATAATCGTGGTGGAAAATGCACAATATGCCGCAAAGGAGAACGTTAACGCTTGTTACGTAATGAAATGAGTGCAATCAAAAAATAAATTTTTACCTGTTGCATGATCGAAAAAGTTATCTATTACGTTACATTAATCCAACCATTATGCACAAAAGCTTATAATTCTTGCAGCTTGGTAGAAGTTACTAAAGTTGCCTTTTGTAGCACAAGGTAGGTAACGTAGTTCTGTAGCCTGCAGCATTTTTTGTGCGTTCCACAAAGGAAAGAATTTCAAATCTCACCAACTCTATCATGATTTTAGTGGAAATAACTTCATTTAATGGAACCATTCTACTGACCAGGGTTTAGTTATGTTTTTGTAAGTTAAACATTTAAGCTCGTAGAAAGATACGGGTCAAATTACACTTGAACACACTAACGAGCAGGGTGTATTCTCTAGTGATTTAAGGTGTTCAGCGCACACCCTGCGATATGACAGCGTAAACGCGTTAATTACATTCGACTAAATTTTTTGTTTTTCTTTTACTAATCTCTGAATACCAACGCAGTCTGCGTTTTTTTTGCTTTCGATGAATAGCAAATTGCTTTTTTTTCAACACCGACAATGACGTCACACTTCTGTCATGATAAGTTCAATAGATATCGTTGAACGCAAGGGAGCCACACCTTTCCATTTTATTCTCAATTGCATTATATAGCAGAGAGTGATTTTTTCTCTTTTCATGCAATTCAAATGCCAGAAATGTTCAACTTCGAGATTGAACCAGATATTACGTCACAATGCATTTCCAACCATACGAGTGGCATCATAGTTGTATAATGCGGTTGTGGGTTATTGCGTGTCATTTTCGAAAGTTTGGCGGTCAGTTGTTATATTTTAAAGTTACAGGTAGGTCAAATTTATTCTGTAGAATGAAATAAGCGTTGACAGTATAACTAAGAAGCCATTTTCTGGCAAAAATTATTGGAAATAGTAAGAGATTATTATTAATCATTTAGTATAAAAGCAAGGAAAAGGAATTCCCTCGGCATTTAAATCCGCCGTTATACCAAACATAGATTGGCTATCGGGATGCAGTATCAAGTCTAAGCTGTTTTTCTGGCCTTGTTTGTTTTTTTCACCAGAAACTAGAGTAAAGCGTTTGATGTTGTTGTTGTTGCTGTTGTTTTACCGGGCTGCTTCCGAGGGATGGCAGTCTTTCCATGTCCAAAGAGGACACAAGAGAATCACCCTTAGCACAAAAGTGCTACTGGCATAGGATAATCCCGGAGGTTGGTGGCCATTTCGATCCCTGCACAATGCAGGGCACTCCCACCACTCGACGGCGACCACCGTTGGTGGGTCTTGAAAAGTGCAGCCAGATGCACAAAAGGGGTTGAAACAACATCGAAAAAAAAGCTTCTCATTACTACTAATGGCAATAGTAAGAGTCGACTAGCATCAATTACTCTAGCCAATTGAGAAAGTCTTCTGGCACAAGAAATACAAGAAGAAAGAAATCCCAACAGGCATGGTTCCCAGAAGGCGCCGCTAGCGGGAGGCCAATTCTGCAAGACCCAAAAGTCAAGCAGCTCAGCACCGATAGTTGACCATGCCGAGTACCCAATAACCGCCTCTTACGGTTCGCTGGGTGGGCGGCTTCACTATTCTACCCCGGTGAAGCACGGGGGTGCGTTTGATGTCGGTTCGCATATCGCATTGAACTTTCGAGCTCTTCCACATGAATGCCGGCAGGCGGAAGCATGTATGGTAGTGGCGCACACCTTTTAAAAATGCCTACCATACTCCACTGAGTCCACTGCTAATGAGTAAAAAAATAAAATCTCTCAGAAAAGCTTATCAACAGAACAAAATTAGAACGTCGAAGTAGTGATTTTGTGCAGGTAGACTTTGTTAGGAAATGTCTTAAAAATATCAAAGAAATGGGCATAAATTTTTAAAAAAGGCAGTGGCTAAGAGTACCGGACCCGCATCGTTTGTATTCATTCGCGATCATTTTTTGCTTGACGCAAACACGTCATATCTCGTGATCCTAATTCTTATCCCCATGAATTCTTTCCCTTTTCATAAAACAATAATTATTAAGAAAGTAATCATTAGCGCCACCACTTCACTTGCTCAAGCATAACCAACGAATGACAAAACGTTCGAAAAATTTAAAAGTTGTATTGAGTGCTGATGAGCGGAAAGTTTTCAGTCGCTGTATAGCCTGATCAGTATTTCGCCTTCGATTTTTTGTTTGCATGACAGCAAGAAGAATAATCCTTTTTATAAAAAAAGCATTAGACTAAGCTTCAACGACTTTGGTTTGTCTGTTTCCATGTTTATTTAAAACGTGAGTAGGGGTAAAATCATAGGTTTGCAAGGTAGCGTGCTTCCACAACAAGTTAAGATTTACCGGTAGGGCTAGGCCTACTGGACACTGCAATCTTATTTTAGCTTGGTCCTAAAAAGGAGTTTGATTTAGGCAGAGGCCTTTGAAAATGCAATTTTATTTTTTCGGAGTAGGCTATACCTAGTAGGCCTAGACTGCTAGATCAAATACCAATAGGCTACCAATATTATAATGCTCAAGTCCAGGCTACTTTACGATGCACTGATACACTAGGCTAGATAAGTGCTATGAAACTAGTAGCCTAATCGCTAGCGTATTTTAATTCCATCCTAGCATATTACAAATTAGTCAGTTTAAGGTTAGGCCAGCAGGCTACAGCAATAAGTTAAGTGCTAAGAAAGCAGCCTTGGCCAAGCATACACCAACTGCCCAGCTCAATTAGGTTTAGTGCTGAGTAGACTTGGCTAGTAGCTTTTTCACTTAAGATTCATGTGAACTTTTTCAGCTATTAGTAGACAACTTATCCTATTGTTCCAGACTGGCTGCTGAACGTTTTTGCTGTGAAGTTTACTGGATACCGGTACTTTAGCTAATAGACTACAACTGGTTTAGGTTTATTCGTCAGGCTGATTAAGTAAAACATTTAAATTTTAACCCAAATGAGTTAAATCAAGCAAAACTTAGTTTAAAGCTAATACAGTTATTACTGTACTACTTTTCCTGCATAAAAAGTAACAAAAACCTGTTTATTTTTCCATACCAACATTTCAGAGAGTCTAAGCGAAGACCTGATGATTAACTTTGTCCAAAGCCTGCATTAGACAAATGCTGATAATCTTAGACCACCTATTTCACTAAGACCACCAAAGCCTATGGTTGAATGTACAGTAAGATCTGTATTGAATTGAGTAATATAAGTAATGAGTAATTGAGTAAGATCTGTGCTATGAAGCTGGCTGTTGTTTATCGGTACTGGTAGTTTGCTTTGCACTCTGCTACAGTGCTGCTTCCTGAAATTTTGTTTTCAACTCCTTGATTCAAGACACGGCAGTACTTTGTACTGATACTTCGTTACGCAAAACCAATTGTTAAGACTGCTGGCAGTGATGCATGTTCCGGTACCTGCATCAGCTACAAATTTTCTTTACGTGCGTTTGTTTATTCTTGATGCTTTGAATCGAGTTGTTGAAGAGAAACGGCATCTGCAGACAGGTGTCTGTTGTTCGCGATTAGAAGTCACTTAGCATTATAACTTATTATTAATCTTTCGATATTGACAAAAGTTTTTAAATGATTAAAAACATGAAATAAAGAATTTTACAAGCATTCAATTGATTTTTGTTATTGCAAATATTTTTTTATCACTACACTTTTCCTATTTGATGAAAAAATTTCATACCTTTATGCATATGGTTGAGTAAGCTATTTCAAATTGCCTTGAATGCAAAATGTTCTAGAAAAGTTTGCAAACAAAGCACCATGAGATAATAATGTCATTAATTTTTAGATATTTGTTACATACATTGAGTACACTTATTAGTCCACAAAATTTTTATCATGTCAGATATTGTTTGTAGCAGCAAAAGAACCAAAAGACGACATCTTCAAAAAAAAATTGATGATTTACGTGGAGCAAATCAAAAAGTACTAAAGCTAGCTAACAACAGACTTGTTGTAAGTTCCATCAGTCGTTTTTTTGCTGATAATGTATCAGCTATACCAGAATCCATGACTACAGCCCAACCACTACCACCTGGTCTAATGCAACCGGTAGTAAATAACAAGGATACCAGTAGTTTCAAGGGTAAGTGTGCTGGTATGGTTTCTGAGATTAACAACTGTTCTGATAAAGATGATGGTGAAAGCTTTCAACCACCTCAGCTTGCTGGTATGCATTCTGAAATTAAAAGCTATTTTGATGAAGATGATGATGGCAGTTTTCAACCACCTCTTAAATATAACATCTGGGAACGTTTAGCGTTATGGGCAACAAAGTTTAATATAACTCATATTACTTATGGATGTGAAAGGTGAGTGCAAAAAGGAGAGCATTTTCGAAGCAGAATTATTTTTCCTGAGACAGAGGCTTCATTGAGGAATGATAAACAATTTGCAGACAATTTCTATCAAAATCATCAGACTGGTACCTCTCCATTTTAAGACCTTGGAATTGGGATGGTGAGTCAATTTGTTCTTGATTATATGCACTTGGTGTGCCTAGGAGTTGTTTAAAGGATTATTAATTTGTGGGTACCTTCACGAGGCGCTGGTATCTTGCCGATGCGAATTGCAAGTTGTGTTTCTGTTGATCTTTCTTTAAAAAGATTGTTGCCATGTAAATTTTCCCGCAAACCTCGATCATTGTTTGAGTTTCGTCAGTGGAAGGCAACTGAGTTTAGATTATTTCTTTTGTACACTGAACCTGTTGTTTAAAAAGAAAAACTTACACTAGCATTGTATAAAAACTTTATGTGTCTCTCTGTTGCAATTAGGATTTTACTAAATAACAAAAGTAACAGTGAGTCATACGACTATGCCGAGAAACTGCTGAAGTGTTTTGTCGAAAGTGTCTCCGAGCATTATGGCGATGAGCATCGAGCAGTTAGTCTATAATGTTCTCAGTTTGATTTATCTAGCTCATGATGCAAGGAAATATGGCAGTTTGAACACAATATCCTATTTTCCGTTTGAAAGTTTTTTGGGTCATTTGAAATCTGTTGTTCGCAGACCTCAAAATCCAATCAACCAAATTGTTCGTCAATATGCGGAAAAAGTTCGGGCTAATGAGAATCTTGTTGCTGAAGATGATAGACCTGATGCTGCCCTGAAATGCCACAGACAAAAGCACAATGTTGGTCCTCTCCCATCATCTCACAGTAAATTTGACCAATATAAAAAGTATCTGGGGAAATATGTTGTATCTATAACAAGCCCGAATAATTGTTTTGAAGTTAATGGCAGTATATATCTTGTGAAAAACATCTTGCTGAAGCCCACTGAAGGCACCTTTGTTGTTGTTCAGAAATTTTGCAGAAATATTGATTTTTTTGACTTACCACTGAATTCTTCCAGACTTAACATTTGGGCTGTTGATTTGCTTAATATCGGTAGTGATTTTGATGTTTTTCCTGTAGAAAATCTTGGTTGCAAAACAATTCTACTTCCATTTAAAGATGTTCATGTAGCCATTCCATTAGTTCATACGGATCATGGAAAATTCCAGAAATAGCACATAGTTTTATACAAGAGTACAAAGAGTATATATGTTACCAGTGTTCTGTTAATTTTTGCGTATTTTATTTACTGGTACTAGCTAAAACACAATTTTATTAGATGAGAGCTGCAATTTTTAAGCCACCCAATAAATGCACCATTTTTGCAGATAAAATTTTTCCCTGATAATTTGTGAACACTTCTGCGTTAGTGTACTAACCAGAGAAGCTAACTATTTACTGTTGATAGGTAGGCTCTTTTAGCCTCCCTTATGTACAAATTATTAGCATAGATGGGCACAGCTAACGCAAAACTAGCTCCGCTAACAGCTATTCCGATAAACGAAAAGATTGGTTTCGCTAACGCTAATCCGATGACACGAATTTTCCGTTAGCTGAAGCTAATGCTAGTCCGCTAATTCGCTAACTAACCATATGATTACAAATTCAGCAAAAACAAAACAAAAAATTCAATTCTGTAATTCGACGCAATTTAATATTTTTCGATTGCAATTGTGACGCAATTTTTTATTTGCAAATGTGACTCGCAAATACATCAAATACTACTACCAGGGGCGCAACCATTCCAGAATTTTCTTACAGGGGACGGAAAAACATTCATGTCTTTATTGCTTTGAAAATTGTGATGTAATTACTTATCAAAAACCTAGCAAGTGGTCATTAGGAAATCTGGAGGAGCGTTGTAATCTACCCCAACGGAGTCCGGGGAGAAGCACCGAAAGCCTTCAATATTGGTGTCTTAAGTCGTGCAAAAATTGCCGCTAATGGTACCGTTTTCCTACAGTAATAGGATGTTTAAACTACTCACAACTTTTTTGCTGGGTTAGACATCTTTCATTTCAGTTCGTGGTTGTAGGCTTGGGTTTGACCCGACCAGGAATCAAACTTTGGTCTATACTTGAAGTAAATTTTTTTTGCCAAGCAAAACGGTTAATATGGTAAATTTTAAGTCTATGCTTTATTGAAACCACGGTTGCAAGTATTCTTATCCGAACAGATTGGTTGAAAAATTTAGCTTCGATAAACAGTCCGCTAACATTTTTGAAAGTTATCAGAACCTCTAATCCGCTGGTGAAAAAATTAGCTTCGCTAATCAGCGGTTTATGCCCTCCTATGATTATTAGTAGTAGCAAACTTTTCTGAATGGTTTTACAATAGTTTGGTGTTGATATAGTGATGGTGATGAAGTATTTGTATCTGTATTTATTTATTTTACGTACTGAGTTTTCCTGGCCAGGGAACAGCGAAGAACCTTTTGGTCTTTAAGTGAAACTGCCACTGAAATTTAAAGTAATTGCAGTATTCTCTCTTCGGTGGCAGCTTCTTTTTTGTAAAGTAAAGCTGCCACTGAAAAGAGAATACTGCAATTTACAATTACTTTAAATATTAATTGTAAAGTATTTTACAATTAGTATTTTACAATCGCTTTAATTGTAATTTTTTACAATTATAATTAATATTTTCATTGTAAAGAATGAGAATAGGATAAACCCAAAAAGAACGAGGGTTTATGCTTTTACCAGCTCCATGCTGCTGTGCTGTTTCGAATCACATGCTAGCAGTGATGGTACTCCGCCAGCATCGTGTGTCGTCATCCAAAACTGTGAGTCCACGTATTCCTGTATGTGCCCGGACTACGTATTCCTGTGTGTGCCGCATGTCGAATAATGTGTTTTTTAGAAATGTATGCTGTAGTACATTAGTAGAATGTATGCAGTAGTAGAATTTATTGAGTCGAATTCTTCGGCTGTAATTCCAATCAATTGGTTCGTCAATAATGAAGAGGACGAATGCTATTGGCCAAAAAAGACCTGAACAGCTAACAGGACAAACAAAGCGGTGGGAAGCTGGTGAGAAATGGAACAAATTCAAAGTACGCAGTCTTGGAAAAGCAGGTAAGTTGCAGTCTAAGGCTACGTTTACATGAGACCCGCTATGAAAACCAGGCGAAGTGAAGACTCTAGTTTAAACCGGTTTGCGACCGCTTTTGACTTCACCGCGAAAGCAACGGAGCTACATAAAACCGTGCTGGGGACTGTGGCGTCTCATTTGGTTGTGACCGCTGGTCATTCACGCAAGATGAAAGTTAACATTTTTAAAATACCCGACCGACCGAATTTATAAAATAGCAAAGCAACAATACAGATTGTAAATGTCTCGACAGCGGAATCGCCGGCGTCTGCAACTTGGGACCTGAGTCGTATTATACAGTGCTAACAAATGCGACGCCAAGTCTGGTAACAAAGCTATTACTTTCATCTTGCGTGCATGACCAGCGGTCTCAGCCACATGAGACGCCACAGTCCCAAGCACGGTGTTACGTAGGCGTTAGTTATTATGTGGTGGTACGTTACTGTAGATGTTTGTTGCCGAAAAATTATTTATAAAAAGGAATTGCTGCATTCATCTTCGTTAGAGCTCTTGTTCTTAATCTTTTGTCTACATCCTTAGCTTTGCCATATATTTTATGTGTTTCCAAAGCTGTTTCATTTAAGTTGATTTAATCATGTAGAAACTATATGTGGCAAAAGTTCCTGGATTCAAAAGCATGCACTGAGAGTGTTATGATTCGAAAGTCTGCATCAAATCGCTGTAGATCTATTTACTTCACTTTATTTTCGTTACTGGTGCTATTTTTCGAACTCCTCAACATACCAAGTCGTTTGTGTTTGAAATTCGCTCTCAACTAATTAAATAATTTTATTTTACGTAGAAACTTATGTCAGAGCACTTCAAAAATTAAAAATGTCCTTAAATACTTCAAGCATCAATCCAGATGGAGCAGATTGTCAAACATCTTTACGAAAACGACCGCGGAGGTATTGAGTAAATGTGGAAAATTATTATCATTTAGTCTACTGAAGCATTTTTAGAGACTTGCAAAAAATTAATACAGGTAAATTTGGCTACTTTAGCATTTCTATACACAATGCGTAATGTTTGATAAAGAATAATTCATTGATTGTAACTCTCTGCTATTGCTTTTTGCCGTACAGAATATGACGTGATTCAATTACAGCTTTGTATCATACTGAGAGTACTAACAAATACTTATCCCGTTTAGAGCGTACGATAATTTCTAATCAAAGAAGAAACTAGCATAGCTTGTATTGCAGGCCAAACGCTAAGCATATATTTGATTCATCTTCATCTGAAGACGAAGATATTGATCGGCCAACTCCACCCAGAGAATTGCTAACAATGGAGTCAGATGTGCTGTTATCAGCAGACACCCAATCGCTTTTGACGTGTGACAAATATGCCAGCTCAAATAGAACTGTACCTACAGTGTTTTCCTGAACTGCTGCTACTGGTAAGTCGAATGCGATTTGACTTTTAAAAATGTTGTTTTAATGGTTGGAGGCTCGGTTCCTAGTCGGGACAAGCTAAAGATTAAAAATTACGTATTCACGGCTTTCTTGCTTTACACTCAATGTTAATGGGACGGTGTGAGAAAGTTTAGTTATTTGTTTTTGGGAAAGCACCTGCTGGATTCCCCGTCATAAAATGGTAGGCAGATGGCCGGTGGCATCTTTACTTCAAGACGGTAAGGTCTCTTTGCTTCCTTCCGGCCCACTCCACTTGGCACGTAAATAAACTAAACGAAGCAATACAATCAAATCTTTCAGAGCCATCTATCTCGGAACATCTGCTGATACAAATTTTAGAAACTCAAGAAGAACTATAAAGGCAACCCGAAAATTCACTCTTTTTTGCTGACAAATATGTTAAAAAATAATGACTGGAGCAGTGAGCAGTCCTTCACTTTACCCGATGATCTTTCTTTTCCAATCAAGACTATTGAAAAGTTTGAGGAAATGGAAATCAAACTTGGAGATCCTAGTTTAGAAAAAACGTTGTAAGCTTAAGCTACCAAATCTTTTGTTTATTTGCTTTGCATGTTAAAGTGCCACTACGCATTTCTAAGTTTCTAACTGAAGTTGAGAAGTCAAACTTTGAATTTTGGTGGCTCCTCGAAAGCGAAGAGTCTTGCTCAAACATTGGTACCGGTAGTTATATTTTTTAAGCAATTGTTTTGTTTTAATCGCTAACTCATTTCGAGCTGAGTGGCACTTTAATATGTAGTTACTATAGTTAGTATAATTAATTAGTATATAGTAATGTTTCTGCGCGCAATTTTTTGTTGTTTACGTATCAGCAAAACTTAAATTCTGTTGACTTTTCATTTTTAAAAGCGACAGAAGTTTAATGAATGTGATAAGTTTATTTTCAGTTATGAATTATCGTTGTTTTCTATTTGCTTCTTTGCCTCCTCCCTGCTGAGAGTTCTAGCAGAATTAATCGTCATCAAGCATTTTATCTAACGACGTATCAAGAAACTTGGGCGAGAATTGAACAGAATTTCATTGTTCAATTTTTTGTATTTCGCAGACTGCAGTCACTGTGACGTGGTAGGATTTCAATCGGCCTTGGAAATAATCTGCCCATATCCTCTATACGCCAGCACGTATGGACAGTGACGTGCGGTGAGGCTTCTGGTTGGTGAGGCACAATCTTTTTCACACACATGTCAATGCCGCAACTAGAACGTAGTTCTAAGGGGGGCAAAATTTGTTTCTGGAGGGGCCAAAATTTTTGGGTTGGTCTAGTTTTCATCAAGTTCTCTGTTGATATCCAAAAAAAAAGGTCATCGCGCCAATATGGTCTACTTTTCTCCGAGGTCTCGGTTGGTTTCAAAAAAAAAAGCAACCATTTTGAAACTGCTGCAAGGGTAGCGAAAGTTTGGGTGGGTATGCTGGGCAGTTTGAGGGGGAGGAGTTTTGTTTTGGAGGGCGCCGCCCCCTTTTGCCCCCCCCCTCCTAATAGCGGCCCTGACACATGTTTGCAAAACAATTATTTAAGACAATGAATGACAAGCAAATAACTGTTTTCATAGCCATTAAAAGAAGACCATATTTTTCGATAATTATCTACTCGTTTAATCTCTGCAGTTCACTTAAAGCCAAATCAATTTTTCAAGTTTCGAAAATCTATAAAACTGGCCAATTATTTGACTTTGAATGTGGACATGATTGAAGTTTTGGTTCTTGCTAAGTCACAAAAACCAGGTTTCAGTCCCAACATTATTATTTGCTAAAAATATGGAAGCAGAAATGACGATTTTTATTAGGCAACCACTCTTTTCTTGAGTACGGTAGTACTCTTTCTGAAATGAGGGATTCTTTCGTATTGATGTCTCGAGCAATCTTTTAAACCGGTTTTGTTCGAGCTAAAACTTCAAGTTTAGTTATGGAAAAATCTCTCAGAAGACTAAATTTTCTTCCATTTTAGTTCATTTTCTCGTAATAAATTGTTTTTATTACGCTAGAAAAGTAACTCGTTCAATTTCGCAATGAATGAAAGGCTACAAAAAAACTGCTTTGACTTTTTCTTGTTCTATGACATCATAGGTGAGGCGTGCCTCAAAATCAGATTTCAAAGCATTATGCGTTGTCCGCGATTTGTCTGAGAGAAAAAGGCATACTTTTAGTTCGTTTATTAAAATTTGCTTGGCTGAAGTGAGGCACAATCGAAAATGCCTCACTTCGCATATTTCAAGCGATGCTCGCTGGCGCGCATAGGGAGATAGCAATTAACCGAATAGTTTCGGCGTTTTAATGAGAAGAGCATAACATATAAAAGCAGTGAATACACAAAAAAAGTAAATATGATAAAAATTAGTAAAGTTTTTGAGAAATATTTTGATTTGCGTAAAAACATTTTATTTTAATTGTATACTTTTATTTTTGTTTTTCTTTGTACAATTCTTCAGGTGAGGCACGGCCTCACCTGCCTCCCCTGACCGCACGTCCCTGCGTATGGACAATAGAACATCTGGAGTTTCAAGCGCACATGTTTGACACACACGATCGAGCCTAGCAGCATAAACATTTAATGACAAACATGCTGTGTTACTAGCAACGTGTAATCTCTGAAATCAGAAAAAAAATGTGTTTGCAATCTTACACAATCCATTTTTACAGGTTTTTTTCTTAAGCGATATCGGCGGGATATCGTTAGATGGCGTTGTTCGTCGTGTTTTATCCTTTGTTTTAAGCAATGATGTTGCATTGCAATTCAATTTTATTGTCCGACAGGACAAAAAAGAAATCCGGGTGACGAAGTTTTACGAAGTTATATTCGGTTTGTTTTTGTTCTTGTTTTACTTGACCGTTTTATGTTCTTTTCTTAGTCAATCTGACGAATGATTAAACTCGCATTAGGCGTACTGTTAATTCGGAGTTTGCAAAATGATAAACTGCCTAATGTTTTCTTATGTTTTGAAAGTGTTAAAAACTTATTGACAAATGGTTGAGTGTCTCACTGAATAGAGGCCAACAGTAAGTTAAAAGAAATAAAACTGACCTTTTCCCTCACGAATTTGTTTATTGGTTACAGAGAAAGATTGGCCTGAAATTTTAAGAAGTATCTTCAAATTCTTCATAGACTATCGCTGAAAGATATGGCCAACACTTTAAAAAAGTTGTTGCTCTATACTTTGTGCTTTTTTAATTGGCATATTCTTAATATTGCAGATGCGGTGAAGAAACATCCGCTCACGAAGGCTTCAACATGCGACGAAGTTGCAAAATCCGTTGTGAAATGGCTCCGCAGAAGTCGCGATCGCGGTGGTAGAAGAGCCCATGAAAACTGGATAGAATAGATAGGTTCACCTGATTCTGGTACACATGGTTTCCGGACAACTGGGCCCCGAACAAATCGATACTATACAATTGCTTATATGTTTTTAATTAAGCACTATCCATCGTTGCAATTCATCACCTTTATCAGTTTAAAAAGTTCATTGGAAAGCTGTAAAAAGAACTTTACGTCTGTAAAGTTATGATATTCTGCAACTTTTTTACGGCTTCTAACGGCTTCATAAATACTCGTAATGTATATATATATATATATTTACCAGTATTTGGGAAGCTGTTAGGTTTGGTGTATTAAAATGGTTGCCAAGGGCTTTGACGTAATTTATCGTCAGAAATAAAATTCTTTTGTAAAAAATACTGGTTCTTCCTGAAATGTTCATATGCAAGATAAAGCTCGAGTATGTTAGTCGTGTTTGTATACAGTATATATGTATGTGTAGTAGCCACTACAGTTACAGCTATTAGAATGTGATAAAATTATTTTGATGTTTTGAAACTCGATCTACTTGTCAGGGTCATTAATTCGTCACCATACCACGATAGAAAAAATGTGATACTGCATGTGCAAATATGTATTGGCTGTAGTCTGCATAAAGGATACGGTTAGCCTGCACCACACCCTGTGCAAACCCGTATACGGTTAGCCTGCACCAGCCACTGCGTAACCCGTATACGGTTAAACTGCACCAGCCAACACGTAAACCCGTATACGGTTAGCCTGCACCAGCCACTGCATAACCCGTATACGGTTAGCTTGCACCAGCCACTGCGTAACCCGCATACGGTAAGCCTGCACCAGCCTCTACGTAAACTGGTATACGGTTAGCCTGCACCAGCCACTGCGTAACCCGTATACGGTTAAACTGCACCAGCCAACACGTAAACCCGTATAAGGTTAGCCTGCACCAGCCACTACGTAAACCGGTATACGGTTAGCCTGCACCTGCCACTGTGTAGCCCGTAGACGTATACGGTTAGACCGTACGAGCCACTACGTAACCCGTATAGGCAGCCTGCACAGGCCCACTGTAACCCCTGCGGCCAAAACGATACGGGCCCGGTGGAGGCAGCCGATAAAGGGCCTGTATGGCTGCCTGCATCGGACCTGTAAAGGCCCTGCATAGCATTGTTGGCTGGGTAGGTTAAATCGTTAAAAAATTTATTTTTGGGGGGGTCCCCGGGGGGGTGATACCGCCAAATTATGTCAAAATATTTGTCTCTCAAATATCTACTGACAACAAAAAAAACTGGCACCCTAGGTTGAGCCGTTCAAAAATTTGATTTTTTGGGGGGGTTCCCGGGGGGGTGGCAACCCCAAACCATGTCAAAATATTTATCTCTTAAATATCTACTGATATCAAAGAAAAATGGCACCCTAGGTTAAATGGTTAAAAAATTTGTTTTTGGGGGGTGCCCGGGGGGGTGGTACCCCCAAATTATGTCAAAATATTTGTCTCTCAAATATCTACTGATATCAAAAAAAACTGGCACCCTAGCTTGAGCCGTTCAAAAAATTGATTTTTTGGGGCCCCATTTTGGGGGGGTTCCCGGGGGAGTTGCCCCAAAAAAATTTCAGGAGACACAATTGCGTATGTACCTCAACAACTTCACACAAAAATTAGATTTCTATGTTTTTTGGTTTAGGAGAACTCGAGCGTACAAGATTTAGGAAGAAAAAAAAGGAAAAAAATAAGAAAAAAACCTCATCGCGGCCGAAAGTGGGTTGGTTGGGATGAAAGGATATTTTAAGACATATAACCATGAGAAATATTTTTTGCCGTACTTAAGCCGTTTTTGACTTAGACCGCTTTTTACGCCAAACTTTCGGGGCGGTTTTCGGGTCATAAACCCGAAGTCACGTGACCGATTGCCTCGAAATTTGGTACAAACATAAAACTCATTAATCTCAAACTGCTGTCAAAATTTCATGTAGTTAGACCAAACGGTTCTCGAGTTATAAGCAAAAGTCTGAAATCTCGCACTCGTTAGTTTGAAAATGGCCGAGTAAAAACAAAGGAACACGCGACGCGAGCGTCGGTCGTTCCAACTAATAAGCCATCTTCATTTTGCAATAATCTACTCCGTGTTAAACACTCTTTTTTCTTTTCTCCCGCATCACTGGATGAAATAGCAACCATCATTCGATCCTTAAAACCCAAAAAATTTAATAGAAAAAATGATGTTGAAACAAAATTTTTAAAATATAGCAACGTAATAATATCTCCTGTCATATGTAATATTTTTAATTCCTGTATTGAGCAAGGTAAATTTCCATATTCCTTAAAAATAGCCGAAGTCGTGCCAATCTTCAAAAAAGGTCACTCGAATCAGGCAAGTAACTACAGGCCAATTTCCTTACTATTGCAATTTAGCAAAATTCTTGAAAAGTTGATTTGCAACCGCCTTCACCACTACCTTGAAAAATATAATTTGTTGTCTAAGCATCAATATGGTTTCACACGAAACTCATCTTCAACTCATACTCTATGTAACATCTATGAGAAACTTTTAAAAAGTGCTGATGATAGTTTGTACACAGTGTTCCCTCTAAGAAAATTTTACACTGAGCAAATATTTGTTTTAGTGAGCATGAATATTTTAAGGCTGAGTTAACAGAGTCCTAAATGAATTACAAACTTTGCGAATAATTGGAATAAGTATAAAATCTTATCAAAATAAGAACAAAGTACACACTTAATTCAAACAGCTTCTTCTTGTTTTCGTACTTTTCCTATGTTTATACACTTTGTCCAGGTTTATCGCTGAATCTTGATGGGTAACTGATTCATTATCACCTTCATCATCTGTTGTTTCTGATGCGGTAGTCAAGACGGTCTTGACCATCATGAGTTGGTCCAGATGATAGGAGTCCAGCCTGCACCTGTTCTTTGTCTTGATTCTATTCATGAGGCTGAAGCCCCTTTCACAGTCGGCGCTGGAGGCTTGGAAGGAAGAGCATATTTGAAGAAGGCAAAGAATAGTTGAAAACTTTTCATGTCTAAAACAGATTCCAGCCAAATCACTCAAGCTTACACTGCCGCTTGCTTTAAACATTTCCTTTGCCAAAAACTTGAAATCATTGTAGGCATTTATAGCATCGCTTTCATGCCCAGGGCCATGGCAGTGAAAGAAGCAGCTGAATTGCTTTAAGAGCTCTTCTAACTCATTTAAGCCAAAATCAAAATCGGCTTGTTTTATGCAGCTGTAGTCAAATATACCGGTACACCAGTAAGATAGTTTGTTATCATCTGGAAATCGGTCTTTAAAATGAGTACAGAGTCTTTCAATAAATCTGAGTACTGGAGCCATTTCCTCCATAGTTAAGGTTGATTTATTAATCAAATCTTGGACAGTTGCACTCCAGTGTTTGTGCTCACCCAAGTACTGCGCCTGAAGCTTGGCAATCTTGCTCTAAGCGACTGCTTGTGCTTCCATAGGAGTGATATCGCTCTTTTGGAATGTCCTTGATAACTCTGCAAGTTCTGTTAGAATATCGTTAAGGACAAACAACGCGGCTTTAATTTGCATTGATTCCAGTTTTGCAATGCAGAAAACTGCCACTGGATCACGAGTTCCTTGTTCTTTGCAGTATTCAAGAAGTACATCGTAGTTTCTTACTAGTGCTTGTATAGCGAAATGACGAGACAGCCACCTTACATCATGTATGGCTTTGAAAGAGATTAGGTTATGACCAGATGCCTGAGCAATAGCCTGCAAGCCTTGCTTCTTAACTGAGGATCTGCTGAACATAGTATAGATGGTTCTTACCAATGTTTCACTGTCTTGCATAAGGGATGCTTTTGACCACCCATCGTCAATTCCCAGGTCTTTGCGGTGAGCTACGCAGTGCTGTTCAACTAGATGCGGTACGGAATTCTGCAATAATTTAGCTACACCATTTCGCTTGCCCAGCATGACTGCAGCACCATTACTTGTAAACATGACCATATTTTGAATATCAATATTATTAGTGGAGTAAAATTTCTTGATTTCTTCTAGAATAGATTGACTGTTACAGCTAGATAAAGGCATAATCCCTGCAAACACTGTCTTAGTCAGTAAGCGGCAACCATCTGCTGTACAATACTTTATGTACAATATCAACATTTTGGTTGATGAAATATCATTGCTTTCATCAATAATTAGAGTATGACATTTTGCTTGTCTTATGCTTTGTATGACTTCTTCCCTGGCGACAAAGTCGATGCTTTTCAGAAATTCAAAGCCGTAATTTTTGCTTCGCCACAAACTTGGCAATTTAGTGTATTTTGACATATGATCATTTATTACTTGGCAGGACCAGTAGCGTAGCCAGGGGGGGGGCTCGAGCCCCCCCATTGGCTTGTGAAGAATGCAAAATTGCACGTTTTTGGTGCTTTTGAGGACGATTTTTTGTGAAAAATTGAAAATAGCCCCCCCATAGGAAAACAGCCCTCCCTCAAACGTTTGAATTTCCGAATTTGGCCGAAAAATCAGTCTCAATTTCGGTGAAGACCTTTTTTTTTTTTTTGGAGACCACCTGATTTTGGGTGGAAAAAACGTTTGAATTTCCGATTTCGGCCGAAAAATCAGTCTCAATTTCGGTGAAGACCTTTTTTTTTTTTTTTTAGGAGATTACCTTGATTTTGGGCGGAAAAAACCTGAATTTCTGAGCTTTCCGACAAATTCGTCTCAATTTTCGGACAAACCGTGTGAAACTGATTCAAGAACAATAGAAATTCGGGTCAAGGTCGTTTGCACTTTTTTCACTCTTTCAAAAAAGCCCCCCCTTTTCCAAATCCTGGCTACGCGCCTGCTTCACTTGACAGAGTTTTTAAAATTTCGTTCTCTTCTGCAGTTGGCATTGCGGTGAAAAAGCTCAAGCTGCCTCCCCTTGCTTCTAGATTGCGCTTCTGAGTCAATGCACTTAGTGCTTCATTGTGCTTTTTATGATTCAAATGGCGTTTTAAGTAGTCCACTTTCCATTCACTCCATGATTTGCCTTTTCCAAAATCACTATCAGGTTCCACTTCATGACAAACTTTGCAGATTATCATATTCTCTGACGCGGAATAGTCATAGATTTTGGATAGTTTAGCAGTTTGTTTTTTTAGCTTATGTACACCGGTATCATGATCGCAAATTATTGTCACACACTCCACTGTTGTAATTAGCCATTTCACGCTAAATTCAGTTTTCTTTCTTTTTGCTTTGTTTTCTTGAATAGACATTTCACCTGCACTTCAGATAAAAACTTTATTATATTGCTTTTGGGTAAAAAAAAAACTTTTCTATGCGCTACTTGTAACTCTAAAATGACCCTACCCTACACTACCACGCTTTGAAAATTTTTGAAAAAAGGCAAATCAGCTATCACTCTTTGAAAACTGGCAATTGCCCAACCATGGAGACACGACAACCAGTGAAGTGTTTCATGCGATAAAAAGGCTATGTGATATGACCAGAAGCGTTCTGCCAAAGAAATGTTAATGATTTTTTACTTGTAAATGTGGAATGTTGCAAGTGCGCGAGAACGAGATTTTACTGCGCAAATGGTCTGGTGGTAGTGCGCAGTTGCGCACCTTAGAGGGAACTTTGTTTGTACACTTTTTGCGGTTTTTTAAATCGGACCAAAGCGTTTGATACAGTTGATCATCAGATATTACTTGATAAGTTGAAACATAATTATGGTATTCGAGGCCTGGCATTTCAGCTGATGGAGAGCTACCTATCTAATAGACAACAATACACAAAAATCCATCCCTATAAATCAAAATTGGGAAAAATCACATGTGGAGTTCCTCATGGCTCATCCTTGGGTCCCCTTCTTTTCTTATTGTACATAAATGACCTTCCACTAGTAAGTCAATTTGACACAACTCTATTTGCTGGTGATACCTATTTAACTCTAAGTGACAAGAGTTTATGTGGTCTAGAGCTCAAGGCGAACAATGAACTAAGGAAAATTGATACCTGGATGAGAAGCAATAAATTATCCTTAAATTACTCTAAATCTTGCTATATGATAATAAATAAGGTGCCCTCAAAACCCTGCAATACAAATCTTAGTTTCAATAGTTTGATTCTAAACTCCACACCCTTGAAACGTCAACAAACTGTAAAATATCTTGGATTATGAGTAGATGAAACATTGCGTTGGTATACGCATATCCAACAGTTGTCTCTCCAACTAGCTCGATATGCAGGAATTTTCTACAGAATTCGCAATCTTGTACCAAGGGAAACTCTGCGCATGCTCTATCATAGTCTCATACTTTCAAGAATACAATACGGAATTTTAATTTGGGGAAATGCAGCAAAAATATCCTTACGAGAGTTATCTGTTCGAATGAATAACATGATACGCACAATAACTTTTAGTAGTAAATACTGCAAAATAACGATACTATACCAAAAGCTTAATGTATTAAAACTAGTAGATATATATGGTCTGGAATTAGCTAAGTATATGCATTAGCTCCATAACAACAAACTTCCGTTTTCCTTATATGAAGATTGTGTTAAACTAAATGAAATACATAGCCACAATACTCGACAAACTCAAAATGCAGTGTATTTTAAGCCGCGAGTAAAAAAATCTATAGGAAAAGAGCTATTAGTTTATAGAGGTGCAAAATTATGGGAAAACATAAATAATTCAATGAAAAGTTTAAGTTGGTATTCATTCAAAAAACGGTTAAAAAGACGATTGATTAGTAATTATGTTGAAACTTAAATTGTTTCTCAGTCATATGTCAATGACTTTTTTATTTTTTTATTTGTCAATTAACTGTATGTTTCTGTCGCTATTCTTATCCAAACAAAATTTTGTCTGTTATAGTGCTGTGCTGCTCACGTTAATAGTGCTGTGCTGCCGACATTGATCGTTACAGTGCTTCAATTCGATTGTTTTATGTTCCTTTTCATTTGCTTCACGCAATACCGTTCGTATTTTAGTACATCATATATTGCATTATTCTTCATCGTGTGTCTATACTTAAATAATGGCTGTCACTCGTTTTCTGTCCGCTTCTGCTTTCTGTCCGCTGTTTGTTTCTTCTTTTTTTTTGTTACTTTTGTAATTATTTTAATTATTTTTTGCTCTGTGTATTGCTGTACTTTCTGGCTGTTTCCTCTTCGCAATGTTTGAACGAATTAAGTCAGGGAGCAATTTGATTAAAAAACTTAAGGGTTGTCGGTGCTTCCTGGCCTGATGATTAGGCTTTTTGTGCGATATCTTTATTGTATTATCGATCAGGCGAAACAATAAATGAATATCGAATATATTATAATGCAAATCAGATATAAAAAAAACTACGTCAACATAAATCGGATACGTCATTAATGGGTCGTTGTTTAATAGATCGATTGAAGGTACGGTACGCAAAAAGTACATGACACAGGGCGTAGGTACGGTACGCTTCAAAAATTGAACTGAAGTACGGTACTATGGTGCGGTACGGTTCAAGGTGCAAGCAGTGGCGGATCCAAAAAATTTTGGTGGGGGGGGATGATAAAAATTTTAAGCACAAAACCTCAAAATTTCGGATGTGTTATAACCAGGCGCGTAGCCAGAAATTCGCAATGGAGCGGCTGTTTTAGGGGTCTGGGGGCGGAGGCCCCAGCGCTCAAAAATTTTGCATTTTTTTTGCAAAAATAATTTAATTTCAGAGCTAGTTTGATAAAATAATGCTTTCAAAAGGCGGCATAGAAATTGGCAGTGCAAACATGATTCAACTGGTTGCATAAATGGCCTATGTGAGAGGTGGTTAATGATAAAACTTTAGTTCTCTTATTTGGATGCTGGTAAATCATAAGCATAAAATCTTATAGTTCAATAAAACTCACACGGAGTAATTTGTTTCATCTATATTTTATAGAGAAAAATAATTGGATAGGGGCTAATGGAGAGAGAATTGAGACAAGTGATAGCTAATTAACCAATACTGAATAGCCTCTACACCCCATTTCTGAGTTTAGGTCTACAATATATTTGCTGATGAAACCCGTGTTCAAGTTTTTTACATTTGCGATCAAATTTTATTGCTTATTTTTGGTCATTTTTTGATTTTTTGGAAGTTTTCTTTTTGATTTTTGAGTTTTATGTTTGACAAATTAGCCCCCCTTAAGCATATGTTTCAAAAAAATGCTTTAAATCACTTTTTGGTTTATTTCAGTGCGAAAAACAGTCTCAGAAGTGCTAAAAACGTGATATTTCTTATTTTGCATTTTGGTTGACAGGCCACTGGAGGGACTATAGCCCCCCCCCCCTTGCTACACTACTACTAAGGATTAATGTTCTTGACCTCGCTTAATGCTCACTTTTTATAAGCCTAATATGTGACTTAAGAAATGATTTGCATTGTGTAGGTTTTATCGCTGAAAAGTGCAAGTTATAAATTTTGCTAATTCGGCGCTTTCAAATCAATTGGACCCGTAAAAGACTAATTTCTGTTTTGTAAAAACTTCGCTGTAAAAATTACATTTTTCGGTCCCTCCCCTCACACGGCTTTAGAAATTATATCACAGTCACACGGCCTATCAAAAATTCACTGATTGCTTTTTTTCAAATAAGTTTAATATCCATATGCACGTTATGTTTACGCTGATGGGGGATGTATCCCCCCATCCGCCCTCATACTGCGCCACTGGTTGTGCTCCTATGCCTTTATCGCTGAAAAGTGCAAGTTGTGAGTTTTGCAGATTTGGCGCCTTCAAATTAATCGGACCTGCAAAAGACTAATTTCTGTTTTGTAAAAAGTTCGCTGCACAAATACTATTTTCTTGCACCCCCCCTCACCTTGGCTTTTGAAGTTATATCACAGTCACACGGGCTAACGACTATTCACTGATTGCTTTTTTTAAATAAGTTAAGTGTTAAGTATTATTCATATGCACGTTATGTTTAGGCTGGTGGGGGGGGATGCATCCCCCCCATCCCCCCCCCTAAATCTGCCACTGGGTGCAAGGTATGTAGTACGCAAATTCTCAACGTACTGTACCGCACTGCCATGTTTGGTTTTCTCAATATTCTTTGCGAAATTGCTGGCCACTATCAACTGCTGTACATAAATGTGACACAATAATCATTCTTACTAACGGATCTTGTACAAAAGCCCAAAAAACAAAATCCCAAACGGACAAAATCCTGAATTGGACAATATCCCGAATGGACAAAATCTTAAATTGGACAAAATCCCGAATTGGACAAAATCTCGAATTTGACAAAATCCTGAATTGGACAAAATCCCGACTGGACAAAATTCCAAATGGACAAAATCCCGAATGGAAAAAATCCTGAATTGGACAAATAAGACCGGAGTTGGACAAAATCCCGAATTTGACTAAATCCTGAATCGGACAAAATCCTGAATCGAACCAACTTCAAAGATAGAGAAAGTCAGGATTAAGAGTTAACTCACTGCTAGCTTATAAGTTCTAATAAATAATTTTGCCGGCAAAACTGCATGTTTTTTATTCGCTTGTGTCGTGGCGACATAGAATAACAGAGCATATATAAAAATAATGTGATCAAGTTAATAGCGGCTCGTGACTTGAAAATTTGGGGCTGCTGTGAATAAGGATAATTAAAACAACAAACTTTATTCTAGTTTGAATTAATAAGCTATATTGCCATAAAAATTAGAGTATTTTGAACATATTTTTGCTGAAATTTAATTATTTTGTAAAATTTTAAACACGTGTAACGTACGTGTCAAACGGACGCCCCGAAATGCGGTTGACCAGCTCGGTTGAACAACCCATCGAGCTACACTACGGGTTGATTTATTATTCCAATTATCCAATTATTCTTTCATTATTTCGTGGCTACGTTGGAGCTGACGCTACATACGTTTTCAAAAATTACTCCTACAACATAGTATTTTACTATTTTAGTTAACACTTTCTCTGCTGTTTTTTTTTGCATTTTGTGCGCTAACGAAGCAAATCTCGTTCCTTAGTTAAGTTCGGATTTCAAGTATTCCATGCTGCATAAATTTTCATATGTTTAAAGAGGAATGAAATTAAACAATGGGGATCGGCTAACTTACTTTTGAGCTTTGGCGTGTATTTTTTTTCTCAAATTGTCTGTTGTAGCAAATATAGCAGTGAGGCTGAAATACAATTCTTTTGACTATTTTTATTATAATTTGACAGTTTTGAATTAAATTTGCAAATTTTTGTTGTTTTTTAATAGTTTCTTATCAATTTGATGTATCCAACCAACCACCTTTTATTCAATTTTTCATCCCGTTACACAAAACGAGACAGAGGCGTCGCTAAGAATGGTAGCACCCGGGGCGGGATTTCGTGGTGGCACCCTTTATCGGCCAAAATATAGGTGAAGACCATTAAAAAAAAAGGTCTTCACTGCAAAGCGAGTTGGTTTTCAGGGCGAAAGTATGTGATGACCAAAAAAAAAAAAGATCTTTGCCTACCAATCAGTGGGTTTTCGGTCTCAAAAGAAAAAAAAACCGAAATGGTGTTCCCCCCAAAATGAGCGGGCCGCCCCCCAATCCCCCCCTAGTGACGCCACTGGAACGAGATAACTGGAGCGAGTCAGCAGTGTAGCCGAATGGGTAAAGGCGTCGTTTTTATGACGACCCTGATCGAATGATCTGGGTTCAACCCACACCTCACGTTGTTGCTTCCTTGGATAAGAAGCTTTACGATGATTATCTCTGCTTGGTGGCTTCGAACAAGCAGCAAATTCAGTGGACAAGAATTCGAAAAAATCCACAGGAACATTGGATCATTGGAAACTCCTAAGCAGGTGCGGATTCCTCCAATCACGAAGTAGTCTAGGTAATGAAAAGTGTGCGGATCGTTCAACAAGTTAGCGTCTGACGCTATCCGGTGACAGGAGGATAAGTATGCGCTACAACAACAACAACTTCTCGATCAGCTTGGTTACGCGACGACTTCAACGGAGCGTGACAAACTGACGATCTTGAGCACCATAACTGCCGCGGTAAAAGAAAAATAGGTGCTGCCGAGAAAACAGCACATAGGCGTACTGGCTCACTAAGTACGAGCTTAAAATTCCCCGAATTTAAAAGCTTTTTGTCCTTTTGGGATTTTGTTCAATTCGGGATTTTGTCCATTCGAGATTTTGTCCATTCGGGATTTTGTCAGTAAACGCTTATTAACACCCTTTACGGATTTATCGCAGAATAGGGATGTAAGCATATGGAATTGTTATCGATACCGATACTTTCTTGGTGATTATAACCTGAAACAGTATGTCACAAAATAGTTTCAAAAGACCAACTGTTTTTGGTATTTTAGTGCACACTTAAGATTTTTTAGGTTGCGGCTCAGTACGCAACCAGGGGAAGGGCTGAAATGGCTTCAGCCCCTTTTAGCCAAGTCATTTAGAAAATTTAACCCCAAAGTACAAGGGTTTTAACTTGTTTTGGAGCTGACCTGAAGTAAGAAGCTAAAGGGGCTAGATTACTGAATTTTTTCAATGACTTTTGAATTTTAGCATTTTACTATAGTTGTTTATGGGGCTTTAAAAACGTGCAAAAAATGAATGAAATAGCATTAAAATCCCTACTTTTTTGCCCTGCAGCTGAGGGCTCTGCTCCCCAGCAGAGGTGGAGTCCTTGAGGACGTCTTTCGTCTCGAGGACGTCTTCGAGGACACATTTTCAAGTCCTTGGCCTTGGCCTTGAAGCCTCAAGTTCTCGAAAATTGCCCTGTCCTCTGCTCGAGGACAGCACTATTTTTTGAACTGTTGTAATTTTGTTGGAAAACGCCAGAAACCTCGCGGCAAATTTGCGAAGACCTTTTTTTGTTTTCTTCTATTGGAGATTGCCTGAAAAAAAAAATTCTTTCCTGCCGGAAAAAATTTTTTCAAGACCTTTTTTTTGAGATCGCCTGAAAAAAAATTTTGAAGACCTTTTTTTTCTTATTTTTTGAAGAACACTTGCGCCTGTGTCCTTGGTCCTTGGCCTTGGCCTCGAGAGGGTCTGTCCTTGGCCTTGGCCTCAAGCTTTTTTGGGTTCTTGGCCTTGGCCTCGAGCCATGTGCCATTGACTCCACTTCTGCCCCCCAGACCCCCTTTGTGATGCATTTGAATTGCATCAGTTTTTTCAGCACAGGGCCTAAATTAGACAATTTTTGTGTAAAAAAAATTTACTTTTGGATCAAGCCCCTCCCTCCAAGAAAAATCCTGGTAGCATTTGTGGTCGCATTCAATGCTGCAATTAGATTTTTTAAACAAATATATGGACTGCATACGAAACGAGCTAACAAACGCTGTCGGGCATATATGTCTCTTTTTTTATACATGTATATAGGATAGGTTAAATAGCGGATAACATTTAGGTTGCATTTAGCCATGAAATAACAGTTTTAGTCTGCAAAAGTTCAGTCTATTTCAGTGGCGCCCCACTTTCGGCTAGTGCCCCCTTACTTCGTTTGCTCTGGCGATGGCACCGATCTGACTGTCCGCAGCCCGCACTGCGCGGTAAAAGTGGTAAAAATTTTACGCGGTGGCCGCGCGTCGC
Source organism: Trididemnum nubilum (assembly GCA_963965965.1). Classification (NCBI taxonomy): domain Eukaryota; kingdom Metazoa; phylum Chordata; class Ascidiacea; order Aplousobranchia; family Didemnidae; genus Trididemnum; species Trididemnum nubilum. The sequence continues at coordinate 25,617,693 of OZ014483.1, forward strand.
GGCAGTGTACCGTCACGTTTGACATCTCTTACCTGCGCGGTTGACATCTCTTACCAGTATATTAGTGTGTTTACTGTGTTATAACACCGCTACGTCGATAGGCTTCTGCTTTTCAGTAGGCTAATTAAGATGAGTAGTAAACCACTAATCGGTTTGTGTTAGGCCGCTGGATGTAGAATAGATTCGAGTCCGAAAAAAGAGCCTACAGTAGCCTATACGGTACACATGTTACAACATTTGCCTGAAAAGTTAACTTACAAGTGCTGGCAGGTTGCAAGGAAGCTTTGGAAGTCACCATGCTAATCGTCCAAGGTCCAAACGATTAAGTACCATAACTGGCATTCTTTATAATGACACCATGCTATGATGTTGATAATACCGGTAATTTAATTGTGATGCTTTGGCGTTCGCAAACGATTAGGCCTAAACCCTGTGTTACCGGTACTTTCTGGTATGGTTGTTTTTATGTTTAGAACAGTAGAACAACCCAGAAGAGAATGAAAAATCATAAAATGCGTCAGTAGTCCAGTACAATTAAAAGTTATGCTAAATTTTACATACCAGTACAGCAGCACTTAAACCGTAAAATAGGGTACCGGTATCTGGTATTGCATGGGGGTAGGCTTTTGCAGCTGTGACCAGACGTATTCAGAATCTGGTAGCAATTATCAGGGCTGGATTTCCATATGTCACAGTGCCAGGGTTCCACACTCAGATGGTAAGACCTTTTTTGATCTTCATCTGTATTTGGCAGAAAGATGTTGCGAATACCCCCAAAGTACCAGTGGCCCCATGCAATGTCAGATGTAAATCTGGCACGGAAATAATGTGGTTAGTAAGCGTAACCATCTAATGTACCATTTTTCAATGACGATTCTTCGCCACCTGACCAGTTTTTATGCACAAAATACTTTAGAAAAAATTAGGTAGGAGAAATGCTCATTGAACAAAATGTTCAATTTGAATTGAGGGGTCTTGGGGCCCCCTGGCCATGCTGGTACTCCTATAATTGATTAATTTCATGACAAAACAAAAATGTTTAAGGAAAATCTTCGAGTGGATTATTACAGATTATTAGTAGCCTACTAAAATATTGCACTAGGCAATGTTCCTTACTTCCCCTTATCTAGGTCAAGTAAATCACTTACAGTTAAAATTCAGCAACAAATTGCAATTGCAAACGTGTTTTAGACTAATTGCGAGTAAAAGGAGGATTGAACAATTTAATTTATTCAATTGGCTTTCAAATGTTAAAACGCTAGTTCTTTTAAATGGCTCTGAATATGTGCGAAATGTGATCTAGTGCCATTAAAATAGCTTTTTATATCAAACAATTACGAAAAATCGCCCAGCTCCTGGGGGCTTCGTTCCCAGACCCAAGTCTGTGATGTGTTTGAGTTACATTAACTTACTCAGTAGCCTACTCAACACGTCTCCCAAGTTGGACAATTGCACGTTTTAACTATTAGTTTACCTCTACCAAATTCCTGGTTAATTTCCAACAACAAGCAAGACTTTAGATCTTCCATTCTATAATATCCTTGTCCCTCAAAAACTTCCTCTTTTAAAAATTTCTGAAGACGTCATTACCTGTAATTTGTGGTTTGGGCCACCCCCAATCAAAATCTGGCCACACCTATGGTTACAGTAGTTAGTTACCGTTGGTTACAGTCACATCTGACGTCATAGGCCAATTCATTGTTGGGCTATTTTTTGACGTAGAGTTGGTGCTAAGTTTAGGTTATGAATATGATAAACCCATCTTTAAAAACTAACTCTAATTATCCCTAACCTATTTTGATGTTTGGTTTGTGATGTCAGATGTGATTGCAACTGGTACAAAATATTGATATTGATTTGCAACCAGAGGAAAATTTATATTATTCAAACATATTTTGTTATCATCCACCTTAGTAAATAATAGAGAATTGTAATTGAAAATAGGCTGAAAAATTTTCAATCACAATTATCAACTTTTGAAAATGTTCAATTACAATTACAGCAAAATCGTGTAATTGATTACAATTTTGTCAATTACAATTATAATTTTTCCAAGCCTGCTACTGACATACCATACAGTGTTCAAAATATTTGACTAATTTTGAACTGGCAATTGCCCAAATTTTTTCAAAACAATTGTGCACAAAGCAATAAGACTACGTTTTTGTGCTCTAAATTTGATATCAATCCAGTGCGATAGGCCTTTTGAAGTACCCATAAATTTGTAGTACTAGTCATATTTCCGTAAATTTGATATTTCCAAAGCTATGCTTATAATCTGTAATATATCTTCAAGTATCACTTGCCTGAAATCCAACAAACAGCAAACTGCTCATTTGCTGACAAAAATAGGCATAGTGGGAACAGCATAGCTGACTCATCATTCATCAAGCTGCAATACAGATTTTTAATTTATTTAAAAGCTTTTGGCTGGTTTATGTTACATGTAGGCTATATATGGACAAATTATATTTATTCCAGTAGCTTAAAGTACAATGCACAACATTGCTCAAAATTGTATACCAAAACACTTTTGCAGATTGCAAACAGGAAAGTGCGCATCATACTTATATATCAGTTGCAGGCTAAATAAAACAAAGTGACTTGGCGCTTGGAACGTGCGCTGTTAGATACATCAAGATTCCGGTGACGTCACTCATTTTCAGATGTTTTCATTTTGATTATTACAGTCATAGGTCTGGGTTAAGGTTTAGGTTAGAGTTTGGCTTAGGATTGGAGTTAAGGATTAGGTTTTTTTGGCTTTATTATGAAATGTCTGCGCACACTGAATGTGCACCAAGCCTTTTCCTAAACAAAATACCATACAAAATTTTGACCAATTTTTAATCAAAAAATAAATTATGCAGTTGTGCACATTATACGAAACCTCAAATAAATTAAATGCTGTAAGTTATCGTACTTGTACAGAGGTTGAAATTAACTTTTTCAACAGCTTGCCCATTGGACAAACAATAGCAAATCTGAAATGTATACTTACTCAGGAAAATTTCAACTTCTGGCTTGCCTGAAAAAAGAAGGCGCAGTGCATTTTTGGTGTTATTTAATGTTTAAAAAAACATGCGTATAAAACAAGTATATACCATAGTTAAATAATCAATAGTACCGGTATCATATTTCAAGAAAATCCAGTCCTTTGTGAGATTTTTAAGTTATTAATTCAGAATCGGAGTTTACAATGTAATAGTTGCCTTTTTTCTGTGATGGCAATGGCATCCAAAATTGCTTGTTTTTTTTCCAAAACTGTCACATCAAATCATTGCATTGAAACAAGCAAAAGAATTCTTTGTTCATTATGTATTAGAGAATTCGATAAAAAATCTGCGATTATTTCGATTTTTGTCATTATTTGTGTCGATTTCTTCTGTTTTGTCCAAAGTCACATTTTAAGCAGAAGTTTTAGAATGTTTTGGCATTTTTTGCATCATAATTACAATGCGGAATTAAACTTAGTCTTGTGCTGGTTAAGCTTTAGTTTCCATTCTTTTTGATAACAAACTTTGTTCCAAAATTAATCAAAAAAATCGATAATCACTAGATACCGGCGATTTCGTCTCATCAAAAAATTTTAAATTTTTGCAAAAAAATCACATCTTTTGTTATACTCTGCATCGCATCGCAGTTTTCTTCTGTAACAGTTATTTCAGAAAGTCAGCGAACCGATTGCTATCCCTGGATTTTTCAATCACTCAATTTACAAATCAAATCTTTCATTACATTCACAGTTCTACACAGAAGAGTGTAACGATTTTGTTAGGCACATATCCATGTCATTGTACCCACGCAACACAGCTCCTTTTGAAGAAATGTTGCTGCGGAAGCAAGCTGTTGGGAACACTGTGTCCGATTTGACTGGCCTAAGATTTAAACCTCAAATCTCCCTCTCCAGAGACGAACTTGCTGCCACTCAATCATTGATTTTTGGATTGTAATCATTTCAGTTGTTACGTGAACAATTTCATGTTGCTTTTTTTGCTACAAACACATTTTATTTTTCTATTGCAAATATATCAGAAACTGTACCAGCTGAAAAGCTGAACTTTTTTCTTGAAGATAGAGGAACTAAAGATCTTGAAAAAAACTGAAATAAAATAAAAAAATGCAGAAATTTTGACCTTACTTCGTTACAGCACAGGGTAGTCGTGTATTTTTTGAAGCATAAGGTGTACTTAAAATACTAAAATTAAAAAAAAATTGATGGTGCGCTTTACACTCAAGTAGAGCTCGACCAATATATCAGTCAGCTGATATATATCGGCCGATATCAGGGTCAAGCCGATATATCGTATTGGCTATCTACCACCGATAAAATATCGGCTTTGCACAATTACCTTCAACTGTTCATTTTTGAGAGCATGCACGACGCTCCTGACTATTGATTGACAAATCGTTGTATTTTTTTTGGTTTGCTTTTTCATTGAATAATACTGCAGTGTGACTTGTGTTTGCAATAGTCTTTCTTTGTAGAGGAATTAGTAAAGCTTTTAGCGTCAAGTTAATTGAAAAATAGTGACAAAATTTCATATTTCATAACTAAATATATCGATATCGGTATCGGCCTAAAAATTTCCAAAATATCGATATCGGCCTGAAAAAGTCATATTGGTCAAGCTCTACACTTAAGTGTCCCTTATTTATAGCTGCACCAGGTGATATTTTTTTTCTCTTTACAATTCAATTTAGAGATATTTCAGATTTAGAGCATTTTTACTGTTTTTGGAGCTTTTTAAGTTGCATTTCATTTAGTGCTCCTTATATAAAACAATGATCAATAAAAGTCATTTACTGATAGTGTGCTTTATAGTGTGAAAAATGTACTTTTGATACCCAAAAGAGCAATAATGCAACAAGCATGGGATTTTTTTTGCTGGAAAAAACAGAACATTTTACTCCAAAAAAATTACAAAACATCTGAGTATCGAATGAATCTGCATGTGATTAAGAAGTGTTAATTACAGTTAATGATGCGTACAACTGAACTAAGTGATAAATGTGGTGATTGCGCTAATATAAAGAAAACAAATGCTTTTTTTTCACGTGCATAGATTTCATTGTAGCAAAAGCTGTAATTTGGATTTTTAAATAATTTTGTTTGAAGTTGCTTGCTTCATATGCTGTATTTTATTTTATTATAATGACTTGCTCATCAGGCAAGTGAAGCTAGATAATAGATTGCCAAAGGCGATTTCAGCTTACCTCAGGCAAGCGTTACTGTATTGTTCAGACCATAAGGCACACTTACAATAGTAAAAATTTGAGAAAACTGAAGACGCACCATATATGTGGATCAGGTTATACTCTTTCATTTAGTGCGCCTAATATTGCAGTGTGCTGTATATAAGGAAATAGAAGCAACAATAGTGATTTATTGGTACAGCGCCTTATAATCCGAAAACGTACAGTAATTTCAAATCCTGCTGATAGTAAACAAGTTTGCTAGTTTTGGTGTACTCTGTAAATGCTCATTGTTTGATATTTTAGTGCTTTCAGATGAGATATGAAGCAGTAGGCTAGTCTGTTATATCTAGCCACTGCTCTGTAGGCTACAGACAGTTGCTGAAGTTATACTTGAAACCTACTTGCTTATAACACTTTATTAAATGGATATACCTTGTCAAAAAAGTACGAGAAGAGTTAGATTGCAGGGGTTTAAAGGATTTAGATTAAAAAGTACACAAGTTTTACGCAGGAACACATTTTCCAAAACTTTTTCAAAAGATGCTCTTCAAAAACTTAAACAGCCATTAGCAACAGCTATTCCAATAGGTGGTACAACGAACCACAATGATCTATCACTTCGTCTTATCTCACAAACTCCAGAAGATGGTGAAAACACAAAAAACAATGTTAAAGAAAACATTGATGTACCAAATAATGAAGCTGCTGGTGGCACTGACTTGAGCTCATTAAAGGTGGCACCAATTCATGGAATGCTAGTGGCAAGTTGCAAAGTAGTCTTGCAAAATGAACCTTCAATCAAAGCTATAGAGCAAAGGTAAGTTATCGTAACAATGCCAATGGTTAAATTATCCGCACCTACTGTAGTTGATGTGTGCTGTTGGTTTGAATAGAGCACATCAAAAATTGTCAGAAATAGTACAACTAAACGACCAAGAAAGTTAGCTGTGTGGAAAAAAAAGAGCTTTTTATTTTATATTGCATACTAGTTTGAATATTATATTGTATTTTTTGAACTGGTCATGGTCCATTAGGTACATATATTAAAAAAAAACGAACATGCATATTATATTCGCATGGTTTTAATGAATGGATCATGTTATGTTATACTCTTTCTTTTGCTTCAAAGTTGTATTTTTTCTTCGTTGTTTCATTTTAAATAACAAACTACTTTTTCTCTTTATTCATTCTCTTTCTCTTCACAATTGCATTTTTTATTTTTTAGTTATGCGCAAGTTGTGCATGTATTGCAACAGGTAGTAATCCAGCAGTGGTGGGCAAGTACTGCTTAAAAGTAACTTGAATGTGACATCACAAGCAACATCTAGGGACTTGGCAAAAGTACCTACTTTGCTGAACTCAAGAACTTAAATTAACATAAAAAATAGTGTTCAAATTGCAATAAGCGTGTCTATGATTGTTAATAGTTAGATCTATAACTCATTGTTGCGTCCTTGGGTAAGATGTTGTATGATGATTAATTGATGATCTCTGCTTGGTGGCTTCAAACAAGCATCAAATTTAGTGGACGAGAATTCAAAGAAATCCACAGAAACATTGGATCACTGGAAACTCCTAAGCAGGTGCTGATTCCTCCAAACACAATGGAGTCATTGCAGTGAAAAGTGTACTGTCGTCCAACAGTTAGCGTCTGACGCTGTCTGGTGACAGGTGGATAAATATGCTGTAAAATGCAATAAATGCATCCCTATCAAATTTTGTAATGTTCCACTAACTTGAACAGGTTTGTAGTTAATGGCTCACGACATTTAAATGTCAAAAAAAGCATCAACACATGTCAATAAAAATTTTACAACTCTGCTTAGTGCTTGTTTTAGCTTGTAAGGAGTTTGTTGCAGTTTTCGCTTAGCAGTGCAATTGTTACAATTGCAGTGACTTTCATGCAGTATATATACATAGGTGCAGCCAGAAATTAAAAAAAACGTGGGGTACAAATTTTGGTATGATTAAAGCATATGCAAATCAAAAAGTTGTAATTTAGGCAAATCACAACAAATTACAAAGTTTAGCGATAACCGGCAGGAGTCCTGCCGTTGTTCATGCGGCAGATGCATAAAAGAATAAATGCAAGTGTGGTATGGTGGTTTCACTTGGTTTTATGACTTTATTTTAATTGACGATGCAACAGCAGATGCATAAAACGTGTTTTCTTTACATAGGCCATGAGAAAAATCGCAGATTGCCATTATTATTCAGGCAAGCTTACATAATAACATTTCAACTTTCAGATAAAGAGAATTGAAACAAATGAGATGCACAGCGAACAGCCTCTGCCTGCCCCCCAAAATGATTGAGTTTTGAAAAAATAAGTGCTCCCTATTATTATTTATGTTAATTGACACCACGTACTGCTCGCTATCTTCAAACAGAAAAAAAATGCATAGTATTGTGGTTTGCCAATTCAATGTTTCGTTAATTGATTGCTGTAGTGTTAGTAATTGTGTTAGTATTATCGTTAATGAGATATAGGGATCTAAGCTTTAAGCAACAGTAATGCCGTAGTGATCAACCATTGTTTATGTGCGGTTGTCTTCATCAAATAATGCCAATCTGACTGTGGCGATCGCCGAAAAAGGTCATAACGAAATACAATGGGTTTGTTTTTATTTATACAGCACACTTGGGAACGAAATTTGATTCGCACTGAAAACTGTGTAGAATGCTTCTAAAGTGAATTTTTAAGCCCGGCATACTCTGTAAGTAAAGTCATGAACGTACAGGCATATGGTTAGTTTGTTTCAAACAACTGGCTGCTTGTAAGCTGGTAAGGTGATACGCTAGGTGTACCGAATTTCGCTTTAAAATAAACTGCAGATGAGCTTTTGTTCTCATGATTTTACGCGATGTAGATCGGGATTAGGCAGACAACGTCTGTGCGACTTTTTGCCTGCAACCAATCAGCATGCTCAATTTAGACTTGGACCCAATTTGAACAACGTCGCCATACTCACTGCTCTGATAGACAACGTTAACAGTGTTATAAATTAACTTAGCTATATGGTGTAATATGCAGACACAGAAATTGATTGAAAAAGATTTCCTAAAAATAAATTTGCATACTATTTACTGTAATAAGTATTTAACATTGCACAATTTGAAGTTGTAAAATTAATTCAAATCAGCTGGAAACCTTTTCCCCCAACCCCACCTGAAGATTAAGTTAAAAGATTAAGTTAGCATTGCAGTTATGCTTTTGGTAAACAACAAAACTTTTTTGTACAATATTATATTGATTTTGCCATTTTTCAGGTAAACGGGTTCTCTACACTTTTGGTCTATTACATATAGGCCTACACAAGGCGGATTAGACCAATTACGTCTGATATCTTATTCCATGTTAACGCTTAAGAAAAACAGGCAAAATGCATGGAATCAAATGAAATGCGCATATTTACACACATAAATATATGTGATCAGTAAAACAGACCTAATACATTAATCATAAAAACCACAGCCAATGTTATTGTGATAAGTTTTGCGAACGTTTTGGTCCTCTTCTGATGCCATTTTCAACGAACAGTAAAAAACTTATACGAATTACATCCTGGTATTGATTGAAAGGAAAACTAAAAATAGGCCTATGTCTTTCACGCATCAAAAAGGCGGAGTGGATAAGATGAGGAGTCGAGGTTGAGATTAGGTTTGAGGAGTTGAATGTATAGTGAATCTAGGATCAAAAGTTAGTGTTTGTCGGGGCAAAAGGTGAGTATTTCTGGATTATGAAAATCATTTTTAATGCGTAAAAGACCTGCCTGTTTTTTGTTTTCATTTCAATCAATACCAGGATGTAATTTGCAGAAGTTTTTTACTGTTAGTTGAAAATGGCACCAGAAGAGAATCGAAACGTTCGCAATAAACTTATTACAATAACATTGGCTGTGATTTTTATGATTAAAATATTAGCCTCCTTCCAATTTTACCGTTTGCCAAAGACCTAATACAATATTATAAAAAATTAATTTTGATGTTAAAGATATATGCTTTTCTTCCACAAGTACCGTATATTCCTGCATATAAGACGACCCTTAAAGTGCAAAAAACCACCCTTAAAAATTGGGGTCGTTTTATACAACCGATATAAAAGTCATATCTTAATTTTCACATAAAGATTTTTTTCTTTGAATATTGCGTTGGTGCATAAACATAAAAAAACGTGCAAGAAAAGTATTTTTATTTAACATCAGTAGCGTATTTTCTGCCTAATAGTAATAAGCCAATTTTCTGGACCTAATTTTTTAACCTAATTTTCTCACACTTTGCTCTATTTTGCACTTTGTACTACCTATTTACACTTTGCGCTACCATATTTTGCACTTTGCGCTATCGGTACTGTATTTGCATGTACATTTAAAACAGATAAAATGTGCGTTTTCTGCTTCAAATTAGCACAAAATTTCGTAATGCCAGGTGCCGGATTATTCTTTCGCCGCGCCGATCAAATTTTCTGCCTTGGCTAATTTGGCGGTAATATGGCAAAATGTGCATTGATGCGTAAATGGGAAAAAAACGAGAGAATAGCATCGATATTAGGAAAAAAGTGTGCATTGATGCGTAACAAATGTAACTCTTTTAAGAAAAACATGCAAGAATTTGGCAGTTGTCTTATACAACCGATATAGCCTATGATAAATGTACAAAATTTTATTCAAATTTTGTACCTTGTCTCATCTGACGGTTGTCTTATATGCCGGAAATTTTTTCAAATATTTTCAATTAAAGTATCCTCGAAATTTGTTAGGGCTAAAATATGATTTGACTATGGTGAAGTTTAATTCTTGGACTGATACACATTAGATCTTGGCCGTCTCAAATTCTCACCGGAACCTGGTTCTACTTGTTCCAGTTTGGAAAATGATGTGTTTTGAAACAAAATGAATCGCATGTTTTGGTGCAAAATTGTACTGGTTTCTCACTTATTTGCGTTCTTCTACGAAAGCAATGTGGTATGCTGACAAGACATTATCATTCCTAGACAGCATGATATGAGCTGCTTTTGAAAGGAACCCCCCCATTTTGGTACTCCCAATTTATGTCAAATTTTATCTATCCTTTGTGTTTACTTACCTCAAAAATTTCATGTGTTTGCCTTAAAAGGTTAAAAGGTGTAAATTTTGGAGGGCCCATGTGGGGGGAACCCCCATCGTGGCTACCCCAATTTTTGTTAGGTTTAATTTATTTTTAATACGTACCCATTCTCAAAATTCAATCAATCTAGCTCCAAAAATTCAAAGTTAAAGAACCAAAGGACCCTTTTATGGGATCCCCTCAACAAGACATCCTTGATTCCAGATGGACAGCAGTCCTTTCTGATATCTTCAATTGTTCAAAGTTTAAATACTGTGCATTTAGCAGTTTAAAAGTAGATCGCTTTGGAAGATAAAAAGGTATTCAAGTTGGGATAAATAAACATATAACCAAAGAAAGGTGGTTGATATAGTGTTTGGAAATCACAAACCATTTTTCATCAATATTGGTACTTACCAATATATACCGTTTCAAATTTGTCAACTTTTTGCCAATTTTTGGCCTGTAAAATTCAGGTCACATGACTGGGTGCCCCCAAACTTTCTCTTCATAAGCACCCATGTTGTGTCCAAATTGTCACCAAGCCCAAACCCTATGCTCGTCAAGTGGTTTTTGAGGTATAAGCAAATTAATAAATTTTCGACACAAAAATCATCGCTTTTTGCTGGTTTTTTTTTTTTTTTTGTGTCTTAAATCATGATCACCAGACCAACAATTCCCAAAATTGGCATGTACATAATGCTTTCATTAATTGTTATGTTGAGTCTAGGTTTAATCGTTTGTTTGCGATAAGCAAATCAATTCTCAAATATCAAAATTTGTGAACAAAAACTAAGGTCCTACGCACAATCATGCAAAGTCCCAATGACACTACTTCACCATAATTTACTTTAAAAAAGTATATAATGAAATGGTGAACGTTAAATTACTTTAAAGTAACGTTAAATTACTTTAAAGTATGGTGAACACCTAACCTTTAGGCTTAAGCCTATACCTACTTCGGCAATTTTTAAAATTATCATATCCTTATGGTACTTTTCAGAAAAAGTAATTGGTGATTTGTTACAAATTACTTTGAATGAAAAAATCAGCCAAAATGACAATTTAAGGTGTGTTTGAAAAGTAACGGGACTGAGTACACTCCACGAACAACGTTTATTGCAGAGAAAAAAGCATTGCTTTTTAACGTCAGAATGTCTCATGGTTTCGAAAACCAAATTTCAGCATTCTGTGACAACTCCATTCTTTTTTGCACGTTTTTGTGTCAAGGCACTTTCTTTGTGATTGTTTTGTGAAAATTTGATAAACTTAAGAATTTTTGGCTTTTTTTTACTTTGGTGCAAAGGAGGAGCATCGAACAACAAATCAACCTGAAATTTCTTGTCCGTCTTGGAAAAACTCCAACTGAAGCACTAAAGTTGCTTCAAGAAGTCTATGGTGATGACACAATGTCAAGAACTCATCTTTTTGAGTGGCACAGGAGGTTCAAAGAGGGAAGAGAGGAGGTGGAAGATAATCACAGGAATGGGAGGCCATCCACAAGCAGACCAGATGAAAATGTTGAGCAAGTGAGACAAAAGGTGCTGAGCGATCGCCGTCTTACTGTTAGAATGATAGCAGATGAGCTGGTTATGAATAGTGAGAGGGTATGGAGGATCTGGAGATGAGGAAGATCTATGCAAAAATGATACCAAGGTTGCTGAATGAAGGACAAAAGGAATGGCTTGTGCAAGTGTGTCAAGACATTTTGAAGCAACTCGAAACTGAACCCAACTTGCTGAAAAGAGTTGTTACTGGTAGTGAGTCATGGATCTTCGAGTACTATCCACTCACCAAACGGCAGAGCCTTGAATGGAAGAGCGCATTGTCACCAAGACCCAAAAAAGCGAGGGTGTTCAAGTCCAAAACCAAGGTGAAGCTGATTGCTTTTTTTGATGTCCATGACATTGTCCACGCAGAATTCTTGCCACAAGACCAAACTATTAATCAGCTCGTCTACTAACACATCTTGCGATGTCTGATGCGCTCAGTGAGGGAGAAAAGAAGAGAATTGTAGGAAATGAGGCCATGGCTGCTTCATCATGACAATGCTCCAGCTCATAATGCCTTGGGAATTCAGGAGTTTTTTGGCAAAAATAACATTGCTGTACTCGAGCATTTGGAGCAACCACCCTTCTCTCCAGATCTGACCCCTTGTGACTTCTTTTTGTTTCCCAAACTCAAGGAAGTCATCAAAGGAACTTGTTTTCAACATTCAGAAGCCATTAAGACAGCCGTGACGGAGAGATCTTCAAGCGATCGCGGAGGAATCCTTCCAAAAGTGCGTGGAAGCATGTCAGAGGAGATTGGAAAAGTGCATTTGAGCTCAAGAAGATTTCTTTGAAAGTGACATGTTGTAAAATTTACATGTCAAATAAAATAAAACATTTATAGACCCAGTTCTGTTACTTTTCACACACACCTCGTAGTCTACAATCCACATCAACTTTTCTAATGGTGCTACGTGAAAGAAATTGTTGGATCTTCTCCATGATAGCTGTCATCATGATGCCTCTTTGATATGGTTCAGTGCCCTCAAATATTATTTTGATTACTGCATTACACCTGAGTTAGAAAAGAATTGTTTTAAAACTAAGCAGATTTCGAACTTCGAATCGTTTGTTTCTGTGATCAAGGTCATATGATAACGAGTCAGCTATCGTGGCTCCTGGTTTGCTTAAGCAAATTCTTGAACACTAACGTTATGAAGTCAAGTCTAGCAATAAAAATTTAATTACTACTAGAATGTAACATTGCAAGCCTTATCGAAGGACTTTGCTAAAGTATTTAGCGTTACTGAACTAAAGAATTTCACAATTGCTTAAAAATGCATCAAGTGTGTTTGTGGTTGTTGATGGTCTGATCTAAAATACTTCGCTTTCGAAGTTCGTATTGTTCCAGTAACTTGATCAGGTTTGTGGTTAGCGGCTTTCAAAATTTAAATGTCTGGAAAAGGTATCGATAAATATCTATAGTTCTTGTTTCAACATTTAAGGAGTTTGTTGAATTTTCACTTAGCAGCACAATGCAATTGTTAAAATTGCAGTTGTAAACAAAACCCTTGTTAAAACAAATATTTCGACAGTAACCTTTTGCTTTATTAAAACAAAAGTTTTTTGGGCTGAAAATGCCTATATGATTTTTGCATTTTGTAACTTATGTTATCTTGACTAGAAATTTGACTTACTATCCTAAATATCAAATCTTCGCTCTCAACTACTACCTCACTACAATATTTTTTTAAGAAGAATTTTATGTCAGCACATGTGTGAACAGTTTACTAATTTTTCTCAAAATTTAAGAACTAAATCAAACAATGCCTTAGTGGTTAGCATGGAAAAAGATGTGTACACAAACAAAATTTAAAAACAAAAATCAATTTTTTTTTCAATTTCTTAAGTGATATTGCAGAGTCTAACTTTACGATGACTTTACATAGAAAACTTATATTAATTTACGCCAGGGATGGCAATTGCATCACATTCTAAATCTCATTGCATTGAAATGTTTTTTCAAAAAATTTGCATCAAAATGTGGAAAAAAATCAAATCCATTATCGCATATCAAAATGAAGCAGAACAGACTTTTTTTCTCCCAAGGAGAAGTTTACTCTTTGCAATTTGCTAATAAACAAGCGTATTGTTTATCAACATTCCCAATCGCTGCCACTGATGAGCAACAGAGTTCATTAAGCAATAATGTTACGGTGCTTCACTACGAACGTTAACCAATATACTTTTCTGGTTGCAATTCTTTTTCTTTTTTCATAATCGTAATTTATTTGGTTCTGGCAGAGAAGCGTGTTTTTGTTTGAGGCTGATCTATTGCATCATAATTCCTCATGAATGAAAAGTGGGTTTCAATTTTTTATGAAGTTCAGATCATTGAACAGTTAAAGCAAAGCGGAATCATGTCTAAGTAAAGTTAGACTCTGATCTAAAGTATTTTTGTGAAGTTAAAGAAGAAGGAACTAAAGTTGTTGCCAAATGTAAGTTTTGCAAGTTTATGGCAACTCCAGTACCCAATAAGGTTGGCAAAGCACATTTCCGTTCTGGTAACTTAACCCAACATATGAAGCAAAAACACACAGATCAACGCAAAACGCTCGTCTTGTCAAAGAAACGCTATTGTTCATCGCCTGCTGCTACTGACTCTACTCTGGATGCATTTGCACTGTCAGTAGATTGGCAAAAAAGTACGTCAAATTCACAGTTAACCTTAGAGAATTCAAGAAAGCGGCTGTGAAAGCGGTTACAGTTAACGACTTGTCGTTTTCTGTATTCAAAGCTTCCGAAATCAAAAGATGTTACAGCCAAGTATCAACAAGTCTCATGTTTGCTTCAATCGTCGTACTGTGAAAAGCATGGTAATCAACCAGGTTGCAGACTACAGAAAGTTGCTAGCAGCTGCTCTGAAGAATAAGTTGGCATTCATCCAATTTGATACTGCTTTTTGGAATGTAAGTTGATATTTTATGCACCTCTTTTAACTTTGATCTTTTAAATTTAACTTAGATGTCAAGTGCAATTTCTCAAAAAAAAAGCATTTCGCTTTTAAACGAGTGCTTACATTTTATGTCATATATTACTATTAAACATAATCAAAAAAATCAAAAAAAATATCGCAGTTTATTTGCGATAACATTGCATCGAAAAAATTTCAATTATCGCAAAAAAATTGAATTCTCAGTTCCATCTTGTAATTGCATCACACTTATGCATCATGAAAATCTACATTACAAATATTGCAAAACGTCTTCAATGCGATGCGATTGCCATCCCTCATTTACACAACTCTATAGTATACTTTTCATAACCCTCAATGTAATGTTTAAAGTCATACAACTATTACCAAAAATTATCAACTTCTTTTGCACATTACACTCTTTTTATTTCATTTTAACAACTTTGAGGTTATTCACTCTTAAAGTTTAAAAGTCTCAAAAAGTTGTCAAAATAATCAAGTAACGTCAATCAAAAAGCTACTTGAAGTTCCTTAAAGTTTTTGACTTTATTATGAAATAACATAAAGCGATCTTTAAAATTCTAGCGGCTTTATTACATTAGCCAAACTTAGCTCACTAACCACAGCCAGAAATATGCTCACATTTTACAACTATTCATATTTTGAGAATGCAATTTAGCAGTGCAACCCAGTGGCCAACATAGTGGATATTGTGCAGTATATTGTATTACATCCAATATTCAGTACAAAAGCTTTCTTACAGTGATAAAATTGTTCAAAAACTTTAAAGTGGCAAGCGTAGAAGAGTTTTTCAATGTCACAAGTGACAGTTTAGTGAAAAACTCAGCAATCCAGCTTAAATATAACAAAACTGTTAAGCTCAAGTACTTCAAAGTCTTAAATCTTGCAGTTATCCATAAGTTTGACTCATCTACTTTTCTGTGATTCCAATTCGTTGTGAGAATTCATCTTATGGTTTGAAGGTCCATTTAGGGGCTAATTGTCCACCAATGCATTGCCAAGTTTGGTATGTTTTATCTTTTTTTTTTACGTTAGTTTTATCTTTTTTTTTTACATTAGCCTACCAGTACTCTTAAAATTTAATATGTCTAGGTGGAATACTTTGAATTTTAAAATTTTAATGGGCCCATTTGGCATGGTCTTCTCAATTTGACCTACCAGATTTTGTTGTCTTTGATCTTTGATTCATATTAACCTATCTAATACTGAATAGATTTAATTTGTTGAGCTTTGCAGTTGATGGATGGAGGTGCCAACCCAGTTGGATGACCCCTATTGGCCTATTGTATGAGATACTCAAATTTTTTAATGTAATATTTTTCCTTATCTTGAAAATTTTATTTGTCTAGCTTGAGTGGTTAAAAAATTTAAAGGATCTGTTTGAGGAGGACTCCCCAATTGTTCCACCTGAAATTAGTGGTATTTTGTTTATCTATTTTGATTTTATCTTTCTTTTATATTAAGCTGTTCTGATAGTTTCATTTGTTTAGCTTGAATGGTCAAAAAGTTTGAATTTTGAAGGCCTCATTTTGGTGCTCCAAATTTTATCTTTTCTTCGTATTTGCTTGCATATCCTGCAATTATGATGTGCTTAGCTAGCACAATTAAAAAGTTTAAATTTTGGCATCCTTGTTTGAGGGGGACACCCCATTGTGGTACCTCTAAAAATTTCTGAAATTTTATCTTTCCTTAATATTTAAACCTATTATGAAAATTTCATCAGTCCAGTGTAAGTCGTTAAAGTTTGAATTTTTGCATCCTTGTTAGAGGGGGATCCCTTCATTTTCGTATCCCTAAATTTTGTTAAATATTATCTTTTCTGTATATTTTCTTACTTTAAAAATTTCATGTGTCTATCTTAAAAGGTTAAAAAGTTTGAATTTTTGAGGACTTTGGGGGGGAAAACCCCCATCGTGGCACCTCCAATTTTTTTAGGTTTGGTTTATTTTTAATACTTACCCATTCTGAAAATTTTATCCATCTTGCTCTAATGGTTTAAAAGTTCAAAATTTTGGAGGACCTGACTGAGGAGGATCCCCCTACCTGGCACCCCTGATTTCTGTCGCACACCAGTCCTTTCTGATATCTTCAATTGCTCAAACTTTGAATACAATGCATTTAACGGTTTAAAAGTAGATTGTGGTAAAAGAAAAACAACAAAAAAAGTAAGAAAAAAGATGCTAAACTAGAAAAATAGTTTTCAAGTTGGGGTAAATGAACATAACCAAAAGAAAGGTGGTTGATAGTGTACCGGTACTCAAAAAGCACAAACCATATTTTAGCAATGTTGGTAATTACCAAGATATATCGGTTCAAACTCGTCAACTTTTTGCCTATTTTTGGCCAGTAAAGTTTTGTTCACATGACCAGGCACTCCCAAACTTGGTTTGCAGAAAGCATTCATAGGCACCTACTTTGTGTCCAAATTTCAGCTTTGCATGTCAAGTGGTTTATGTGGTATAGGCAAATTAATAGATTTTCAAGCCAAAAATTGCAGTTTTTTTATGTTTTTTTTTGTGTCTCAATTCACGATTATGTGACCTACGATCCCCAAAATTGGCACATATGACACTTTCAGTAGTTGTTATGTTGAGTCCAAATTTCAACTTTCAAGGTTTTACTGTTTGCTAGTTATTAAGCAAATCAATCCTTGTATGCCAAATTTTGCGAAGAAAAACAATTGTACTGCGCAGTGCGCATGCTTGCAAAGTCCCAATAATATTGTTATTAATTCCAAATTTGTTGCATACCCTCAGATTTTGATCAATAATATCCGATATATGCTAAATATACGCTAATAATTTTAATATCTCACCAACAGTATTTTTCACATCGTGCATACTGGCAGAGTTGGATTTACCATATGGCAAAATGGCACTGTGCCTGATTGCGACCCCTGGGTTCAAAAACATTTTTGGTTGTTTTTGCCTTATTTAGGAGGGAAGTGCAACTCCTGCGCTGTGGAAAACTTTCATGATCACTAATTTTTGTGGGCAAAAAATGTGATAAAGGGCCTCACTCGATATAGATTCAGCCCAGCTTACCGGTATTACTTCTCTATAGTGTCTAAAAGTATTATAAAAGTTTATCAAGAGGTGGTTAGTAGACACTCAAAGATTCTATTCGATTTCTACAAATTTATCTATGTTTATTATGTTGTTTTTTTTGTAATTTTTTGGAAAATGTCCATAGTTTTTAACTTTTGTCCAAAAGTTTTATTTTGATCAAGATGTTAAAAAAAAATCTATTTTTCCATTTTTTTTGTACTGTAGTTGCTATTACAAAAATTTTACCCATTGCTGTGGGAATTAGCGGGGTATTGCAATATAACTTTCGGTTTTGCACAACTCTGAAATTTGACATTGCGCGACTATAGAAAAATGTTTACTCGAATAACTGGAGAATTTAGATTATTCAGATTGCTTTCTGTTAATCCAAGATAGAAAAAAAAACAAACTGTCATTAAGAAAGCCAAAGTATGTTTTAATTAGGAAAACAGGCAACAAAATAGCATCACTGAAGTCTCTTCCTAGATAACTACGGAACTGCAAAATTTCACCGTTTAGTTTTCTATTGTTGTTGCACTTGTGCTGCATCCCTACAAGCTCTATCAATGATCTTCTGTGATTAAACTGACCCTGCATATGCAAACCATTCTGGCACATGGCCAGTTGCGTTTTTCTCAACAGAAACCTGCGTTTTTCTCAACAGAAACCACTTTTTTGATTGGCTGGAAGTCTAAAATAAGCAGCCAGTCAAGGATTTCAACTGGATAGTAACATTTAGAAAATAATTTGTAATCGGCAATTTTGACACCTTTAAAAATGCAATAAAATTACTACAGAACAGGGTTCCCACGATCGGGAAAAGTCGGGAATTTCGTAAAGGCATTTCCCGACCGGGAAAAAGTCGGGAAAAGTGTGTGCTAGTATAGAATAAGGATGGAAAACAGTTTGGCAAAAATAGCGCACTGCACCTTGTAAAAACTAACGCGATTGGAGAGGATGAATATTAAATATCCCGTTTATCTTTCTAATACTTCTATTAAGCCCATAAAAATAGTAATAACACACCTGGCAGTGTTGTGTTAAAGCTTCAGGAATGGTGGTCCTACCGATTTATTTCGTCACAAAATAGGTTCAACAAAACTTTAATTTAAAAGTACTGGAAGATGGTTAATTGGTCAGTGCAGTTTTCGTGCGGGTTGCAGGCGCAGCACCGCGGATCAAATCTTCCCACTGAAGCAAATCTTTGAGAAATCTTGGGAGTATGGCAAAGATGTCTTTGCATGTTTTGTCGATCTTGAAAAAACATATGACCGAGTTCCTGGGAATAAAGTTTGGAAGGTTTTGCCGAAGTATAGCGTTGATGGTCAATTGTTGCACGCCATTAAGTTATTCTACTGCCGACCGGTGGTGTGTTTTCGCGTAAATGGCAAGCAATCAAAACCGTTCCATGTGGGCGTTGAACTTCGGCAAGGGTGCGTTTTGTCACCTCTCCTTTTAATTGTGTACATGAATTGGATCGACAAATGCTGCCAAGCTGATGAGTGTGCCACGATTGGAAATTGCAAAATTAGTCCTCTGCTATTCGCTGATGATTTGGTTCTGCTTTCTTCCGCAGAATCTGGCCTCCAGCGCGCATTAAATAGCTTTGCAGATGCATGCAACACCGCCGGAATGAAAATAAGCACGGCCAAAACTGAGATACTTCATCTTTCAAGAAACCCTGATCAGTGCGTGCTACAAGTGAATGCAGCGACAGTGAAGCAGATAGAGAAGTTCAAGTATCTTGGGGTTGCAATATGAGTGACGGAGGGCAAAACGAAGAACTGGATACCCAAATTGGCAAGGCTAGTGCAGTAATGCGAGCTCCACACTACTCAGTTGTCATGAAACGAAAATTGTCGAAAAAGGCAAAGCTCTCAATTTTCAAAGCAGTCTTTGCTCCCATTCTCACTTATGGTCATGAATCTTGGGTAATGACCAAAAGAGTGCGATCACAAGTGCAAGCGTCGGAAGTGAGGGTTTTACGAAAAATCGAAGGAGTTACACTGTTTAACAAGGTGCGTAGCTATGAGATACGAAAATCTCTTAACATCGAGCCGGTACCGTATACTTCACCACTTTGCTTTGGCAAGTAAAGCTTGTTTGGGGAGTCTTTCCTGAGGCATTCTGCTTACATGGCCAACCCATCTGAGATCTTTCAATTCGGAGAAGACCAGTTGGACGACCTAGAACTAGATGGACCGATTACATTGAGGATCTTGGATGGAATCGCTCGGGACTTCACCCTAGCAACAGGATGGAGGTGATTGAAGACCGTGAGGTGTGGCGGCTTAATCTTGAGCTACTGCCCCCGCAACCCTTACGAAAAAGTGGGAAATAAAGAAAGAAGAAGAAGAGTATTATTATTATGCTGTAGTTAGAGTATTATTACATCAAAGGCAATCAAAAGCGTGGCATACGCAGACAGTATGCGAAAGGTTAGCAGAAACAGAAGAAGACTATCGGTATTTCAACAGCTGCTGCATCCGAATGAAGTTCAGAGATTATTAACCTATTACACGTTAATAATGCACTGATAGCTAACAGTAGGCTGTCTGCCTAGGCCAAGTTTGGCTTTTAAGTCAAGTTGAGAGATTTACTAGCCCACGAACTAATAATGTGCTAATAGCCCACAGCAGTATTAGCCTGCAGTAGGCACTCTGCTTAGGCCTATGGTTAGCTGTAAGAGAAAGCTCCCTTTCAGCAAAGCATACTGGTTCCAGCAGTTGAACTACTAGGAATATATTCACTAGACTATACCTGCACAGGTAACCTATATCTTTGGCACAAACACTGCAAATAGCAGTAGGCTATGCGCAGAGGTGGGTTAAGCACAATCAGAAGCGCAACCTCCGCAATTGCGGAAGTTGCGTTGCGGACTAAAGTCTTTAGAATTTGTTGCGCTTTAATTGCGCTGCGCTTTCAACTTTTTTTTTCGGTTAATAGCGCCATTCTATACATTGAATTTGAACTTAATTTTGTTCCATTCGATCGTAATATTAATAAAGGTCGACCTTCTTTAGCAATTATTTGCTCTTTTTGGTCTCAAATCGCAAAAAATGCGGTATTTGCGTTGTGTTGTGAAATTCATTTTGCGGAAGGTAGGTTGCGCTTTAACTTGGTACGGAAATGTCGTTTCGCAATTGCGGAATTGTGCTGCGCTTCAACTGAATCAAAAAGTTCATTGCGGAAGTTGCGCTGCGCTTCAGAAATTAAAAAAATTAAATCGCGCATTTTGCGCTGCGCTTTTGGTTGAAAAGATTGTTGCGCTTTTGATATGTTATTTGTGCCCACCTCTGGCTATGCAGACCCTGGTAGTTAGTCTGGTGTAGGCCTACTGTATGTATCTCACTTTGTCAGTTGGTCACCCTATGCGTTAAAGGTTATTCAGCTTACGCTTTAGCCAGTAGGTAGGTTAGGCTATCCTATGTTTACCAGCCTACAAATAAAAAGGAGCCATAGTTCGGATTTCACAAGCTTCAACTGTATAAGCCCATGCAGTACCGCTTGCCTACTGCTTGGTTACTTTTAGCAACTGACAAAGAAGTCAACCAGATTGCCTACAATGTGCAAGAAATTAGTCAATACCGATGTACCAGTGCTTACCATTGCTAAATCGAGAACTCTAGTCCTGTAGTAGTGAATATAGCAACGGCGTGGATACAACCTTTGAGCCTGTGACTCAAACACTATGCCGCATTGCCTTCATCTTGTATGAATCCAAACACTATGAACAATCACTTAGCAATTAAGAAATGTCCATTACTATAGGCTATTTATTTGTCTTCATCCCTGTTGTAACTGAGTTCTGTTGAGTTAGTTTTTGGATTGTGTTAAAATAACTGCAATTTTGTGTATTTCAAATGACTAAAGCTTAGTTTGTTTTGAGTAAATTTAGGTATGGAAAAAGTAAGGAATTTTTTGTTGACAAATGCGTGGGAACCCTGACAGAAGTTACTATTTTGAAAAAGTGTAATTACTGAGAAAGTTTCTAAAAAAGTAATTAATTACTTTAGTAATTTGTTACTGCCCACCACTGCAACCCAGCTGTTAGTTTTTCACACAACATTATTACAACAAACTGCTGCATGATTTGTAAGTGATAATGGAAGCATAAACACTCAAGCACCTTGCATGTAGAGTAACAGCTTGCAATGTAAAATGCAGTACGGGCTTGCAATACATTGCATTTTGAAATACAAATTGATTGCACCTTATACTCCAGTGCATTTGATGTATTTGTATGAGAATAAAAGCCATTTACTGGTACTGTACCAATGTATCTGTATCTTGTACTTTAGTGCACCTTTTGGTCCGAAAAATACAAACTGTAATGGCTCTTAATGCTGCTCAGGATCTTGTTAGGGTCATTCCATGCCATTTCACCAAGCTGACAACTCACCCTCTCTAAGTTCTTTCATATTTGGAATTTTGTTTCTGCAGTGTTTCCATAGCATAACAATATAAATTTCACTGCGGTATCATGTTTGATTTTGTCACAATTGCAATTTGAAAATTATTACTATAGGCAAAAAAGGTGTGATAGAAGGCAAAATCGATTGCAAAAAAATTGCTGAATTTAATGCAGTACATTTAGGCTGTATTACATGTCTAAATTAGCCAACAAAGATGTTTTTTGATGAAATTCGGAGTGCTCAGTTCTAATACTCAAATGGCCTTGTTTTTTCCTTAATATGTTTACTTTTTTTGGATATACCACAATTTTTATTAAAAGTATGAAGTACCCATAACTTCTTGGCAATTTTACCCACTTTGTTCTTTTACTTTTAATGCTGCACGAAACTTCAATATCTTTAAAGAAAAAAGAAATTGTCACTGCGGGAGAAGTGGCTACGGCAATTAAAGGGATAAAATGTGGGAAAACTGCTGGCTTATAAGCATTTAGTGCCCTCTAGTGATAATTCATGAATTTGCCAGTAACTTTTTAACTAAATAAGAAGTTCAATTTTTATTTATTCTACTCAGGATTTTGTTTTCAGTCAATGTCTACTTCTCTGTGAACAACTGGTCATCAAGTACCATTTTTTTGGACTAAAAACTGCATCAGAGTATGAGATGCAGTATTAATAAATGACCTTTATTGCTATTATTTCTTTATATAAGGCACACTAAATATAATGCAACTTAAAAAGCTCTAAATAGCTCTGTCAAATTAAATGGTGAAGAGGAAAGCGAATAACCTGATCCATACATAAGGTGCACCTTCAGCTTTTTGAAAGTGTTTAGCATTTTAAGTGCATCTTATGGTTCAAAAAATGTGTTAAACATACATTTAGCCATTTTCTTCTTTCTGCATGTACTATATTTCAAAAAATTTAAATTATGATTATTTTTTTTCGAAAAATATCATTTGTCTGAGTTTTGAGTAATCAAATAGCTAAATTAGAGCATTACAGACATTCTGATTTTCAAGTTTCATGACAAGACAAATTTATTTTATCGCTCAGTAACACCACTAAGCAGAAATTAATTAGCATTTGTTTGAGAAGGCAACTTGGATATTGTGAAAGACCTTATGGTCATTGAATCAATTAACTGCTCTCTTAACAGAAAGGCAATATATATGCCAATATCGTGGTTGATTTTTATCACTTTGTCTAGATGTGAGTTGAGACATTTTGACTATTTCAAAAAATGATGACCTGTCATCAGCGTAAACTTGTCTTGTTTTACCTTGAAAAGTATTAACGTTTCTTTCTACATTAAAACTCGATTTTGTATTGAAGTTGCTATGTATATTTCTATTCTACATCGAAATCGATTGTAAGCTTTAAAAACCAGTGAGATATTTACTAATTAGTAGTCAGAATCAAAAGGAAAAATTTTCGAAACATGCAACAACATCATTTTGGATGTCGTAGCAATTGACCACCTGTGAAAAGACTTAAAATTTTTTGGGTAGTTCAATGCTGATGAGGAAACACGTAAGAGGAGTCTCAATGGTATTATATTTAATTAAGAATTTTTTAAAGGGGCATATAGAACACCCCAATGTCCATGTATCCTTTTTTAATTTTTACCAACTTGCAGTTTTGGATGCTTGTAATGCGATTTGTATGTCCTATTGAAAGGTGTCATAACTTTACACACAGAGTAGCTTGGGCTATTAGATCATTACAAAAAGAATATCAGTAAGGTGGTAACACTGTGTTATCTTCAATTGCTTTTCACAAGAGTAATGTTGCGTTGAACAAGAATAATATTTTATAATTATTTTGCAGAGATGAATCTATCGATGACAAGCAAAGATCAACTAAACGCGTTGGTAGCTTTGAAAATGATGACAATCTCACTGTAGAAAAAAAGGTATTAAATGCAATATTAATCCCATTTGGTTTCTTCAGTATTGTACAGGCTGTGCTTTTACTGTTCATTCATAGTTTTACATGAGTGCATTGGGTGTGAAATGTTGTAAACTTTTAAAATATACCAGTATATATTTTACTTGAGTAAAAAATTTGTTGTCTGATGTAGTTTGAACATGTTTTTTTTTTATATTTTATGCATGGCAATGTGTAAAATGCAAGTGCACTGTGTAGTGTGTAGACTTTTATTGTACAAATGCAAAAATATGCATGTTTAAACAAACCACTTTGAGTAAAACTTTTTTGCTTGCTTAATATGTATTTTCGAAAGCCAAAATAATTTTCATGGGCATGTTTTTAAAAATACATGTGCATGAAGAATTTCATGTTAGTGCATGAAAAATATGCATGTTAGCATGTAGTACAGGTTGCAACTTACAGCTATATACTGGAAGAATAAATAGACCATTCACAGTTCATTTTTCAACTTTTAATTACTGATCCTCGTGTTATCATACTGAATGTTAATATAAGTAAATTTTGTATTTGGTAAATTTAAGCAAAATTTTTCGATAAAAATTGAAATGGGCATTAGCCAAACTGGTTGGATAAAATATTTAGGTGGTTATTTGGATGACTAGCTTAGATGGCTTTCTTGAGTTTGAACCATGAGCACATATACTTGTGCTTTGTATAATTTATGTAAATATGTGTTGCATACTGTTTTGATTTCAAAAATATTCTTATGTAGTCTATTATTTGCAATACATTGGGGATCTGCATTTTTCGAACCATAAGACTCACTTAAAATACTCAAAATTTCAAAGAAACTAAAGGTGCTTCTTATACTCAGGTGTGCCTTATATGGATCAGGCCATACTCTCTTTCTCTTTGTAATTTAAGTTTGAGCTTTACTACGGTGCTCAGAACTTTGTAAGTTAAGGAAATAGAAGCGTAAGGAAATAAAAGCAATAAAGAGCATTTTGTTAGTACTGTGCCTTATACTCCAGTGCACCTTATAATCCGAAAAATACAGTAGTTAGGGGATTACTACCAAAACCTACCGCTTGCTGCATGCTTGTCACCAGCAGTCTTCTCTGTGGCTGCAAACTGGTGAGCACTGCAACACCAGCAATATAGCTGAACAAGATTATTAAGGCTGAACGACTACTGATATGCAATGCATTTATGTGGACAAATATTGATTGGCATATACTGTATTTTTTGTCCTTTCAGTAGAGATTATTAAAACTTAGTTTTGTTGATATTTCCTGGTGACAGCTACCAAGTAACTTGCTGTGATAAGTTTAGTCACCACTCCAATCGCAAAATGACCCAGCCTGACGAAACACTTGCTAACAGAAGTTCCTGAAACGGTGCTCTGTGTTGGTGTTGTTAAATTTGCATTGGTTGCTGGGTTCATATGCATGAATAATTGACTATGCGAGTGTAAATGACTCAAATAATTTTGCAACTGCCAGTGTTAACTATAACGTTCAGCAAGGTTATATCTAATTTTTATTGCTAGTTTGTTTTAAAAGCATGTTTATATAATATTTTTCAAAATTTGATTCAACTTGTTGTTGATGCAATAAACTGGTAGTGCACTTTTTTAGCTACCACTACCAGCAGTGTAGAGTGCAAGCAGCATGATAGAACTTGAGTGCAAATTGCTTTGCGATAAAAATACTTTCTTTGTTTTTACTAGATGTTCACCAGTTGCCGCTTAAGAATAAATATATTTTTTGCTTTAGCACAACAGGTGTCATGTAGTATTGTAACAACTATCATTTTAAATGCATATTGTCTAGGCACGCACAAGTGAAGTAGAAGCTACTCCAACAAACTCAAATCTTCAACAGTTTTCTGAAAACCAACGACTAGACTTCACCTCCAAAAGCCCAGAACAATGTAAGTTTTGAAGTTGTTTTGCAAATATGCAAGAAAATACGATGCATTAAAGTGCTAACTACTTAAAAGATTTTGATGATTAATACTTTTGTGCATGCTTTTACTGTGATCGCATTACCCCCTCCTGGTTTCCTTTCAAACTGAATTGTTTGCATAGAAAAAAAAATTTGACAGAATGTTTTAAAGTTTAAGCAAAGTAGTTTACTTGTTATGGTGTCAGAGCAAAAACTACGCTGACTGTAGCATCAGCTTTACTATTTAGATCATGTGAACGATAGGCAATTGCTAGTTACTTTGAAGTTTGGAGATGAGGTATTTACCGTAAACAAACATAAAAAAGCATTGGCAAAGGATTTTGCTCAAACAGAATCGAAAATGCTCCACTGCAGTTAAAAGTATTAGGGCCCATTAATCGACCTCTCAAAACGGTGCAATATTTTTCTAAAATTGTTGCGCTTTTTATATTGTACTACTGCTAATGGTGGGACTCTTGAGTCCTGGTGGCATAAAAAAAAAATGTGGTTGCTTTACTGGATGCATTAATTTTGGCATTATAAAGCAGTGGCACAAGAACATTTTTGGCTAAACAAAAGCTTATCAATATCTGTTTTACCCCCCAATTCCTCAAATGGGCTAGACTCAATGGAGGCATTTTAAGCACATCTTAGATGAGGGTCAAATGTGGTCTATGACTTTTAGGCGTGGACGTTTATGCACCGCCGATTATTTGTCGAGACATTTAGATGCCAGAGATGAAAAAAAATTTTTTTGAAAATTTTTCAGAAAACAGTGTTTTTTCAAATAACAGTTTTTTTTTTCGAAAAGTAGCATTTTTTTGATCAACAAGGTTTTTTCAAGTAACAGTTTTCAAATTTATAACAGTTTTTCAAATAACACGCTGTTTGCTATGTACGCCAACAGGGGCGCACCCAGAAATTTTTAAAAGGGGGGGGGGATGAGAATTTTTCAAAAAGCAACTAGTATCCAATTGTAGTTAATTTAGCTACATAAGAAACAGGACTTCGCAGTAATAATTGCATCGTTACAGCATTTGTTATTCAAAAACCTTGCAATAATGATTTTGAAAGTTGTTGGTTGTGAAGATTGCGTGCAAGGTACCAATTTACTGCTATGGGGGTCTGGGCAATTCTTGCAATTTTTCCGAAAAAAGTAGCCATTTTATCATCACTCGGATGACGTTATGCACGTTTTTAAAGCAATTAGAAAAAGCTAAATTACTAAAAAGGGGGCCAGGGGGCAAAGCCCCCCAGCCACTGGGCAATTGGCAATTCTTGCAATTTTTCAGGAAAAAAAGTCATTTTAACGCCATTTGGATGAAGTTTTGAACGTTTTTAGAGCAATCAGAAAAAGCTAAATTACTAAGATCTGGAAGAGTTTGAAAGAATTTATTTTGCTCAATCCAATTAGCTCCCACACACTTACTGGTCAAGTCCAAAATATGTTTAAATGCTGAAAGATTGCAAATTTTTGGCTTGAATTTGTTAAATCAATATGTTTTTAAATCCAAAAAGCCTGTTAGTGGCACAGAATTTCAAAATAGTTTTCATTAGTGTCGGAGCTATAATTTCCATTCTCTGAGTAAGGGGTAGTTTTGAAAAAGGCTGTTTTGGAGTGAACGTTTTCATCCAGCTCTCTTCATGAACCTACACTGAAATGAAGAAAAAGTAAAATGCGATGGTGTATATAGAGGTTGATTGCATTGAAATAGACAATGTGTTGTTATTATGACATACGATGCTGCAAAATCATCTAAAATACTGTGAGGTTAATGTAAAAATATAGAAAAAATCATTTAGAAATGACAGCTCTGACGCTATTAAAAGCTACTTTTAAATTCCTGAATACGTTTGCAGAATAAAAATCTCGACGTTTCAATGTAATTTTGTTGTGGTTTTCGTTTTAAAACAGCGGATCAAAGTGCATTTGGCTTGGTAGGTTTTTTTTACGCAAGGGCGACTTTTTTCACTAAATGGCGTCTGTCTCTTTTTAGTACCAAGTTCTGTTCTGCTCCAAAGTTTATGATTGGGTATAATATTATCCAACAAATACACATAGTTATACAATATAGCCGTCGTGTAGTTGGAACAATGTAGAAGCAATATTGTAGTTGAAACAAACGCAAAAATCACAATTGCATGGTAAATATCTTGCAGGATCAAATTACAGCCCTTAAACAACATCTTATCTTGCAGGATCAAATTACTGCCCTAAAACAACATTTTAAGTGATTTAAAAGAACTTAAGGGATTATTTAGTAAAAAGTAAATATGGCAAAGCGTTGCAAACTGTGTTATGTCAACAAAATTACGTTGTTTTTGGGTTCCAGAAGGGGGGTTCGACCCCTAAATCCCCCTCCTTGGGTGCGCCACTGTATGCCAATGTTACACAAGCAACTCGTACCAAGCACTGCAAAATGTGAGACCGCGTGCTGGAGATTGCATGCTTAACGATTAGGTGATAAAACTTTGCGAACATGTAGTGGAAAACATTTTTTACCACTGAAAAATATACAAAAAGAAATCAATTTTTGTAAAACATTTTCTGCTCTCCTTCCTCCTATCTGGTTTTGAAGTCACTTTAATCAAAGCTTCCAACCCCGCCCTCTGCCAACAAAAATAATTCAAGTACAGCTTAAAAATTTTACACAAATGACGTTCTCTTGCCAATCCTTTACCAGCCATTCGCTGCTCTGCTGTTTCGTATAGCCGATCCTTTTCCTATGCTCTGTAATTCTGATGATTTTTCTTGACAAGTGTCAGATGGAAAGCTTCAAAAATATTTACATTTTAATCAAAGTAAAACTTTTTTGTTTAAAAAACGTTTTTTTTGAAAAAATTGTTTAAAACAAAAAAAATTTGGAAAAAATTTTTTTTACCTCTGGCACCCCAAAGTCCAGGCTCCTAAAAGGCTCAGCACATAATTGGCAGCGCATAAACATCCTCCACCTAAACATCCATGCCTAAAAGTAACAGTCTTGGGTCTGGGGACAAAAAGCTCCTGGCTTCTGGGCCATTGTAGTGTTCATTGAAAGAAAGCTATTTTAAATACCGCATGAACGTAATTTTACATGTTTTTATATCTTGCGAATGGTTAGAGTGAATTATTTGAGATTCGCCCAGCAGATTGAGCCATTGAGGTTTATAAGATTTTATTTTGGACTGCCAATAGATCACATTACTTTGGTTTTAGGGCAAACACTATCCCAAAAGTTTGGCTGAAAAGACTGCCCCTTGTAAAAGCAACTTTTAAAAGGAGAACTATATGCAAACAGTATTTCACTCAGTTATTTGTCTCGACCCTTTTATTCCTACCAACCCATTGTTGTCCACAATAGTTTTTCTTTGTTTCTTTTCTCCTTTTTTTGTTTCTGGGACTTTCATGATGCTTCAGCTCAGTTCAACTCATTTTTTGCTCAATCAGCTAAAACTAGTTGAGTGACAGAAATAAGCTGAAGGAGGAAGAGAGTTGAATAGAATTGAGTAAACCTGAGCAAAGTAGCAGTTGAAGAGTAATTGTAAAATAAAAAACCAACTGTAGCTTCGCTCTACTGTAAAGCACTAAACCTGCTTTTACAGGGTGTTTCAAAAGAAACGTACCAGTACATTATTGCAATAATACAGTATATTGGTATATTACTTTTGAAACACCCTGTATTTGCATGTAGTGCTCAAATAAGCATGGCCTTAAAAATATCATTATCGTTCTCAAGGCCTTCTCTATTAAAGTTGAGTGACTGGTAGTTTAATTATTTAAAACCGATTAACCGTATCAGCTACTAATAGTGGATAATGGATACCATTGGATAGAAAATGTATTGATTGCATTTTGTGCTGTGGTTGCTTGTTTTACATGAAGAAGCTAGCTTTAATAAACAAACTGCAATTTGGTGCTGACATCGTTTCTAACTTCTTTTATTTTGTGTTTTGTTTTGCAGTGGCAACCATTAGCAACATCACAAAAGAGAATTTTGATGCAAATAGTTATGTATCGGTATGTTTGTTGTTGTCTAATTATACGTGTTTTGTTTGCCTCGTTTTTCTTATTACACGTGTCAGGCATGTTATTTTTACCCGTTACCTTCTGAGGTGTTTAGATGCAAACATTTTCACTCAAATGTTCAGGCATAGGACGTTTGTCCACCTGAGCCTGTTTTACTGTACCAGATAATTAACCCTTTGCGGTCGAAGGGCGAATATAGGTCGCCCAAACAAAAAACGTCGTTACGGTCGAACGGCGACTATAGGTCGCCTTCAATGAATGCTGTGCTATGGCAAGTTTTATTGTCAAATTAGTGCAGTCGTTAGGCAACTGTTATTCACCTAGCGTAAATGATGCCAAATATGTGTGTTTGTGTTGGTTATAGTGCGGCAAAATGACGTCACAAAGAATTTGGCACGAAATTGCAAGCCACTTTGGGGAATGTTTTCTTTGTACTGATTTTTCATTCAGCAAGAGTTCATGAAAAAAGCAGTTGCCTGTCATTTGTTACAGAACTAAAACGGGTTGGAAATTTTGGTGTGAGGAAGCGTTTGTAATGCAGTAGAGTGTCAAGAGGTAGTTTCGGGGCCGCATATTGGGGGCAAAAGGGGATAAAATTATCACGGGGCCTATTACTGGTAGTTGATGCAGTGACGTGTCGAGAGCTACGATGGCTTCAGGCTGGCTAATAAGGGATACACTGGTACAGTCATAACTATGATTATTGGGAAGCAGTAGCGTGTTAAGTGGTAGTTGCCGGGCCGCTGATAAGGAAATGAAATCATCATTGGGGTCTATTGAGTTGGACACATAGTCCACGTTGCCGGAGAAAGACTTTTTTGAATGTTTTCTTTTTGGGTAATAAGAAGACTTTTTTTGTTGTCACGTACTTCTAGAAACTTTAGAGTACTGTATGAGGTTGTAATATCTCATTGAAGCAGAATACAAATGACTCCTGTTGTTTTGGGGCATTTTCTCTGCTAACTTTGTGACATTGATGGTTGAATGACATTTCTTTCGATGGACTATTTCACAAAATTGAACGGGACTTTTTTTACACTTTTTCAAATAAATATTGATACTACAAAAAACACTCAACTCTGCAGTAAGATCTACTTTCAACAGTCGTATCATATTTATCAAAAAATATTTGTCAGCAAACAAGTACCAGTATGCAAAACTAGGGCGATTTTACGCTGACGCCGAATTCTTCTACACTTTGTAAATAATTGTAAGTTTTTTCAAGAAACAAAAGTAATGGCAACATCGCAGTTGCTATAGATATGCACTGCCAAATTTGAAACAAAACTAGCCTGGTGTTTTGGCTACTATTTGACTAAAATTCTACGAAATAGAATAGGAAATAAATGTATATATTACAAAAATTATTAACTTTTACTGAAGTTTTGAGCATTTAGGCTCATATTTCCTTGCTAAACGCTTCATAATTTTTTCCGTTAACAGACTAGTTCATTAGGCAAAGACGTACTGATCATTTTGATACCAAAATTGCCAAAATTGGTTGAGAACTCGCTATTTAAACAAACAATTAGCAACAATTGTTGTCTTGAACTAATTAAAACAATACAACATGCTGATTGTAAAACGACCAGTTGGAGGCAAAATGGAAAATTTATTACGACCGCAAAGGGTTAACGACTACTCCTATTCATGATTTAGGGAAAATGTTTGTTAGATGCATGTCCTTTAAATGCAAAATACACACACTCAATTTATTTTCAATTTTGTGGGATGGTGCGTGTCTAGAGATGCTCTTCGTACAGAATTTCTCAATTAATTAATAACAGTGTACTACAAAATAGTTAAACAATTGGGTTGTTTCGAAGATAATGTGAACAATTCATAATATTTAGACATGATCAGGGCCTAATTGACCATACTATATTCAAAGTCAAGATTTTTTTAGTGACAACAGCTAAACTGAATTAAAGAAAAAAAACTAAAAATTATATATGTTTTTGTACTGAAAACAGTGAAAGGTTGACACACACTACTCTAAAAGTTGTCCTAAGAAGTAGTGGTGCTACTTGGTACTGTTTGTAGAAGTAGTGTGCTATCGCTTCTTGACAAGGAAAACAGTTATGCTACTTGCTAGCATTGCTTGCTACTTTTACCAACTCTTAAACTAAAGTTTATGGTTTGCAGTTTATACTGGAGCAATTAACAAGATAAACATTGTCTTTGACGAGTTTGTATGCGTAGACTATTTTTGATTTCTTAAAATTTAGATTAATGGCAATTACATAAATGAGAGAGTTGCAAACTCTTTGCTATAGTATTAAAGCTTATCAATGTTTTATTTTCAGCCGCTCACTGTTTCTGATGGTGCTGATTTAATTGATCTTGCGACTAAAAACTGCGTGAATGCTTCCGATGCTATAAATTATAAAAATTTTGATGTAACAACTGAGCAAGCATGCAGCCCTTATGCAGACATTGACAACGTACCATCACCTATTAAACTACTGCCTCATGGGAGGTCAACTCCTACAGATGGAGTTGAACTCTGCGTATCCCCTACCCAAATCAATAGCAGCAGTAATTCCAATTTAGTTGATGTGATTTCGGATGAAAAACGTTTGCAACCAGCCCCTTCACAATCCAAGCCAGCAAAAGATGACAACATCAAACCTGTAGCTGTTTGCAACAATCGAAAAATTGCAATTAATGGAATTGTTTCATCTTCACCAAGTTACTGCTCCTCTAATAATGACACCATTACTACTGCATCACTTTGCTTTGGCACTGTATCAAATGAACGCGACATGCTTTCATATCCAGCCAAAAAACGGTATCACAAATGGTTCAACAGCAGGCCTGTTAAAAATGAATATTCTCCGAAGTCTGATAGCATGAGCTCATGCATTCAAAATGAAGCTTTAGATCCAGCTCCTCAGTCAGTTGCTGAAACTACTTGTGATAGTTTTGCCAACAAAAAGGAGTTGAATTCAAAGTGTATTTCTTCAAATGGTCTTGTTCGTCAAACATTACACTCAGATAGCACTTATGAATCAGTAGAAGGAGATGCAGATTCTGCTGTATCCAATGTTACTGTGCCAGAAACAATAAATGATACTGGTACGTTACTTAATTTGGTGGAAGCTGGTGATTCAGCTTCTAAGTGTGCTTCTAAGTCTAATGATGAGTTAGGTATGGTGGGAAATACCCTGCCATTACCTAATCAAAACGAGTGCTCATCTTCACCCACATCTTCAGAACTTTCTGGTGAACAAGATTTGAGAAACAACGATGTAGCTAGTTCAACAGAATCGAATAATGAGCTTGTCTTGCCGCTGAAGGACCAACTTGTCTCACCTCAGTATGACAGCACCTCAACTGCAGTACAGGAGATTACTTCGTTTTCAAAAGACAGCACTTCTCCTCTTCTGCCTGCAGAAAGTCCTGTGATGGATTATACTCTGTCTGATACTTCTTCCTTGTCTGGTTCCTTATCACCGATTGACATCCGCATACCAATTGATAATTGTCATCTTCAAAATGCTTCTCCAATGAGTGAAGAATGTGTAAGTTTATGGTTGATTGTACAGAGAATTCTTTTTGTTATGCATTCTTTTTACTCCAATGTTCAAACCTGTCGTACTAACACTACTGATGTAGAAATGGGGGATGTAAGACAAAATTCTGCTACAAAA
Organism: Trididemnum nubilum; assembly: GCA_963965965.1. NCBI lineage: Eukaryota > Metazoa > Chordata > Ascidiacea > Aplousobranchia > Didemnidae > Trididemnum > Trididemnum nubilum. Next base: position 25,651,416 of record OZ014483.1, read on the forward strand.
CAGTATGTTTTAAACTCCTTGATCATAGTTTCGATTGTGGCTCGAAGACTTTTTATTGCTATTTAAATCGTAGCTTTTCTTGTCATCAATGTATTGAAATTTGCACCTCGATAATTGCTTTTCTGTAGGCTAAATTTTAACTGATCTTAAAAAATCTGTAAAATATTTAATGAAAAAAAGAACTAAATCTGACTGTGCTGAGAAATACTTCATAATCATGATATATGCCACAAAGCAAGGTACTCCTTGATTAACACTTTTTAAAAATTAGTGTTTCAGAAAGCGTATATGTGCGAACCAAGTCAACTGATTGTCACAAACTGACCTTGAACCAACTGACCGCCAACATTAGAGTTAGGGTTTGTTCATGGTCAGTTTGCGTCAGTCAGTTGTTGTGGACCCTTTGTAAGAGACTGTCACCTCAATAAACTGTCAGGTCAAGCATTCTTTGATGTGTTTTATCCACTGTGACCTAGAAATAGCAGCTGGCCTTGTAAAGAGTAAAGTGACTTCATCGAAGACTGGTTGTGATGTTTGAGTGCAAATAGGTCAATTTAAAAGTGCTATCTTGAGCCATGTAATTGTTAGGGCAATTATTATCAGCATTTTTATTGGGCACATGCCGTCTCATTTTTGAATTTTTATTGTTTACCATAGGAAAATCACAGGTTGTTTAGATGCAAGCTGCTCACCTAAATAAACTTAATGCTGTTCTTCAAGAGTTATTTGTACTGCATTGCAGTAATTATACTTAATTAAAATTTTCTGTCAGTATATTGCGACATTTTTTTTAGAGAATATCACAATGTAGAAGACAGAAATGATAATTCTAATATTACATTACCATAGGTTACGCTATGCTAATCTAATGGTTAAGAAAATCAAAGGATTCAAGCACACTTTATGTTTTAGAAAATATAGTATTGCACAATTGTTATTTCGTGATGGCATGGCAGCAAAAGTGACCATGGTTTTCGGTTTATGTTTAATATTATTTATTTTGTTTTTGCTGCAAGGTCCTGTATACATAGCTACATAAAGTGGTTGCTTAGCATTTCAAAACTGCTTCAAAATAAAATGGTAAATTGAAAATAATAGCATTTTTAAACTGTTCTGTATTGCACTCATACAGCGAAGAAATTCCACTAGTGAAAAATTTTGGGGAGGGTTTGAGTCTATTGTTTTTTTTGTACGGTTTTTGGCTGCATTACAATTAACTTTGAATGCTGCTTAGACAGCATAATATCGGCCAACGATTTAGTTTAAATGCAGAGACTATAATTTGCTTTTTTGAGTCATCTGGTTTGAAACTTCATGGTGTTATTTTTTGATAAACTTTTTGTTTTTGCCAGTCTGAAAATGTTAATGAATTCAAGACTTCACCAGACAATGAACCCAGCCAGCTGCAGAGGTAAGCAACTTTCTTAGTCAGCACTGCAAATTTATGCATTGCCTTGTTTCATTGACCCATTAGTTCATTAAATAGGTTTTTGCGAGAAATTGGTTTGCAAGTTTTCAATTATTTCTAAAATTCAACTTAGTTGCATCATAGACAGGAGCGCACTCAGAAATTTTTAAAGGGGGGCTTAATTTTTCAAAAATCAACATCCAGTTGTAGCTAACTTATTCAATTAATAGTTAATGACAACACTATGCTATTAAAGTTGAACAGGATTAGGTATTCAGAAACGCTATAATAATTTTAAGTTTTCTATCGTGAAAATTGTGTGCGAGAGAACAAAGCACCATAATAGGGGTCTTGATGGGCAATTTTTGCAACTTTTTGAAAGAAAAAAAATCCCTTGAATGCCATATGGTTGATATTTTGCACGTGTTTAGAGCAATTAGAAAGAATAAATTGTAAAAGCGTTTTAAAAGAGTGTAATTGGTCAGTCCAATCTGGCCCACCACAGTTACTGGTCAAGTCCAAAATACGTTTGAAAGCTCGCATATTTGACATAAATTTTTAAAGTGATTTAGTTAAGGAAATTCCTTCAGTCCCCTCTACTTCCCTGGTTGCGTCATTGATTAAAGCTTGGTCTATTACTGGGGTGCCCAAACTTTTTGAAGAGCAGGCCGCATTGGCTTGATTGTATTGAAAAACAAGCCGCAGACGACGTCTATGGCTGGAGTTGTAATTGAAGAAAAAATAAATAAATAAATAAATAAATAAAAAGGTCTTTGCTATAAATTGATGTCATTATTACCGGGAATTTGGTTGAAGACCAAAGAAAAAAAAAGGTCTTTGCCCGAAATTGATATTATATTGTTTGTAAGTTTAGGTGTAATTAATCTTAAGCAAACAAAGACGAAAAAAACTGAAGGTATTTGCCCGTGGTTGTTTTTTTGCAAAATTATCCCAAAATAACTTAAACTCCTGAGACCACTCTCAGGTCGCACTTTGGACACCTCTGGTCTATTACTCTATTTCTTTGTAAATGCTCAATATTATTACTGGTAAGCAAATATTTAACTTGCTGCAACGAAACCATAGTTGCACATAATAATTTAAGAAGTGGACAACAGTGCAGTGTGTATAAAACTGTAGTCTAGATTTCAGTGTTATTTTGTACCACTAGCTCCTGCCACTATCAGTACCTGATGGCTTTAGTGCTAAAGTGTTATGATTGTTACCTACTAAGCCAATTTTTGTCAGCCTTTCAGCTGTTCGTTGTTTCACAAAAAAATATTTTTTGCCTAAGTAATAAACAAAAGTTTAGGAAAGCCGACAAATTTCTGAAAATGTGATTTTGGATATTCTTTAATATTGGATTGGTACAAACTTTAATGCACACAAAAAAGTTAGAGGAAACCGTGATGGTTGTTGGTTAGAAATGGTTATTGTAATATATTATGGTACCTTCAAACTTTTAGCATAAAAGGTATAATATGCTGTTAAAATTGATCGAGGTACATGTACATGCTGATATCATTTTGTATTGCCTGCTATCGTTAAGTGCTTATACTGTATTTCAAACTTGTCATAAATTCTACAGTAGTTTTAAGAAAAATCTTGCAGAAATATTGATTAACGTATTGAAACTAACATGAAATTTGACAGTTCAGATCAAGGTTGTTGATAATGTTCTAGCAATAAAAATCATGACCTGCATCAACTAATAAAATTAGTTCAAAATTAACGAAATTTTAATGTTAAAATTGTACAATCTTCATAGTTTTTGGTTAAAAAAAAACTTTTTTTTCCGTACTGCTTGATATTTTTCTAAAATTAACTATAAGCCTTTAAACAAAATTAGATGCACCAAAGCCATTTTAGCAAAAACTGCTATTACTGTATTAACATAGTTCATATGAACTAGAATAAACTTAAACTTTATTTGATTTAAATTATAATATTAAGCAATACATTTAAAATTCATTTGAAACATCATTTAGTGCGGTACACAAAATATTGACTGTATCTCCTCCCCCCAAAAAAGTTGAAAAAAACTTTAAAATAAAAAATCTAATTTAAATAAAATAAAAATCTGATTTAAATCAAAAATTTTGATAGTTTTGATTTTTTTAAAAAATCCTAATTTTTATCAACCCTGGTTGATGTGCGAGGTTTTGCTGCTGACATTGACACCTTGTTAATGTTATGATGTTAACGTTTTGTTGTTGCAGTGATCCAGCTATATTTACATCAGAAGACAAAATACCAATGTTTAGTTCAATTCAAGAAAACGTATATTTATTTCAAAAGTGAGTATCAACATTACTGAACCAGTGTACCATAACATTAACTGCTGATAATTTGCAGACTCCATTGTATTTTATTAGTTGCCGATTTTGGAATGCCTTTCCTCAAAATATCTGCAAACGCAGTTGCTCGCCAAAGTTAATGTAGGTTCGAAAAAAAATTGTCACTGTTTTTCACTTTTCAGTCAGTTAATTTGAAAGTGGCATTACTATTTCAGTTGTTCTAAAGGTGCTTCAGGCTGCTTTCATTTCAGCCTAAATATTTAGTTTTGGGGAGCATCTAATTGCAATATATACTAATACTTTCTTAACCACAAATGAACTTTTAAAGTTCGTCACACAATCAACTCCAAACATGTTAACCTACAATTTTTTTTTTGGATTTTTTGTGGTTTAATGTTGTATGCAAATTAACATTGCGTCAAAAACTATCTAGAAATGGTACATGTCCTTTGAATTGACTTATTCTGTTAAAAACTTCTGCGAACTTAACCCAGCAAAACAGTAGTCTAGGCAACAGAATTACCTAATCTAAATTACATTTCAAATCGAAATATAATATACTTTAACACTAAATGATTAATGGAAAAAATTGCAGAACTTACCAAATTGTCGAGAACATCAGTATTTTCTAACTAACACTTAACAAAGGCATTTTGACCACTGAAAATATTTCAGTCAGATTAGAAATATGCATTCTGCTCCAAACGGGCTTCCAACCAGATCTCTTTGTAGAGTACTTTCAGAGAAATGTAATTTAAAATTTTTTTTGGTGTTGCTTCTACAGTGTTAAACCAGATTAGATTTTGAAAATATATTAACCCAGTTTTATTTCTTGCCAAAATGCGAACTTGGGCCAAGTTATAGCAAAATTTGAGAAGATGTTTTGGGAACACCCTCCTGTATTATGTAGTAACCTAAATCAGAAACTGAAATACCATAAAAGAATAGTAAAAACAGAAAAATTAAGTTGTAGTGCTGATTTATTTTCCTGTCACTGGATGGCGTCAGACGATAACTGTTGGACGATCCGCACACTTTATTGCAGTAAATACTTTGTGTTTGCAGGAATCCGCACCTGCTGAGAAGTTTTCAGTGATCCAATGTTCCTGTGGATTTCTTCGCATTCCTATCCACTAAATTTGCTGCTTGTGCGAAGTCACCAAGCAGAGAAAATTATAGTATCCAAGGATGTAACTATATGACTAGGGTGCGAGTTGAACGCAGATCTTGCGATCAACGTCGTCGTAAAAGCGACCTCTTTTTCCTCGGCTATGCTGGCGACCAATTACAATTATTAAACTAACTAGTATTCATCAGCATCACTTTAACAGTGGCTAAGAAAGAAGAAAGTAACAAGGCAACCAGCTGCGATAAAAATCAGTTTTGTGAACATACAGAGCAGTAAAGAAACATTAGTATTAATATTGGGCTATGCTGTTAAATTACTGTAGAATAGTTTCCTTGATCATTTCGACTTCATCATTGATTTAGTAAATGTTTTGTTACATCAGGCATATACCGAATTTGATTTAAAGAGGAGTATTATTCCCTTCTGGATTTTATATTTATATTAGTTTGAACAATGCAAAAACCTCACACAAGTAAGTAGTTAAGTCGATAGACAAAGTTAAAGCATTAATATTAATTGCTTCTCCTTATTGCTGAAAAATCCTCCCCTTGTTGATTTGTCACATGTATGACATATTTTCTTATGACTTTCATAAAATCCACAGGAAAAAATCTCGAGCTAGAAAAGAGATTCGTCGGATGTTGTGTGAATGCATAAACAATCTAGAAGAACCGCCTTGCGGTGAGAACTGCCTCAACAGACTACTCATGATCGAGTGCTCTGCTAGATGCCCCTTTGGTGATCTTTGTACGAACAAAAGGTAAATGACTATAGTAATTTAATACTGTAGTCTGCAACAAGTTCAGAAAACTGTTTCTAAAAGTTTTCTCAGACTTAGATTGTTTACATCATTGAATCGTTTGAAGTTGGGTTTTTGCGCACGCACATGTTGCACCTTTGTTTTTTCTCAGCCGTTTTTGATAGATGAGAATCGAAATTCATTTGATTTGGTTATCACAAAAAAATGGGTAAACTTAGAATATGGAATTTTTGACACAGCATATATGCCAACTTTGGGCGTGATTTAGGAAGCCAAAAATTGGGTGAAAAGCCAACAAAATTCTGTTAATTTATCTTATTTGCGTTCTTTAACTTGATTTTCGATCTAGGTTTTTGTAGCATTTTTTCTTTTTTTGTCCTCACTTGTTTTAACGCCCAAATTTGTGGGGTGTTCTTTTTTGTTGGTGGGCCATTTTTGGGGGACTTATTTTGCAGGAAACCCAGAAGCAACTGCCACCTTCTCCTTCAATACAATCATGTACATATCGGTTCCTAAAAATTTTAGCCATTCAAATCAAAGCAGTTTAAGTCTTAAATAATTGGGGTATCCTGCAATGTGGCACTCTCGTATTTGGTCATATTTCAAATCGATGTCCTAAAATTTTCAGTCGTCCTAACTGAAGCGATTTCAAATTTTTGGGTCTCATTCGTAGTACCCCCAATGTGAAACCCCTAATTCCTGCAAGCCCGAAAAATTACAAATATTTATATTGTGTGATCAAAATTTTATCTCTCTAGATTTAATTTTATGGGACTAGATGCACTTAGATAAAGAAATGATAGAAATAATTGAAAACAGATCAAAATGTGTTCAAATTGACATTCAAGTAGGCTTACCATTGAAAAAAGAAACAATATTCTTTTTTTCAATGATATGTTTTGGAACACGCTTTTTCTATAGTGGGTTATCTTTTTATTTATCAAGGATATGCTTGTACTTTCAAATGACATAACTTGTAGTGGCTTTAAAAACCCAATGTTTGCCACCATAAGTAGCAGGATCTACAATAATTGTGATTCGCTTCTAAAGCTCGATTTGCTTCTTCAGGTTTCAGCGGCGCGAGTATCTCCGCACTGAAGTGTTCAAGACGTCTTGGAAAGGTTGGGGTCTTAGAGCAGCTGCCGATCTACCTCCTGGCCAACTGGTGATGGAATACTGCGGTGAAGTGTTGGATGCTGCTGAATTTTACCGCCGATCTCATTTCTATGCGGAGAATAATCAGCAACATTTCTACTTCATGGCACTTTCACAAGATGAGGTAATGTAGACTGATCACCACAGCTCACTTCTACTGTTTGGTATTGGCTGTTAGTATAATGTATTCTTTAATCTCGTGTCAAACGGGATCACGACAGCAGACCGCCGCAAACCGACTATGAACCAACCCTAACCCTATTATTGGCGGTCAGTTGGTTTGCATAAATTGCACAACCCTTATTAACGTAAATATTTGGTTGTTTAGATCATCGATGCCACTTACAAAGGAAATATCTCTCGTTTCATCAACCACAGCTGCAAACCAAATTGTGAAACGCAGAAGTGGACAGTGAACGGCCGCTTGTGCATCGGTATTTTTACACTTGATGAAGTGAAGGCCGGAGAAGAGATAACGTTCGACTACCAGTTTGAAAGTTATGGGTACGAAATACGTATTGATACAGTAGTTTGCTTCATGCAGGTGCAGAGCTGTTTTTAATACCTTATTTTGCTTATTTTCAGCCTAAGTTTTTGTGAAGCAGTAAACTTTAAGAAATACATGTTTTTGCTAATTAATGATCAAGCTGGCTCGTTGTTATCTCACTAGTGTTAAAGTTGGTTTACCCGATCCGATGGATGGAGTTGAGCGCCATGGTTGTTGTAATAACTTCTGTTTTGTGGATTGGAAAATCCGTAGCCTGCGTGCTAGTGTCAACGATTAACAATAAACTTAGGTGTCTGATGGTCTCTGCTGATATCTTCCTACAACTAGGCGATTTGCCTTCTTCATCAGCGCTTAACGTCACCCAGTATACTTGCAGTCCAGCGAAAGCCGCGCTCTTGAATAAAAAAGACTATCAACCGCTTTCAAACAATCAGAAAAGCTCTAGTCTTTGGTGGTCCAAGTCTATTGTAAGGTTAGCATTGTGTGAGCAAGACTGCGGCGACCATTAGGGTAAGCTCAAGTAACCTGTTTCATGCAGCACCGCTTTATTTCTACAGCAAGGAGCGGCAAAAGTGTTACTGTGGTGCTTCTACCTGCCGAGGTTATCTTGGGAAAGCTGCCAGCCAGAACAACTTTGTGGTTCGCGACAAGTTGGTAGAAGGCAGCGAGCCTGCGAAAGTGGTCAAAGAGTTCAAAGAAAACTCGGTGAGAATTGCTTTACGCTAATTCATGTTCAAATATTTTTGTTGCAAGTCCATCGTGGGATGAAAGGGTCAAAATACTTTGCAACTCTAGCCGCCGTGCTAACTTACACGGTAGTTTTAAACTAATATATCAGCAGGACCCAAGTCAAAAACGCTCTGAAATTTTAGAAAAATACGTCTGAGGCAACATAGAGAAGAGTTTTGCTGCTCCGGGATGTTTAATTGATATGGAGTGCATGTTCAATGTTTGCCAGGTCTGCTCCCTGAGCGAACCAAATCAACTGACCACGAACCATTGATTGCCAAGGTTACGGTTAGTTGGTAATCATTTGAGGTGCGATCAGTTTGTGGAGGTCAGTTGTTGTGGAACAGGACCCGTCCCTGAGCTTGCACCGAAACGCACTAACACATATAGGGGGCTTTGCCCAGACCCCTGAAGCATATAGAGCTGATTTTTTTTTATTAATTATCTTCATGATTTAGTGTTTAGCATTGTAGTTTATTATCGAAGTGATCAAGGGTAGCTTACTTGGCAAAAACTTGCAAAAACAGTTTGAATTCGCCTTTCAATTGCTCCAATAAGATCAAAGCCTGCTGTCTCTATTAAGATCGCAATTCTTTTTGTGCTGATTTTGAAATTTATTCTAAAAACTACAAATATAGAATTCACGATGCTCTTGAAAGATCGCGCTCACTACAATAATGAAATCAGAACGAGTTCTCTTCAAAAAGCTTATAACGATATGACGAAAGTGACTTAGCTGATAGTCATTTTTAAAATTTTGCACCATCTCAAAATTGTTCACAAAATCTAGTTTTATTTTTGAAAACATCGAAATCGATTTTGTTTCAAGGTTTTTTTTTCAGTTATCTAAAACTTTTGTCGATTTTCAACCTCAAATGTGCAAGTAGGTATAACTATACCATTGCAGCATATCGTCACAAGTTTTTTTGACTTGATATTTTAAAGCTTTGTTGCAACGCAGGTTGAAACCGAACTGCAGCGACTCACCTCCGGACTTCAGACGACGAAGGAGGTGCTGCTTCTGTGTCGACTCATGGTGCGCAGTGAAAGCACAGATGAAAGGTTGCTGTGTTTGAAGGTGCTCCGCAGGACCGGAAACCAGGCTTTTCTCAGGTAGATTGTCGTCTCTAGGCTGTGAAGAAACCTGTACGATTACTGTAGCAGCTAAACCAACAGTCAGGGTTGTAGATTGCTTTAGCTCATCTTATTATAGCTATTTTGCCGACAGACTACAACTCCAAGGCTTAAAGATTGTGTCAGCTCAGATTGGGAAAACAAAGTTTGATTAAACGACAGAAAAAGATTCTATTTTGCCGGGTGATAGGCCAACTTTAATTTAACGATCAGGCACGAAAGTGATCAAACTTTGAAGGCATGTTGGATAGTATCAAAGCTTGTCCGCCTGAGATATCCTTTGTGGGGAATAGCACCAAAAAGATATTTTCGCTCATATCAATGGGCGCAAGGGTGCTTTTTTGCGATCTCAAGCCGGTTATTTTAAGTAAAGTGATTGCTTGTTATGCTGCAGAGCGTTTCTTCACTTCCACGGCCTTTCCCTCATGTGGAGTTGGATGGTGGATTTGGAAGGTGCCACGCCTCTTAAAGTTGAAATACTGGCCACCCTGGCCATTCTTCCCATTAGCAACAAGAACGTTCTGGAGGACAGCAAAGTCCTTCCGATGGTGGTGCGCTGGTCGGAAGGAGGTTAGTGATACCAGCTGAGTTTGAAAATTTTAGGCAACTGACACCGTTAAAATAACCAAGCTGCATGCCACAATGAACAGGGGATTGGTCAGCAGCTAATGCAAACACGTTTCCTCTAAAACTTTTGATTGTCATCGCATGCAGATCTTAGGAAGGTCGATGAACATGTTGCTAGCAGAAGCCCCTGCCTCTCAGTTTATTTTGGCAGTCCATTGTCTGAAGTTCTAAAAATACCCAACCACAAAGTATTCGTTTTGGGTAAAGTAACGTGAAAAATTTTGTGTATGAAAGTAGCCACTAATACTTTGGAAATGGTCTCAAAAACATTTCCAAATTCCAAGTTTGGGCATTTGCTAGTAACTTTTTACCATTATTGTCTTACATAATTTGCTGAGAGAGAACGCTTAGGCTTTAGTTTGAATCGGTTTGATGCCGACGAAGCAATACGTCATATGTATTTCAGCATTTTCATAGTTTAATCAAAAAGAAACAAAAGTTTGAGATGTGTTTTTGTAAAAGTTTTTTCCTACTTCTGCAGCTTTTAATGTTGCAATGAATTTGGAGTTTATTTACAGAAATATTTAAATTTTGTGCTCTTTAAATTACTACGTCTGTAACAGGAATCTGATTGAGCACAACTGCTATGCCATCGTTGTGCGTTATCACATCGAGAAGAATGCTTTTCATCCCAGTTTTTTCCAATTTTCACTGCTTTTCGCCAATTTGGATTTAAAGAAGAGATGCGCAGTTGTACATTTTTCCGCATTGTTAAAGGGATTGTGACATGACATTTCGCGTTTAATAGAACGTAGACATCAAAAGTAATGAAATTTGCACATTGACAAATACTATTTAGTACCTTGCTCGTAATTTTAGTGTGCTTCAAAATAACGACTAAAGTGAGTATTGTGACGACTAAAATTGCTTGCGCTTCGAGCGCTTGTCTGAGTTCGAGTGAGAGAATAAACGAAATAATCCCTTTCAACGTCACAAAATTTAATCAATGGCAGCAATAGAAACCGTGCTAAGTAGAATACACAAGCTCTTTTTTTTTCTTCGTTCACCTGCGATACTACGCGCTTGCTGCAGAAGTTTTTGGCTCTTTTCCTAACACTTTATCACACTTTATAGCATTTCATAGACTAAGACGGTGTGTTTTTGTTTTACGTTATGGTTTATGATGCTACAAAACCCTGTAGGCTTGTAGTTATACACAAAAAGTACACAGTAATTTAATGATACTGCATTAGCTTCACAAAATTGACATAGCACAGTTGCGTAGAGCAGATTCTCATTCTAAGCGTTGTTTGTAGCACTATGGTTACAGTATAGCCTGTGTTCACAATTTGCGGAATAAGCAGTGACAGAAGATTCGAACTATTTTAAAAGTCTTCGAGTAAAAATAACGTTACTCACTTGCATTTTGCAGCGAATACAGTGTTACTTTACCGTAGGTTCAATCAGAAGACTCAGCTCAACTAATAATCATCGTTGTGACGTCACAATGCTCAATTTTGTCGATAGAACAACAGCTAAGCATTTCGACGAAAATTTATGTTTGTAATCGACCATGTCATAATCCCTTTAACTTTAGGCTTTTTGAATTAAACAGTTGTGACGTCCTCTCACTGGTCTTCTTCCAGCCACTCACGGTTCGGCTTTTTCCTATAAATCGGTAGCCGCTCCTTTTCCTGCGCTTTCCATTCTGACGATTCTTCTTGACAAGTATCAGACGAAAAGCTTCATCGAAGACATGAACATTTGTATCTAATTAAACAGTCGTTAGTTTTTCGCTATTTTATCTTGGATACCAGTAGGCAGCATTCTGATTAAAGTAACGCTGATGAAATTAAGGAAACTGAATTGGACTGAATGCACTTTTTCTTTTTCTAGAATCTTCAACTCCTCACGGGGCAGATAGCCATGATGACGGCAGTCAGCAGGACGAATCAAGCGTAGCTAATGTGAGTGTGTTTTTTGTTTTAAAAATAATGCAGTTAAACTATAGTGTCACTAACTTCTCCTGTAAAAAAGGCAAGCAAATTATTTTTTTGAAATAATTAAAAAAAAACATTGTGATAATAGCAATTTCAACCAAATCAGCAATAGTGTGTCTGCTACTGAAACGTTAAACCCTGGTTTCGATTCTCAGTCCTGTCCTATCACAGACTATAAGAATTGGCATTCACACCTTCCCTTGCATGACATGTTTAGGAACAGTTCGAAGCTTTCAGGTATGTGGTAAACATGTTGGCTGGCGGCAACCCCATTCGAATTCTGCAGTGGTTTCTCAATTGTTTTCTCTTCAACGCAGCTGGTTACTAAAGATGCAATGACATGTTGCTTTAGTATAATTTAATTTCACTTTCACATAGCATGCACGCGTAGAAATTTGTAAAAAAAGCTCAGCTGAGACGCTTTTTTTTGCAAGTATAGACTAGACAGTAGAGACGCGAGTTTGCGCAGTATTTCCCACGTAAAAAATTTAGATATAAGCAAAGTTGCTCAAAATGATCCCATCAGCGAAAGAAAGATTTGCTTTGCATTTATTTTTTTTCGATTTCATCTTAAACACAGCTCCCCATTGCTGAGTTTCGAGCTAAGATTGAATGTTGCTAGCCGCACTGTTAGTATGTCTAATTGCCTAACCACTCAACTGCACAATGCACAGGCAGTAGCTGCTATGCTTCTTTGGTGCAGTGCAACGCTAAAATAACGGAATCTTTTTCTGACGAATAAATTTTTTTTACTCGACAGTTTACGACTCTACACGCTGTCTATGTGTTGTTGTCTACTCGCTATTGTGGTAGTGGTCAAAAGTAAAAAATGAATGAATTACTTGGCAAGAATCAATCCAATTACGACCTTAAAATTTTCAGCTTATCATCGTTAGAGCGCATTTGCCAATCGAAATGGTATTGATGGCTAACAATGGTGTTCCAATTATTTTCTCGTGTTTTGCCTAGTCCAAAGGTGTGCAAAGTTCGACCAGTGGACTATTACCCGCCCCGTGAAGAAATAAGAAAGCAGTTTTTGGCCCGCCACCTAAATTTTCGCCAGCAATCGTGAACGAAAGAAACTGACGTAGCAAACCTATAGTCTTCACCACATACTCTCACTCAAGACTCAAGAGCAGTTGAAGACTTTTACATTTTGGTTTTCACCTTTTCCCACCGCGAAATCCCAATTTTTGACCAAAATGTTCTTTTTCTTCTTTGGGTTTTCGTCAGCTTGATTGGTTCACAAGCAGCGTCACTGGGCCCAGTTTATCCCCCATCGAAGAAGGTTAGAAACCCCTGAAATATTCAATTGTATTTTCATTTTATCGGAAGCAAAAGAGTGATATGTGTGTGCGAGATCGTCATGTTGTCAGGCACGGAATGAATTATGCTTTGTTGCTTTCCAGCGCACCGATTCAACAAAAGAAAACAACGAATTAAGTCAAAAAATTATTTCCCTTTCCCTCGCTCTACTTAATGTGTGGAGGAACTTGAAAGAAATTTACAGGTAAAACTTGCTCTTCCTAACTATTTAATTAGTATCAAGTTGAACAGTATGAACACACTATTGAACTTCTTTCGAAAACATAACTGATACTCATAGATAGCTATTGTCTCACTTTGGGCCAAATTAAAATGATCTTTCAGCTAACCCCAATCATCTGACGCAGTGGGACTATTTTGATCATATTCCTCAATCCCTGTTTGAAACCCGAACTAGCAAGGCGTTGTTGTGTCTAGGGTTGTACAAAGTAGAATTTCGAATCCTTGAGATTCGAATCTCCGGAGAAACGAATCTCAAAAAGCATTTTTTATCGGGTAATTGGATTCGAAAAAAAATTTTTAAAGGGCTGCCAAACCGCAAAGAGTGGTGCGTATTACGCAATTTTAAGCAACCTGATTGTTTAGTCGCATTTCGTTGATAGTGCATTGCACTCAAACAAGCGGGCACGCACTCAAGTGGCAGTTGTATAACTTAGTCAGGATTGTGTTTTTTTCATTTTTGCAATAAAACTGTATTGTCACAGTTTGCCATGAGTTATTCTAGAATAGGATTCGAAATTCTAGATTCGAAATGTCTATTCTAGAATTATTCTAGAATACTGCATTATTCTACTTTGTACAACCCTAGTTGTGTCTTTGGGAAAGACGCTTTGTGCTTGTTTTCTAATGGGCCGAGCCGTCTTCCTGATATGGTGGCGTGGCCTGGTAACCTCAATTGCACAATACAACGGAGTTTGCATAATTGAAGGACAACCAATAGTGTGAGGGAAGAAAGTTTTAAAATCAATAATGTCATCTATTATTTTTTGTAGTAATGTCTTCTTTACATTCAATAAACCTCTCTTTAGAATTCCTAAGCGAACAAAAGTATCGGAGAGCAAAGAAAGTGACGAAGAAACCAAAGCAAAGGTGGGTGACAAGATTGTTGTAGAAAGGTTACTCGGCAGGGTTTGCTTTACGCGGTTTCACTAACTTAACAATACTACCAGCTTTAACAGTATTACCAGGGTGATTTTGACATTATTTGATAACTATGACTTTAAATATCTAATTTTTAGTAGTTTTTAGGAATTCGTGTGGCCTATACCAGTATACCTAGTATATCGAATTTACTCAACGACTAGATAGAACGAAATGGCAAGTTAATGTAGCGTAACTGTTTGTTTTGGTTTTAGAGTTCACTTTTACCAGATCGAAACTTTCAAAAAACCAAAATCGAAAATTCCGAGAGCTAGAATCAAGCAAAGAGCAAAAAACGTCTTCGGGTGTGCTTTTGATCCCTATTATCATGCTGACTTACATATTGGCCAAGAATTGGAGACCATAAAACGCCAAATTAATTTAAAAATTGAAGAAAATATCTGTAGAGATATCGAAATTCTCAGAAAAAAGTTTTTTTTTTTCAATAATGAAATTTCCGCATCAGGCACTTTAAATTTTAAACGTTCTTTCAATCGACATTCAACGAAATTTTAATGTTTATTGAAGTACAGTCCGTAAAAAAATTGCGATGTCGATTTCTGTCGCTATAGGAAATACTAATTAATTCAAGTTAAATTGTTCAGCCGGCGGTGCGAAACATTTTTGCTAATGTTTTATGCTACTAAAATTTGTTTAGTTAAAAACTTGGTGTGATATAAGATTTTTGAAGCGCTACAATCTTCACAAAAATGGAAGCATCAATCGCACAGTCCACCCACGTAATCTACCCGGCATCATGACTGAGGCTAAATTGCAAGTTAAAAAAAAAAACAAGAAAAAACTGATTTTAAGTGCTCAGTTATTCACAACTTTCGAACAAAGTTCAAAACATGCTGGACTGATCAATATCAAACTGTGATATTTTATCTCGATCACGGTGAAGAATACTTAAATTGATAACTATGCTATTTTGCTTACACTTCTTTCTTAGACTTGCTTTTCCGTATTTTTTATTTCTTCTGATTTTATATTACCGTTATTACTTTGTATGTGTGTTTTTTTTGTTTTTCTTGAACCATATTTTGTTTACTGTAGTTGTATCTGCAGGTTTCATGAATCACCTCTATTTTTGAAGGTGATCACTGACCATATGTCATCGTTTTGCTTCACATGAAACCTGCGGCGACAAGATGATATGAAACTCTTACTTATAAGTGAAACGCATATATGTTAGGGTGTTGAAGGCGCCCCGACCTTTACCGATTTTGCTGAACTATTTTTTGGTATTGCAGTTTGACCATAATCATAAATACCAAGTTTTAAAAATTTTCATCAATGTATACCTTTCCCGCCTGGCCGATTTCGTGGCCCACTTTTCCAAAAATTTGCAGTTTTTTGCCACAAGAGAGCGATATAGATCAGATGTGTTTGTGGACATGTTTTTGAAAGATGCCCCATGTTACTCTCCATCTTCAAAAAAAATTGAATGAAATTGAGTCATCCTATCCAGAGATATTGCTATTTTATTACACTTTTAATAAGCGTTGCTGCCACCAAGTGTTGAAAATTAAAGTTGGATTAATGAAATATTAAGCCTTTTGATATTGAATTTGGGCATATTATCCGTTCAAAAACTGTAGAAGTACATTTTAATGCAACATTTGGTGAGTACCAAATACTGATTTATAAGCATCTTAATAAAATTTTGAAGGTAATGCTTAGTTTTAAAAGATTCAAATTGTTTTTGCAAAACACTTCGGTTGAGTGGGGTTATTACTGTACAACCTCTTGAAGAAAATTACTACCAACTATTTCAAAAGTTCTTCCAATAAGTAGTTTATTTAGTTTTTAAAATGCAGTACAGAATTAATGGTAGTTTACCAATTATGCTTTTTACTAGACTAAACTAAGATTTATGAATGTTGCAATTCCACAGTATGGGTTTATTAGTTCACATGCATTATGAGCCCGAAATGCCGATAACAAACTGCAGCTCGCTTAGGTTGAATTCCAAATAAACAAAAACAAACGTTTTCTTAAAGCTCGACTATACTTTATTACAATAGTACATCCACTACTATTGTACGGTACAAAAACATGGGGAGCCATATCTTGCTTGTATGCAAAAATTATAATTCTTGCAAAATCAAGGGATAAGAGATATTTTGGTGCTCATTTCCAAGATTCAGTAAACCCATATTACTCACAATTTTGGATTTTGCAAACTGATAACTTGTTCAAATTTAACGCGATTGTTGATTGGGGAGATCCAGAGAATCAAACCCAGACCGAAGAAGAACAAAGTGACGATTTTGTGAAGACCGTTAATTAATGATGAAATATGGAGTACAAAGCGGCACTGTGCTTTTGTTTCCAATCTTTTACGCAGTGACTTTATTTTCTATAGCAGTTTAAAGTAGGGTTGTTGTGCTTTTTCATCCGTTTTTAATTCTCTTACTTACTTCTTTTTTTCAACAACTGTCGATGGTCTTTTGAGACCGAAATCGATTTTATCTTTTTACAAAATTTTAAACAAAAGTAAAACGCCTGGAAGAACACTAATTAAGCCCCAACTCTGAAGTCTGGAACCATCTTCAATCTAACCCTTCACAAAAAGTTGATTTTCTTAATCCACAAATACTCACCTCCTGCCCAGACAAGCACAAACTCTTGATCCTAGAATCACTATACATCCAACTCCTCAAACCTAATCTCAACCTCGACTCTTCATCGTACCCATTCCACCTTTTTTATTGCTTGAAAGACATAGGCCTATTTTTATTTTTCATTTCAATCAATACCAGAATGTAATTTTCGTGAGTTTTTATTGTTCGTTGAAAATGGCGCTAGAAGAGGCCTGAAACGTTCGCAATAAACTTATTACAATAACATTGGCTGTAATTTTTGTGATTAAAATTTTAGTACAAGTTTTTAGGAATTATTGACTAATTTTAGAAATGTACCCCGTTGTTCAAATTTGAAAAACTTGTTAAGTTTATTTGATGCTTTTATACAACAAAACTAAAAATTTCATTTCACAATTGTTCTTCTAAAACTATTGATCGTTCTAGTCAAGCTATGAGATAGTCGGCTGACTGCAGCAATTTACACATTCTTCATTTCTGCACAAACTTAATAGCAGAGGTGCATTTAGTATCAGGTAGACAAGATTTGGAATTGCATTCCTATAGATATTGAAGTATTCTTGTGCAAAAAGTTAAATTTTTTTTACAAAAACTTTCTCAAATAGTTTACATGTTTCTTTTCATGTTATCGACATTTCCCTGTGTACATGTAAAGATGCAGTACATGCTCTCGACGGGCCGTAGATTTTGAAACCTTCAAAATATTGCAATTCTCTAATTAAAAACTTTCATGATACTGACATGGAGTTCCTCTCTAAAGAGAGCGGTTGCTGGACTCGATGACCATAAGGTTCTTAGCATCTTTTCTGTTGCCTTCTTAAACAAATGCTGATTAGTTTCTGCTTTGTGCTATTACCAAGGGATGAAATAAATTTATCTAGTCTTGCCTGCTTTTGAAGGCCAGACATACGGTACCTGGTATTTGACTGGAGAGCTTGTTCCGTATAGCCCAATGGGATGAGGAACTTCCGTTGGCAGAAAGTGACAAAAAGTTATTAAAAAATTTAATGCGGGATTTCGTAAGCTGGTGATGCCAAAAATAACTTCAAAAAAATTGGTGTATGGTTATGCCATGCAGAGGATACTATTTACGTCCTGCAAGTGTGGAATGACTTTACAGTAAGAGGAATCAAACTGGTTACTGATTTTCTTCACCTGCCGCACAAGGAAAAAAATCTACAAAATTGTGTTTTCTTTGTGGAAGACAATCTCACAAAATCCCTAAGCTTGGAAAAAGTCCTTTCCAATTTGTTTAATGTGGTTCTTCTGCTTTGTTCGAAATAAATCTTGCCATTTAAGATGTAGGAAAAAGATATTGCTTTGCCAATCAAATCAGTTCAGCTAAAAATCGAAAAACTACTCAAATTGATGGATGTTCAAAATCGAGTGATTAGTGACCAACTCTTAAACATTATAGCAATATTGTTAATTTCAATCAATGTTAGATTTCAACAGCGCAGTACCTAATATACTCGAATAGTGATTTAATGTCTAAAATCAAACGTCAAAATTCAATTTTGCAACTTTGCAGTGGACGGTATGCACGAATTCAACATTGAAACGTTTAATATTTGTTACATTGAACTTTAATTTTCACCACTAAAATACCTATATATCAGTATTTGGTACTCACCAAATGTTTCATTAAAATGTACTTCTACAGTTTTTGAATGGATAATATGTCCAAATTCAATATCAAAAGGCTTAATATTTGATATATCTAACTTTAGTTTTCAACACTTGGTGGCAGCAACGCTTATTAAAAGTGTAATAAAAAAGCAATATCTCTGGATAGGATGACTCAATTTCATTGGATAGGATGACTCAAGATAGAGAATAACATGGGGCATCTTTCAAAAACATGTCCACAAACACATATGATCCATATCGCTCTCTAGTGGCAAAAAACTGCAAATTTTTGGAAAAGTGGGCCACGAAATCGGCCTGGCAGGAAAGGTATACATTGATGAAAATTTTTAAAACTTGGTATTCATCATCTACTGATCAAAGTGCAATACCAAAAAAGTAGTTGCGGTTAAACAAACGAGTTTTTAATTTTTATAGGGCCTCTACAACACCCTTATATATAGTGTATATATACTCTCAATCGCTGTATGGCCTGCCGTTTCGGGGTTTTTCCCTTCATCAGCAGCGAACAGAGAGTATACTGGTTAAATATTTTTTTTTTCGTCAAAATAAGGAGCTGAACTGAAGCGTTTGGGTTAATTAATTTCATTTTCAGGTTTCGTCACCCGCCAAGCAAACTGAAAACCATGCGAAAACTGCTTCGGTTGACAGGTATTATATTATGAAGTTGTGCTTTTTTAAGCGAAGTGCATGTTCTGTCAAAGCTTATTGTTACACGAAATTAGAGTAAAAACATCACTGCAAACAGGATAGATGTGTGTCATCAAGCTGTTACCACGCTGTGGAGCTGTTGTATTTGAGTGGCTTATCTAGTACAAGGATCCAGCAAATTTTGTCTGGGTAAGAAACCACAAAAATAAAATTTGTGATGGCTGATATTTCCCAAGGGGTCAAACCAATTTTATGGGGGTCGGTCAAACCAATTAAAGTTATTGATTTGACCCTCATAAAACTCAACAACTTTTAAAACTTCCACAAAATTATAACCCTCCAGCCTATGTTGATGCTAAGTATATTACCACAGGCGCAGCAGTCTAAAGCACCGCCAGTCCCCATCAAAAACCCGCCCACGTGACGACGACAACCGATCAAGCAAGCACGAATCAGGTGTGTATGTCGTACATCGAAAGTATTTCTCCGGTTGGATGAAGGTCATTTTATTTTTTCATCGAGTCAGCTTAAATAGCTTCTGCTTAGATTCAGCTACTTGCAGGAGGTGCCAACCTAGAATGCATTTTTCGCATCAGTGTTTGTTAATTTGTTAATTCATTTTGCTACCAACGCTCAATTTCATTGCAATTTTTTGATTTAATTAGATTACAACGACAAACAATGTCGCACAAATGCACAGTTTTTCCCTACTTCATCATCCGGTGTCAATATTTTAAGCTTATGAGTGTACACTGTTGTACACTGTACAGGTTTCGGTTCAGCAGTGGTGACTGAAACGTTTTAAGACATCAGCAAAGACCTTCCCTAACTAAACTTGAAAAACGCTATCAGCTTATAAAAACGCATAGTTTACTTACTGTGAGATTTTTCAAATCAAATATTTCATATTCGTTAAACTACGCCGAAGCTTGTAACGAGTTTGCAGGGCCCATCTTCGCGTCATTGCGCCCGAGAAACGCAGCGGTGGCGAGCCATTGGCAATCCTGTGTCCGATTTGACCGGTTTTTGACCTCTTGCTCCAGAAACGAACGCGTTACCGCTCAGCCAACCGGACGCTTAGTAGGAGATTTTTGCTTTCAATAATTGCCATGTTCTTGTTGCAGCGTTTTGTTTTTGCAGGGAGTGAAAGTCGGCTGCGAAGAAAGGAGCACAGGAAACAGTTTGAACGGGACATGCTGAATAGAAACACAAAGCTTCAGAAGCAACGACACCATTCTCCTTCCAAATCAAGGTTTTAACCTCTGCAATGCGCATACCAATCAATGATTGAGTTAATAGAAAGTCTGTAAGAAATGGTAGGCTGGGCTCGATTCCCGGTTGGGTCAAACCAAAGACTATAAAAATTGGGATTCAAAGCTTCCCTGCTTGACGTTTAGCAATAAATAGGAACATTGTGAAGCCTCCACCGTGTGTGGTAGACAGCTGGACGTGAAAACGTGTGAGAAGTAAAACGGCTTGTATACGCAATATTGGATAGCGATGCGATTATCTGAACTCGTTCAAGCTTACTTCACGCGCTGGACGACTTCAAGTGAGACATTCGTCGGCAGCGTGGCCGAGAGGATAAAGGCGTCTTTTTTACGACGACCCTGATCGCGTGATCAAGGTTCAACCCTCACCCTGGTCACGTTGTTGCTTAGATAAGACGGTTTATGATGATTATCTCTGCGTGGGTTTTCTCTTCGCAAAGTCAGTGGACAAGAATTTGAAAGAATCCACAGAAGCATTGAATTTCTGTAATTTTTTTTTGGGTTCAAGCATCGACTTCCTCTGAATGAGCCCCTGGTTGGGTGGTACCGGTAATCTAAATACAAAGCAATCAAGATTGCATTACAAAGTTTCATAAGTATGCAGTGCTCGAAGTTGGGTACAGTTGCCGAATGGCTGATACGCGTTTGATTAACTTACTCAGTGCCATAGCTTCTTCAATTCTCACAAACTCGACAATTTTTAATGTTAAAGTTGAGAATGAAAAAGTTGGATATTGTTTGGTATAACTGTGTTATAGTCAAGTGAATTGTAATCTTACAAGCCTGTTTTAGCTTCTTTTTCTTGCAGATCGTCCACTCCTTTGACTCCACTCATAGCGGCATCGACTCCGCCTCAACCTGCATTACGAGACGGTGCTGAAAACTTTCCGACTGGTGGGTATTCAGGAAACCTGATCGAGATAACTCCCGAGCCATCAACTCTCCCGTCACATACTGTAAGTGTTCATTAGTTACGATATGACCAATTCTCGAATTCCAATTTCAATTTTTTTGTGATCACAAAGTCCCCTTTGGGGTGTGATAAAGTATGAATTAAAACCAATTTTTTGAAGTTTTTGTTGTTAACCCAATCTCTTATCGCGACACACGTTCTCGCATTGGTTTATTTATTTAGTTAGTTTTTTAAATAGGTTTGTTTTTTGCACAAAAATGATTGTTTAGTGTTTTAGGAGAAGCACTCCAATACTCGATTATTTTTCCGCCAAACAACACTGAGCAGGTGATGATTCACGGTTAGCCTTGATCTAAGAGTTGGTATTATCGAATCATTTTTTATGAAATAAACACCAGGCATCACCAGATTACGGCAAAATTTCGGCTAAGCAACACAGGTTATATTTTTATTGAGACTTCACGTGCGTGCGGCATCGAAACTTATCTGATTTGCTTACAACTAAAAAGCGGTGAAACCTAGAAAGTTAAATTTTGGATGCAACATGTCAGTGAATAAAAGCGTCATGTCAGTATGCCAATTTTGTGGATCCTAGGTCATGCAATCGTGATTTAGCAAGCCTAAATCCGAGAAAAAACGGCAATTTTTGGGTCGAAAATTTATTAATTCTTTTATTACTTAAAAACGGCTGGATGTCGAATGTTGAAATTTGAACACAACATGGGTGGAAATGCAGGCTTTACGTTCACCAAGTTTGGGGGCGCCCGATCACGTGACGGCAATTTTGGAGGTCGAAAATTGGCTAAAAGTGGTAAGGTTTAAACCAGAATATCTCGGTAAGTACTGATATTGATGAAAAAAGATTTGTTGTTTTTGAATACACTATCAACCACCTTACTTCTGGTTATGTAGTTTACCCTGGCTTGGATACTATTTTTCTTTTAGTGTTTTTCTTATTTTTCTTTTTTTACTCTTCCAAGCCGATCTACTTTTAAACCGCTTAACGTACAAACTTCAAAGTTTGAGCAATTGTAGAAAGCAGGAAGGACTAGGTTGAGCCTAAAGTCGGGGGTGCCACGTTGAGGAAAAGCCTCTCAAACGGGGCCTCCAATTTTTTTTAAATTTTTGAGCGAGTTTGATGGGTAAAATTTTCAGAAAAGGTAGATGTTACAAAAAAATAAAACATTACAAAAGTTGAGGCTGCCATGATGTAAACACAATTTTGGAGGACTTTTTAAAATTTAAACTTTTTGACCACTCACGTTAGACACAGTAAATGTTCAGAGTAGAAGAATACAAAGAAAAGATAAAATACCGTATTTACTCGTTTTGTAGCCCGGACCTTTATTTTTTTCAACCAAACTTACTACTGGGCCCTTATTCAAGCGCCGGCGCTTGTTATTTTCAAAGTAAAATTACGCACAAAAATTATCGTTGAAGACAAATATTTCACGGCATTAATCCTTTTTCCATGTCAATTTATTCACGTCAAACGCAAATTATTCACGTCTTAATAGTAATTCCCTGATATTATTTTATATTATTCACTAGAAATAACAAATCAAAATGTATATTTATTCAGCAAGTGGTATGTTCTCTACCACTGAAAAATCAGCTTTTACATCGGGCGGGTATTCAAGCACGGGCCCTTATTTCTTTTTATGTTCTGTTCACACGGGTGGCTATTCAAACTGGCCCTTAATCAAGATCGGGCGGTAAAACGAGTATATACGGTATGACTAAATTCAGATGCCACAACTGGGGAGTCCTCAAACGAATCTTTCAAGATTTTTAACCACTCAAGCTAGACAAAAATAATTTTCAAGACAGGTAGAAATAGAATATAAAAAAATTTGGGAATGCCATGTTATAGGGGTCCTCCAGTTACGTTGAAACCTCCCCTTTCAACTACAAAAACTAAACAAACTAAATCTATTGGATAGGTTAATACGAATCAAAGATTAAAGGTAACAAAATTTGGTCGGCCCCATGGAGGAGACTATGCATAATGGGCCCCTTAAAATTTTTAACTACCAAGTACTCCAGCTAGACATATCAAATTTTAAGAATACCGGAAGGCTAATGTAAGAAAAAGATCAAACATGCCAAACTTGGGGATGCTATGTTGGACAATTAGCCCTTAAATGGACGTTTAAAACAATAAAATGAATTCTCACAATGAATTAGTATCATAGAAAAGTAGAAGAGTCAAACGTATGAGATTGCAAGTTGGGGGATTTTTCCCCCAAATAAACCTCCAACATTTAAGACGTTGAAGTACTTGAGTTTAATGGCTTTGATAGATTTAAGCTGTATGGCCGAGTTTTTTACTAAACTGTTACCTGTGACGTTGAGGTAACCTTCTACTTGCTCTTCAAAGTTTTTGAACAATTTTATTAAGAAAGCTTTTGTACTGAATAATAGCTGTAATACAATATGCTGTACAATATCCAATATGTTTGGTCGCAATGCTAAATAGCGTTCGCAGAATAGGAATGGCTGTAAAGTGCGTGCTTATTTCTCACCGTGGTTAATGTTAAGTTTGGCTGATATAATCATATTTTGCTCAAAATTCGCTGGAATTTTAAAGATCGCTCTATGTTATTTCATAATAAAGTGAAAAACTGTTAGGAACTCCTAAAAAGTGCTTGAGTTTTAGCGTTATGTGAGCTTTTTGATTGACGTTACTTGATTATTGATTTGACGTTATAGATTTGGTCCTTTAATTTTAAGAGAAATCAGTCAAATTTCTGGTCAAGATAATAATGTCAGCTACAAAATCTGAAAATCACAATCGTATTTTCAGATCAAAAAGTTTTGTTGCAATAAAGTGGAATGTCGTTTTTGTTATAATCCGAGCAAAAGGTTACCGTCGAAATATTTGTTTTTACCGGGGTTTTGTTTATAAACCAAATTGATCTATGGTTTTAATAGTTAAACTGTCCTGTACATACACTGCTTAAAGGTCTCCGTAATTTTAACAATTGCGCTGCGCTGCTAAGTGAAAATTGCAACGAACTTCTTAAAAGTTATAACGAGAACTAAGCATAGTTGTAAAATTTAGATTGACATGTATGGATAAATTGGATACTTTTTGTAGACATTTAAACTTTAAAAGCCGTTAGCCATAAACCTGTTCAAGTTAGTGGATCATTATGAAATTTGAAAGCGATGTGTTTATTGCTGTTTACTGCATGTTTATCCTCATGTCACCTCACAGCATCCGAAGCTAACTATTGGACGACCTGCACACTTTACTGCAATGACTCTTTCGTGTTTGGAGGAATCCGCACCTGCTTAAGAGTTTCCAGTGATCCAATATTCCTGTTGATTTCTTTGAATTGTTGTCCACTGAAGTTAGCTGCTTGTTCGAAACCACCAAGCAGAGATATCATCGTAAAACGTCTTATCCAAGGACGCAACAACAATACAACATGTTATAGATCTAACTATCACCAACCATAGACACGTTTAACGCAGTTTAAACGGTATTTTTAAGTAGAGTGAAGTTCTTTAGTTCAGTAAAGTTAGATACTTTTTCGAAGTCCCCGTGTTCTAGTTTTACGCTTAAAATTACGTTTATTGTATTATGGTGTGGATTTACTGTATGTCGGTACAAATGTTGTCTACACTAGTCTAGGTCTGCCCTAAAAACTAGCATATTGTTCAGCTGCCGATATCTCCTAGGTTTTTTGTTTAGCATGCTAAATTGATTGAAGGGAGCTTCTGCATATCAATCAAGTGCTTTGAGAAAAATAAAATAGTTGTCGATTGCGCCAGCGCTTTGCAATGTATTGTTTCCTTTCTTTGTAGTGAACACCTTGGGCCACTTGCAACGTCATAAGAGCATTTTATATAAGCGTAGTTCGATTCGAGCTACCATTCCATTCGTTGCAGTCACAAACTTAAAAGACGATTTGCTGGCATCTCAGAAAAATACTTGTCCTAATTGGATTAAAGCGCTTTTGTCTGATTGAATTTTGTTATCTGACCCAACTTTTAAGAGCCGCATGGTTGAGACTGGAACTCGACTCAAGAACATCTACTCTGCTGGGCCTTGCGGTAAAATTCTCTCAAAATCTTTCTTCATATCAAGATCGCAAAATTCGAAAATCCAACTATGTCTGCATATGATTAGTCGTCGCGTTTGTTACGTAAAGGTTTGAAATCTTGAAGCTTTCAACTACCTTTAAGGTGCCTTTACACTGGACGCGAATCAACCTAAATTTGACGTCATCGACAACTTGCGAAAGGTTTCAACTGGTCGCTAACTTCGCAAACAGTTTCTTAACTCGACTCAGACAAAAATGTTGATAAATGGTTGGCCTGTTTTTAGCAGGTGACGTGAGCGACCGCTCGCGAAGGTTGCTACAGAGTTGTAAGTCGGGCCGGGCTTTTCGGGTCGGTTTCGGGCCGGGTTCGGGCCCGGAAGTTCACAAAAATTTCGGGCTTAAATCGGGCCCGAGACGTGCTTTTTGTTTTAGGTATACAAAAATATAATCAAAATAACTCGGTAACGTTGCTAAATTTTTCTGACCTAACACAACTTTCTGGTTTTTTCGGGCAGGATTTGGGCTTCAAATTAGTTTTCGGGTTCGGGCTTATATTTTCGGGTTCGGGCCTGTACTAGTCGGCCCGTTTACAACTCTAGGTTGCTAACCTTCGCTTTGCGTTGCTTCGCGTCCACTGTAAACGCATCTTTAGCTTTCATCCTTAACTACTTGTCAAGTTTGATGTCGGCCACTTGTAATCGCCGCTACTTACTAGTAATTTGCAACATTAGTGGCTCATTTGAACGAATCGGTTTGTTTTGGAAGCTGTTGTGGTTTTTCTTTGATGAAAATCGAACTTATCGATGCTGTCAGTGATTTTCCAGCGCTTGTTCAAAGTTGTTTGCTGCAATTTCTTTTGATGTGGAAATGTTGTAGGTGCATCACTCAGTCTCCACAGAAGGGCAGCCCATCAGCGTGATCGGAGCCAGTTCTCAGGTATCTGCTTCCATAGGATAACTGCATCACATAGAGTGTTTACGGATGCCTTAGAAAACCAAACGAGCAGTGATAATATGCCAGGGAAATGCTGCCGCCTCGGCACGGTTATTGCGAGCCACTGTTTTTGTGGATGACGTACATCGCTAAAGTGATTTCACTGGTCTGTGCATTGTCTTGGTTCAGGCCATCGTTCAAATTTTTGTTCCCACCTTCGAGTTAGTTAAGAAAAGCTTTTCGAAATGAAGATTTAAAGAAACAGTGTCGAAGGAGCAAGTGGATGTTAGACTGACAGGAGGTACTATGTGAGTGAAGAGTTCACATGCGTTAGAATATCCTTGGAAGATCATCAGTCTGAGGGAGTGGATGAATTCAGAAAGAAAGGAAGACTGTAGAATAATTATGTCATTATTGTCACTGTCCTTACTGAAAAACAGGCAACGAAAAGAGAAAAGAAAAACAGCCAATAAATGATTCAGTTCAGTTTGTATGTTTAGCAAAGTTGATAGCGAAGATAATGGACATTGTTGAGCCTGATTGACTTGAACAATGACAATGGTCAAGTTTTGTGGAAGCTCAAAAGCAAATAGCTTCTTACGGCTATTCCGATTCGCAATAAGGGCGTTTTGTGGTTTTCTAATTGCGTAATTTCCGTCATTATGTCATCTAACTTGGTTTAATTTTCAAACTGTTTTGAGAATTGCAATTTTAAACTTTGCGAGGGAAAACTTTGAATTTGTGTGGATCATGTAAATGTTAAGTCTTGCAAGGTTAAAAGTTTCCTATTTTTTTTTTACGAATGATTTAATTTGTTGTACCACGATCTGTGACGCTCTTGGATACATCAATTTGCTTGCCGAACGAGCCGAACATTTTTCAAACAGAAAAACTTTAGCTTTTGGTTCAAACCAATTGATTGATCTTTTTATTGATGTTATTTTGCTTGCCACTTGTTAAATCAGATTTGCTTTTCCGAATGTTTTTAACTGATTTTGTATTACCAGTATTACTTAATATGTGTGTGTTTTTTTGTTTTTTTTTCTGTAATCGTAATGTTTTGAAGTTGTACCTTCGGATTTCATAAATCACTTCTATTTTTAGAGGTGATCATAAGACATCATTTGGACTTCTCATGAAACCTGCGACAAAAAATGATGATCTAAGGTTATTACCAGTATTAATATTGATTGTTATTCAAATGCTGGTTATTAACCGCACGTTGCTTTGCAGCCCATCCTATCGTCCCCCCTGATGGGGATGCTTGCAACACCCTACTCCGTTCAAGCGGCTCCTCAGATGGCCCCTGTCAACAACCTGGTAAGTCCTGTTTGGTTGGTTCATTTTGATTTACAACTGCATGCGCAAACTATGATGCTGTCAATTCTTAGGTCCGTCTTACAAGAGCGTTTTTGAACATAACTGCTTCGGGTTGCTTTTATTTCCCCAAAATTCAGAAATCGATAGCAATTGGTGATAGGCATTTTTTTTGTTTCTTATAGTATCTTTGATTACAAAAGAAAGATTTTTGTAATGTTTTTTTCGTCTGATGTCGTTAACGTTTGAAGTTAGAGGAAATTCTACGTTTAATGAGCATGATGAGTTAGCAAAGTCTGTGTGCTTACGGTTGCAATTTGATTTACGAAGGAATATTTTTGGCCTTTTGCTCATTCGTCAGTTGATGAGTCTTGAGCCTATTCCAGTACAATTCTGTAATACAAGGTATAATGCACGCTATTTGATTCTGTACCGGTAACTGACAACTGGCCAGCAGGCTTAGTCACTTTTCTCTAATCTACAATTTTTATCATATCACTTACAGTCTAAAGGTTTAATTGTTTATCGGAGTTGAAAAATTATTATTCCAGTATTCCGACTCCGCTAAATAAGTGGAATAATCTTGCTTTAAATAAGTAGCTTTTTTACGTCTTGCCTCCTGTGAGGCAAAATCCGTTACGAGATTACGTCATCAGCAGCGTCATAAAAAATTACAAAATCCAATAATCCTTTGCAAATGCACTTTGTTGACTGCTAATGCGATTCGCTTCATTGAAAGCCCCTCCTACCGTTTGGCTTAAAGTGATACCACACTGCACGCTGCTCTGCTTTTGTGATAGCACACAGCACGCTAGCACAGGACGATAGCACACTAAAGTGATAGCACACAGCACGCTGCTCTGCTTTTGACCGTCGAGGAGTTTTGTGGAAAATGACTATGTTTTTTTAGCCGGGTGTCACCGTTCTGGGGTACGACGGACCGAACATCATCGTGTCGCTCACACCGGATCAGTTAAAGGAGGTGCGAACCAATCCGTGGTTTAAAGAGTAGATCGAAGGCGGACTTGGGTTTTTGTTTGGGCTATTTAAGGCTTCCAGTACCCAATTACCCACTTACGTCTCCGATGGTGGGCTGGGTTTGAAGCATTTTTTGATTGACAACAAACAAAATCTATCCTCTTGAATTTGTATCATAGCGAAAAAAATGTTACGTTTGTCATTACGGGATTTCGGCTCACTTTAGAAAAATTATGTGTGAAGCCGACCAGTGAAACGGTAAATTCGATTTATCTTTTACTAAAAAAAATTGGAAAAAAATGCTATAAACCCTTTAATGGGAAAACTGTAATGAAAATATAGTATCAAGGGCATTTTTCGTTGTGACGGTATTCTGCTGATTTGCAAAATTCTTCCTGAGCATCGTTTAAGATGTTTGAAACGCGTGGTTCCCACGCAGTCTTGAAGGTATGGAAAAAAATTAGCCATTTTTTGGCCTGGAAAAAAATTTAAAGCCAGTTAAGTATGGAAAACGAAAACTTTTTACAGACATATTCCGCGGCAGTTAGACTGAAGTTTCAAACTTCTTTTAGCTGCATCACTTTGAAAATCTAATTTCGAAAATTGAATTTTTTTGCTTCAAGAAAATTTGCTTTTGAGCAGGTACATTGCTGGTCGATTTTTCTATAATAGTTAAAGTTTAATCGTGTTTTTTCGCCTTTCTGGTAGCATATTACTAGTTGCGCGCCTGCTGCTCGCAAATTTTTGCTATTTTGTTGGCAGCTGCAGGGTTTATTTTTTTGCTTAGAAATTTCGGTCAAATGTTTTTACGTCACTTCTGAATTGATTTCGTTCATTTTCATCAATTCAAAAGCGATTTTAGCACTCGAATACGAAATCTTGTTGTTGTTTTTTTGGTCATTTTCACCAAATTAAGCCAATTTATTTTCGGTCATTCACAAAAAATTTAGATCAATGACAAAAAAAAAACAACCTAGTGCAGTTGAGTGATTTTCCTAAACTAACAGATTGATAAAATTTTCAACATAAAACATTTTGTTGCAACGACTTTTTTTAATCAAAATTTTGTGGGAACCGTGGAAGCTTTTTTTTATATAAGTGTTAATGTTTGTGACTCGAGATTTGCGCGGTTTCGCGACCAAATCGAAAGTGCGCAGCAAACTGTGCATTTGTGCAACCAACACGGCTATCACGCCATTTGCGATTATCCGCACAAATCTTGATCACCTCCGAAACTTGTGATCACCTGTGCACTTTCAGTGTTAGCATTGATAGATCT
Organism: Trididemnum nubilum; assembly: GCA_963965965.1. NCBI lineage: Eukaryota > Metazoa > Chordata > Ascidiacea > Aplousobranchia > Didemnidae > Trididemnum > Trididemnum nubilum. Next base: position 25,681,216 of record OZ014483.1, read on the forward strand.
GCATTGTTAGTGGCCTAGTATCTAATGTCCTTGCGCAGCAACTTGATTAGAATGGGAAACAACATTTCGTGAAAATTTCGGACATTTTTATTTCATTTGCTGGGGAATGATTATTAAAAGTTTTCCGTTCTTTCAGCAATTTTTTTAACCCCTTAGATTCGTGTGTGATGTTTATTAACGTTTTGCTCCATAAACATCATCTGAAAAAAAATTAAAAGAACGGAAAAGTTTTAACAAAAATTTTTAATCGAAATTCAAGTTTAGTTGCATTGATTCATAAGACTTGGATTTTACTGAGATGTGGAATTAACATTGTTAGGGTCTTAAACAAACCACGCGCAACCTTCCGTTTCTTTGCAGCTCACAGACCTTCTCGCTTTCAAGAGCTTGCAGCAGGCCACTCTACAACAGCCTTTGCTGACCCACCTTCCCTTATCAACTCCTCTTCTACCGCCCCAACCTGCCCCGCCAACCCAGCCAGTCGCGCCCCTTACGCCTCTTCTCCCGCCCCAACCTGCCGCGCCCACCCAGCCGGCTCCACCCCTATCCTCTCCGACCGTTCCTCCTGAACAATCGATCGCCTCCGTGGCGTCTAACCCGGTGGACACTTCACTGATCCAACCTGGCATCCCTTTAATTCCTAAAGCAACCCCTTCTTTACGGTCACAAAATACGAATCCTTCTCTTGAGAGCACCCCAGCCCCCACTCCTACTGCTTCCTCAGATGCGGACAAATCCCCTGCGAGGGATCCTCGCCCCCCACTTCTGCCCCCTAATTGGAAGACGGCGTCGGACGAAGACGGCTGTGTGTACTACTATCACGTCATTACCAGGTATGGTTTGTGGCTGTTATTTGATGCGATGCCTCTGTTCTCGGCGAGCATAAGAATGGTCAAATGTAAGTCCCTATAGAATCCTTGATCCTACTTATTGGTGTTCAACAACAATCAATATAAATTAACGATAATATATGAAGTGGTCATGCCGTGCTTGAAATACCGTTGTATTACTAGCTGTAATGCATGGTACAATGCCCACCTCAAAACGTTTGGTTAGGAGACGGCAACCTTTTTTTCCTTATGGGTCACATCCAAAGTCCAGACCCAGTAAGGTTCCAGCGGGCCGCCACCATCTCTGAAACGAGGTCAACACCAAAAATTAAGACATTTTTCGGCCAAATTAATGGCGAGGAGCAAAAAAAAATGTCCGCCAAAAACTGAGGTACATTTCGGCGGAGTTATTACTGAATATCAGTAAAAAAAAAGTGTCTACGCCATAATTTGAGTTGGTTTTAGATTTCCAGAAGCCACGTGAAATCCGGCCCGCCGGATTTAAGGGGATGTAAAAGATCATTGGCCGGATGAAATTCCTTAGCGGGCCGTAGGTTGCCGACCCTTGCGTTAGGTGGTTGCAGCTTGCGCTTTGATTGACTTTTCACATTCCCCCCCCTAAACGTTATTGGGTGTAGCGTAAAGCTAGCTTATATGTAATTTCAGAAATGTGATTTTCTGAGTTGGACAGTTTTTAAGACACCAAAAGTATTAGAATGCTTGGTTAAATATGTAATCTTGCTCCACTTACACCCGCTGGCTGATTGAAGTGCTGCTACTAAGCTTATCCAGTCACTGCACATATGAGTTTAGAGCAGTTTTGGTTTTTTTAATAGTTTGGAAATTACTGTACCAAATTAAAAGCAACAAAAATATTCAACACTTACATTTTAATTGTAGCTATTACAGAATATTAAATTTGGCTGGATAATTCATCTGCATTTATCTTTTCCTACCAGTACTGTTTCTTATTTCACTTACAGCCTTAGATTATTTTAAATCTAAAGTAAAATTTGGTTGAAGTTATGTTCAAATGTTAAGACTCTCCATTCTGTTCCGCGGATGTATTGAATGAGTCATCAGTTATCGTTAGCTTCACTTGGCGATATTTGTTGCAGTCCAATCAGGCGTGTGTAAGGAGTAACTCAACCCGGAAGGAAGGATAGGTTTTTTGACTTGAATAGTTTTTTAAGAATTTTCATCACTGATTGTTGAGGTAATCGAGCACTTTTAACGCACGACACTGAATTGGAGCTTGCCTGAAAACGTGAAATTCTAATCAATTTACGGAAATTGCTAGAGTTATCAAAAAATATAAAATTCTTGATTCACCTTGCAGTGTTAACAGCTGTATTAACGTTTTCCAATTTGATGCAAACCAAATTCTTTGACAAAATCCGTAGCCTTTGTTCTGTCATTCGAAAGTTGTTCAATCCTGGCACAATGGCCATTTTTTCCGTCTGACTGTGAGAGAAACTCCTCATAAAGGCCACTGGTGGAGGTTCAAGACAACTGAGTGCGAACTAACTGAGGCCAACTAACCCTAATATTGGCGGTCAGTTAACTTGGTTCGGCACGGTGCGTCTTATGAACGACACGGTGCTTCACGTAACTGACGTTTATTTTCAGACAAACCCAATGGGACCCCCCAACATGGGACGCATCGGCCGATGACTTGGTGGGAAGGAAAGAAGGGGAGATGGAGTTATCAACGCCCAAGGCGGATGACAAAAAGGTGAAAGCTCGTCTCAGTGTGGCCGTCATGACGCTAAATAAATGGGGCTGGCAAAGTTGTAGTTAGTTTTTGGCATTTCTCCCAGTAGTAGCGTGCACTATCTACTAGTTATACTGTTCTTTGAAAAATATAGCTAATGTAATTTATCTAAAGTTAATATAGCTAAAGTTGCGCTGTTTTACAATGGATGTTAGGAGCGCGTTTCAAACAAAATCCTTTGAAAGCCCTTGTTTTTTTTGTCTCACTGTCTGAAGCTCGATTTTTTGCGCTTTCTTTCCGATGTGATGACTTCGGTATAATTATTTGTGTTCTTTGGATGCAGGAGCAGTCGGTTTCAGTTTTAAATTTCGTGAAACCGTTTCCACGTCGAATTGAAACCGATAGCTCAGTTCCTAGAGCGCTGGGTTAGTGGTTGCTGACACCGGGTTTGGTCTTCAAACCGGCAATTCGTCGTTGTGTCATTGGGAAAGGCGCCGCTTCTCGTCGGGGCCATTTGTGTACCCGTTGTGGTGGCCTAGCTTGACGAAAGTCTTGCAAACAGACCCCGCAGAAAGTGCTCTGCGTTGGTGTGGTTAGAGTTAGACGGAAAGTGCTTGATTTGTGCGAACGAACCTTGAATTGAATCACATTTTTACTACGTTGTGTAAGGTTTCGACAACGACGAGCTAAGGTATAAACTAGGCCTCCGCTTGGAACTTGAATATTAACGAATGGTCATTCTTATCTAGAAATAATGTTATTGTTGTTGGTCGATCTCGAAGCACGTTGCCCTAGCAAGTTAGAAATTTAAATGCGAAAAAGCGGATGAAAAATTTGTAGTTTTATTTAATTGCTTTTTTTGCGGAAACTGACTAGGGTCCTTTGAAAGTTGAAGTAGAAATCGATTGAAAGAAAAATTCTGCATAAAACTTGAAAATGTTTTAAATAATTTTGATTTTCTATAATTTGTTGACTGGTTTTGTGGAAACGCTGAATTTTTCTAGCGTTTGTATCTGTTGCCTTGAACTCACTTTGTTGTTACTGGGGACTTTTCACAGTTGACTGAACCGCATTGTTTTTAGCCGGCATCCAACTTATCGTCGAGCGGTGTTATCGCGTCGGACAGCAGCCAAGCGCGACGAGCGAAGGAGGCTTTCCGCAGCCGCATGTCGCAGCATATCGTGACGTGCTTGAGTGCGTATCGCAAAGCCGACTGTAAAGTTGGCCGTATTCAAACAACTGACGACTTCAAGAAACTTGCAAGAAAGGTTGGTTGGTTTTTACGCTGCATCAACACTATTTATTGACCATACATCAGGCTGATATCTAGAATCATCGATTACTTTTTTGCTGCATAGTACAGTTAATTGCGTAAAATGTTGCATCATGGTGTGCGAATAGTGGTCACCTTGAATACTGAATATCGTAACTGAAATCTCGGCCATAAAAAGAGTCATGGAATTTCGTTGTAAAAATGTTGTAAAAATTTCGATTTTGGTTCCGAAATTGAGTTTTTTTTATTGCTTTTAATTTTAGCTGTTTGTTTGTTAATTAATTCTTAATTTAAACAAACAAAAGCTCGCAATTCTGTTACCGCTGGATTTAATATAGGATGTTTCAAAAAAATGGGTAATCGTTGTGATTGAGAATATCTTTTCACTGAAATGAGATGTTTTCTTTAAACTTTCAGACTTGCAGGCTAGTTGGAGAAAACGCCAAACTGATAGCTTAATACCTTGAGTAGGTAAAAAAATTTTCTCTATCAAAGCGAATACCTTTTTTTGAAACACCCTGCACGTAGTAAAATTTTTTCTCGTAGGGTTCAAAGTCTTCAGTGGAACTGAGACTCCTTTTGGCTGTGGCCCTGTTGTAAACTCTCTTGGCAAATGCAAAAAATGAAGACTGAGAGAATGAACTCTACAGGACAACTTCAAAGCCAAGTTTTAGAGCAAAATTTTGAGGAATAAGCGGCAACTCGTATCCTAATCGTTTTAGGCATCGACAACCGAGTCCATTGTTACGAAAAGTGCTTTTTGTAACAATTAACTTGTTTTTTTAGCTCACCCACAACATCCTGATGAAGGAAATTAAACAGGTGCAGGTTTGGGAAGATTTGGAATGCAATGCTAATGTAAAACATAAAGCAAAAGAATACGTCCGCAAGTACATGGCTAAGATGGGTCCTGTTTACCGCGGGAAGGAGGATCGCTGACAACCTCAATCGTGTGCATGACATATCGTTTTTATCGTTTATATGTCTTTTGTAGTGTGTGACGCAGTACCGGTGATAGCGGTTAGGGAGTGCAGGTTTGGTCAAACGCATAATCGTGACAGGAATTTTTTTTTGCTTGCACCTGTTAACTGGCGATTTATCTATCACCTGACGTTTGCTGTAGGAGCAATTGATCTCTGCAGCTTCGAAACTGGACAAAGTTAAGAATTGGCACTCTTAGATGGACTACCACACTTCATAGTTGAGCAGCCGGCAATGGCACTATTTTTTAGCACCGTAATATTTGCAGGTAGTTGCTGATTCACAGCGATGTGATGTTCCGTTGATCTGGTTCTCACGTAGGTTTTCAAACTATTGAAAAAAATTTGGCCATTTTTTAGGTTGAAAAATTTAGTGCAATTCGAAAAAATTATTCAGTAAAACGAAGTTATATTTCTGGCTTTTTGCCGAAGCTTTATCTCAGTCAAGTTGTGTAGACCATTTTTTAATTTAGATTTGCAACCATTTAAACTCGTTTTGGACTTGACCAGTAAGTGGTAGGCTAAAGCATTATCGTAGCAATTTAAATTTTTCAAATTATTGTAGAAAAACGTGCAGAATTTATTTTTCTCGATTTTAGTAAACAGGTATATAATTTTCTATTCTATCATTTTTCTCTAATAGTTTTTTGTCTTATTTTAGTACACCTCTCCCTATTTCACCTGCTCTAGCGATGACTATGCTGGTCATTTTGCCACAATTTTATGTAGGATCGGTTTTCATTTTGTGCTATTAGCAATTAGCTGATAGTGACGCTTTGATATTAAGCTTGGTTTTTACTAATGCTGTGATGAAGCTAGGTTTTTCCAAACGTCAATAATAGAAAATAGTTTTTTTTAAAAGCACTCTTCAGTACCGCATTCAGAAGAGCTTGCAGTTTTAAAATGATGTTTTTCGAACAGTTGAGAAACTTACTGTTTTAACGTTACAGACGCAGATTTATATAATGTTTTACAATAAAAACGTTTTGTTGCGTTGGTTTTTTGCTTACGTTGGTTACCGCGCTTGTCATAATTAGTGCATATCTATTCTGCTTGAAAACGGAACGTTGTTTAATTTGTCGAGAAATTTAATTCAGAAATTATGTGGTAACCTGGGGATTACATCCAGTTATATGCTGAAGAAGGACAGCACCCGGTTGTGCTAAAGAGAGATGGCATCCAGAAATAATGCTGAAGAGGAATGACATCCTATATATCGATAGTTATGCTGATAAGGGATGGCATCTATCTGTTGTGCTTAAGGGATGGTTGTAGATTCGAGGTAGGTTCTCTAACGCAAATATTCGCCGGTACTGTGCCCGTAAAAACGTTCCGATGATTTTAGACAATAAACTCAGAAATTTTTTATGTTCGGGTAGTTTTGAGGATTGAGATTTTACACGAGCGCTAGCTCCCAGTGTCCAAGCAATTTTTTTGTGCGCAAGGCAACGTGGCCTCGAATCGCATGATCAGAAATAACAGACAAAAGAGAGGACGCTTTACGCTGATTATCTCTGCTTGGTGGCGTCGAACAAGCTGCAAACTCAGATGTCAAAAACTCGTAAGCATGCTGTGGCGTAACTGGGGGAGAAGGGTGAGGGAAAGGTTATAGCCATAGGTGGGCACAAACTGCTCATTAGCGATTCTAATACTTGATTAGCGGTTGTGCCAACGTTTAAAAAGGTTGGCGGACTGGTTGTCGAAGCTAATTTTTTACCCAATTCTCTAGATTAAGAATGTTTAACTGTGATTTTAATATAGCATAGACTAAAATGTATCATACTTGGCCGTTTTTGCTTGGCAGGGAAATATTTACTTCAAGTATGCAATGTAAGGCTCTTAGACCAGTAGTAATTGCCACAAACATCGTGCATCCGTATGGCAAAGCTTTTCTGTTTACTTCGTGCAATTTGTAATTACATTTTATTTACAAAAGAGTCCTTGGTCAGGAGACAGCAAACGGAACTTTCGGTCTTTGAGTCGAGCTGCACCTGTCTACCTCACACGATGGAGGTTTCATACTGCCCCTTTAATTGCTGAGCGTCAAGCAGGGAAGCTGTGAACACCAATTTTTAGTCTTTGGTTTGATCTAATGGGGAGCCAAACCCGAGTCTACCGTTTACGTGCAAGTTGTGGAACAAATCTCTACCAACTTTACAGCAGTTTTTTGTAATAAATGCGATTTCAAATTATTTAGTAACGGTAACAAAGCACATTTTCGGTCAAGTTCAACTTAGGCTACTTAGTGTAAGAAGCGCAATTTTTTTTCAAAATTCAGGACGAACGTAAGAAACACGGCAGTTTTTTTTTAACTTGAGCTGAGGATTTACGTGAACCAATGACTGCATGAGCAAAGTAGCAACAACGGCAAAGATAAACAAACTCTCGACATAGTCAGGTTGGGCTAAGTAATTGTCGAGTCACCTAGCTGTTCGCGAAACCCTTTAATGAAGTACACTAACAGATGAGATACTCTACAATAGCAATAAATATAATCAGTGGAGTAGCCAGAAAGTTCTGATGAGAAGGTTTCTGAAATAAAATTTTACAACAGGGGCACAGCCAAAAAGTTTTTGGAGGGGGCACAAAAATTAATCTAGATTATGTCAACATTTTTAATGGCTTTTATGCCGATACCAAATACTGACATATAAACAGCTAAGATTTTTCTTTTCTGAGTTTCTCTGTAAGAACCATTGCCAATAAAAAAAAACAAACTTTCACTTAGCACAAAACTTAGAAATGAGTTAGTAATTAATGATAACATTTGATTCTATCAAGGAAGAATTTTGAAAAGGTACAATAATTACTACATGCATTTTAATTGTTCAAGCTTACGAAAACAGTGACTTGCAGTCGCATATTCAGTGAAACGTTAGCTTATTAAGCTCCTTGCAGTTTGCATCGTTACCCGTTACAAGATACAACAATTCCAACAGATCTTTTTAGCAACTTTATTTTGGGTTAGGGCCAGTCGTTAAATTGTACGGGGGTCGCGTCCTCCCATCGAGAATTAGCGTTCTTCCATCGAGATTTAGCGTCCCCTCATCAAGATTTAAGCGTCCCTCTTAACGAGATTTAGCGACCCACACACCATAAGAAAGCTTCCTGGACATTTGGTACCGCTAAATAAAAGAAATCCGAAATTCCCGCCGAAGTTAGTACCAATTTGCGGCAAAGACTTTTTTGGTCATCACTCGAATTCGAGGACCAAAGTCTCGAAATTCCGGCCGAAGATAGTAGCAGTTTGCGGCGAAGACATTTTTTTTGGTCTTCACCCGGATGTGGGAAAAAATTTCATCAGATTGTAGCCGTACTCCGATTGCAGTCACGGGTCACTGGTGCGAAAGCGTCCCACCATGCCATATTTTTACCGTTTAAGTACTGGTTAGGGCTTGTTTGCTAACTTACATCCTACATTCTGTAAAGGAGAAAAAATATTTTCAATCCTATTAATCGTATTTTACAGACGCTATTTGACCAACACGTTCTACACGAAGGGGGAGTGGGGCAAAAATGCCCCCTGTCTCACTCCTAAACCAACAGTCATGGGAGCACTAAATTTGACATGCAGGTTTATGTTCACTGTTCATTGTTCACCCAATTTTTTAGAAAAAATGATTTTAAAATGATGACGTCATCACAGTGGCGTCAGAGCCGCATTTTCGAAAAATTTTGTATATGGGTTTGTTTTTGATACTGAATTATAAAATGCCTAAGTCAACATGGTTAGCCCACAAAAGCGTCTTGTGACATAAACTTAGTAAATATTGGCCAAATATGCTCGGATTTCCGACAGTGACTTCGGCAAACCTTAAAATATTGGAGAACTTTGCTTTACCTCAATAATTATTTCATATTTTCAAGGGTTATTTGTGAATAAATTTGACTCAAATTCAAGTCACAGTAATTTGAAGTAAAGGTTGTTTTTTTTTCTGTAGGGATTTATTTATCACAAAAAACCAAGAACACTACTTCACTGCCGTATTCGACATGTTATTTTATTTATTTTGGAGAGGTTTTGGAAACTCTAACTACTATCTCTAACCTAAAAGATCTCTAAACTCTCTTTAGAAACTCTAACCACTATCAATCTACAAGTAAAAAAATAACGGCTTCAGTTAGAAGTTAAACCGTTAAGCATACGCACGCAGTGAGTGCTTGAGTAGTAGGAGTAGTTTATTTTTCATAACAATGGTTTAACTCACAAGTGAAAAGTAACATTTAAAGCACCAAGAGAACTAAATAACCTTAAAGTTTTTTAGTCGAGATGCTCCTTGTTACTTTGCACAAAACGTTATCGCACAAAGTTGTGATAAAATGATAAAATACACCAAATAGCACAGACGATGTTGTTCGTAGCGAAGCTTCCGCATGTTCAAATGCGTGCGGGTACAGTACACACGGTGCTAGATCGATTCCTAACAGTGGAGTCAGCAGAGCTGGGCATCCGCTAGTTGAAAAGTAGCGCCGCTGCCGCTATTTGGCAAAAAAAGCAGCGGTGCTGCAGCTTATCGCTACTTGAATAGCAAGTATTGCTTATCGAAATTATTACTTGAAATTGCTTATCGCTGCCGCTTATCGCTAACTGCAAGTAGCGCCGCGGCCGCTACTTGCGTGCAAATAGCGGCCGCTGCCGCTGCTTTTAAAAAATAAATAGCAAAAAGAGCGATGACATTCCAATGCGGCATTTAATGGCGTAACTTCTACTTTATTTACGAAAGTTACTTATTCAAACTTTTAAGGCATTAGCAGGCTTAAATGATAGACTAACAAGCAAATCGCAATCCAGTTGGTTGTTGGCATGCTCCTTTCAAAAAAATACAAGCATTGCAAAATGCTGGTTGGTCAAATCAGCGCTTTGGAAATTACTTAGGAAGTCACGCTTGGAAGTAACCCTAGGAAGTTAAATTCTTATCGCATTTTCTACACAAACAAAAGGCAATAAGAAATAGTTTAAATCACCATCGACTCAAATGAGCTAAGGTTTTGACGTTAAAGCACGATGACACACAGTAATCAACTTCGGTCCAATTCTGTTACGGCTCTTATAGATCTGAAGTAGTCGATCTGTTTATCACACTCTCGGCCCTCAACCACTTACACAATTCCTCGTGTAAAGGTCCGACAGGAAATTTTATCAATCGACCGAGTAACAAAACATTTGGAGTTTTGTAGAAATGGTAGGAGATTCACACCCCTGCGATGATTTCGTCCAACTTTCATAGAAAAGTAAATCCTAGCGTCAAAGAACTAGGTGCTTACAAAGTCGAAGGAGATACGTAGTAATAACGTATTTATTGCGCTGGCAACACGCTATACGCGGCGCCTAGTTGGCAGCATACAACTACAGAATAGACACATGTTAAGCAAATGATGCACAATGAGATTCACGTTACACTAAGTATTTTCTCGACGAGTATAACTTCATAACTAAACTGTTTTTCAAGCTTATTTATTGCCTGGCTCGATTTATAAGTTGAATTCTCAGCGCACTATAAATTTAATTCTCAGTTTTACTGTTCAGTGTTGTAGCAAAATTTGTTTTTCTATGCATTGATGTTACTACTCAGGCCTGGCGCCACGGGGGTGGGCATTTCGGGGCCGTGCCCCCCAAACCATTGCTTGTTTCCCCTAAGCAAGAACTGTGCTTCACCCAAGCGAGAATTGTTCCCCAAAAGTAAGTAACGGGGCTGTGTAAAAGTAAGTAAAGTTTCGGGGCTGTGCCCCTCAAATAAAAGTAAAGTTTTGTACTAGCACAAGAGGACCAGCAAACTTTTGCCCAGAAACAGGCCACCACAACGCTTGTCTATGGCACAGCAAGACAGATCGAGTGAACGAGATCAAGTTATAGTAGCCTAAAGTTTTGCGATGAAGACCTTTTTTCATTTTTTTTAGTTTTGGTTTTTACCCCCGAATTTGAGGGCAAAATCCGTACCTAAAAAGAATAACATTGGATTTGGAGCAAATTATTCACCAGATTGCTGCCGCATTCCGAATTCCTCTGGTCCCGGCTGTGTAAGCGTCCCCCTAAAAGTGTTTTTGCCCCCGAAACACTCTACTCTGGCACAGTAGCGTAGCTTGGGGAGGGGGGGCTATAGCCAGTAGCGTACGCAGGATTTTGAAAAGGGAGGGGCCAGGATTTTCAGAAAAGTTGAAAAGAACAATGATCTGAATCAGAAATTGTTCCACTCAAATTCAGATCGATTTTTCGCCCAAAATTAGATGAAGAGCAAAAAAAAAAGTCTTCACTCAAATTTCCTCCGATTTCAAGCGAAAGCCTTAAAGAAAAGCACAGAACATACCCTTTGTGTGATCAAACCTTATGCCCAACTTGCAAAGGGGGGGCTCTGCCTCAATTTTGCTTACTTTTCTATGCAATTTTACAATCCTGGCGACCCAAAGGCGGGGGGCATGGTACAATGGCCCCCCTAAAGACGCCCCTGGCTATAGCCCCCCATTGGCCTGTCAACCAAAATGCAGCATAAGGAAAATACCACGTTTTTAGCTCTTCTGAGACTGTTTTTTGCGCTGGAATGGACTAAAAAGTGATTTAAAGTATCTTTTTTAACATATATTCGATGGGAGGGGGGGGGCTACTTTGTCAAAAATTAAAGTTACAAATTAATGAAAACTTTGAAAAATACCCAAAAATAAACGATCAAATTTCATTGCTAGTGTAAAAACTTCAAACATAAACTTTATCAACAAATACAGTATATTATAAACTCAGGAATACGTAAGGGGGGGGTATTCAGTGTTAGTAAATTACCTATCACTTCTCTCAATTATTTTTCCATTAACCCTCCCCCCCCCCTATTATTTTTCTTTATGAAATATAGACGAAATAGATTACTCCATGTGAGTTTTATTGAATAATAAAATTTTATGATTTACCAGCATGTAAACAAGAGAACTACAATGTTATGATTAGCCACCTCCCACATAACCCATTAATGTAACCGGTTGAATTCTGTTGTGCTGACAATTTCTATGCCACGTATCAAAAGAAATATTTTTTATTACAATAGCCTTAAAATTAAGTATTTTTGCAAAAAATGCAAAATTTTGGAGCGCTAGGAGCTCTGTCCCCAGACCCCCAAAATAGCCTCCCCATTGCGAATTTCTGGCAACGCGCCTGATCTGCCACCGGCCCTGTTACTACTGTACTACTTGCAGTGCACGAACGATATTGTAGTCTGTGACCAGGTAGCCAACAAATCATTTGTCCTACAAAATGCCAGCATTTTGGGGAAATATCGCGAAAAACCGTACATGCGATCTGCAAGTTTACAGCAAGTCATCGAACTGTAGTTATCGTATTTTTGTTGAAGAGATACTGCTCGAAATCGGTTTCATTGATTCATTTTGGCCCGCTATACCAGACCACATTATTCGTTGAAGTTTGGTTCAGAAAAACTAGGACCACGTACGATAAAACTCGCTGATACATAACTAGATGGGAGTTTGAGAGCAAACCCTGTGAACGACCGACGCATAGCTAATGCTGTGACGCTCAAAAACTACTTTTTGTCTACCGTAAAATCAGCAAGTATTCAAAAATATCTGATTATGGAACCTCTAGAAAATAGAGTCAAAATATTTGTCTGTTAAATCTCTGCTGATATCATAAATCACTGGTTGGTACCCTAAGATGAGCCGTAAAAGAAATTGATTTTTGGGAGGTCCATTTGGGGGAGTCCCCGTGGGGGTGGCCCCCCAAACTATGTCAAAATATTTGTCTGTTAAATATCTGATGATATCATAAAACACTGGCACCCTAAGTTGAGCCGTTCAAAAAATTAATTTTTTGGGGGGTCCATTATGGGGGTTCCCGGGGGGGTGGCACCCCCAAACTATGTCAAAATATTTGTTCATTAAATATCTGCTGATATCAAAACAAACTGGCACCCTAAGTTGAGCCATTCAAAAAATTGATTTTTGGGGATCCATTTGGGGGAGTCTCCGAAGGTGGCACCCCCAAACTATTTCAAAACATTTGTCTGTTAAATATCTTCTGATATCAAAACAAACTGGCACCCTAAGTTGAGCCATTCAAAAAATTGATTTTTGGGGGGTCCCCGGGGGGGTGGCACCCCCAAACTATGTCAAAATATTTGTCTGTTAAATATCTACTGATATCAAAAAAAAGTAGCACTCTAGCTTGAGCCGTTCAAAAAATTGATTTTTTGGGCCTTATATTGGGGAGGTTTCCGATGGAGTCGCCCAAAAAAATTTCGGGAGAAAAAATTGCGGTCGCAGCTCAACAACTTTACACAAAAATTAAATTTTCATGTTTTGTGGTTTAGGAGAAGAAGAGCGTACAAAAATTAGAAAGAAAAAAAGGAAAAAACCTCATCGCGGCCAAAAGTGGGTTGATTGGGATGAAAGGGTATCTTAAGACATACAACCTTATGAAATATTTTTTGCCGTACTTTAGCCGTTTTTAACTGAGACCGCTTTTTACGCCAAATTTGCGGGGCGGTTTTCGGGTTCTAAAACCAAAGTTACAAGACCTATTGCCTCGAAACTTGGTACAAACATATAACTCATTAATCTCAAACTGCTGTCAAAATTTCATGTAGCTAGACCAAACCGTTCTCGAGTTATAAGCAAAAGTCTGAAATTTCGCACTCGTTAGTTGGAAAATGGCCGAGTAAAAACAAAGGAACTCGCGACGCGAGGGTCGGTCGTTCCAATTAAACGAGCTACGACAAAACTTCACAAAGGTAGCATTGTTTGTTCTACTAAACTAAAATAACGTATAACAAAAACAGAGTGAAAAAAAGCGGAGAGTAAAGATTCTGAACGGTAACATGTTGTAGCGATAGCACTCATTGCTGCTTCCATAAATTGCCCCATTTGTTTCTAAACTGTAGCGCACCAATCAAATTTGCCTATTCTTTTTGTCACTCTAACGCTCTTGTCAACTTGACGTAACATTGATATACAATGGCGGTTGGGAAATAAATATGGAGCGAGCCGACGTTGATACACACTTACTCAGACAGTCAGAGAAACGAAATTTGTTTGTTGTGATCACTACAAAGAAACGAACTCCAAAAAAAAAAAACTAAGCTTGCCTCGGGTTCTTCCAGGACGCGTGCTGCCATGGATCGAGTTCTTCTTTATTCAGAAACAAAGATCAAACAAATGGATAATTGTACCACGCACAGCACGGTTTCCAAATAAATTTGAAAACCGGCGAGCTAAATAAAAAATACTAATAAAGCCCAGCTGGCTTAACCTAAAAAGAACGTTAACAAAATGTACCAAACATAAGTAACATAGATGGAGTCCTCGAGGACACATTTTGAAGTCCTCGGCCTTAGCCTTGGTCTCGAAGCCTTAAGTCCTCGAAAATTGCCCTGTCCTCGGCTAAAGGACAGCACTATTTTTTGAACCGTTGAAATTTTGTTGGAAAGCGGCAGAAACCTTGCAGAAAATTTTGCGAAGACCTTTTTTTGTTTTCCTCAAGTGGAAATCGCCTGAAAAAAATATTTGAAGACCTTTGTCGTCCGAAAAAATATTTGAAGACCTTTGTCGTCCGAAAAAATTTTTTGAAGACTTTTTTGAGATTGCTTGAAAAAATTTTTTGAAAACCTTCTTTTTTTTGGAGAACATTTGCGCCTGTGTCCTTGGTCCTTGGCCTCGAGAGGGTCTGTCCTTGGCCTTGAAATTTTTTTGTGTCCTTGGCCTTGGTCTCGAGCCTTGTGTCCTCGACTCCACCTCTGATAAGTAACGTCATTTGAAGCGTCTGACCATCAGGTCATAAAAAAGAATGATTGGAAGAACGCATGCCATCGCAGTCAAGAATCGTAAAGCTTGCCTTCTTCATGCGTCGCTCATAACGAAGAAACAAGCTTAATTATACGCAAATTCAAACACGTACAAATTCCAGCGATTTGTCACAAGTTTCGAGCTAAATTACAACAGCTGCAAGAATGCCTAGTAGACCGCGCTCTTAGCGTGAAGGCAAACAAATCAAAACTCGAAAATGCAATACAGCAAATCATGATTTAAATGCTATGACGTAGCATGCGATTAAATAAGCGGTTTAAATTAATCGGTCTGCTTAACCTTTCGCTAAATACGTAAAACCGCTAAACTGGTGACCCAGACGTGATTGGATGGTCGACGTTGGCAGGTCCTTCCTACTACTGCTTTCAGAAAGGGGGAAGTGTGTCGCAGTTTCTGCTCCCAGCTAATGACGTTGTGGAAGCTAGCAGCGAAATACCCACCAGCAAGAAATAATTGGAACCGATAGCGGTATAATGTCAGTTTGTTTTATTCAGCCATTACTCGATGTACTGCAATTGCGTGTTGACTCTGTTTTCCAGTCTTGATAAATTTAATGCATCAGACAACGACAGTAGCGTATCATCCGCAAATAAGTTTGTCGAAAGTTATGACTTCTGGGGTAAGTCATTTACGTAAAGTAAAAGCAAAAGTGGACCCAATGACAACCCTTAAGGAACACCGCTCTAAATTAGTTGTTTTCTTGATTTAGTATCACCGATTTTTGTGTATTGATAGCGATTGGTCAAATAGCTTTCCATAAGACTTAACCGACTTCCACGAAATCCAAACGTTATGCACGAAATCCAAACCTTGAGACAAAAATAAAAGATAGTTATGACTACATAAAAGGCAAATGTCTCAGTGAGTATGGTAAACATTAAAGAGACATTGCTCGAGATCAGTTTCATAGAAAAAATGAGAACTATTTAACAAAGATGGAGTTGAGGACTCAAGGCTCGAGGCCAAGGACACAAAAAAAAATCCGAGGCCAAGGCCAAGGACAGCCTACTCGAAGACAAAACCCTCTAGAGGCCAAGGACAGGAATGCTCGAGGCTAAGGACCAAGAACACAGCCGCAAGTGTTCTCAAAAAAAAAGGTCTTTAAAAAAGTTTTTCAGGCAATCTCCAATTTATAGGTGTAGCCAGAATTTTTGGTTGGGAAGGTCTAAACCACAAATCTTATCCCAGTGGGCACAAAACGTCTAAAAAACATTTAAAACGAAAATTGGTCTAAATGTTGTCTATTTTGCAAAATGCACAAAGTTAAATAGAGTTCTTTACAAAGACGTCGAATATACGCTAAATTAAACAACGTGACAAGGTCTACGAGTTACGAATATTTGACTTCTTTCTAAAGACGTCTTTTCAACTATATGCATTTTTGCAAAATAGACAACATTTAGACAAAAATTAAACCATCTAAATTACGTCTTTTGCATAAATCTAGACCATGTTTAAACGTCTATTTGACTAACTTTGTGCCCACGGGGATGCAATGACGTCATTTAAAATTTGCCTGTTGGCACTTAACCAGGATTTTGCAACGGGAGAGGGCTTAAACTAATACAGTTGAAAAGTGCAAATACGTAACTTTGGAGACGTTTTGAGAAAGCCAGTGTAACTCAAACGTGTCACAGACGGGGGGTTTGGGGGCAAAGCCCCCAGCTGTTGGACAATTTTTTGTAATTTTTTGGAAAAAAAGCTATTTTAATGCCGTTGAATCATATTCGCACATGTTTAGAGCCATTTGAAAGCACTAGATTTTTGACATTTGAAAGCCAATTAAAAAAATTAAATTGTTTAATCCTTCTTCTAGTTGCAATTTAAGTCCAAAACACGTTTAACATCTTGCATTTTGGTGTTAAAGTTTAATTGTAAGTGATTTGGTCCAGGTATAGGGAAATAAGGTGCATTGTCTCGTGCAACATTTTAGCAGTAAATGAAAACCACTCGAAGATTTTCCTTAGAGATTTTTGTTTTATCATTAAAATAACCAGTTATAGAAGTGCATGTTAGGCCAGGGGGCCCAGGCTCCCTCAATTGAAGTTTAACGATTTGTTCAATCAGCGTTTTCCATGGCTAATTTTTTTAAAAGTATTTTGGGCGTAAAAACTGGCGAGGTGGAGGTGAATTAATGAATTGTTATTGAAAAATAGTACAATAGATGGTTGCGCTTACTAACCATGTTATTGCCGGGCCGGATTTACATCGCGCTGGCCCCTGGCACTTCGAAGATTTTCGCAACATCTTTCTGCCAAATGTAGGTGAAGACCATAAAAAGTCCTAAGATTTGAGCGCAGGGCCCTGCGCTAGTACTGCGCCATATTGTGGTAAATCCGGCCTTGGTTAATGCATTACGTTCATAAAAAGTCTTTATGTGAACTTGAGGACGAAACTTTTAGGACGAAAACTATTTATTTCTTCCAAGTTTACGTTTAAATTGGCTGGCAAAAATTGATTTAAGGGGGTACCGAGGCCCCTGGTCTTCAATATTGTTGTTCGCTACTGGTGTAAGAGAAAAATGCTAAAAAGAAACTGAAATTGACGAAACAATAGGCTTTTTTGTCACATTTTTGTCATTGGTGAAATTTCGATTGGGGGGAGGCCCGCTTGGCTAAGCCTATGCTCCGATTGCGGAAAACAAAAAAGTAACTAGCAAATTTTCCACGAGGTTTCTGGCGTTTTCGAACAAACTTTCAACCGTTCAAAAAATAGTGCTGTCCTCGAGCCGAGGACAGGGCAATTTTTGAGGACGTAAGGCTTCGAGGCCAAGGCCAAGGACTTGAGCCTTCGAGGCCAAGGCCAAGGCTAAGGACTTCAAAATGTGTCCTCGAGGCCAAGGGCGCGTTCTCGAGGACTCCACCTCTGCTATTTAAGTTAATAAAGAGGTGCCCCAAAGCTTTTTCCACCATTCCTCTTACATACCATTGGCAACTCTGAGTTTTAAAATTTCGTTACATCTGAAAAGGATGATGTAGCAAATTATTTTGCAGAATAAGGAACAATTAAAGCGATGTTTCTTATTCTGCAAGAAATTTTGCAAAGTGTTATCTTTTTCTGATATCACGAAATTTCGAAACGCAGAGTAGCCAATGGTGCGGAGTCATACGGATTAAATTTATTTTACGGATTAGGGAAAAAATCGAACAAGTTAATTAATTCTTTATTACCTTGAATGGTTCTCATTTCTTCAATAAAACCTACTTCGAGCCATAAGTATAGCTAGCGGCCCCGGGCCCCTCCAATCGCAATGCCAGCAATGATGATTGTTTGACCTCGGTTGGTTTTCACCTAGACACCAAACCATGAAGATCACGGGACAAATTCAGTTTTTTAGCCCATGAAGACCTTTTTTTCGCCGTTTTTTGATTTCGAACTCCAACATTTCCGTTTGTGGTTTGCCCCCCCCCAATCCTAAATTGGTCTCCAACTAAATTTCGGCCCCCCTCAATCAAAAATCTTACATCGGATTGTGAAGACCTTTTTTTTATCTTTACCTGTGTGATTTGTGGTTTGAGCCCCCCCAATCCAAACTCCTGGCTACGCCCTTGCTTCTAGCAGTATCTCTTTAAACAAGAACTGACAGTAAATGTTTTTTTTAGAATAATCATTAGAAAAACACGAGGCTAATTTTGGTTTTAAATATGAGAAAAAATTGTAGGAACGAAGCAAGCCCCGGCAGTCAGCACGAAAAAACATAATTGCGAACATGTGCTAGTGCAACACTGCTAAACTTGCATTTCATTTTCAAATTCATGCGATCGTGAGCTGATCGCGGATGAGTTGTATTACAAAACAAAAAAAGAGACATAAAAAGAAAATTATTAAAAAAGAAAAAAAAAGTTTAGCAACCCATTGTGAAAAACTCTCAGTGCTTTGATTCATTTTAGGGTGGAAACTCTATAGTCGCTTGGATACTTCAAGCCACAGTCAGTTTTATTTAAATAAATTGGTGCAAAGGCATAGCGTGGTCAAAAGGCCTAAAATTTATCAAGAGTGCACTGGAGAGAAACAATCAAAGGATAAGCTAGAAACTCCACTAAATTCACTGCAAGCCGAGAATCACTTTTCTATAACTCTAAGCCATCATAATTGCTTTATTAGCACTGAGCATCAGGCTAGGAAAATTGGTTGAGTAGCCTATTATAGCCTAGTTCGGTCCTGTAAAGTACGGTAAAGTCCAAAGCATAGCTACCGGTATTTTGTTAAGTCATTAAGTCATAGTGCTTGACTGAAGTAAACTATTCTGTACTACCATGCAAAACAGCCTTGTTAAGAATTTTTTTGTTAATTTTGTCTTACTGTAAGGTCGAGGCAGGCCTACTGTAATTTAGAATTTAGAGACTAACAATCATTCAATTGGTTGCCAGTGATTTCTTCACAGTGATTTCATCACATATGATTCCGTGACAGACAGCATTTTGAACACAGAAAAGGCCATATGCTAACCGTATTGTACTACCATTGTATTGAAATTAATGCATTGACTAAGAACAGCAGTCATTGAGCTATTCTACTATCCCCAGAGCTGTCTTGCCCTAACCCTCACTTTGTGGCAAAATCACTGTGACAAAATCATCGTGTGACGAGATCACTGGTAACCGGACTAACACTGCTATAATCTGATAATGAGCATTGCATAAATTGAATGGTTACCAGTGAACTTGTCACACGGTGATTTCGTCACAGTGATTTTGCCACAAAGTGAGGAATACCAGACCTCTTCAGCTGAACTACGGTAGCATATTAAATCATAATTCCATTTTGTTGGTCAATATCAGCTTTTTTGTTCACTACTGGTCAAAAGATTTTTCGATTAATACCAGACCTCTTCAGCTAAGCTCATCTGTCATATCAGATATGAGATGCACTTGAGTATAAGGTATCTAAATTTCCTAGAAATTTTAAGGATTTTAATTTAGGTGTGCCTTATGGTCCAAAAAATACATTTTGATAATGAGATACTAGCCTATGCAGGATAACATTAAAAAAGCATAAACTCACAAGTTAGCTAGTTACTGGTACAGTAGGCCTACTCATTTTTTAGTTGCCACTATCAAAAAAATTTATATACTGTAGTTTTCTAAAAGGAAAATTATATCTTATAGATTCGTACATGGCAATTGTCATAGCAGCTTTTAAGCAATTACCAGAAAAAATTAAAACTTTCTACAGCAAGCTTGGTTAGAACAACTGCAAGGAAGCTTTAAAACGGCATTCAAGTCAAGTTTTTCACTGTTGACCAAAATGCTGGGATGTATAAGCCTGGAATGCATTCTTACCAAATTTGAACTTTCTATATCATGCTGTTTTCAAGATGTTGCTATTCAAAGTTGACAGTTTTCCTCTTCAACGAAGACTGAACGCAAAATCAATGGCGGTCTTCCAATAGTTAAGCGAATTGTATTACAGTAGACTAGATAGGCGTTGACTCAATCCTTCCTGACCCAGCCATTCCAGAGATATTCTACCATTCTTCAAGTGCGTTGTGGGGGCCTCTAATGCTATAATTTTGTTGGCAACTTTTACATAAATAGCCTTAACATCGTTAGCATACCATCCTAGTTCTAACCTAAAGCAATGCTGCTATTAGACTAATGCATTGAGTCATTTCGCTGCGCACTAAATGGTTTGATCTTGTCAGCGCAACAGATCCGAGCTGGTAAAAAGAGTAGACTGTTTGGTAGCCTAGCGATTTCAGAAAAAATCAAGCTGTCAGATACATTTCACTCTAAATCATTGCCTAGCCTAGCAATAAGGCTTTTATTACTCGGCTACAAAGTACAAACTTATACCAGATAATAAGACTACCAGTGCCTGAGTGCTGAGTAGGCATACTGTAGCAAATTTGCTTAAGGTATTTTTGATTTAGTGAGTGTAGAATAAACTTTTCCAACTAAGTTGCTAACCATGGTCTGATACTCTACCTTGTACCAGTCTAGTAGCCATATACTGTACTGGTATATATACTTTTGCTTGTTCTTTGGTGTTTGCTTCTTAGGCTACCTTGCAGCGTGCAGTCTACCTTTTTTTCCGGCTCAGATCTGCTGTGCTGGCAAGATCAAACTGATTAGTGTGCAGTGAAACGACTCAATGCAGTAGCCTAATACTGTAGCAGCGTTGCTTTAGGTTAGAACTGGGATGGCATTGCTTATGATGCGAATGCTATCAATGTCAGAGTTGCCAATAAAAAGTAGCATCAGACATTACAGAATAGAGGCCCTTACGGCATGTTTGAAGTAGAATGTCTCTGAAATGGCTGAATCAAAAAGGATGGAGTCAACACCAATCTAGTCTTAGGCAATTGGCCTAACTCAGTGAACTTTAGATAGCCCCGTTGATTTTGCCTTTAGTCCTCATTTCAGTGTTGCCATTTTGCCAGTATTGCGACAAAAGATTAACTTTTTGAAATTTGGCTTGAATTTATTTAAAAAGCTGTTGATTTACAATTCTGACCTTTTTTTATTTTAACAGCAGCACTGCTGCAAAACACTTACAGTGTTGACAATTACAGATATGAAGAAACCCTTTGAAATTTTGTTTGTAGTTGCCGTTCCTGGCAAAATTTCTAAGGGGAAAAAGCTTTTCTAAGAGGAAATCTAAATTGTCTTATCTTGGGAGCAGAAGGTTGTAGAAAGCTCAAATTTGGTGAAGTTTTTCGGATTTGTAAAGTTTTTTTGAGAGCAAACCGAGCAAAAAAAATTTCAACCTGAATGCACTTTTAAAACTCATGTTTTCAAACGTGCAGTTTTGCAGTTGCTGCTTTTCTAAAATTAAAGGCTCTACAGTATTCAAGCTATTCATTTAAGTTTTACTATTGTAGCCTACTTCAGCTTCATCTTGCAGAGAACATTTTCTTCTAAGGTTTCTATTAGACATTTGGTTATTGATGGTAAACAAAAATGTTATTGAAAAGGGCCAAGTTTCTACATTAAATGGGAAAAAGCTGGAAAAAAATAATTTAAAACCTATTTCACAATTACTCCAGCCTACATTCAAATATTGCACCAAAGAATCAAGCCTTGATTTGACATCATCACCTTCAGCCTCACACAATGAAAGGTAAAACAAACCTGTATTAATCACATTGTTGGATTTTCAATATTTCATGACACCCTTCAATTTGGTTATCATTGGATAATATTTTGATCCCTTCTGAAATTCCATTACTCTAAACAAATACACATGATGAAAAATATTATAAATTTGCATGGTTTTTCAAGTTTGATAATGTATGATTTGCTTATTAACTTATTGTAATAATTGTCAATATTTCAATGTGACATGTCAACCATCCAAACTTCTTGAACTTCAACTATTAACCTAATACATTTTGAAATGCCAGTTTTAAGATATAGCTGGTCTGTGCCACACACTAAAGGCAAATGACTGCCAAATGAATTTGTAATTACAATGTTCTTCATTGTATCCATCATTGCTTCGATTTAAAACTGAATAGAATAACAAACCAATTAACTAATTTTCAGTTTACTGCAATTCTATTAAACTTTTAGCTTATTTTGGCCTTATTGTAATTTTTCGTAACATGTTAAATTTTTTTAATACTTTAAAAGTTTTATTGAATTTTATTCGCATTTTTAATCAGAAACTTTTTGAAAATTTCAGAAACTTTCAATGTTCGATGTGAAAATTTCAACGTACCAGTATTTAATAAAAAAACTGTGCAATTGGCAAGCAAATTATAAAAGTTTTTGTCACAAAGTGAGCTTACAGATTTTTGCTTAATTTTTTTCTGTCCTCTATTTCATTGTGCCCTTTAGTTGTTTTTTTCGTAGCAGCAGTCATCATAACTTTAAAAACTTTTCTGCTATCAGTCTCAAAATGTTGTGTTTAAAGGGGAAAAGCATTCGGCTAGGATTATATGCAGAACATAAGGAAGCATCCAAAACATATCTTCATCAAATTTTAGCTTTTAATGACTTAACATTTTCAACAGGGTTTCCTCTGGTTTTTTGGCTGATCGGCAAGTGCCCAGATATTTTCAAAAAAATCTGTGCCCAAAGCTGTAAAAATTCATTTATGTGCTCTAAATTTTGCACCAATCCATTATTTAAGTACGTATACTAAAAGTCATATTTTTACAACTTTTTTGACTGCTCTAAAGCTGTGTTTATCCCATTGCCAAAAATTATATATCCTTGATCCAACAAATCGCTGATTCACTACAAAAATTAGCGTAGTGGGAACACTGATTTTCAAGATATATCATTTTAAACTTAGTGAGATCTGGGGAGTACCAGGTCCAAAACAGGTTTTAATGGCTCATCACAAGGTCTTGAGCCATCGTGCCAAAATTCAGCTTCCATATTTTTCTGGGTTTTATTGCATTTAGTGGATTTTTCCACATTAAAAGTGGGCAATGAAAAGATAGCTACTTAGCACCAGTGCAGCCAGGGGGAGGATTGGGGGAACCAGTCCTGCCCCCTTTGAAAATGCACAATTTTACAAAAATTATTTAAAAAATATAAAGTATTAAAAAACTAATTTAAAAACGTTCAACTCAAGTGCAATTCGTCCCTGAGTTGCAAATTAGCTATGTCAAAACTTTTGCATTTTTTGAAAATTTTTTCCATGATCGTTAACTTCTCTATCTCCAAAAATTTCAGCCGTCAAGCTTGTATTGTTTCCTAGATATTCGGGTAGAAAAAATGTTTGCAGGAAAAAGGAAAAGTGAATCATAGTTAAGTAACAATGGAAGTGAGTTACAATCAAAAAATCAATTTTGGTAAATATGAATAAAAAGTTGTCTACTACGTCACATTGATATAACAATCGCGCAGAAAAACTTGATTTTTTTGAAACAAGAACTTAGCACATTGGCTTTTTGCAACACAGGGTAGAAACAAAACCCAAAGAGTCGGAATGCTTGTATAGTCAGTATTGATATTTATTGAAAATGTTTGATCATTGCGTAGCCCGTATCGCGCTGTCTTGGAATGATAATGTCTCGTCAGCATACCACATTGCTTTTGTGGGAGAACGCGAATGAGACAAATAGTAGCGCATTTTTGCACCAAAAAACTCAATCTTTTTTGTTTCAAAACTTATCATTAGCCAAAAATTAGAATCAGATACCGGTGAGAATTTGGGGCGGCCGAGATCTAACGTGTATCAGTCCACGAATTAAATGTCATCATAGTCAAATCGTATTTCGACCCTAATAAATTTCGAGAATATTCTAATTGAAAACATTCGAAAAAAAACACTAATTGCTGAAGCAAATCTCTTTTAAGAGAATCTAATTTATACATCTTTAACGTCGAAATTGATTTTTTATCATGCTGTGTTGGGTTTGTTTTACCGATCGCGCGTATTTATGCGTATAAATATACGCATGTCATTTGACTGCAGGCATTTTGCCTGTTTTTCTTTTTTTTGCGTTTGCACTAAAAAAAGATATCAAGCGTAATTGGACTAAACCGCTTTATGTAGGCCTACATTTGGACTAACAGCCTAGCCCTGGAGAACCCGTTTCCATGAAAAACGACGGAATCAATATAATAGAGCTCAAAAACTTTTGTAGTTTACCAAAAGCCTAACTACCATGTCGGTTTGATCCTTAAATTTTATTTTCGGCTGGGGTTGGGTGAATAGGGGATTGGCTGGTTTGAATTAATCTTACAACTTCAAACTGCACAATGTCAAATGTTTATTACAGTAAATAGTACGCTAATTTATTTTTATTAAATCTTTTTCGATTCTTTTCTATGTCCGCATATTACACCGTATAGCTGTGTTGATTTATAACAGTGTTCTCGTTGTCTATCAAAGCAGCGAGTCCACCGACGTTGTTCAAACTGTGCCGAAGTCTAAATTGAGTACGCTGGTTGCGAGCAAAAAGTCGCGATCGCCGCCTATTCCCGATCTACACTGTGCGTAAAATCGTAATGCGCAAAACTTTGTCGTTAGTTTATTTCAAACCGAAATTTGGTACGCCCGACGTATAGCCGTACCAGCTTACAAGCAGGCAGTTGTTTTAAACTAACGACACACCCGTATGTTCGCGATTTCACGCACAGCGTAGGCCGCGCCTAAAAATTTTCTCAGGAAGCATTCTACGCAGTTTTCGGCGCGAACCAAATTAAATTCACGGGCGTGCTCTATAAATAAACCCACTGTACTTCGCTGTGACCATTTTTCCGCGAACGCCGCGTTCAGATTCGCATTGTTTGATTGAGACAATTAACCGCTCGTAACGAATGGTCGATCGCTATCGCATTATTCTTGCGTAGATCCCTATTTCCTACCAATGATAATAGTACAGTAGTCAATTAACAAAACATTATATTGGCAAACCACAATATAGCGTATTTTTTTTCTGTTTGAAGATAGCAAGCAGTACGTGGTGTCAATTAAAATGAATGATAATAGGGAGCACTTATTTTCCGAAAACCAATCATTTTCGAGTGTAAATGGGGGTGGTTCGTATGTTTTTGCGAATTGTACATCTCATTTGTTTTTAATTTGTTACAATATGTTATATTTTAAAATTGAAATATTATTATGCCATCATGCCTGAATAATAACGACAATATGCGACTTCCTCGCATGGCCTATGTTAAGAAAACGCACTTTTTGCGTTCGCTGTTGCATCACCAAATAAAACAAAATTGTGAAACTAAGTGAAACCACTTTTATTCTTTTTCATTTTTTTTATGCGTCTGCTGCATGAGCGACGGCAGGACTCCTGCCTGTTACCGCTAAACCGTGCAATTTGTTACAATTTGCCTAAATGAAAACTTTCCGATTTGCATATGCTTTAATCATAACAAAAAAATTTAGTCGCCCCCTTTTTTATTTCTGGCTGCGCCAGTGCTAGTTGGTTTTCTAGAAATCAATGTTTGTTGTTGTATTGAATAATTTGCAGTCTAAAAGGTTAATTTTGTTTTTTTGCAGGTTTGATGAAAAGCATTTGATGCTTCAACGTGATGGTAACATTGGATTCAATTCTATTTTATCGCGTTCTCGACGATTAATTTCCCAGTCTAATGTTTTTCACTTTGATAGTCACTTTGCTCATCCCACTGATATAATTCTTAAGAGTCAAAATAGGGAAGTTCTATCGGATCTACCTGATCAGTCGGAAACAGCTGTATATTCCATACCTCGAGCAGGTATTTCGGGATCAGTATTACTTCCGTTGCAGCAGGCAGCTGGTAATGTTGACACAACTTCAAGCACACATCTTTCCATTAAAGACATGTTGCATAGTCAAGCCAAAAGCAAGCCTCTGAACATGCCGAATAAAAAGCTTTCTTCGTCGCAGTCCTCGCAACTTGCTGTTAATGGATTGCAAACGTCGAAAGTCTGTCAAATTAGATGTCCTTCAAATGCAGTGTTAACGAGGATTGCAAAACAAAGGCCTAGCAGTGCCGTTTTAACTGGCCGCCAGCAATCAATTTTGTTTGATTCTAAAGAAACAAACACAGTAGATTCTTATCTTTCTCGAACTAAATACTCACCTAATGATTTGATGCCCCTAAGTAGTAGCTCTAAATCTGGATGTTTTACCAGCCGACAGCAGCGCCCTAAAAGCTCGAACAGATACCGGTATATGATTCCACCTGTCCACCCAAGCAACAAAACATCAAGAACTAACAGTAAATCAATTGGCTTTCCGTCTCGTATTGTGTTATCTAATGGTGTAGCAACTTTAAGCCAGCCGGTTGCAGATGTTTGCATTGTGCCAGAGCCTTCCTTGGATAAAATTAAGGGCGTTCTTTTGTCAAAGAAACTGAAACCTGTGCACCAGGAGATTAGTGTTAAATCAAAGCAGGTTTCTGCGCGATCTAATGGTCTACACAAACTCAACGTCGCCGTCAAATCATCAACGCTTGATCGAACTGAGCAGATAGCACGCAACTCAAATTCAAGTTCAAGCTTCTATGATCCTTTGGGCATATCAAGTGCATGTAGTTTCTGTTCGGAATCCATGAGTGACTGCTCTTGTAAGACCAATTCATCAATAACAGCTACCAGTGATGGTGTGAAAAGCAGTCACTCCTCGACTAATATACAATCAAAGTCTTGCGTATCTAAAGAAAAGCGAAAAAATAAGAAGTTTAAGACACGACCTCAATCTTCAAAAAAGGATCTTTCACAGGACATTTCACTTGAGCTGAATAAAATTTTGTTGTTGGAGACAAACAAAGCGCAAAACCAAAATCAACTTTCACCGAATAAATCAGAGAGGTAATGTTCCTTGAATGTTACAAAGCTTGTGTATCTGCGCTGCTTACTTTGCTATACTCGTTGCAGTCTATATTTCCATGACGTTTTGCTTTAATTGTTCTATTGGTACGTAATATATCACAGTAGGTATATACTGTACATGGTAAGAAAAAGCAGTGGAAAAAGTTGAGTAGGCACTGCGTTTACATAATTTTGCGCTCAAATGTTAGCTGATCATCGTGAAATGGAACATAACAAAAACCAGTATGATCATAGGTCTGCAGTTTCCACATGAGCTAATTCAAAATGCAAGAATAATTAAGGTAATTGATTGAAGCATGACATAAGAGCGATAACGCATTGGGAGGTCTGAGGTTCGAATCTCGAATCGGGGCAAATCAAATGGCTAATGGCTTGCAATTGCTGCAACATATCTTCAAAGGATCTGTGTTGCCCGGGTGCAATGACGCAGAGATGGGCCAAGCCAACTTATTACATGTTTTGGTGCATTACAGCAAGTAT
This sequence comes from Trididemnum nubilum, assembly GCA_963965965.1. NCBI lineage: Eukaryota > Metazoa > Chordata > Ascidiacea > Aplousobranchia > Didemnidae > Trididemnum > Trididemnum nubilum. The sequence continues at coordinate 25,708,528 of OZ014483.1, forward strand.
AATGACGGATTTGATTTGTTGACATAAGAGCCAAGATCACTTCTAATTGAGTTTTAGGTGTAATGTAACTGTTCTAGCCTGATTGATTGATCATGTGCCATTCCTGTGTTGTTGTTCCAGCGCTGTTTCGATCTGCAGTGAGCATGCTGAGGAGGCCAGCATCAACAGTGAGTGTGAATATGAAGAATCACTTACGGCTGCCTTTGGAAGTGAAGATTTTTATGACGTGGTAACACAATACTAGCTACTAATTGCTTTGGTAGTTTAAGTGTAAACACTCTGCCATTTCAAGTTGAAGTTGAATCTTAGTAATTGTGAGCTCAATATTTAATGACAGTAGCTATTTATGGACTACGTCCTAAAGTAGCAGGCCACCAGTTTAAGTTTTAAATCGATTGGAAAGTGAAACCTACAGCCTAGCAGAATTTTTGATATCTTCTAAATTTGGTTTCCTATATTTCAATGGTTTTCAACGCAGTGAAATTTAAATTAAATGCTAATTGTTACATTGTGGTTGCTGTTTATCTACTGATCCTACCAGATTATTCACATAGAATGCAAAGAAAAGTATATGTACAAACGAAAAAACGAATATGGATTGTTTATGCTGGTAATTGAGTAGTCTAGCGTACGAAAAATGTGATAATTGATTGATGGGTTATGAATAACCTGTAAGCCAGACCTAACATCAGCATAAACTGATCGAAATTTGGTAAATTGCAACCATTGATGCCACCGAAGACTAATTGGAATCTAGATAAATAATACAAAAGGATTTTGGAATCGCTTTCTGAAAGAGAGTTCCTCTGCTGGAATTTGGGTAAAAAAAGGCATCCCAATCCTAATTTTAGGTTGCTGCTCTAGTCCATCTCCAACTAATTAGTAATCACAACTTTCTGAAAATCGTTCCCCGTTGTTTGTTTTTTATTGAAATTATCCTGCTATGAAAACATTGAATGACCGTATGTACTTTCAAGATCTTCGCAAAACCAAGACTGCCTTCAGCAAAATGTCAAACTGATGTCGCGTCATTTTTTTACTTGGACAGTCAACGTATTTTCATACTTGATATAAATGCAGTAAACTGAAATTTTTTGAGAAGTCAAAAAATAAATGAACCAATAAATTACCCCATGAGTTACATTACTTGTCTGTTGTGATAACCTAACCACAAAATGTTGTTGTAGTAGCGCTTATTTATTCTCCTGTCACCGGACAGCGTCAGACGCCAAATATAGGACGATCCGCACACTTTTCATTGCAATGACTACTTCGTGGTTGTAGAAATCCGCACCTGCTTAGGAGTTTCTAGTGGTTTTCTTCGAATTCTTGTCTGAATTTGCTGCTTGTTCGAAGCCACCAAACAGAGATAATCATCATAAGGCGTCTTGTCCAAGGATGCAACAACGTGGTCAGGGTGCGGGTTGAACCCAGATCATGCGATCAGGGTCGTCGTAAAAACGACTCTTTTACTCTCTCGGCCACGCTGCCGATTAATAATTCAACAGTTATACTTATAGCAGCCTAGTACAGCTGCTGTTTCAAGGAATATCACGTCTTGTCAGCTAGGCTAGCTAGGTAGGCTTATCAACTCTCAAATGACTGCTGCGCTACATTTGAGCATCTTGCAACAATCATTGTAGTCATGGAAACCTAGTTAACGACCGAAATTAGAAAAAATGGTGCCCATGAGAGACCCCTGGGATATAATTAACAGTTAGGCTACAAAATCGAGTAGCAAACTTATCCACTAGATTATTATGCCGACATAACCGTTGAATTATAACGTACATGGTATTTCATTTATTGGGCGCATTTCAACCCTCAAGAGGGCCCATTTGGTAGAGGGTATAATTGAGCAATTTCTTAAGATTGACAGGCCCTTGAATACTACATGCGTTATAATTTAACGGTTATGTTGGCATCATAATCTAGCGGATAAGCTTGCTTGTCGATTTTGTAGCCTACCAGTTGATTATTTCCAGAAAGTCTCTCATGGGCGCCATCTTATCTAGTTTCGGTTGTTAAGTGGGTTTCCATGAGTCCAATGATTTTTGTAAGATACTCAAATGTAGCACAGCAGTCATTTGCGAGTTGATAAGCCTACATTGTTAGCCTAGTTGACGAGAGGTGATATTCCTTGAAACAGCAGTTGTACTAGGCTGCTATATTTTGTGGTTTTTTGACTTTTTTCGATAATTTTTTTTTGTTTTTGAAAACTAGTAATGTAAGTTTGAGGTTGTATCTGCAATGAAGGTACATAACTTTGTTTTGCCTCCAAGCACACTGTTTACTTTTGCTTCTCCACTAGATGAGCAAGCTTTAGATTGAGTGAAAATTTACAGGAGGAACTCCAGGATGATGACGCTCAGGAGCTTTGTGCCGAAGCTTGTGTTGACGATTCTGCGCTGACGTCATTAGAGGACGATTGCGCCATGTCAGAATGCCCAGGTTTGTGAAACGTTCGATGAAATGACAGTTTTGATGACTTTCTGGGGGCTGCTTGGACTAAAGTCGCATTTAAAAAAGGCATGATGCATGGCGACAACGTTGATCCATCGACTACTAGTGCAGGTCCCAGCACCGCATTTATTTAAACGACGCGCTAAGTGTAATTTAAATATGCGAAATAGGACTGAATTAGAAAAACGGCATATTTTGTTCCGTACATGGCAAGAAAAGCCGATTGATGATAATTTTAGTGGCCGTCACATTCAGTTCTTGCCAGAAATCTTTTCAAGAAATTTGAAAGCGGAGAAACGATAACACAGTTAGTAGCTCGTTAAGCACTATCTTGACACTGTGCTAAGAACGCGGTGCTAAATACCATGCTGAAAACAAAACAAACAAATTTACGACCGACTTACAATCACATATCAAGTATTTTTATGTTACTAGAGTCCTGAAAATCCTCGCATCTTAACGCTCCATACTGTTTTTAAAGGATTCAAACTCAGCCTTATTGCAATATATTGGCTGCACGATATACTGCAATCATCAGTTTCAATCATAATTTGTACCCAAGACGTAAGCTAACGATTTTTTAAAACTTGCGACTGGGATTGTAAACCAGGAAGTGTTGAGTAGGTTTCTGTCTTGTTTGTACGTACCCTGTGAAGATTATGGTTACTATTTTTTTCTGTATGCTGTATACTTTTATTTGTAACAATTAGATTACTGCAACAGACTGCATAAACATCTCTAAATCAAAAACAAATCTTTCATGATACTCGGTGTATTACGCCGAAGCGTGCAACGAGTTTACGGGGGGGCCCCATCTTCACGTCAATGCGCCTGCAGGCAACACAGCTCTTTTCAAAGAAATGTCGCAGCGGTGGCGAGCCGTTGACAACACTGTGTCCGATTTAACTGGTCCTAAATTTGAACCACAGACCTCGCGCTCCAGAGACAAACGCATTGCCGCTCGACCAGTTTTAATGAAGTAAACTTCATTGAGCGATTGATTCTTCTGGTTCGATGAAAATGCAAGATTCGAGCCCTCTTGATACCTTTCCTTCTTAGAATTGGAAGAAAATTCATCGGAGACCTCCAGCGTGTTCTACCAACATGACGTGTGCGAAGGCCGTAAGCCAGCGTTGATCCAAAGCATCTTCAGCAACTGCCCGCCTGTTATTAACTTCGCGACTCATTCTGAACAAAGTAAGTTTTTGTTTTAAACTTTTATGGGTTGTAATTTCTACACCTTGTTGAGTGGCTTTAAAGCACTCCGAGCAATCCATTTCCAACCGGTGTTCGGTTAATGTTCACGGTACATATAGATGAAATTTGCGTGGTATCGATATGCCTTTCAGTTAATTTATGCGTATGACCCAACTACAGAGCTTTTCCTTCCACTCAGTACACGCTTTGTTCATTTTTTCGCAAGTTTAATGCAATCTTGTGTATTTGTGGACATCATGATGGGAAGAAAATAATTGATCCAGAGTTGGCCGATATTAACGACTCAGAATGTACGTGGATTCAGCAACTTTGTGCTTCCATGGTGTTATGAAAGGACGGCACCAGTTTAATTTTATTTTAGTTTCATTTTGTGCTGTCCGCTTTTTGGCGTTTTGCGAGGTACTTTGCTTAAATTTATTACTGACATGGTGGGAGAGTTGATAATTATTTATCAACAAAATTACCACCCTATGATGTTGGATACTTTAGTAACTGCAAGTGAAATATTTTTTTAAAGTTAGGTACAGTACACCAATAACGGTAGACTTGCAGATTTTAGATACAAACAATACATTATGTTTTAAACCAAAATATTGTTTTTAACCAAAATTTTTAAGGTCAAAGGATTTATTTCTCCTTTCACAAATACTGGTACTTTTTAAATGTACATTTGTTTGTCCAGCTGCAAACTTCTGGCAGTTTTTTTTAATTGTGGTAACTACTGATGCGAACAATGTGACAAATGACAATAGAGTGGCACCAGTTTAGAAGCTTTTAGAAAAGTTTGTTACAAAAGGTATATTTGTTTTACTGAAACAAATTCTCCGGGTTTATTTTTCAAAGGTTGGTCGTTCTGTTGATTAAAAAGTAGCGAGTTTGTTTTTCTCGAGCCGTTTCGTCGAATTTTTGCGTCAGAACTATGCCAGGTTGTTAATTGGCATAAACTCGCAAAGTTTTTCATAAATGCGATGCAGATAAACATTAACCTAGGTACTTTTTTTAAATTGAAATTGCGTCAGTTCCTTTTAATTTTAAAACATGGTATGAAACAATATTGAAGATAACACGTTTAAACATACTGCATTGTGCTTTCAATTAAATTTATTCCGGTACCGGTATTGCAAGTTAGGAGAAAATGAAATTTTGTTGCTGGCAGAAGTGGATTTTCCACTCGCTGCTTTCCAATGAGAGAGAAACTATACAAACGAATAATGCGCCTAAGAATAAATGCTCATTGTATCGCAGCAAAACGAAAAATATAATTTTAGGTACCTAATCACACAATTATTAATTTCAAATACATTAGAATTAAGTTGGCGCTTAACCACTTTGTTTTTGTGATGTATCCATATGGGGCGCCGTTTGTCTGAAATATTTTTTTCATTTTATAAGGACAAATCTTGCTACGATTTGACGTATTTACTGCAATATGACATATTGCAGCAATATGTAACATATCTACGGCAATATGACATATTGCAACAATATGTAACATATCTACTGCAATATGACATATTGCGCTGCACTATGTAACATATCTACTGCAGTATGACATATTGCAACACTATGTAACATATCTGCTGCAATATGACATATTGTAAGACTATGTGACATATTGCAACGATATGTGACATATTGCTACGATATGTGACATATTGCAACAAAATGTGATATATTGCAGCGCAATATGAGACATATTGCAACGATATGTGACATATTGCAACAATATGTCACATATTGCGCTGCACTATGTAGCATATTGTTGCAATATGTCACATATTGCGCCGCAATATATTACATAGGAAGGCTTTATTTCACCGGAAATTTTTATCTAGTTTTTTATTAATTCTGACTCAAATATAACACAAACTCAAATGCTTAGTCTAAAACTATTCCCAAATCGAACCCTAACCCAAACCCTAACCTAAACCCTAATCTTAACCCCTAAAAAAGCAAATGAAAAAAGCGCGGATGAATATTTCTCATTCTCGTTTTATTCTCTCTAAGTTGAAAATTTTCGGTGAAATAGTCACTACCTATTACATATTGTTGCGATATGTCACATATCGTTGCAATATGTCACATATTGCGCTGCAATATATCACATATTGTCGCAATATGTCATATTGCAGTAAATACGTCAAATCGTAGCAAAATTTGTCCTTATAGAATGAAACAAATATTTTAGACAAACGGCGCCCCATATATCCGATTGATTAAGCTATAGCGTATGCAATTTTTTACTAACATTGGTCATGTTGGAATGTACTTCGTTTCATTTAGAACTTAACCGCGAGAAGGCGTACTTCAGTGGTAGACCAATGCCCGAATTCCAGACCGTAATTCGATTCCGAAACTGGCAATATATTCTACGTACCGTGACTGCCCGGCAGTGGTGTGTGGTTAGACAGATGCAAAGATTCTAGTTGATACACTTGAAAAACTAAACTTACTCGTATGGACTCCAAAGGATTATTAGCGGATTAGTTTTGTCACCCTTTGAAGGTTGTGGAATTGTTTGGTTAGACAGGCTTAGGGTTTCGTATGCTGTGAGCGAGAAGGGTTATGAATGTGAAAGGAGATTGTTGTCCGAGATAACATCGCTTCCGCTAGTTGATGTAATGTATTTTAGTTGAATCATTTCCTACCAGTATAAAGAAGTTGTTGAAGTGGAGGATGAGCACCATCACCCCAATCGTTGTTCGAAATACCGTCTTTCGATCCGGATTCTCGCCGTCTAAAAGTCAGTATCTACTTAGTTGTTGTTCTGCGGTGTTGCATCTTTCACAGGAGCCTTTCATAATCATCTAGTTTTGTTATAAAATTTTATTTAAACTGTAAGTGACAAAGCAAAGGAACTAAATGTGACATCGTCAACCGATATCTGGAAACTTCGCGACAGCTTGTTTTTTTGTCAGTTACCTTACTCTATCTACTATCCGACCAGCTGACAAATTTTGCTGAAAGCTACGTGCCTTTTTTTGCTGAAAACAAGAACAATAAAATTTCCTTTTTTTTCAAAAACTGAGTAATAGCTTAAGTTCAATTTTTTTTCTCGACTGAAATACGATACTTCGACAATTCAATTTGGTTCTTTCTTCGTAGTCATGTTCCGGTACTTCATTGTTCGCAGTTATGCTGTAGGTAGCTGTGGTCAGGTGAGTTCATTATCAAGTTGATTTACAGAGCATCACGACTGGCTCGGCTACTTCGGGAAGCACATGAAGTCGTCAGGCTTTCGTTCCATCCGGGAATATCAAAAGGTAAATTCTTGAATTAAATCTTGGCCGTGTTGTGGTTTCATATCTCGTGTGGTTGTATAATTCTCTAGTATTTTCATCGAGAGTAGAAAATTTGGAATGGACACTTAACTTTTTATAAAAACAAAAAGTCAATTCTATTTTTTACTCGTATATTCTCAGAAATGTTTCGGTTCAATCTTAAATGACTCTCAATCTAAATGTGTAGTATAAATATTGGTCGCTTTTATAAGTAGCAACCACTAGTGCCGTAGTAAGACACTGGGACCGGGGCATATCCTAGTCGCTAGGCCCCTTACGAGCCATCAAAAGCGCACACATTTTATGTATTCCACTTGATTTGCGACCTGTTTTTGCTGCCAAAACTGCTAAAGACCTTTTTCTTGGTCTTCGCTTGTTATCATGCCCGAAAATATGTTCTGAGGGTTGAGCAGTGCATATTGAAAGTGATTTTCTTGTCGAGCCTGTCGTGGGCCACTAACTTTCTTTGCTTACCTTCCCTGTTTAAACTTCTAAATTTGCCTACTTAGCTACCGTACACCAGCAGATTACCGACCACCCGGCTTTGAACGTAATAAGTTGATGAGTGAATGTTGGTATGCACGTAATACGATTCTGTGTATCTCAAACTCCACCTTTCTGCTTGATCAGTAATCTACTCTTAAGCTCAAACCTGAAATCAGCTATGGGCGTTGCCATAGCAACGTTACCACTAACATCGTTCATTTTGCACTATAGTACTGAGCACGATGATAGTTGGATCAAGACGGTTAGAATCAACGTTTATCTTAACTTACACATAGTACAATAACATAACACAGTACGCGAAACGTCATATAAAAAAATTTAAAGTTTGAAATTGAAAAATTTTAAAACCCTGCTCTACAGTTTGTTTCACCCTCAATCGTTATTCACCAGGAAAGTTTGCGAAATAAAAAATAAAATTAAAATTCAGAAGATAGAAATTAAAGTATTAAAAAATTAAAAAGTGCCAAGTATAAAAGGTTGTTCCTAGTTTCAGTGCGGGACCCTGTTTCGGCTCAGAGGCGCCCAAGGGGGCTCTTGCTAAATAAGGATGACTCGAATTAAGCCCTCTTCTACTCAATTAGTCAACTTAGTTGGTCAACTCAGCTCAACCTAAGTGGTAGTCTTTAAGTGCTTTTGGGCGAGAAAAGTAGGTGAAGACAGAAAAAAGGTCTTCACAACAGTTCTTAGTTGATTTGCTACGTCAGCATCTTTTGGTCACGATAGCCGGCGAAAAATTTGGTGGCGGTCCAAAATTGCATTTTCGACGCGGGACGGATTAGTTTCTTCGCGGGCCGCAAATTGCCCGCTTGCCGGACTAAGGCGTCTCGGCGTATTTTTAAAGGCATTTACAGTGTTTGGTTCAAGTGCATTGTAGAATTTTTCGATTAATGAAAGTTGTGGTTGTTTCAGCTTAACCATTTCCCGGGATCGTTTCAACTTGGTCGCAAAGACAGGTTGTGGAGGAACATATCCAGAATGCAGGTCGATTTAATTGCTATGTATTTATGATGTTATTTGAGCAGCTTCTAGTATTGCCGTTCTGTGGGGAAATCTATCTTGTAGGTTTAATTTCGTGAAGATAAAATTATGCTATTACATTGAATTTTATAGTGTATAACGCAATCACTAATCACAGTAGCTTTTGTTCATTCCAACCGAGTTATGGGCAAGTTGATAAAATTTCAATGTTTATTTGACCATTTCCGGTTTTCAGTCTCTGAAATTGCGGTCACGTGATGGATTGTCATATAAATTTAATTGCATAACGCTTTCGTGTATCCTTGTGTTTTGTCCAAATATCAATTCGCTACATTCGCCCGTTTTTGAGTAATAAACTTCGGATACTGGTATGTCGCAAATCATGTGTGTCATCATAGTTGCTGAAAAGTTTACAACATTCCTCGATGTTTTTGCAGACAAGATTTGGAAAACGAGAGTTTGGTTTTGTTCCTCGATCATACGTTCTACCATGGGATAAAAACCTTTTGAAAGCAGCGTGGGAGGATGGAAAGGCGAAGCACAAGTACATACTGAAACCTGTAAGTTCAATTTGCTGTGCCGGTCCTTATGGTTGACAGTTTGTTGTTGATGACTTCGTTTATCTTCAGCCTATTGACACGCACTGCAAATAAATTTTATAAAATCCGAAAAAATTTAACTACCTGTGTAAATTTTAATATGCAGTTACCCAAAGTTCGAAATGAGAGCTGCAGCGGCAGATGTTGTTGCAAGTAACAACAGAAGTAAAAGTTTGTCGGGAAGCTTCAAACAAAATGTTGCTAAAGTAAAAAAAAGCTGGCGTAGCTGACCTAAATACTACAGATGTGGAAAGCGAGAAAGCTGTTGTGCTTTTTGCTTACTTAAATGTTGATAAAGCTAATACCTAAAAAATTCTCCTAAAAACGAAAAAATTTCTTAAAAGTTATCAATACCAGTATGGGTACCCAACGAATCTGCTGCTTTCCGAACTATGGTGGCTCTACCTGAAGAGACTATTAGTGAGATTATTTTTTCACTGCATAAATTATTGCGTAATGTAACAAAATTGTTTCGCCATAAAAATTTGCTGTAACGAGTTAAAAACCTGAACGGAAAATTTTTCTAAATTTATTTTACAAATAGTCGTTGTCCTATTAGAACTATTCAAGATTAAAAGGGTATTCAAGTCAAGTTTTTCACTACTGAACAAAATGTTGGGATAAGCCTAAAATGCATTCTCATCGAATTTAAACTTTCTACGTCTTGCCATTTTCAAGATATTGCAGTTTAAAATTAGCAATGTTTCTTTAACTTCAGTCTTGCCATTTGATCGGTATTTTGACAGAAAATTAGTATTTGGAAAGCTGGCTTACATTTACTAAAAAGCAGCTAATTTTACAGTTTTAAACCTTTACTTTGTTTTTTGCAATAAGTCGGCCGCAAAACTTTATTGAGAATCAAGAATATGCAGCAACTTTTTGAAATTTTGTTTCTAATGGGCAACCCTGGCAAAATTTCTGAAGGGAAAAAGCCTTTCTAAGGAAAAATCTAATCTGCTTTATCTCGGTAACAAAAGATCATATATAGTTCAAATTTGGTGAAGTTGGTTTTCTGGTCTGTCAAAATTTTGTGAAAGAAAACTAAGAAAAAAAATTTCCGGTCTCAATGCCCTTTTAACAGCTCGGGCAACCTTTCAGCCCGATTTATGAAGCCATCAAACGCCGTAACATGTTGAAGTAAACCAAAAACTGAATTTTGTAAAATCCAAATTAAATCTATTCTGGATCCTGACTTCGGTCTATTTGGCGTCTGATAAGGTCGAAACTTTGTGTTTAGCCTGCATCGGCTAGAGGGATCGGGATCAGAGTGATCCACAAGTGGAATCAAATCCCAATGAAGAAACCAATCTTGGTGCAAAAGTAAGTCGCTCTGACATTTTCGGCTTAAACTTAAGCTCTACAATAACCGTAGCCTGCCATTTACGTGTGTCGGTTCAATGCATAGTGCATAATAAACGGGTTGGGCGAATAACTGTGAACAAAGAGATTCCAATAATGGCTTGTGAAGGTGTGCTTTTTCTTTCGAGCGTTTGTTGATAAACTGCCTGGTTTCAGTTTGCGAAATTCTTTTTAATCACAAATTGGCTAGGTGAGTATGTTTGATAGTATTGCGTAATAATCAATAGTCTATATTAAAGGTAGTCTTCATTTTGCTTACTTTAACTATGTCGAAGCATGAGTAACGAGTTAGTGAGGCCGATTTTTGTATCATTAGGCCTGTATCATTATCATTATTTTTGTATCATCTGCTCTGCTCCGCAAAGAGATATTGTGGGGTTAGCAACTGTTACCGTCAGCGTGCCGATTTGAGTGGGTAGTAATTGAACTTCGGAATCACCGCTTTAGAGGTGAGCCACTCCATATATTGGGGCGGTAACTTCATGAGTCTATTCTTTAACCTATTTTAAATTGCTGCTACTACGTCGTGATGTTTAGTTGCACAACGTGATCATGTGTGAAAAATTGCCATTCTACTGGTTATCACTGCTATTTAGTAGTAGACAGACCAGTCCTATCCGTGATTTCGCGCAAGATCTTTGCGCTTCTTCCACATGGATCGGTCCCCCCAAAATTAGCAATGTTAAATCAAATTTCTTTCTAATACTGTACTTATTGATTAATCCAGGCGAAATTAGGCGAAATAGATATGGTAAGCATGCAACTAAAATTTTTTGTACAGTTTGACCTTATTAATTAATCTACCTTAAATTTGCTTCTCTTTCATGTTTGTAAATAAATTCAGAAATCAAAACGTATCCAAAAGAAATTTCCTAGTTTGACATTGTGCATTTATGTTGGTTTCTGGCCTGCAGGTACGAGGGTAAATCTTGATGAGAACGATGTTTTTGATTGGAGTTGTTAATTGAATAAACTGGACGTTTCACGAGTTTAACCAGTCGAGTTACTTTCCAGATATTTGTCCCGGCCTTATCTTATTGACGGTAGCAAATTCGACCTCCGACTGTACGCTCATGTTACGTCATTTGATCCGCTGCGAATCTACGTGTTCAACGACGGTCTTGTGCGTTTCGCCACTTGCAAGTGCGTATGAATTCCCTCATCAAACTTATTCAAAACACCTCCCTTTAGGTGAAATGAATTTTTCTGAAAACAGTTTTAGTAAAACACAAAAGTGAGCAAAATTTCACACAACACTAAACATTTACAGTTTTTGCAGTATTACATTAAAACAATCAAACATTTTTAGGTTAATATATACCCCTCATCAAGATCTAAAATACAAAATATCCTGAATCTCAATGAAAAGATTAGTAATTAGATGAAAGTAAAGCCAGTTTCCATTTGAGCAATTGAGCATCTCCTCTTCCATGATATACATATTTCATCCATATTGCTGCATTGGTCTAATGCAACTGTTTTTGTTTCAGGTATTCTTCCTCCATGAAGCATTTACACAACAAGTACATGCATCTAACCAACTACAGTATCAATAAAAAGTCTGGTCTGTTTAAACAAAATGACAGCGTCACCACCTGTCAAGGTCACAAATGGTAAGTCGAATTGCTCTGAGGAAACTGCAATAAAAAAAAACAAAAAAAACAAACAAACTTAGCGCTACATCCGGTATAGACGTGATGCTGCAGAATAGCTCTTTCGTTGTTTTCGCTTTCTTGAAGGTATCAACCTTTTAGAGAATTGCTCAGAATTGAATTGCCTCGCTCCATTGTTTGTCATATTGTACTGGAAATTATTATCAGCGTTGGTAAATGATGAATGAGATCCTAAAGGCCCGTTTATAAACAGTGCAAAAGCGAACGAATTATGTATGGTTCGCGCGTACATCTTTCTTTGCTCGAATTGCTTCTTTAACCTCTTGGTTCCACCGAGATATTCTTTTCTCGCTTTACTTTGCGGTATGAAGCCGCTTTTTCCCTCTTTGTTAAGTAGCTGATGAAATGATCGCTGATCTGAACAGCAGCCATTCTTTCTCGATATCCTCGGATGAATTAAGAAGTTGTCTGAACTTTAATGACATACTGAATTAAAAGCCGTTTTCTCACTTTTCTGTCCTTAAACTTATTGAATTTCCAGTTTGGTCAAAAATTGGAAATTTTCAATGTTTGACCAAGTAAACTACGAAGTTTACAGTTGCAGCAGAGCATTCGATTATTCAAAACGCCCTGATATTCACCCACAAAAGCATCTACACTCTTATAATATCTTCAAAGCCATCCATCATTAGGTTCTAACTTTGCAGACTGGTGATCCTTAAAATGATCCAAGTTGATACACAGTATGAAAACCAAAAACCTGCGACTTATCCCGCTTGACCGAGATTTCAAGATTTTATCTTTTCATAATTCAAGAAACAAGAAAAAAATGCGATTAAGCTCAACTAAAATTAAGGATTTATGCAAGACAGTAGCAATTGCAGTTAGTTATTAGAATCAGCGCGTTTTGATTTTCCGATCATAGAGTAATATGACCTTGATTTTATAAATATAAGCAACAAAGTTATAGCGCTGGAAATCGATCAAAGCAGAGTGGGCACAGTTTATGCATTAAAACAAAACTGAAAAGGGGCATCTTTAAAAAGGCACATTACGAAAGCAATTGAACAAACGTCAAAATTAACAGCAAACATTACTAAAAATTTTGCGATAAATCCGCAAACAAAAAAGAAATGCTTGGCAAATTTAGGGTAGATTAATTAATAAATTCAAACCAGACAAAATTTTTCCAGTCGCATGCCTAAGATAACTGTTTCGCCTTATTTCAAGGCTCTAAATTTTGATGTTTGATCGATTGCTTTATAATGTGCCTTTTAAATGATGTTCCTTTTCGATTTTTTTTAGAACTGGGTTTTGTAAACCGGAAAATGAGTAACAACCATTCTTATTTAACTGTATACAAATTATAAAGAGAGTAGGCTTCTCAGAAAGGAGACTAGTTTTATAACTGTATCAAATGCCTTGTCTTTGTTTTATCAGCTGATATTACTTTTTGATTGAATTTGTTCAAGAAATTAGACACTCTTTTGTTTGCAAAAAAAAGTTTCTGAAAACGAAAGACCGGCACAATATCATGTTGCCATTGTCTGGTTGTATGTTACAAAGCTATTTTTGTGTTTGCGAAACAATTCTTTTCTACCAATTATAGGGCAATCTATTTTTAAAGTTGATGCTTATTTAGCGATTTTGGCAAATTTGTTTTGAATGGTCGTGATTTTTTAACGCAATGTTCTCGAGAACGTATATCCATCGAGCCCCTGTTACATATCTATTTGTTACGCATCAGTTTTTATTATTCTAAAAGTGATCAAAAGCGTTCTTCTCAAAAATTGCAGCGGGCCGATTTACGTAATGATGGCCTAAGCAACAAAGGCTGGTTAGAGACTTTAAACGGCAGATCATCAGCGTTGGAGATGAACTGATGCATTACGATTTGCTCCATTCAGTATTGTAGTACAGGAGTGTTCTGCTTAGACTGAAGCCTTGATGTTCAGTTGATCAAGATCTGCTATTAGATCTTTAACGACAAGCACATAGGTTGTCTTGATTTCAAGCGCCGAGAATACCGGTGATCTTGCTTACTATGGAGCAAATGTGCTGAAGTTTGCCACCAGTTTTCGCCAGAGCATGTTTTTGTGGTTCGCAAAGCGAGGCCTTGCTATGTGAATTCGCGTTGACCCAGAATCACAATTTTTTTAGTATGTTCAAATCTAGCTAAATTACGAGTAACAATAAAATTGCTTCTGATTTGGTATGCACGATTTGCCCCTTTTTTGTCCGTATGCGACCGTATTATTTAAAGATTGGTAGGTTTTTTTTGTTTTTTTTTTAATCGTTTGCGTGCTATCTGGCCTAAAGGCTACCAGCGCGGAAGCGCAGGGAAGAGTTACCAGAACGGCGACTACTTAAAAACAAGCAATGCGAAAAAGTTGTCTTCCCGCAGGAATCGAACCTGAATCCAAAGGCTGCAGGTTCGATTCCTGCGGGAAGACAACTTTTTCGCATTGCTTGTTTTTAAGTAGTCGCCGTTCTGGTGTCTCTTCCTTTAGCTTCCGCGCTGGTAGCCTTTAGGCCAGATAGCACGCAAACGATTAAATATTAAAGCTCTGGCTAGCAAACATCAAAACATCACTACTAGGTTTATTTTTTTCCCTAGCATACCTATGTTGTCGATTGGCATCACCTTCCTAGATTTGAACCCAGATCTTAAAAAAAAAGAAAACATTACTGCAGTTGGCTGACATCTCAGCTGTTACCTTCTTATTTGTAGGAGCTTGCAGGCGTTGTGGGGCTTTATGAACGAACGTGGAATCGACACCGACAAAATATGGGAGCAAATGAAAGACATCGTAATCAAAACCATCATAAGGTCAGACAGAAACTGGCTTATTTCTTGTTTTTGCACTTAAAAAAATAAAACGTTGCTATGGAGCATTTTAGACGAAATTTTGGAATCCTATGTCCCCGTTAAAGCGTCTTCACTTAATTTCGAAGTCTTCATGAGTCATAAAAATTGAAGTATTTTACTGAAACACAAGGCCTAAAAAGTTGACAAATGCGCTAAACTATCAATAGCTGAAACAAGTCAGTGAAATCTATGTTGTAAGTGAAAATCGAGCCAGTTTTTTTTTTGCAATAATACAGAAAGATCAGGATACAGAAAGACTCTAATTACACACTCTATTTTTTGATCGTGAGTTGGTGGCTGAGGCCAAAAAATAAATTTACTTACTTCTGTACATCTTACGCTTTTATTAAACGAGGACTAAAGGCAAAATCAATTGGGGTATCTTAACTTAGGCCAATCGCATAAGGCTAGATTAGCGTTGACTCCATTCTTTTTGACCCATCCGTTGCAGAGATATTCTACTTCAAATACGACGTCGGTGACTCTACTGTAATGCTATAAATTTAAATCATTTTTATTGGCAACCCTGTCGTTGATAAGCATTAGCGTCTCAGCGACACCTTTCCGGTTCTAACCTAAAGCAACGATGAGGCTACTGCATTGAGTCATTTCGCTGCGCACTAATCAGTTTGATCTTATCAGCACTACTGATCCGAGCTGATAAAAAAAGTAGACTGTTCGGTAGCCTAGCGATTTCAGTAAAAATCAAGCTGGCAGATACTTGTCATTATGAATCCTAGCCTAGTCTAACAATAAGGTTTTTGTTACTACGCTATACAGTGCAAACTCATACCTGATAATAAGACTACCAATACTTCAGTAGGCCTATTGTATTTGCTTACGCTATTTTGTGACCCTAGAATAAGCATTTCCATCTAAGTTGAAAACCATGGCCTGCTAGCCTACTCTAATAACTCTACTAGTCTTACTTTCGCTTGTTTTTAGACGTTTGTTACCTAGGCTATCGTACAGTCAACTCATTTTTCCAGCTCGGATCTATTCTGCTGACAAGATCAAACGGATTAGTGCGCAGAAAAGCGACCCAATGCAGTAGCCTCATCGTTGCTTGAGGATAGAACAGGGAAGGCGTTGCTAAGACGCTAATGCTTATCAACGACAGCGTTGCTACTTGCCAGTAAAAGTATTAAAATTTATAACATTGCAGTAGAGTCACCGACGTCGTATTTGAAGTAGAATGTCTCTGCAACGGATGGGTCAAAAAGGATGGAGTCAACGCTAATCTAGTCTTATGCAATTGGCCTAAGTTTAGATACCCCAATTGATTTTGCCTCTAGTCCTCGTTTAAGAAAAAGATAAGGAAAATGTGTACCTTGAGTTTTGCTGAATTGAAGCAAATATCTAGCTAATAGGGTACCGCGTACTAAATATATACGTCTTGTATTGTGTTAGTGTGTGGTGCTTACTATGAAAGAGATAAAGATTTACAATCTGTGTTTTTACAAGCGAACTATAATAGATCTAAGAACAGCGTTTTAATTGTCATGTCATTGTCGTTACAAAGAATCTCTCTTTTTATGTACAGTAATATTTTTACTGAAAAAGCTCCTTAGTGTAGTTTAGCTGGGTTTAGCGTAGCTTACTTGCGTGAATTTTTTCTGTGTATGAAACATATATTTTTATTCCGATGTCTCTCAAAACGTACGCAAAATCTTTGAAGGGCTGTTGTATTTTTTTTTGCAAAACCTTACAAAAAATGCTTGAATCCAAACTTCAACAGCCTCTAGTGCAGTGGTTCCCAACCTTTTTCAAACCGTAGCCAAGTTTAATGTTGAAAATTTTCCATGGCCCATCTCTCAAAGTGTTGCTCTACTGGAATTTTTCAATATTCTGCGATCTCAAAAAAAAAAGGTTAACGCTTCAGGGACCACAGTTTTCTGCGTATTTTCAAGCAATTTCGGAAAAAAAAGGTCTTCGCGCCAGACACCGCATTTTCAGCAAGCTTTTTTACAACTTCTGGGAAAAAAAGGTGGTCATCGCGCAAATACAACTTTTTTAAACCAAACGTCTAATTTTCCAAATAGCTCTGTGGCCCACCGCAAAATGCTCGTATGGCTCACAGGTTGAAAAGCACTGCTCTAGTGGCTGGGGGCTTCACTCCGCTTCAGCAATATTTCTTAAAAATTAGGAAGTCCTAAAATTCGCTGATTGTGGCTACCAGTTAGCTAAAAATTCTAGAATTTCGTAACTCAACCGTAAATTGCAAGTTCATGGATAACATTTCCAGATGGCAAATTTCGTATCACTTCTACTTTAATGATTTTATTATGGAAGCAATGGATAGATCTTTTATCTTACGAATGTGATTCCCGTTGAATCAGTAAGACAGCATGTTGAAATAAAATCAATTTTATAGTGTTGAGCAGTTCACGAACAGCCTGATCAAGTCGAATTGCCGACGCCAGGCTTGCTGCCATGAGTTATTTGGTTTGGACATTATGCTCGATGACCGGTTGAAGCCGTGGTTGCTTGAAGTCAACATCTCGCCCAGGTCAGTAGCTCATATTGCTGGTGTAATATTAGGATTAAATTTTCCACAGTGAAGATGTGGCTTTACCATGAAACCACTGGCTTGCTCTCTTGTTTAAGCGTTTTCCTGCTGTAGGGATGTTCTGATTTGGGTCATGTTGGAAAAGTTAATGTCTACGCGGTTTATTCCGTTTATCCCTGACTAAAAAACAATTTCTGTGAAAAAATTTCAAATTTTTTACGATGAGCTATCACGCATAAGCGTTAGAATTTCCCCTTGAAACGACGAAAGGAGATTCCTTTGTGACGTTATAAATTTTTTAACTAAAATCACGCAAGATTCAAAGCAGCTTCGAAGTTGAAATAGCTTGCAATTTAAATATCAAATACTTACGTGTTACTTAGTCAACAAATTGATGACGTCATTATTTGATGATGTCACAATTGCGAATTTACTTTTTTAGCGCTTTTTGTGCTAGAATCCTGAATTCATTTGCAAGTTGCGTACTTGAAATTTTCCTTGACACTGGGTCGTCAAACATTGACGTCATCATCGAATAAAATTCTGATTAATGCTTGAATTCTTCATCATCGTTTGAGTAGTTCTCAACGCAGTGCCCCTCTTCTTTTATTGTTTAATTGCTAATTGCGTACATTCATAGAATTATGTCATTTTATGTGTCTTGCAGTGCCATCATAGATTAAGTCATTTTATGTGTCTTGCACAATTTATGCGCTGTGTTAGAGTTGGACCCAATAAATATTGAGTTCAGTTCGCGGTTACACTGAAAAATGCCTTTCAGCTTGCATTCCAATTCGCCGCTTGATGTGGAGATTAAAGGAGAAATGGTGAAAGACATGTTCAACTTGTGTGGGTTTGCTATTCCCGATAAAAAACTCATCAATGCGAATGCCCCATCACAAGCCTCCAGGTAATGTGTTTTTGTGAGATGAAAATTTACACCACGTCAGTGTCTGTACTTGCTGAGTTACAGGCATCAGCAATTTCGTTTAGGCTTAAGACATTTTTCAATTTAGAGAATTTCCTAAATTAACCAACTAAACATGTGATTAGCTAGTGCTTTAAGCCACCTTGCCTGTTATTGTCCTACTTCAGCCTCATCCTGGTCTAATCTCGAAAGTTTCAATCAAACTAATACAATTTAACAGAGTGTTTAAATCAATCGTTTTGTTAATCAAACAACGAAACACGATTCCATCTAAACGCGATCGGATTTATTCGATTTCGACTCAAAATACGAAGTTTGATTAAAAAGTATCATACCTTTGGGTATACAAACACAACACATCAAATTTCACAATTTTTATGAAATCATCTCAATGTGTTCCCCTAGGGAGTTCACACACTTCTCCCAGCGGTACTGCCACTGCTGGTAATGCCGCTAAAACGCCTCCTCTGGAATGCTATGGAGGTCCTTCGTAGCTTTTCTCGTAATTTTTCGCGACTTAAATTGTTTTCTTTCAGTGTAGTTTTCTTCGGAAAGAGCCTGAAGTCAGGCGGTGCTGGGGGATGATCCGCAGGCCTCCGCAACCAACTGGCCAAGGGATTAGAGTTAAGTTTGCAAAATCTCTTGGTCAATTAATTGGAAGCCTGCTAGTCGTGCTAGATCGTGTGCTATTAAGGAACTAGATTTTTATACATCTTTTTTTTTTCAGCTCGACCTCGGCTACAAGTTTCAGTCAGGACAAGCGCAAGCAAGGCCAGAAAGTATCTCAAGACAGCAGAGCGAAACATGCTTATTTTGCGCAACATTACAAGTCCATGGATGAGGTATGTCGTTCGTTGTTTGTTTTTCGTGCGTTGTGACCAGGAAAATACAAGGCTGATTTTCTCCGTTCAGTTCAAAGTTTTAAGAGCGCTAAGTAACTTGGACAATAATCCAGCGTTACTTTAGGTAACTCCACCTCACTTTTCTTCACTCAAACCACCATAACGTTTTCTGCTCAGGTTAATTTTTGAATCCCCGTACTGCTTGCATATATTCACCCACCATCTAAAACTATTCTTTTCCATTGCGTAGGCGCTGCATATATTTATTATTAATTGAAACTAAAGTACTCGACAATTCCGAATACAGGCGTACAATATCCCTCGTCCTCTGCTGCTTGTGCGAGCTATAGCTAATACAGTTGCTAGAAGAAAAAAGGTTTAATAAATTCAATGAAATTACATACAGCAGACTGCTTGATTTTTTCGATATGTAGAGTGTAAAACCCGACTAATTTAGAAACATGTGGTATACCGAATTGCATAGACCGTGAGACAGGTTAGGGTATGTAGTTTGCCACTATTGTATATACGTTACTCGTTGAGTTGATATCTAATTACTTGCCTGGGAAGATGAATCTGTAAATGTTGCGTATGGTTAGTAGCTACCTAACACGTATCCAACAATGAACTTACTATCACGAAATCCCAGGTTGTAGTTACTATGACCCAGTTCTTTTGTGTGGAAGAAAAAATGGTACAGCATAACCACAGAGTCTCAGTTGGATTGGGAAACTCGGTAAAGAAAAGTGAACATTACTGACGTGTAAGCCCTTACCGCATGTTTTTGGTCTACAAAACCGTGGAAGACGAGGCCTTTTGTTTGGTTTTCACCTTTTTTTGTAACCTGCGAAATGCTGCTGTGTGGTCAAAAAAACGGTTATTTTTTGATTTCAGTTTACGTGGACTTAAATGCACGCAACTTCCCTGGGTCTGATTTGATCGTCCATTGAGAAAGTTTAGATATCCCTGTCGCTAGATTTAAACTCCTTAGTCCTCAGCCATTAGCTACTGTTTTGCTGAGGGATATCCACTTTTTTAAACTGAATCATTTCACGTTTTCTTTGCAGAACTCGCGCTCCGCTTTTCTTCTTGATCACCTCACTGTGAACGACGTCAGGGTTCTGGTAGAGAGTGAAGATGAAGCCTCCCGTCGAGGAGGATTTCACAAAGTTTTCCCCTCTACAACCAGGTTAGCGCTTTCACACCATATCGGTTGTAATCGATTGGCTGGACTGGTTAGTAGAGTTTCCGCCACTGAAAAAGACCTGAAAAAGTTACTAAAAAGGTTTTGGAGCGATAAGCCCCAGATCATTCCGACGGTTGGATTTTCAGCGACTGTGCTCTCCTCAGAATCTCTAAGAAATTTTGTTGCCATGCGCTTGTCCTTTGTCTTTGAAATACTGAGCAACGAACTCGTGCCATTGTTCAGATGGGTTTCAATCGAATTTCAAGAGCAGGGCACCCAAATTATGTGAGTGCACGAAATAGTCTGAACCGGTGGCTGCGTCTAGTCACTGTTTGTTTAAAGCTTCTCCAGCCACAGCCTGCTAGGATATTTATTTCAATGAATATTATTTGCAGCAAGTATTTGCGTTTTTTTGAGCAACCGCGATATTATAACGAATTGTTGCATGCATGGGAGATGAGATACTGCCAGCAACGTGAAAAAGGTATGTTGTGGTTGCGCTGCTAACCAAACTGAGATTTCTGTTAAAGATTTGTTGCAACTAATTACTAAACGTACTTGCTCTGCATTTTTTTCACTCGTTGAATGTTTATTGTTCTATATACCGATCTGTGGTCAAATGAATGGAGCGTCTGCTACTGAAACGGTAAACACGGGTTCGATTCCTCATCGGGTCAAACCAAAGACTATAAAAATTGGGATTCACAGCTTCCATGTTTGACGTTCAGCAATTAAAGGGACAGTGTGTAGCCTCCACCGTACGTGGTGGACAGATGGGCAGGTGGCAGCTTGACTCAAATACCGAAAGGTCCCTTCGCTGTCTCCTGATCAAGGTAACTTGGTAAATGAAATGTAATTTCAATTACAATACTATCGAGTAGCTAGATTTCTGCCACCCGTTCTTTCTTAGTTTTTGTTGGATCCCCTTTAAGAGCAGCCCATTGCTTGATGCCCTGAAATAAAGCAAATCACCAAAATATAGCGGATTGGTTTCCTTACTAATTTTTGTTCATGAGTTTTATTGAAGAAGGACGATTTTCAGTGAGAAAAAGTTGTTCATACTTCCCACGAAGCTGAGCAAATATAAACAAATAGCCGAAATGGACTTTAAAAATGAATGAAGTACAGCTTTTATAGGTTTTGGAATTAACGAGGTTTTGTTTAGGTGTTGCTCAGTTGGAATTGTTCTGTGCCAAAGGCTATCATCTTGATGAATCATCACCTCCAGGGATGACGTGGGGCGCCAACTCCTTCGATCATAAAATCATCCCGTCACCCAGGTAACATTGTTCGCACTCGAGAATTTTTGCAGCTAAGTTTTTTGGAATAAAAGCCTGACGTAGAAAGTTTCAATTATGATATGTCGGTTAATCACTTGAGTTAAAAAGTGTGGGAGAGTGAAGAAACTCCGTGGAAGCTCAACTGAAGGAGTACTCTCATGACCTGGATCGATGGGAATGAAAGTGAAGATCTGATAATACTGCAAGTCTTCTTGAATGAGACTGTTATAAGTGGTCACAAGCACTGAAGTCACGTACATTGCGGAAAGAGCCTGTTCATGGAGAATGCAGAAGGGAATTTATTAAGCTGAATCTGATTGCGGTAAAATTTATACAAGCGTTGTTACAAATTGAGCTGGGGGTGAAAACTAACTTGGAACCGATTGATTATATCGAGGGCTGAAAGCGGAAACGAAAAATTTCAAGAGTGAGGAAGCAAACTTGACAGCATGACTTCTCATGAAGAGCTGGAAGCAAAAGCTATAAAGAATTACCTGCTGCTTTGCGCTCAATATCCAACATATTTTTCTGCCGAGCAGTGAAAGATGCTGTTGAAACCTTTTGATTTCTCATTACTATTTTGCCGCTTCCTTCGTATTTAATTTTTTAGCTCATAATTCTGTGAGTAGCTGCCGGTAGGCACTTTTGCAAAGTTTTTTCTGGATATTTATGGCAATTTATTGCTTTTTCTCTTAGAGTTAAATCAGTACCGTAGCTAAAAGCATGAGTTAAATCAATTAAATGGGGGCTATAGCTCCTCCCATGAGCGTGTCAACCAAAATGCAAGATAAAGAAAATACCACGTTTTAGCACTTCTGAGACTGTCTTTTGCGCTGGAATGGATTCAAAAATGATTTAAAGCATCTTCGAAACATTCGTTTAGGGGAGGGGGAGCTAATTTATCAATAAAAACTTTGAAAAATGTCCGAAACTAAGCAATCAATTTGATCGCTTGTTGAAAAATGCTAAACATAGGTTTCACCAAAAAAAAAAAAAAAAAAAAAAAAAAAGTTCAGAAATAAGGGTAGGGCTATTCAATATTAGTTGATTACTCATCACTTCTCTCAAATCTTGTTCCATTGGCCCCTCCCCCCAATTATCTTTATTCAACACATAAACGAAATATATTACTCCTTGCGAGTTTTATTGAGCTATATAGGATTTTATGATTTACCAGCTTGTAAATAAGCCACCTTCCACATAGCCCATTTATGCAACCAGTTTACTCATGCTTTTGCACTGCTAATTTCTACGCCACGTTTTAAAATGATTAATTTTTATCAACATAGGCCTAAAATTAAGTTCTTTGTGCAAATAAATACAAAATTTTCGAGCGCTGGCGGCTAAAACCCCCAGACCTCTAGCCATCTGCGACAATACCTTAGATCCCCGAAACAGCCCCCCCCATTGCAGATTTCTGGCTACGCGCCTGATTTAAATACAAGCGATGCTTTGATGACTTGACAGCGACGCCTCTGTGGTATGATGGTTAAAAACGCACATCTGACAATTCTCAAATTCGACTGGTGCTTCTTTTTTTTAATTTTTCTGCAGAATTTTGCATTAAAGGTGACATTGCCACTCACCCTAACCGTTAGTAAGCATATCGATGTTTTGTAAGAAAAGGTACTTCTTCGGTAACATGTTACCTGGAGTTGGCAATGTGATTGAACTCCGGTTGATTTTCTGTACGTGTCGCTTAATTGTTACTTGTTTGCTGAATATTTTCAATCTGTCACTTACTACTTATTATAGCTGCGAAATTTTTGACTCTTGCTGTTTTGTTTACAAGGTTGACTGGAATTTGTCGAAAAGTATAGGCTAACTTCCAATAAAGTTGTTTGGCTTTCCAGGGTGGACTTGAAGACGTCAGCAGGGCAGGCTCTTCTCCGTTCCAACTCTATTATTTCCCTTCCCTTGTCCGCCACATTAACACTTTCCACCAAGTGAGTAATCACGATATTTTACTCTGTGTTTGAGGCAGGCAGTGACGGACCTGCTTGAATTTCGCATCTAACCGATCCACCGATCCATGTTTTTCACCAGATCGTAGCACTAGCTCAAACTGAATGAAGCGCAAAGAAGGTTTCTACTTGTCTGGATAACCTACTATTTTACGTGGCTCGACTTTCAATGGTCGGATTTCTTACGCCGGTCTACCAAACACCATGGAATTTTACGAATTTCAAGTTCGTGCCGCAACAGGAACAAATAATAAAACATAGTTGCTGTAGTTGCCGATTGGGTGTTAGATTAGTTCGTATTCGTCGAGAAAACTAGTGCAACTTTTGGGCATATCAAATAATAGAGATGTAAATGTATTTTTTCTTTTAATTTTTATTAAAAAAAAAAATACAGCATCTTATTAAAGACAGCTTTTCATCCTTGCAGTCAAAGCATTTTATGAAATAAAAAAAGCATGTTTTAAATGGCTCAAAAAAAAAAAAAAACTTTTTAAATTCAGGTTGTGTTATCTGAAAGTTGTGACAGACCATATTATAACCTCTGCAACAAGAGATTACTATAAGAAATGATTATAATTTAAAAAGTTCCGGGTCGTCTCTGGTGAATAAATTCTTTAATCACTTGAAACGTCATTACGAAAAATACTTATTAAACCAATAGTATTTCCAATAGTCTCTCTTTAACATGTCGCCACATTCTGTGAAAAATATACATTGCTCAATTTTCTAAATCATATTTTCGTCTCTCTCTGGGTGGCTACTTGACGTGAAGAACAAAAGGTCCATTTGCAACCTTCCCTCGCTACTTAACGGCCACGAAGTGTGTTTGGTAATGAAATGTATTATTAGTATCTGCAATTTTTTTCTCGCTTCCTTGACGTGTACTATGCGAAAAATAAAACGCACTTCACTTCATTCCGATTTTAACTGGAACTTAAAATTGTCAGTGAGATCATTCTTAATCTGTAATCTTGTTTCTATTTTTCGAACGTTAATTTTATCAAACTTCATCAATATTTTGGCACTGCTTTCTTAAAGAGTGAATTGCACATCTACCATTTGTAGGTTATTGAAATTTCACCCTCTTACAAGGTACAGTATCTGAGGGCCCCGCGCGTTTCTTTCATGAAAGTTACATGGCTGCTGATCACGATTCAATGGAATATTTACAGCCAATTTTTGCATATGCTTTTCTCTTGTTTTAGCCGAAACCGGTCCGCAAAAACTCGCAAAGAACCACCGGAAGAAGTTTCAGCGAAATTCCAGCTTGGCGAGGCAAAGCCAGAGACATGATGGATGCATTTATTTCAATTCTGTCTCAAGGGTGGCCCTACGATAATACCGTGATTGCATTGATGTTGACACTGGCGCGCGCAAACCCAATACCCTTTGAACAGTTGCATAATAAGAGTCCCGATATTGTGGTGCTGACTCCTCAAATTGTTTGTTTTAAGTTGTCTTTATGCAGAGTCTAGTGCCGAGTTTTGCAATCCGCTCATAGCCGTAGTCCGAAGGGTTATAGGTAGGGCTAGAGCTTTGCCTGGAAAATTGTTACTTAATATTACACTAGGTGTAGATACCAATCGCGTGTGTGTTGAGCTTCGCCTACTCAAGGCGTCTGACTTCGACCCTGAATCCGCAATACTCTAGCAGTTGTTGATGATTCATATTTTGAGAGAATATTACCGTAATATAGGCATCTGGCAAGAAAACGGAAATAATTGTGCAAAAACTGCTTTTCAATTTGGATCTTTTCGTTTTAAAAGATATCAGCTGAAAAGGGTGAAACATCCAGCTGGGATTATGTGCAAAAGATAAGCATGCATCTAAGTTAAAATATATCTTCAAATTTAAACAAATCGTTTTCGAGGTACTGTTAATTCCTTTCAACGTTTAAAAAATCTCAACAGTGTTGCTACTTAAAATCTAATTTTACACTAATTGGGATTCTGGGTAACTTGTAAAAGTATTTCGTATGCAACATTATTGGGGCTTTTTATTCATGTGCTTCAAAAATCTGTATGAACCTAAACATTATTTCAAAAAGGAAAATTTTTAAACTGGCAACACTGCTGGGGAAATAAACTCTGAAATAAATTATCTCAAATACGATAGGTGATAGAACGCTAAAATATGGTGTGAAGATACGTTTTAGATGTTTCTTTATTCGTTAGTCATAATTCTAGCTGGATGCTTTAACCCCTTTAAAGTTACAATTGCCAAAAAAATTGTTTATGTCGATTTAAAATTTATGCTCAAAAACCTGTGACTATATTTTTACATTAAATTTCAAAACCACTAATGTTTTCTTCATCTTAGCACTGTTATTCTGCACAGGTATGATTACATTTTTATTCGCCCAGTTGCCTTGGCCAGGAGCCTGCGAGGGAACCTTTCGGTCTTCGAGTCAAGCTACCACCTGTCTACCACCCACGGTTGAGGCTTCACATTGTCTCTTTATTGCTGAACGTCAAGCAGGGAAGCTGCGAATACCAATTTTCATGATCTTTTGACCCAACCAGGTATCGAACTAGCGTCTACCGTTTTAGTAGCAGACGCTCTATCCACTCGACGACAGATGTTCTGTTTGCAGCCGCTCAATGCGCACTGACATACCTTAATAACCAATCAGTTGTGGAGTGGATGAGCGTCTGTTACTGAAACGGTAGACTCTGGTTCGATTCCTAGTCGGGTCAAACCAAACGCTCTAAAAATTGGTACAGTATTAATAACTTTCCTGCGCGTGTACCAATTAAAGGGACAGTGTGAAGCTTCCACCGTGTGCAATGGGCAAGTGGCAGCTTGACTCATAGATCAAGAGTCCCTAACTGAAAATCGCTGTCTCCTAACCAAGGCAACTTGGTTAATAAACTGTAATTAGGATTGCAAATTGTGACCCAACCGTTCACAAATTACAAAAGTATTTGGGATGATTTAATTATAGACTCTTTATTAGAAGACTTGAAACTAACAGTTTTGTCTTTTTTTTTCTTTGCGGTTCATTTGCGCTTCGAACATGTCTACAGTGTGACTTTTTTCTTCACGGTTCATTCGCGCTGCGAATATGTCCAAATGGTCCAATCAAATCAGTCGATTACGCGTGACCGCAAAAAAACTTCGCAACAAGAGCAAACTTTTTTTTTCTTCAATCTTTTTCACCGCGCGTGTGTTTCTAGTCTACTAATGAGGAGCCTATGGTTTAATTGCTACGATCAATAGTTGCGGATGAAAACTGTTCTGGATAAAAACATAATGACAAAATCGCAAACGCAAATTCTTAATTAAACATTCCTGGACGAAATTGTTAGCAGGGTGGGACAAGGCCTCAACATCAGAACTGTCCCGGCAAAATCGATATGTATGGCAACCTCAGAAAGTTTACACTGAGTTTACACAGTAAAGTTTGACAATTTGTATCGCGAAACCGGCATGAAAACCTCTCTAAAAAAAGTTTCACGATGCGAAAACTCGTTTAAACACGGCTAAAGTTTCGTTCCTGGTTACGAAAACGGGTAAGTGTAAACGCAGCTACAATCAATATTTGAAACAACTAAGAAGTTGGAAACTTTGAATCATTTGCAGATCAAGTACTGGTCTTTGCGTGATAGTGAGAAAGGAGGATGCAGTGGCGGATCCATGGGGTCCGCACCCCCATGCTCACACCGGAGAACTATAAGAAAGATTTGTAACACGTAAAATTCAATGCAATAACTGGAGCAAAATCCATTTTTTGTCCAGACTTATCAGTAAGATTTCAGTAATTTAGTTCTTTAAAATGGCTCCAAAAACAAGCAAAGTGTATAATCCAAATCGCGTTAAAATGGCTATTTTTGCCGAAAAATCGCTCAAGACCCCCGTGTGTGTTACGTTTAAGTTGTACCACACCAGGTGCTCAGTAGCAGGGCCTCCGAGAGGGGGGCAGGGGGGGACAATGAACCCAGGGCCCATGGACTTTAGGGGGCCCAGCAGAGGGCCCATGTGGAAGACAGAAGACCGTTTTTTTTGGGGGGGGATCACATCAAAATCCTGAAAAAAATGTGGCATTTTTCCTTAAGACCTTTTTTTTTTGAGATCACATCAAAATCCTGAGAAAACTGTGGCATTTTTCTTTGGAGACCTTTTTTTTGAGATCACATCAAAACCCCGAGAAAACTAGTGGCATTTTCCCCGTCTGTTTTGGAGTTCACAAAACCGGAGATGCCTAATATTTGAGCTGACCCCGGGCCCACGTTTGGCTCTCGGTGTCCCTGCTCAGTAGCCTCATATAAATAACACATTTTTGACCACAAAAGATTTTAACTTATGGTTTAAGCCTCCTCCCTTTAGCAAACACTGTTTACACTGAAAGCGAAAATCGCCAAAAAAAATTGCAAAAATATTGTGTCTTGCGTGGAACCTCTGCAAAATTTCTAGATTCGCCTCTAAGACGACATCACCAAACAGAATTTTTCATCTTTGGCCTTTTTTTTGTTAGAGTGCTTGGGAATAATCAGAAGTTTCATAGCAGATTTTCTACTTAAGTTTTTCACAACTGTGAGGTAGCATTTCTCTCACATATTTGTTTTCGCATTAATCTAGTGTTTCATCAGCATGTGAATTTAGACATAGCCAATCCTAGAAGCTGATTGCAACCGCTTATTGCAACTTCTTGCTTAATTCAACTTATTGCAACCGCAGGATCGTTATAGAGGGGGATTGAACTTCGATCGTGGTGTGCGAGTCTTTGGTGTTCCAAATCCCATTCCATTGTCTACAGCTTGACATGGTTGTGATTTGTGTTGCGTGCTCATTGTTTCAGAAATTTAGGGTGGCTACTGGCTCATGGCTTCCAGAGTGCTAGATATTTTTTGCTAAAAATTATGCTCTCATTAGCATGGACAAATGTTTATGGACCCGTACATTTTGTAACGGTAATTGAATTTGAACTTGCAACCCTTGGAGCTAAATAAAGTGCAAATCTTTACCGATGCGCCGTCTTCAAGTCCTAATAAAATCTCAAATCAAATCTTTCATTATACTCCCTAAACTGCGCTGAAGCGAGTAACGAGTTTGCTGGGCCCATCTCCGCGTCATTGCGCCTGGGCAGCCAGTTTCTTTCGAAATCTTGCAGCGGTGGCGAGCCGCTGGCAACACTGTTCGATTTGGTCGACCTGAGATTTGAAGCTCCTCCAACCACGAAGTAGTCATTGCAATGAAAAGTGCGCGCATCGTCCAATATCTAGCGTCTGACGCTGTCTGGTGACAGGAGGATAAATATGCACTACAAAAAAATCTCCCGCTCCAGAGACCAACGCGTAACCGTTCCACCAACTGGTCGGTTAAGTCCTACAACGGCATTGGAAAATACTTGTACATTTACATATCCTAAAAATTTCATTTGCATGGCTTATTAAGTGATTAAAAAGTAATAGAATTGAGAAGCCATTTTGGAGGAACCTCCTCAATTTTTTCATGCTTTCTTTTTTTATGTTTAGCAATTCTAAAAATTTCATTTGTGCGAATAGCATGAATTTTGAAGGAGGGAAATTTGAGGGGGACCCCATTGGAGCATTCCAAATTTTGTTATATTTTGCTTTTATATTGACCTATCTTGAAAATTTTATCTGTCTAGCTCGAGCAGTAAAAATTTTGAATTTTGAAAGGTCCGTTTGAGGGGGACCCCCACTGTTCTACCCCTGATTTTTGTATTTTTGATACCTACTCATTTTAAAATTTTCACTCTTCTAGAGCTCCAGCAGTTAATTCAAACGTTTTAAATTTTCGAGCGCCGATTTGAGATAAAACCCTCAACGAGGTTCTCCCAATTTCAAGTGGACAACTGTGTTCTTATTGATAGTAGTAGTAGTAGTAGTAGTAGTAGTAATTTATTTCAAAGCCAGCGAAGTTTAAAATCACAATTAAAGCAAAAGCAAAGCATGTTGAGGATAATATTTACTGGCAATGGGGAAGAAGCGAAGTGACCAATGTAGTCTTCAAGTCTACTTCTACCCTTATGAATAAAATTACAAAAGTTACGAGAAGAAATTTAGAAAATCTTGGCCAAACAAAGTTTGCATTTAATGCTAACCCAGATCGAGGTTTCATACATATATTTACATTAGAACGAGGTTGCATAACACTAGAAAAATTAGGACACAAAGAGAAAACAATACAATTTTTATTTACAAACAAACAAAAAAATGGTTCTATTTACATTAGAAAATGATGCAATTACAAGGCACCATAATACACACAGTTTAAGTCAATTAGAATGATTCACAAACACGTACATCTTGTTGTATACAGAGCAAGAAGTTAAACACTATCAAGTCAAATTCTATAGGTCTTTTATGAACAGATATAACACAAATTTTATAGTCATTCCAATTTAATTGTGGTAACTTTCTAGCAATGAGTATTTCAGTCTAGATTTAAATGTTTTTAGAGATTTAGAATTTTTAATTTCAAGGTCAAGCGAATTCCATATTTTTGGACCTAGATATTTAATAGACCTTTGAAGTTTCAGAGTTTTAAAAAAAGGTACAAAAAAGTTATGAGAGGAGGTAGCTCTGGTAGGTTTAACATGATTATTATTAAGAGCTGTAAAATAATTTTGAAAAGTAGGTGGAAGTTGTCCCGATTTATAGTTGTAAACAAATGCTGCAGTTTCTAGTTTAACTAAGTCGTGTAATTTAAGAATTTTAAGTTTTGCATAGTAAGGAGTTGCTCTATCATTCCACGTTCCATTACCTACAATTTTTACTGCTTTGTTTTGAAGAGTAGCTAATTTCTTAAGATACGTTTTATACGTTGAGCTCCAAGTGATTATCCCATATTGAATATGACAGTGAAATAAGGCATAGTACAAACTACATAAGGCCGATGTGTTTAAATACACTTTAACTTTCGAAAGGATTCCCACTGCTTTAGATAGCTTGCGGGCCAAGTTGTTAATGTGAGGTTCAAAAGACAAGGAATTATCAAAGATAAGACCTAAATATTTTGACATGCTGACAGAAGCAAGATTTGAAACAAATGGAGACGAAATTAAGGATAAGTTAGTTCTATGACCTCTACTTTTTGGTTGTATTAATATCAAATTTGATTTTGATAAATTAAGAGTTAGTTTGTTAGCTATCATCCACTTATTTAGTGAAGTAATTTCAGTCGTAATTTTTTTATAAAGATCATTTATATTTTTATCATCTACAATTAAACAGGTGTCATCAGCAAACAGTCTTGGTGTGCAAGAAACACTGGTACTAATATCATTAATATAAACGTTAAA
The DNA here is from genome assembly GCA_963965965.1 of Trididemnum nubilum. Classification (NCBI taxonomy): domain Eukaryota; kingdom Metazoa; phylum Chordata; class Ascidiacea; order Aplousobranchia; family Didemnidae; genus Trididemnum; species Trididemnum nubilum. Next base: position 25,739,391 of record OZ014483.1, read on the forward strand.
AAGAAGAGGTCCCAATACAGAACCTTGAGGAACACCTTAATTAATTTTTTTTAGATTTGACTGGTGATTTTCTAAAGATACGTATTGAAATCTATTCGTCAAAAAAGAAGCAAACAAATCAAGTGTTGGTCCACGGATTCCATAATGTTCTAGTTTGGTTAATAAAGTTTTATGATTAACAGTGTCAAAAGCCTTTTTGAGATCAAGTAACAATAAAGCAGTGTATTTTTCATCATTAATATTATCATACAATGAAGTTAATACATCAGTCAGAGCATGAGATGTTGAATGATTAGCCCTAAATCCATACTGCGTGGGCAGCAAGACCGAGTGTTTATTGAAAAAATTGATTGTTCTGACATAAATAAGTTTTTCAAGAATTTTAGAAATTGGGGAAAGTATAGATATTGGTCGATAATTACTTACATCGGATTTATCACCAGATTTATAAATGGGTATTATTTTAGCAATTTTTAATGAAGCAGGAAAAATTCCTAAAAGGAAGGTGTAATTAAATAATTGAGCAAGTGGTGCTGCAATAACTTTGGCAGCCACCTTAAGAAAATAAGCAGAAATATTATCCTTGCCAGTTGATTTGGTATTCTTTAGACTTGATATGAGATTAAAAACTTCAAAGGAAGTGGTTGGTGTGAGAAAGAGAGATTGGTGAAGGCGTTTTGTTAAGTCCTTAGTATGTTCATTTTCACTAATAGGCTTCAATTGATCTGCTAATATTTTTCCAATATCACTAAAGTAATCATTAAAATTGTTCGCAATAAGCGTTGGGTTTGTAGTAAAAGTGTTATTGTGTCTTAATTTTTGTGGAAGATTAGCATCTGATCTGGAAGAAGATAGCAAAGACTTAATAATACGCGAAACTTCAGCTGTGTTGTTTTTTGAAGTTTCTAATTTATCCTGGTAATAGAGTTTTTTGGCAGCAAATTTGACTTTAGTTAATTTGTTAGCATATTTTTTGTAGAGTTGTTTTTGTTCCAAGTTACCATTGACAAAATGTGATAAAAGTTTAAACTCTCTCTACTTAGGGGTTTAAAACGAGATAGCAAAAGAACAAAGAAGAAACAAAAACAGAAAAGTGATACAAGAAATAAACATAAATTTGATCTGAAAAATTAGAGCCTAAAATTTATGAAATAGAAACTTTATTCTTAAACTATTATCAATCTAAAAATATAAACAGATCACTCAAATAGCTACATGTAACTTAATCATTAATGCAAACGTGAAACTTAATCTCTGTTATCAACCGGACGAGGGAGCTGGGAAGTAACTCTGGAGCGGTACACATAGACAATGGTAAAGCTAAACTAAGAGGCAACTAAATGGATCATAACTTACCGAAAAAGGTAGCACTTGAAAAAGAAGACTTACCACTGACATAACAAAGTAATGAGAACTAACTAATAACTGTTAAATTCCACATTGACAATAAAATATACAAAAAATTAGCGGAAAAAAAATGGACCAGCTAATGCTGTAGCCTCAAAGTTTCTTTAAAAAATAATTACAACCAAAAACATAGGAATGTAAGATGCTACCATGGCATTACAAGGCAAAAACAACCCACATTAAAGGTGGCAGTCGTTCAGCTATGACCTCCCCATTCGACTGACGCGAATCCCCTTCATTCATTAGGACGCGCTGTGTTGACGCTGGAAGCTGAGCGATAAAAAATCGCAATGCAAATCGAATACGCGTTTAAAACAGCATTCAGCAATCAGCAGCATGGACGAGCGGAACTGAGCGCTGATTAATGTGAAAGCAATACTGCGACCCGAGTTCGATTACGGCTGCAGGCCGCCTGCTTCGACACATACGCGGGTAGCTGGAGACTCGAAGAGCGCGAGCTCACTTCCCAGTCACCCTCATCTCTCCGTTCTTATTAAGTTCATTGAGTTGTAAATCCTCAGTTGATTTATTTATTTATTCAACTTGTTTTTTGCACGATTTAAAGAAATTGATAGATCTAAAACCTAACTTTACCAAATTTTAGCGTTCTATTACATTCCGTTTCCGAGATATAGCAGCTTAAATTTCCCCTCAAAAAGGTTTTTTTGCCTGAGAAATTTTCCCAGGGTTGCCAACTAGAAACAAATCTTTAAAACGTTGTACGGCATGTTGTTAATTCTCATAGCCGTTTTGCGGCAGAGCTATTATCAAAGCAACGTAAAATGTCAAAATTGCAATTCTGGTGGTTTTCAAGTAATTTCAGCCAGCTTTGCAAAAGTTAGTCTTCTGTCCACCTTTTGTCAAAATACTTGCGAAATAGCGGCACTGAAGTAAGCGGAAAATTGTAAATTTTGAAGCCTAACATTTTAAAAGCTGGAAGACGTAGAAAATTCAATTTTATAGTGTGCATGAACTTTAGGCTTATCCCAACATTTTGGTCAACAAATGATACTTTTAACTTCAAACCGGCCAGTTGGTCGAGCGGTAACGCAATCGTCTCTAGAGCGGTAGGTCTGAGGTTCAAATCTCGGGCCGGTCAAATCGGAAAGTACTGTTTACACCGCAGCAATATTTCTTCGAAACGTCGGAGCTGTGTTGCCCGGGCACAATGACGCGGAAATGGGCACTGCAAACTCTTTAGACGTTTTGGCGTAATACAGCGAGTATAATGAAAGATTTGATTTGCTCCTTTAACTAAAGTATTACGTCTTAGAGACGACGCTTCTAATTCGGAACATTGCGTGCTCTACTCGGAGCTAGATAGAAAAATACAGATCACAAATACAGTTTTTTTGTGAAAATGCCAAAAGGAACGGAGTGTGTTTATTTTCTTAGAAAAAAAGCCAATTTTAAAACTAAGTTGTGTAAGTGCTCCAAACATGATGTAATACGCTTTCGAGTTGAGTAGTACTTCGCTTGCAGGCTTAGGTTGTAGCTTAGGTTTCCCCAATTTTAACCTAAAACCGCAAAACAGTCGCAAATAGCACTGGGAGCATTTTATTTCAATCAAATAGTAACAACTTTTACACAACGCAATCAACCAGCTAGTAAAAATTCATGCCCTGCTTTGGAGATCTACGATAAGTTCAAAGTTTGAACATACCACTGAAACCTTAACTGTATTAAAACGCCAATATTAACATCCCCTTCTGATGGCAGTTGACTTTCCAAAGAAAGTTCAAGTCATTGTCTTTCTTTAACTGCCTTTACATGAATTGGGTTGTTTGATAAGTTTGTAGCCTGGGTAAATTTGTTTTTGACGTGGTTGTTACTTGTTAAAACAGACGAAGTCTATTTGACTCCTAATGTAGAAGTTGTTAAATATATGTACCATAGAAACGTTTAGGAGTAGTTTTATGAAGTGATATTTTGGTGCAAAATTGCCTTCTCTGTTTTAACTCTGTTTTAAGGTGTTGCTGGTCACAGAATGATTGCATCGCTTAATTTTCTGGGTTGTTGGTGTTTCGCGGGCATTTTAGACCAGGTCTAAACGAATATTTTTTCCAGTTCAAGTTGTTGCTTTTCGGAACGTTTATGTCCAATTTAAATTGATCCTAACTGCTATAGAAGTTGTTTTTATGATAATGCTATAGATATACTCGTTGATATGGAATGCCTCAATGTATTTTTCTCCAGCAGTACCTCTCAATATTTGATGATGTTCACATGGACGCTTTCGCTTTTCAAATCCCTACTCTAGCTTTATTTTTACCGTTATAGAAACCTAATCGAATTTCCCCCTAAACGATCAAATTTCTTAGTAAAAATGTTCTTTTCTCTTCTTCGCTGTAACGTTGACTGGCGCTTGGACTGTCTGTGTCTCAATGGAACCTTAATGGAAGGTCCATTTTTTGTTTTGAAATTTTGTTTATAATTTCGAAGCCAATTCTTTGTGAGGGAATAATTTTTCGACATTTAACCCGTATTATTTGAGTGTTTTATTAAGTTAATGGAAAAGTAGCAAAATGTGTTTTTTTCCGTCTGTTCGAGCCAATGCTGCCCTAGATCCAGTAGCATCTTAAACGCAAAAACTTTGAAAAAGAATCTTGCTGAATAACGCTAACCTCTCTATTAACATCAACCCCTTCTTCGCTTCTAACCACCCACTTTGTTTCATTATTAACGATCCCTTCGTTTGCTTTCTTCTGATGTTCCACTCCTTTTGCATTCTCCTAAAAAAACACTTTTTTGTACACGTCTATGGCAAATGCCTTGCAGTTTTCTTACTTCCTAGTATAAGAAATTTCTTATCACAACTGATAACTTTCAAGTCTGTTTAGCTTTTCTGACCGATGCATTTGGGAGCTTGGTGATTAGTTTAGTTAATGATTTTTTTTTTTTCTTGCAAACAACTTAACAGACCTGAAGATAAACTCAGCTTTCAGCAGTGTTTTTTATTACCCTACTGCATGCCAGGTAAGTGATTGGTTGTTACTGCTGCAAATTTTTACTGCAGTAGATAAAAGTGAGTTTTGAATTTCCTACAACTTTATATTTTTACGAAATATCCGACCAGGTAAAAAATCTGAAATACGTTTTGTATCATGGAAAGCGAAAATTTAAATGACTTACCGGTACCCAAATCCCATTGAGTGTTGTGGACAAAAGACTTCTACGTTTTTTTATTCATTGCTAGGTTTGCTTTTTGAAATCAGCAGCGTTAGTGTACATTTCAGACTTATTCATTTATCTCGGTGAAAAATATGTACATTGTGCAATAACCACAATAAGCTATTCGCCTTATTGGGCAATTATTGTGATGTGCCCAATAGTTCATATCACCAGGTCTTTCTTTTTCCTCAAATCATACCCGACATGTCTTGATGATAAGGTTGTATCGAAAACTGCTAAATACGCATCAATATAATTACAAGTTTAAAGCATAAAATAAACTTTATTTTAGTAAAGTGCAGAACCTAGTTACAAAATGCTAATCGCTCCCCAACGTTTGCTTTCTTTTTATTCCATTTTAATCGCGAATAAAACCAACAAGAATCCCAGCATTTCCGATTAGATTGCTTCCGTTTTTTGGCAATGATTTGCGTTGTTTGTTTTTTCTTGACATTTTAAAAAAGTTAGTTCACTTTTTTATTATTTTTAACTTTTTTATTTTTCATCTAAATTTTATTTTTAACTTTTTTTGTTATTTTATTGGCTTAATACTTTTTCAGTATGTTTATATTTTAGATTTCTTTTGTAAATATAATTTTTTTGTTGGTTTTCGTTTTATTGTTTTTTGTTTTTTTTTAGCATTTTGTTCTGTTGCTCTAGTTTTTCTTTTTGCTTTTTTTTAGTACTGTTTTTAATTTTTTTTCGTTTACATTGGGTTTTCTGTTATAGTGTTTTTTTGACTTTTTAAAAAAAATAATGTTACTGATTTCATAGAAATCACTCACGCGGCAAAGCACAGCAAAAACGCAAGCATTTTTGGCGTGAACCTCCTTTTAAAATAACCAAGATAGATAAAAAAAAGCAGCTTGTTGTTAGTTTTTTGCTCCTCTCGAGATAGAGTTGATTCTCTGACCACGGATATCATAAGGAAAAGTTTGTTTTTTTTTTCATTCCATACCCTCGAGCAGATTAGCAGTCCAGCAGTTTCAATCCCGCTTGCAAATAAATCACATACGCGTGACACTTCGTTGAGTTGATTAACGTTTTTAGTTTTTTAATTTAGATTTTTAAAATTATTTGTTGTTGTTTTACAAATTTTACGAACTGGAAAATTTTGCAATAAAGATAACCTGACTCAAAATTCTTTCTGTGTTTTATCTTAATTCAGCTTTCACGCTTTCAATCCTTTTGTAAGATCTTTTATGGATTGAAAATGCAGTATGAAAAGCATTGCGACAAACTGATGAATATTCATTGTCAAGAACATCCCCTTCCACCCACTCCAAGATCTTTTTGGAATTTTAGACACACAATGTTGTGCTAGTGCCTGGACTGAAATTAAGGAAGCACCACTGAACTGTTTATTTCTTTAAGCTGCTGCTGCACGAATCAATTTCAACTGTCATGTTTATCTTTGATACGAAATCAAACTGGAGTCCCCATCTCCGATTCCCGCTGAATTTTTCATTGCTTGGAGATGGTCTGCTTTCTTTTTTGCGAGCTTGATCTTTCACTACAGTGTTGGTCAATTTTATTTATTTTAGTGTTTGACAATTTATAATTTTACTCAGAAGTTACATTTCAGATTTGGAACATAAACTTTTTTTACAATTGTGAGGTAGCACTTTCCTCACATATGTTGAATTCAGATGCTGATGAAATACTAGCCTGATGGGAAAGCAGACATGTGAGAAAAGTTCTACCTCAGAGCTGTGAAAAAAAGATAATTTTACTGTCTTACGCAATTTTCTAATTTTGCAGTAGTTTCGCGTTTTGAAATTTTTTGCTCATTGTTATCTATTTTGTGCTTTTTTCCAAGTTTTTTGACAAAAAATTGTTTTTGCTGCTGTTTTTGTTGCTTTTTTTCTATTTTTCTTGTTTTTTTTAAAAAATTTTTGTCATTGTTTCAATAGAGTTATGTATTATTTTAGTTTTTTTTTTGTATTTTTATTTTGAAAAATTTTGTGTTTGTTTTTGATTTTGAATTTATTCTTACATTTTCTTTTTTTGTCAGTGTTTCGTACTTTTGTCTTTGTTTTTCGTTTTGTAATTTTTTTTGCTTTCGTTTTCGCACTTTAGGTCTTTTGTCTTTGTTTTTTCACTGTATGTTTTTCGTTTTTATCGCGTTTAATAAACTGTACAAATCGGCACTCTTTTTGGTGTGAGCCTCGCTCAATACAAGCTACGGTGTTGCCTATGACTTTCCTACCTCCTTGCTCTTTTTGCAGTAAATGAAGAAGCAATGTTTCGATGGTATTGTCCCAGGCACTATTCTAGTTTTAAATTAAGCAGACGGTGATTGACTTGGTTTTGTGTCACACTCCACAGTGTTCTAAACATGGGCTCAGTTTTGCTTAATCTGGGTATAAGTCTGGGCTTGACATACGAACCGTTTTTGCGGGACAGTACTGATTTTCAGGCCTTTGTCCCGCCTGGTTGCCATTTCATCCTGAAAAACAATAACAAGCTGACCCAAACCGCGGAAATTTGTGGGTCCCATCGTTAACCCTATCTATGTCCCTTGAAATTGCTATTGTTTTTCGCGTTTCAGGTTTTTGATTTCCAATTCGGTTTCAAGCCGCGTATTTTGTGATCTTATGTCTTAAAATACTTACGTGCTTTAGATGATTAATTTTATGATTGATTGCTTGTCCACAAAACCTAAAAGCATGAACTTGATTGATTAAAGTATGAATTACGTAGTTGCTCAACACTCAAGTTTTGAATCTTTTTTTGTTTGTTGAAGAACTATGACCATAGGCGTAGCCAGGGAGCCCGAGCTCCCACCCCCGCTCCATCGAAACGTTATCAATGCTAAAGTGTGACAAAAAAGTCTACTGTTTCTTCAGTTTTGGTTTCTTTTAGTATTTTCGCGTACAACAGTAATTAACAATAGCTATGACGACCAGGGCCCCACGCCCCCTCAATTCAATTTTGGCAACCAATTTAAATGTACTGTATAACCAGAGTGAAATTAAGGGTTTTTGTTCTAAAAGTTGCTAACTAAGACCCTCATCTAACCTTTCTATGAGCATAATGCAAAAACCAGGGCAGAATTTACCATATGGCATAGCGCCATGGGCCCCGCGCTCAGATGGTACGACTTTTTTTGGTCTTCACCTATATTTGGCAGGAAGATGTTGCGAAAATTCCAAAGTGCCAGGGGACCCGGGCAATGTAAATCCGGCCCGGGAATAACATGGTTAGTAAGCGTACAACCATCTCTACCTATTGTGCCATTTTTGAATAACAAATCACCTCTACCTCGCCGGCTTTTACGCACAAAATGCTTCTATAAAAAAATTAACTAGGGGAAATGCTCATTCAACAAATTATTGAATTTCAATCGAAGGGGCCTGGGCCCGCTGGCCGTTCATGTACTGTACTCCTACAACAGGTTAATTTCATGACAAAACAAAAATTCCTAAAGAAAATCTTCAAGTGGATTATTATTATTTACGGCCAAAATATTGTAGGAGGCAATGCAACTTACTTCCCCCACCTGGGCCAAATTACTTACAAAATTCAACACCAAAATGTAAGATTTTAAGCGTGTTTTAGACTTAAATTAGAAGCAAAAGGAGGATTGAACAATTTAATTTTTTTAATTGGCGTTCAAATTAATGTTAAAATCTAGTTCTTTCAAATGGCTCTGAACACAAGCCAAACGTGATCCAATGGCAGTAAAATAGCTTTTTTTCCCCAAAAAATTACACTTCGCCTCCAAACTTCCATAGCCTCCGGCAGCTGGAGGGCTCCCCCCCAAACCCCCGTCTGTGATACGTTTGAGTTACACTAGCTTACTTAATATGTCTTCCAGGTTAGACATTTACACTTTATAACTGTTAGTTTATGCCCTCTCCCTGCAGCAAAATGCCAGTAAAGGGCCAAACCAGGCCACGTCTTCTGATCTTCCATTCTACGATATCTTTGCCCAAAAAGAAAGTTCCTATTTTGAAAATTTTTTATGACATCATTCCAGGTAATTTTGGCGCCCTTTCCCACCCCCAATCAAAAATCTTGGCTACACCTATGTCTATGACAATACGGTACACAAAGACTGTCTAGTATTGCAAAAATTCAATGTTTTCGATTTTTCAATACTGAACCGGACCGGCCAGTTGGTCGAGCGGTAACGTGTTCGTCTCTAGAACGGGAGGTCTGAGGTTTAAATTTCGGGCCAGTCAAATCGGACACAATATTGCCAACAGCTCGCCACCGCTGCAACATTTCTTCGAAAGGTCGGAGCTGCGCTGCCCGGGCGCAATGACTCAAAGATGGGCCCTGCCAACTCGTTACCGGTAGACGATTAGGCGTAATGCAGAAAGTATAACGAAAGATTTGATTCAATATTACGCAGTAACTTGATTTGACACCGGCCTGTTCGTCGAGCGGTAACGTCTTTGTCTCTGAAGTGGAAGGTTTGAGGTTCGGTTTGGTATTGCACGCGCGCAACAAAAATTTTGTTGAGGGGGGACTTAAACTTCACGGCCAAATAATTTTACTTGGAAAATTAAGTCTCAATTGGGTAGCCTGCTGAGGAAAGTGGTGCAAATCATGCGTATCAGTTGGACAATTTTTGTGATTTTTCAGAAAAAATAGCCATTTTAACGGCATTTGGATCAAACTTCGAAGCTTTTACGAGCCATTTGAAAGAACTAAATTGCCAAGATTTGAAATTTAGTTGAAGAATCAAGTTACTTAAACACTTCACGCTTTCCCCTTACTCAAAGATCAAATCAAAAACATTTTTCAACGCTTACAATTTTGGGTTAAATTTTCTAAGTAACTTGGCTGAGGGGGAAGTAAACCCCCTTGAGTCGTCAGCATAAGTATCAAAATAAAATTTATTCCATCAAGCAGATTACAAAATTATTTCACGCCAACCCACTCCTTGATCTTTGAGTAAAGATGGGTCTGTGACACCAAAATAAACCTATTACAAAAAGAAAGTGGAAAACTTGACCGAATAAGCTAGTTTGTTACATGACAAATATTTTTATTTTGCGCGACACCGCGCAAATATACAGTGCGTTCAGAAAGTCACTGTGCACCTGCAATTTTAAAACAATTTTTTTAAAAATTTAAAACGCTCGGTTTCAAGGTCAAATTGTGTACGTTTGAAGTTTGCTCGCTCGAAAAGTGCATTTAAAAAACATCAAAGACGAAATACGAGAAACGAAAAACGCTGATTATCTAAAAATAAAGCAGACAATGAAAGGTGCACAGTGACTTTCTGAACGCACTGTACAAACTATAGTTGGTGGGGGACTTGGGTGCTCACCTAAATCTGGCCCAGGCTCCAGCAATTTAAAAATCAATGGCTGGCACTCGTTGAATTTTCATGTTCGTTACGTGACGAAAGGCACCGATACCGTGAGGTTTCGCATTGACAAATGCCATATTGGCTGCAGACACGCCATGGTTTGATTTTATGTGTACATTTATTACATTGATGAACGTGGCAAACCAACAAAAATCATGTTGAAAATGCACAAATTATTTCTATTACAGACAACGATAGAACTCTGGTGTGCACTTGAAATAATGTTTTATACAAGCGGTCTGTTGGAGTCTGGTTATTCAAAGATTATACAATGATAGTCGATATATTTATTTTAAGCATACACAAAGAAATAAACAAAACATCTGTAGGAAAAAAAAAACAAAACACAGCAGATAGGCGAAGCTAATCAAAAGTTTTCTTATTTTTTACAAAGTGCTAATCTGCTGGAATCGCAACACCAGATTAAGCGCAATTAATGAGTCATTGCACACGAATCCTTGAAGCAGGGCCCCGATGTTCGCATACAATATCATGATCGAGTTTGTATTTTACACATATTAATAAAAACTGGAGATGATCAATGCGAGCCGCAGCAGCCTTTTGATGATTCGGCGTTGCTCGGTTGGTTGATATTGACACCACCTGGCGGCTGGTTCGCGTTTCTACCTGAGTCGTTCTTCGGCAATTTTTCAGCTGCAACACAAATCAGAATGAATACTTAGCAGCACGTGTGTATCTCCAGCCGGCGCGAAAGTGAGCGGAACGCCATCTTAATAAAAGATTTAGCGCCGGAACGGCGTTCCCGCAAAAGCCTGAAAGTTTCAACCTACAAAAATTTTAAGCTTTACAAGATATTTAAAAGCAGGAAAACGTAGCGCAGAACGCCATTTTCGTGCTACTTGCAAAGGTATCATTAGCACTGTGGAGTGTGGACCTCTGAAAACTAAATGGAATTCAAAAGCATATTATGCTGCAGCAATCACGTGATTGCTCCATTCAATTGACACGTCATCCAACAAATCCAAATACCAAAACAAAATTTTAGAAACATAGCCTTATCAAGCAATCCAGACTAGTAACATCTCTTACAGACGGTCGACCGCAATGGGAGGATTATATGCTTTTTAAAGAGATCAAATTTTTGTTTTCAGTTGTCTTTTAACTAAAATACACGACCTCTTTTTATCTGTTTAACACAACCTTTTTAAAAATACAATATAATGCGAACTAATAATTATTACACGCTATTAAAAAAGTTTTAGCATAAAAATTAATCACTTATCATACCTGACCTATTGAAACCTGTAGCTAATGTATTTTTTAGAGCATATGGTAATTTTATTAATTAGATGCAGAAGTGGGCAGTAGTAAGCCACTATAGTAGCGCTGTTACTTTTAAAAAATAAGGCGCAAAAGAATTTTCAATGATGATATGTAATATTAAGCTCATATAGTTAGCGTTCCAGTAAAGAATGGAACTTAATGGTAATGACATCATTGTTTACCAAGTTGCCTAAGTCAAGAGACAGCGAAGCGACCTTTCGGTCTTCCAAGTCAAGCAGCTGCCACCTGCCCATCTGTCAACCTACCACACACTGTGAAGGCTTCCCACTACCCTTTAATGCTGAACAAAAAACTGGCAAACTGTAAATACCTATTTTTGTGTTTTTAATTTGACCTGACTGGGAATCGATTCCAAGTCTACCGCTCCATCCACTCAACCTCTTATTGGTAAATTAAGTCAAACTGAAGCACAGGATTTCGGATTGCTTAATAATTAATAACCTTTTTTTTCATTTCTCAAGTCGAATGTTTAAATAGGCATTTTCGTTGCACGAAATAATCTAGTTATTCGGTGTTGATTATTCAGTTACGCTTGTGTTTGTTTAAACAATAAATTAATTCACTTTTTTTTATAGAAACTAGTAAATTTTGGGTTGAGGCTTAAGGTTGACGGTTTCTAAAAATTTCAACGAATTTTCAGCCTCATTTGTTCTCAAATTGTATCGGAGAATAAAGCAACACAAATTCATTATTGCTTGGAAAAAAGCGTTGTGTTCAAGTTCAGTCGATTGTCAAAGCTGCGAGAACAAAACAGACCATGATTATTTTGTCTACGCCAAGGCTGAGAAAACAAGCAACTGTTCTAATACAATTTATTCTGAAGTTAGAAAAAAACTAGACTGTAAATTAAAACAATATGCAAAGCATAGCTTGGAACAACTTATAAAAAATGGCATAGAAGCGCTTTCTTGTTTTGTAAAAAGCGGCGTTCTAATCCTTTAACCTACGCTTTTGGGCAAGTCAGTGCAGTCGCCAGAGCAAACGAAGTGAGGGGGGACTAGCTGAAAGTGGGGGGGAGGCACCAAAATAAACTGAACTTTTGCATACAAAAACTGATCTTTAGATTTTGTACGGCTACAAATAAGCGAAATTTAAAAAATTCTGTATTCATGTCTAAAAAAGAGAACTATAAAGCCGGCAGCATTTTTTGGCTTGTTTCGTCTGCGGCCAAAAATCGCCAGAAAAATGCTTCTTCTACAGCATGAATGCTATCAGACACAAAACCAGGATTTTGCTTAGAGGGGTGAACCAAAAGTAAATTTTTTAGTTGAAAAAATTGTCTGATTTAGGCCCCCTGCTAAACAAACTGATGCAATTCAAGCCCGTCACACGCGGAGCTTAGTCACCAAATATGTAGTGACAGTGACCAGGGGCTTGGAGCCCCTAGCAACTGAGCGATTTTTGTAATTTTGTAGCAAAAAAATTGAGATTTCAACGCCATTTCAATAACATTTCGCCCTTTTTGAAGCCATAAGAATACGGAAACAAAATTGCTAAAATTCAGAAGTCATTTAAAAGAATTAAATAGCTTTGCCCCTTCAGCCCCCCCTTACTTCAGGTCAAGTCTCAAATACGTTTAAACGCTCGTATTTTGAGGTTAAATTTTCTAAGCTACTTGGCGTAGGGAGCTTAACCCCTTCACCCTGGTTGCGCCACTGACTGCGAACTTAAATCTTTAGTGCGCTCAAAAAATCAAAACAGCTGGTCTTTGAAAAAATTCTTTTCACGTATCGTTTCATATTATAATCACTAACGATGTACCGATAACGATTCTATAGGCTTACATTTCTCTTCCGCGACACATGCGCAAAGGCATGGTAACAAGACGGATTATTGGGTCACATTTATGTACAGCGGTTGGTTGCCAGCAATTTCGCAAAAAATCAAGAAAACGTCAAAGGAGAATTATGTTTGAACGTAATTATTCCTTTTTCCATCATTGTCTGTTGTCTTGCGTTACGTGATGTTCCAAAAACAGTATTTTGAGTAAACCAAAATGGGGGGCACGGCCCCACCGTAGCGACGGCATAGCGGCAATTGCGATATTTAGCAGAGATAGTAATCGCATCGATAACTTTCTGCGATAGGAGTTACGCAAGAAAACTGGAATGCGATGCCAAGTGGAATGGATGCAATTTTTTTGCGATTATACAAATTTTTTTAGAAATCCTAGATAGTTTGCTATTTTTGGAATTAGCTTTGTAACAAATAGAAATAGGCTTTACTCGTCTTGTTAGCTACAGGCATCATCGCAAACTTACACGATTAGCACTTTGCAAGAATTTTCCTTTCTTTTTCTTTCCTTTAAAAATACTTACGAAATTGGGCATGATTTCTTTACTGTAACGGATGATTTACACGTTTCACAACTAAAGCAAGTCCATAGACCAGGGGTTCCCAAATGAGGGTAACATATACCCCCAGGGGTACATTTCGACTTTTCAAGGGGTACATTACAACCAGAACTTAAATAGTAGGGGGGACGCGTTGACACCAAATTGCGGAGACCTTTTTTTAGTGTTCAATCGAATTCGATAACAAAATACCACTCTAATTGTGGAAAAGATCTTCGACTTTCAAGCGAGGTTTTGGGTTGATAGAGCGAGTTTTCCTTTACAGAATATGTGAACATTTTGGGGGTATACAAGCGAATTGATAAATGGCCAAAGGATACCCATGAACAGCAAGTTTGGGAAACCCTGCCGTAGACTGCAAATTTAAACGAGGACTGAAGGCAAAATCAATAGAGGTATCCAAAGCTAGGGCAATCGTATTAGATTAGACTGGCGTTGACTCTATCCTTCTTGACATTGCCGTTCCAGAGATATTCTACTTCACACATGACGTAGGGTCCTTCCTAATTATAATTTTTATTGACAACCATGACGTTTCAATGCAGTAGCCTAGCCCACAGAGGTATGTATTAACTTATACATACGTTAAAAGGTCTCTGTGGCTTAGCCTAATTGCGGTTTTGCTTTAGGACGAACTAAGATTTTGGGTTGCCCCCACGTAGTGCGTGAAGTAGAATATCTCTGAAACGGCAAGGTCAAGAAGGATGGAGTCAACGCCAATCTAATCAAAGATGATTGCCCTAACTTTAGATGCAGTTTCTTGACAATGAAACAGATGAAACCAACAGAAATAATGACAAATAATTGCACATTTTTGTGATTCTTTTGCGTGTTTCGATGAAACAGTTTTTGGAAAAAGACGTGCGAAGCAATTTGCGATACCACTGCTATCCCTGGTATTTAATGTAAACTATACAATTTCAGACTTGGAAAAAATAGCGGATACTGAGAAGCACCGCTACTTTTCTCGTCAAGTAGCGCGCTAATTTTAAATATCAGTAGAGGGTAGCGCCACTATTTTTTAGGGTTTTGTAGTAGCGCGAACCCACCTCTGATTTGATATTGTTGGCCACTCCCCAACTCCTCTAGCAAACGTGTGGATTATAACTATCTAAACATGAATGGAAGAACTAATAGACCACTCGATTTTGCTTTCATCCATTTCCTTACAAAGATTTGCAGCACATGCACGTAATCACTTTACCCAACTATCAATCAAAGCTTTATGTCGCCAAAATTAAGACACCAAGACTTCGCGATTTTGACAAGCACTTTATCGTTTCATCTTCGGTATTTCCTTTACCATGGATGCATAGCATATTCAATTAAGAACACTAGCTTGGAAGTTTTTTCAACTTAATACTGGAAACAATTTTACGAGACTCGGTGGTTTTTCTCTTCTACAGGGTGTTTCACAATTATTGAAACAAAGCGGCAGCTTCTAAAACCTTTACCAATGACCTTATTCTTTTTCTGTTTTCAGATTGTCATAGCGAAATAGTTAACATTTTTATACGTTAAACAAAAAATAGTCTAATTATGCCTTGGTCGATGGAGCAGAAGATCTTTTGTGTGAAGACATATTACGAAACGAAGTCTTTCAAGATTGTTCAAGCAAGGTTCAGAAGGAAGTTCAGCTTCAACCAACTTCCAAACAGGAGTCAGATTTTCAAGTTGGTCAAGAAGTTTGAAGCTCATGGCACTTGTGGGGTCGTAAGGTAGCAGGCTCATCGCCCTCAGGGCCTCCAATAACAATCAGCACCCCCGACAATGTCAGCAGGGTTCAAGAGTCAGTCGGTCGGAGTCCGAGCAAATCTCTCCGTCGAAGGAGCCAAGAACTTGGCATTTCTGTCTCTTCTGTAAGGCGCATGCTGGTTAAGGATCTAAAACTTTATCCATACGGGATCCACGTAAAGCATGAACTAACCGAGAATGATACGGAAAAAAGGGTAGCGATGTGCCAGTGGTTTTCGGAAACGATCGACAATAACGAGAAATTCTTGAATGATGCCTGGTTTTGATGAAGCCCACTTCCTCTTGAATAGTCACGTTAACTCTAAAAACTGGGTGTTTTGGGGAAGTAAGAACCCTCACAGAGTCGTTGGACGCCCTTTGCATTCAAAAAAATGCACAGCATGGGTTGCCATTTCCAAGCGTGGTATCATCGGACCATTTTTCTTTGAAGATGATCACGGTATTGCAGTAACCGTGACAAAAGAGCGCTACGTTCCAGTGCTTGAGCAGTTCTGGGGAGAGCTCGATAAGCATGAGGACCTTGATGAGAAAGAACAGTGGTTCCAGCAAGATGGTGCCACTCCTCACACTGCTAATGTTACCATGGCTTGGCTCCGTGAAAAGTTTGGGAAGCGTCTTATCAGCCGCAAAGCTGAAGTGGAATGGGCACCTCACTCACCTGACCTGAATCCTCCAGATTTCTTCTTGTGGGGGTTCCTCAAGGACAACATTTACCAGGATAACCCACTCACTATTGCAGCTTTGAAAGCAGCCATTACCGAGAAAATTCAGGCCATTACACAGGAGGAATGTGAGCGTGTTATCAACAACTTTGCACGCCGCATTCAGGAATGCCTTCGACAGAACGGTGGACATCTGGAGCATGTACTCTAGGAATCTTCTTGACATATTATTTCTGATTTGAAAATAAACAGTCATCCTTTCACCTTTCAATAAATGTAATCATCATTGTGGTATCATTTAAAATCCTGAATTTGTGCCCAATCGCTTTGTTTCAATAATTGTGAAACACCCTGTATATTCTTTTTAGCTGAATCCGGCAAGAAATGATTTTTGGTTCATTTCACCATACGTTTCTTTTCTAAAGACTGCCAATATATTTTATGTATGTCATTAATACAGTTTGTTGGTTCAGATTAAAAAGATCAGCACATTTCACACTGCGGTAAGTTGCGTTTCTCGACTGGCTTAACAATTAGAAATTTGAGCAATGGGTGGGAGATTGTAAGCGGTTCGTTTATTTCAAGGCTTGATTTTATAGCACAAAACCAGTGAATAAGCTGGGCGTAAAACGTGGGATCTACCAAATATACTTAACTTCAAAAATAAAATGCAATAATCGTCCATAAGGCTGTTCAGTGAACTGCTCTGGACCTCAGGAACCAGTAGTTGCCTTAGGAATGTGCAAAGTGTGCAAATGCACAAGGCCCCCCCCATTTGACCTCTTGCGCGCAGAAAAAATTTGATTGTGAAAAACTATAGCAAATTATGACAAAAAGTTTATGCACTTGTTTTAAGTGTCATTATATATGTATCCCCTCCCTCAAGATGCACTTGTTTCAAGTGCTATTACATATATCCAACTTTCCAAGACAATATTAATTGGTTTTAACTTTTAAGTCAGATGTAGTAAACAGATAATAAAAATTTACTGGCCAAGTCAACATAGGTAAACCCAACAATAATATCGATCCAGGGGCCCGGGCCCCTCAAATAAATTTTTGCCAACCAATTTAAATGGGCCCCCTACAAGAATATTTAAATGGGCCCCCTACAAGAATATTTAAATGGGCCCCCAACAATAATATTGTTTCACGGGGCCCGGGCCCCTTAATTTAATGTTGGCCAACCAATTTAAATGCATAATCCGCGTGAAATTAAGGGTTTCTATCCTAAAAGTTGCTAACTGAGGCCCTCATCTAACCTTTTTAGAAATGTAATGCAACAACCAGGGACGGATTTAACATATGACACAGTGCCAGGGGCCCCGCGTTCAGATAAGACTTTTTTTGGTCTTCACCTGTATTTGGCAGGAAAACATTGCGAAAAGCTCAAAGTGCCAGGGGCCCAACTCAATGTAAATCGGGCCCGGGCAATAACATGGTTTGTAGGTGTAACTGTCTACTGTACATTTTGCAATAACAATTCACTTCCACCACGCCAGTTTTTATGCAACAAAATACTTTAAAAAAAATTAGCTACAATAAGGGGAATGCTCATTGAACAAATTTTTGAATTGAGTGGGCCTGGGCTTCCTGGCCATTTATGTACCCCTATAACTGGTTGTTTTCATGAGAAAATAATAATCTTTAAAGAAAATAATCGACTAGATTGTTATTTACTGCTAAAATATTGCAGGAGGCAATGTACTTTACTTTCCCTTCCTAGGCCAAATCCCTTACAAAATTTAACCCCAAAATGCAAGATTTTAAACGTGTTTTGGACTTAAATTGCAAGCAAATGGAGGACTGAACAATTTAATTTTTTCAATTGGCTTTCAAATGTTAAAAATCTAGTACTTTCAAATGGCTCTGAATACGTGCGAAATGTGATCACTGGCATTAAAATAGCTTTTTTTTCCAAAAAATTACGAAACATCGCCCAGCGGCTGGGGGCTTCGCCCCCAGACCCCCATAGCCTTCGACGGCTGGGGTTGACATTTTCGTATTTTAACTATTGGTTTAAACCCTCTCCTTGAAAAAGTTCCTAGTTACGTGCCAACACCAGGCCACGGCTTCTGATCTTCCATTGTACGATATCTTTGCCCCCACAAAAAATTCCACTTTTGAAGTTTCTGATGACGTCGTTGCTTGTAATTTGTGGTTTGGGCCTCCCTATCTAAAATCCTGGCTACGCCAATGACTCAGGTGGTCGTTTTTTCACTTGTTTTTTTTCCACTCCTTTCAGCAACTGGCAGTAATAGGTTTTTGACTAACTTATGCAGTATATTATATGCTAAGAAGTAAAAAGCACTCAAATATACTGTAATTGTTAAGTACTCCATATTCTGTAATAACACTAGCATACTGAAAGCAATTGCTGAAAGTTTACGTTAATTTACTGCAATTAATTGAATTGATGTGCTAGATGAGAGGAACTAATGAACAAACATTTGATTTAATTACGGCTGAAATAGCACTGGTTTTCTGGTCTTGTTATTTGTGAAATGCATTGTTGCGCTTAGTTGTAAGTGCAGAAAAGTCATGGTAAAGCGGTATGTAAAAAAAAAGAGGGCCCCCCATTTAACTTGCACAGCCCCCCTCCCCCTTTCCTAAGGCCACCACTGATAGGAACATCAACCACTTTTCTGGTTATGCTAGCAACACAACTTTGTTACTACTAAATGCAAAAAAATATTTTGAACAGCTAAATAAACCTTTTTGTTACTATCAAGTATCAACAAACTTTTGGTCTTTAAAACATTGTTTTGGTTTTGTAAAATCCTTTCCTACTTGTATGCACTATTTCTAAACGATTTAGCACAAAATATAAATTTACGTCAAGTTTGTCTTTTAACTTTTTGTGTTGCCGTTGCCACTTTCTCGAGACCTCCCAAAATCGACTCACAAAACTTAATTTTTGATTGGATAAAGCTAGACGACTCAGTTGTTTACGATCTGCGTATGAATAAGAAATCAAAAATTGAAATAGCTCTGGTGTAACGCGAAAGGATGGACCTCTGAAATGCGATAGAAAATACAACATACGATCTGCTTCACTAAAACAATGAATTACGGTTATGCTCAACATACCAATCGCTAAAAATATGTCGTTGACATGCATAGCAGTTTTTGCTGAGGTTTCCATAAAGAGCAAACCATTTTCATCAGCATATGCAGAGGCTTCCTGAAATACAGATATTTTAAGTAAGTTACTGAAAAAACTAATCTCTCAATTAACCTAAAGGGGAAAGAGCGACAATCAAGTGTGAACTGTGAAAAGTAATAGACAAAAATTCAAAGCAGTTTAGTGACGTATGATTATATGTGCGGCTTGTGGGCAGTACTAAATGAGTAAATTGTAAATGTGAAAACTTTAAAACTGCACAAAAATTTTTTTATAGGCGGCAGAGGGTAGGGTTAAACGTTTTAAAAGTGCCCTTCCTTCCATCTATCTGCTCCTAAAGCCAATTTTATCAACACTTCTTACCTTATTTTCTGCTAGCAAAAAGAATTACCATACAGCCTAAAAATCTCACGGTAACTTGTAGCACTCTTATTGGTCTATCATTCCAGCCAGTCATAGCTTAGCTTTTTTTCTATAATACTTCGGTGGATCAGAAAAGCGCACCATTTTGTTTTTCTCAAAACTTGTAGTTTCGAAGATTTCGTTTCATTCTTCAGGTGTCAAAAACAGTACGTCTAGGAAACTCTTTTAGATGTTAGTGGACGCTAAACTATGCAGCAGCGAATAAAAATAGTAGAAGCGTATTTTTGCCACAAAATTAATGGTTTTGAGGTGACACAGCGACAATGCAGGAGAGAATTTGGCAGAGACAAAGGGCCTGATACAGAAACAATTGAACGTTTAGCGGCTAAATTTCGGGAGACTGAAAGTGTCGCAAATGCCAATATAGGTCTCTGTGGTCGGTCTCATTCAGTGAAGACATTCAACAATGTTCAGAATTTGCGGGAACGGCTTGAGAAATCTCCCGGAAAATCAAACTGTTGTCTCTCAAAAGCCGGCCTTTTCAGATCCTCTGATATGCGAATTCTCTATGATCTAAAGCTCTTCCCTTACAAAATCCAAATTTTGCAGAGACAAACTGATGACAACAAAGCAGAACGTCTTGCCTTTTGTCGACATATCAGCCAAAGAACGAAAACAATCCTGGTTTGAAGCTCATTTGTCACCTGAGTAGGCACATCATCAAGCAGAATATGCGTTATTGGTATCAGGTTAATCCACATGTGCACATCCATCACCCACAAAAGACAGGAGAAAGTGACTGTCAGGTGTGTTATAGGTCGAAACGAAATCATTGGGCTGTACTTCATTGAGGACAAAAACGAGAATTGTGTAACAGTGGACACTGGCTGTTGCGTCGCTTTTATGTGGAATTGTGGATCTCGCCTGGTGAAAATGCTACTACCATATATTATCGTACCAACTATGAACACTTAAGTCAATAATGTACAGTTGCATGTATGATCACTACTTTTTCCCTCAATATGTAGGTTTGACGTAATTAAACTGGCTTGTACGTCGAGTGGTAACGCATTCGTCTCTGGAGCATGAGACCTTAGGTTCAAATCTCGGGCCGGTCAAATCGAACACAATGATGCCAACAGCCTGCCATCGCTATAACACTTCTTTAAAAGGAGCAGTGTTACCCAGGCGAATGACGCAGAGATGGGTCCCACAAATTTGTTACACGCTTAAGCAAAATAATGAAAATTTTGATTCACTTGAGATAATTAAAATTCAGTAATCAATGGTATAAAACTACTCAAAAGCTATAAATAGAAATATACTGAATTTGTATAACCTTCAATTCTGCATAACCATGCAAAAGCTACAAATCAGTACTTACATCATGGTCTACCATTCTCTTGTTGGACAAATCTGCTTTGTTTCCAGCCAAAGCAATAACAATGTTTGGGCTGGCTTGTCGTTGCAGCTCCTTTACCCACGTTTTAGCACGAGCGAACGTATCCTAAATTTATTCAGTCTCACCAGAAGATTTTTCATAATAGTTCAGGGTTTTAAACAAATAGTCACCATAATTAAAAGCATTAAAATTTGCAGTCTTCCTTTAAACACGACTGGAACAAGTCAATTTTACATGGAGAAAAAACAAATACTTGGATGTGACTAAGTTGACTTATTGCAACACAAGTTGTGTTTCACATATATACTACATGTTGATAAGCTGTTTGGAAGGATCAATCCTTTATCCTTTAATCCTTTATCCTCTAGTTTCAAACAATCCTTTATCCTCTAGTTTCAAAGCTGCTTCAGCAAACCTGCAAGGGAGTGCTTGCCCTGTTATTGAGCAGAAATGGTATGTAACAATGTCATTTTATTTCTTCATTTTGTTGCTCATAGTCATAAAGCTATCGACTTGTATAAAAGACTAAAATACTGTAGTTTCAACAGTATGCTAACTGACTTCATGATGATGAAAACACCGCAATGTTGAAACGATTGCTATATTTTATAATTATGCAGTTTATGCAAGCCTATACATTAGTTGGGTTACAAAACAAAGTTTTTAATGTTACCTGGTGACATGAAACATGTTCAGCTTAATATTTTCTTTTGATCAGCAATAAAAATTAGGTTTAAAAAAAAAAACAACGCTATAATGAATTTCTTATTTGATTAGTTTTCTGTATTTCTTTGCAACTGCCTATAGAGCACAATAGTTGACTATATCAAAGGTTCAAACAGAAAAAATTGCAGGAAATGGTTTTGCAACCATGTTTATGAAGTCCATTTACCACGTTTCTGAAAACAAAAACCATTGAAATCCAAAAACAAAATTTCAAAAACGAAATTATTCATCAAAGTTTTATACAAAGTTACATCAAACTAGTTGTTCATTCTCCCTGAGGAAAATAATACGAGACTTCTGCCAGCTCTCTTTCATCAGCATTCTCCGCTTCATATTTCCAAGGTTACCCACATTTCTATAAAATTCACTTGTATGCAATGCAAACAAAGTGATTTTGTTTGATGAAAAAAAATTGTTGATTTTAAATCATTTGTGAGTTGGGTAAAACGAATGTCCGACTAAGTATTTTACACAAAGTGATTTTGTCTGATAAAAAAATGTTGATTTTAAGCCATTTGTGATTAGGGTAAAATGGATGTCCGACTAAGTATTTGAACCCAGCTCTGTTCAATCACGACAATTTCAAACACTGGCGTCTTTACCCATTATACCAGCACAGCACATGAATCCAGTTGACTAAAAGCAATTGTTAAATTTAACTTTCAAAAACTGATTTTGGGAAGGTTAGGAGGGGTTGGTTTCCCAACACCAAGCAAAAAACTTTGTCTATTAAACATCTACTGATATCAAAGAAAACTAGCACCCTAGCTCAAGCCATCAAAAAAATTGATTTTCGTGCGTCCATTTGAAAAGGTTCCAGAGGGGTGGTACCCCAAAACTATATCAAAATCTTTGTCTCCCAAATATCTCTAGATATTAATAAAAACTGCAACTTTAGCTTAAGCCGTTCAATACACTGATTTTTTTGGTTTATTTGGGGGTTTCTGGAAGAGATGGTTTCCCCAAAGTATGTCCTAGTATTTGTCTGTCAAATAATACCTACTGATATAAAAAAACTAGCACTCTAGCTTAAGCCGCTAAAAAATTGATTTTTGTGGGGCTCATTTGGGGATTTCGGGTGGTTGGTACCAACCAAACTATGTCAAAATAGTTTTCAATTCAATACCTCTTCATATCAAAAAAAACTAGCGCCATAGCTTAACTGCTCAAAAAGTAATGTTGCGGGTTTCTGGGGTGGGTGATACCCCCAAATTATGTCAAAGTAATTGCCCTTAAACATCTAATGATATCAAATAAAAAGCGGAGCCTTCTTAGCTTAAGCCAATCAAAAAATTAATTTTTTTGGGTTTAATGGTTCATGTGCAGGATTTCCGGGGGTGGGGCATCCCCAAACCATGTCCAGGTATTTATTTGTCTGTTGAATATCTAGTGATATCAAAAAAACTAGCACCCTAACTTAAGCTGATAAAAAAAAGATTTTGGGGGGTCTTTACAGAGAATGAAACCCGATACTCTCTGATCATATCTAATGAGAAAATAAAAAATTTTACGAGATTTTGATAAAATCAAAAAAATGTGCTGGATTCAATATGATTTTGGAATGAGAAAAGCAATGGCCAACTAGATGGTTGAACCAGATCTATTCAATCACAATGGTTTCATATTCTGGCGCCTTTAACCAATACTGTAGGCCACCACATGTGTATACGTGACAAAAATGAGTAATAAATATCATGTATTAAACTTCCTTACCACAAGGTTTTTGGTGTGTCTGCCCCAAACCACATGAAAAAGCCTCCAAAAAAGCATTATGCACCACTTCATATATAGACTTATCGTATCTCAAAATTTAAAGTTTTTAACTTTGATGGTTTCCGAGTTTTTGTTAAATTTAGCTTTTAAAAAGTAATTTTTGGATGGGTCCATCTGGGGGGGGGGGGGCTCCGGGGAGTTGGTCCCCCCAGACCATGTAAAAAATTTGTTTCTTAAAAATCTAATGATATCCCAAACCACCAGCTTTCTAGCTCAAACCATTCAAAATAATTGATTTTTGGGGGTTCATTTGGGAAGGTTCGTCAGGGGTGGTACCCCCAAACTATGTCAAAATTTTGTCTTTTAAATATCTACCAATATCAATAAAAACTGGAACCTTAGCTTAACTTTTTTAAAGAATTTTACCGCATTATTTTAAAAGACTTTTATAATTATGAAAGGAACCGTAGCCAGGGGCCACATACTACAGTCTTCGGAAAAACTTCAACATTCGTGTTTTGAAAGTCATTTGCATTTCAAAGTTTTATTCGGAATACATTTTAAGGAATATTTTTTGTAAGTTTGAAATAATTCTTCTTTCCAAAATTACAACTTTATTTTCTTCCTGATCGACATTTCCTTGAAAAAAATGTAGCAAGTAAAAAAATCTTTGGATTCGGATATTCATGATTTAGTTTCCAAAACAAAGTTGTAGCTTTAAAAATCTTTGTAAAAAGTTCTTGAATGAATTCCGAACAAAAAATAATCATTTTCATGCACATAAAAGTAATTTGTTTAACTTTTGTGTTCAAACACGAACGAAAATTGTCATTAAATATGTAACAATCATTAACCCTATTTGTTCAGAGAAGAGGGGGGGGCAATTTGCCCCCCCCCTAGTTATGTTAATATAGCTCCTAAACTAAAAAAAGTTTTGCTTTGATGTACCCTGACTTTGAATTAAATTTAATAACACACATATTCAGAAACTTTGGGGTCAGCCGGACAACTGAAAGTGACGTCACTTTTGCTTTTGTCAGAGGCACCTAAGGAGTTTCAAACAGTTTTGAGCACAATGCATGCTTATCAATGCACTTATTCTACTTCATTTTACTGCGTCTTCATTATTGAAGCTTATCTTTAGCTGACATAAAATATTTTATTTACTAATAAATGTATTGCATCACCATTACATCATTGATGACCTCATCAATTAAAACTATTGCTTTTTCTGCTGTTTCTTGAAATAATTAGCGTTTGCGTAAAAAATATTCATTGCCATCATATGTTGAATGATATGATGAGAATGATACTGCGGTATTCTTAAAATTTTGTGAATGATACCATATTTCAGTAACAAAAAATTACAAATTAAAATCAATGCAATATATTAAAGATGATGTCATGATGTAAGAGACGTCATCATGCATGTGACGTTATCATCTGCGGTGACTTTATCAGACATGTCCTCGAAATAACAAAAGTCCCAACTAAAAATAATATTTTGCAACATATAGAAAAATTTGCATGCTATGTTAGGGCTTTACTGGTTTTGATGATGTCTTCATTGCTTTCGTGATGTCACAACCTCAAAATTATTTATTTAAATAATTCAACAAAAAGTAGTTTCAACAAGCAAAAAATCTTACTTCTATCACTTACCAAATTTGCCCCCCCTCAGGTACAAATACGGAGTAAAAATAGCCCCGTAGATATAGGGTTATATAAATGACTAGTATTGACAATAACCAACAAATAATTGTCACATCTTCCACTTTGTGCACACTTTTGCCCAAAGATTCCGTCTCGCTAGCCGCGAGTGAAAACTTCAAACTACGTCCAAGTATTTGTCTGTTTAATATTTCGTGATACCAAAAAAACTAGAACTTCCGCCAGTTCCTTTTCACCAGCATTCTCCCCTTCATACTTTGAAGGTTACCCATATTTCTGTAAAACTCAATCGTATGCAATGCAAACAAAGTGATTTTGTTTGATGAAAAAAAATGTTGATTTCAAATCATTTGTGATTTGGGTAAAATAGATGTCCGGCTAAATATTTCAACAGAACTCTGTTCAATCACGACAATTTCAAACATTGGCACCTTTAACCATTAGGCCAGCACAGCATATGAACCCAGTTGACTAAAATCAATCGTTAAATTTAGCTTCAAAAAAGTAATTTTGGGGGGGCCATTTAGGGGGATTCTGTAGAATTGCTACTCCCAGACTATGTAAAAAAACTTTGTCTCTCAAAAATCTACTAAGATCCATAAAAACAAGCTCCCTAGCTCAAGTTGTTCAAAAAATGGATTTTCGGAGGTCCATTTGGGAAGGATCTGAAGGGATGGTAAACTAATGTATGTCAAAATTTTTGTCTCCTAAACATCTACTGATATTACTAAAAACTTTAGGAGCCTTAGCCTAAGCCAATTAAAAAACTGATTTCTGCAACTTTATTTTGGGGTTTCCGAGGGGGATGGTACCCGCAAATTATGTCCAAGTATTTGTCTGTTAAATATATACTGACATGAAAACACTAGAACCCTAGCTTAAGCCGTTAAAACAAATTGATTTTTATAGTCCATTTGGAGGTTCTGCGTCATTGGTACCACCAAACTATGCCAAATAGTTTTCAATTAAATATTTACTGATTAAAAAAAAAGTAGCATCATAGCCTAACCGTTCAAAAAAAAAGATTTTTTGAGGTTTATTTGGAAGGCTTTATGGGGGATGGTACCCCCAATTTATGTCAAAATGCTTGTTCGTTAAATATCTACTGATATCAATAAAAGCTGGAGGCTTAGATTAAGCTGTTCAAAAAATTGATTTTTGTTGGTTTTATTTGGGGATTTCCGGGGGGTGGTTTCCTCAAACTGTTTACAAGTATTTGTCTCTTTAATATTTTATGATATCAAAAAAACTGGAACTCTAGCTTAAGCCATAGAAAAAAATTTTTTTTGGTGGTCTATTTGGGGGTTCTGGGTGGTTGGTACCCCCAAACTATGTCAAAATATTTTTCAATTAAATATTTACTGATACCCAAAAAAAAAACTAGTGCCTTAGCTAAACCGTTCAAAAAAGTGATTTTTGGGGTCCATTTAATAGGGTTTCCAGGGGGGTGGTACCCCTAAACTATGTCCAGGTATTTGTGTCTTTATTATCTCCTGATATCAAAAAAGCAGCATCCTAGCTTAAGCTGTCAAAAAAATTGATTTTTGGGGGTCCATTTGGGGGTTTGGTACGCCCAAATTATGTCAAAATGTTTTTGTATTTTGAACTTCTACTGATGGCAAAAAAAACAAAAAACTAGCACACTAGCTTAAGGTGCTAAAAAAATGATTTTTGAGGTGTCTTCACAGAGAATGAAACTTGATACCCTCTGATCATATCTAGTGTGAAAACAAGAAATATTAATAGAGGTTTTATCCTAATCAAAAAAAATTTAATATGCTATATTCAATATAATCTTGGTTTGATAAAAGCGATGGCCAACAAGGTAATTGAACCCAGGTATTAGGTTTCAAGCACTGGTGCCTTTTACCACTAGGCCACGCCAGCACGCGCGCAGGGTGACTGAAATCACTCAATAAGCTTCGCCATCACAAGTTTTGGGTGCATCTGCCCCAAACCACATGATGTAGCGCCTTTGACATTGTGGGTGCACAACTTCATATATAGAGTTATCATCTGCCCGAATTTCAAATTTCTCGCTTTGGTGGTTTTGGGAGTTTTTGTATCCATAAAGAAGTTTGCTTAAATAAATCTAGGAAAAAAGTGTCAGAATCGTCATAACTTAATTTTGGGAGCTGAAAGTGCATGCCCAGGTGCTTCTAAATTCGAAACTTTTATTGCACTCCTGTGATTAGTTTTCAAGCTAGATCTGTTTAAACCTCCGATTGGCATTTTAGTTTTTGGCTTGGAAACCCATATCACACGACCAATTTTCCCCAAAATTTGTACTAAGAATGATTCATATGTGCCCCATCTAAGTTCTACATTTCTAGTTTCAACCTTTAGCCATTTCAAATTTATAGCGTTTTCGACCTCTGGTTGTCGAATTCGTAATTTTGCATGGAGAAAACATAGGAACTTCCGAAGCGTCACGGAAGTCCCTATAATTCTGATTGCAAGCTGAATTTTTGACAGCACTATTCCTGGCTGAAAAAACATTACCAGTAATGCTTTATACCAAATTTACTATAGTTTGTTAATAGTGCAAAAAGTAATACAGAACTAGGCAAAGTGACTATGCTGATTGCAGGTCCACGACTTTACGGCACAACCATTTCGGTACAGACTTTTTCAGCATGGCCTAAGGCACTTCTCTGCACTTCTTCTTGGCTCGGACCTTTTTGGTGCCAACTCTTACCTTTTATTATTATTTTTTCTCCACTACGACAACTCTTTAAGTCAGTTATTACAAGTTCCTTAATATAAGCCCAGCGGATTATTTTTTCTGCATGAAATGTAACTGTGAAAGGATGAAATGGTTACCACAACATCCAAGAAATTCAAGTTGATATTGTTCAAATGATGGAACAAACTTAACAAGAAACATTTGCAAAAAAGATCGGCGAGTCACATAATTTAGACTGGGGCTAAAATTGTGAAGGTATGAGCACATTCTCAGTATATTTTAATCAACTGCTGTTTTTACAATGGTAAAATGGAATGCAGGACGTACTAAAGTTTTGTAAACTAAAGATAAGCTCGTATACTCACGATTTTACGCATAGTGTAGACCAGGCCTCAACATTATAAGCCTAAATTGAGCCAAAACAATACCTTCCAGGATAATAAACAGAGTCGAACCTAATCGCAAAATTATTCTAGTAATATCAACTTGAATTTCTTCAACATTGTGGTAACCAGTTCACGCTTTCAGAATTACATTTCACAAACGCGTTTAATTGGTTCTGATTTTACATACAATTTAATTACAAATGGATAATAATACAAGGGATTTGTAATGACCGACTTCAAAGTAGTCGAAACAAAGAAAAACAAAAACTTGAATTAATTACTTACTGAACTATCGAAAAATAAGATTTAGGCACCGAAATAGGCCGCACTAAAAAAGTTTGCGCCAAAAAGACGTGCTCCCAGCAAGTTTTTGTGGCTTATGACAGATCTAATGATTTCAAGGTTTATTTCAATGCTTAGCATTTTTTTTTGCAGAAAATCATTACTGTTAAAGTTCTTAGCTCCACCTGTTTTAAACAACAATTAAACTTTTTTCAAAGAGTAATTTTCACAAATATTATTTGGTTAATGACATCACTAGAAGATTTGTAAACTGCTACGTAAGATTTCATTAATGGGATACAAAGTTGAATTAGTTTGAACTTATTTTGTCACTGTGTAGTTTGCAGCAACAAAGTCACAGCTGCATCCTGGATATGCTCAGTAGTATATCAGGGGAAGGGCTATAGGTATCCCTTACCCAAGTCACTTAAACAAATGTACCCAGGTTATATCTTCCAGTTGTTCACAACATATTCTATACTGGCACTACCTGGTTTGTAATATCATAAACAACGATTGCAGCTTGAGCTCCTCTGTAATACATCGGTGCAAGGCTGTGGTATCTTTCTTGCCCAGCAGTGTCCCAGATTTCAAACTTTACGGTGGTGTCTTGTAAGCACACGGTTTGCGTCAAAAATGCAGCTGAAACAATACATAGTTATAAAAAATTTAATGTTGAAATCACATTCTGAAAGTCATACATATTATCGATGTACAATTGTACATTGTAGAGCTTTCTGCATTCTGCATAAGTACTAAAATTGCTTACTCTAGTTTCTAAAATTAACTTTGAGAAACTCATGTTTCTTTACTGTGACTGCTTTTTTGATGAAGCATAAGATTATGTGGAAACAATAAAGAAAGATCTTAAAAACAACCTCGCCATAATTCAACTTTTGACAACCCTTTCTTTCAGCGACACAGAACAATTTGTTTTTTATATCAACCAAAGTTATATCAAAACTTCAAAAATTTATCTATATCAACTTTTTTTTCTAAGTTCTGACATTATTTCCATCTTTTATGCAGATATATTCAAGTTCGATTATAGACGTTTAGGATTGTTATATCATCAGTTCATGTATACTAGTGGTTCACAATCTTTTTGTCTTCACCACTCCTTTAAAATTTTTTGAGATAGTGGACCTGCCTGCTTTTTTTAAGCATTAAAAAAGAAATTGTTTGTTACTTCAATAACAAGCATTATAACCAAAGTGTGCCTGGTGACTATATACAATGTAAAGCCAAACAAGCCAAACCCCTAATATGGTACAGTAATGTTTTTTCAGGTTTAAACTTGGCTTGCATAAATAAATTATGCAAGTATAGCATACTGAGCTAAATATACTTAACTAGTATAGTATAAATATCGTATTATATGGTGCCAAAAACACAGACAAAGTTACCTCCTATTGTTGATTCTTGATATTCGTGAAACTGCCCTTTAACAAATCGCAATACCAAGCTGCTTTTACCAACTGCTGATTCACCAAGTAAAACTAATTTAAACTGACAAATCTTTCCTTGTGGAGCAGAGTTGTTTGTTCGCTGAGGAGGTCTACTTGCCATTTCTGATATTGTAAAACACACACTTTAATTTCAAATAACTATAAATTAAATCGATAAAACTAAATTCTTTAAAACAAGAATATATTTAGTAGGGTTGTTCAAAACATCTTTTCTGCAAATTTTTTTTACCACTGCATTTTTTTGATTATGCACATTCCAAATATCATTTCCTTCAATCCACATGGAGGGATGGAGAAGCAATTTTAAATTTTAAATTACTGATGAAAAAAATCAATTTTGTGCCAACCAGGGATATATAGAAACATCAAGACCGGGATTGCTTGCTGAATTCTAGAACGGACAACAGAAGGGTTACTTGGAAAATTTTGTTTATTGCATTGCTATACCAACTATTGTGCAAAATATAGTGCCTTCAACCAAAGTTAACATAATGACAAAAATAACGTAATACTGACGTCATCACTGACGTCATTATGATACCCATAGACAGGAAAATACATAAAAAATGTGCAATATTTTCCAAATGAAAGTCGTGTGCCATTACTAATTGTGAGCTATTGATTGATTTTTTTTGCGTTTATATACAGTAGTGTGTAAATTAATTGGGACAAAACGAAAAGTGTCAAAAAATTAGGAAAATTCTCAAAAACGCGTCTTTAATCCAAATTATATCAACTCTAGCATGTTTAATAGTTAATATATCCTCTTTTTGCCTTTATGAGCATTGAAATTCGTATTGGCATGAAATCAACTAGGGTTGAGCAAATAAATATCTTTAATTTCTTCATCATGGTACCAAATTCGTATTTTGGCTTCTATGAGTTTGGTTTTAGTTGTGCAGTCACATACTTAAAGACACCTTTTTATGATAGCCCACAAGTTTTCGATGGGGTTTAGGTATGGGCAGTTGCCAGGCCAGTCTAGCAAAGTTAGTTTCGATTTTTAAAAAAATGTTTGCATTTTTTTGAAGTATGGCATGGTGCATTGTTCTGCTGAAAAACACCACTGCCATCTGAGAATGATTTTTGCATTGTTGAAACCAAGTCTTTTTCCAAAATTAAGTTGATTTCATCATTCCTTCGCTTGTACATAATCTTCCAGTATCATTAAGAGTGAAGCAACCCCTAAACATTTTCTTTAGGGGGTGTTTCGGGGCCTGTAGAATATAAAAGATATTGAAGGGTTCTCTAACACTTCGTCTTACATATTGAGAATTGAGTCCAAGCACTTCAAAATGGCTGTCATCTGAAAAACAACTTTCATTCATTCCTGTTTTCCCTTTTATTGTATTTGTTACCCCATTTTAGGCGTTTCTTTTTCATAGCAACTGTTGGCATTTGCTTCTTGCATGGACTTTTGGCTTTTCTTCCAGCTTCAAGAAGTCGCTTTCTTATGGTTGACGAATCCACGTCGACTCCTGCAGTTGCTAAATCTCTTTGAAGGTCCTTACTAGTTTTTCTAAGGTCTTTAAAAGTATTTTGCAATATCATTTTGTCATCACGAGTGGTCGTTTTAAGCTTTCATTCATGCTGATCCCGCCTTTTAGTTGTGGTGACGTCACCATTAGTATCCATCATTTAAAAAATTCGCCCCACATTTGATTTTGACACATTCAGCTTCTCTCCTATTTTTCTTATTGTCATATTAGAGTGTTGTCGTAGAGTAACAATTTGTGCCCTCTTTGTTGGAGCGATATTCATTTTATTGCAAGCAGGCAGATAGTAATATGCAAAAATCAAAATAAAATTTTTGGCCACGATTAAGTTTACTTCATAATTTAAAATAAAAAAATCTGTTAATCTGAAAAAAATAGAGCATAAAAGCAGTTAATAGTGGTTCATATTCTTTACTTAGTTTATTAATTATCATTACAATACTATCTATCATACATTCCCTAAACTAACCTAAACAAAATTCAAAAAATGCAAAAATATAGTTTTGTCCAAATTAATTCGAACACTACGGTATCTGTCAGGGTCCACGACAACTGACGCCGATTGGCTGAGAAGGCCGATCATAAAAATATTCTACCATCTCAGAGCCATCTTGCCCAAACCCTCACTTAGTGACACAATTTTTGCTTAACTTTTAGCTGAGCTTCGTCAAGCCAAGTCGTCTGACCGTGAACCAACGGTTACTAGTGTAACCGTTGGTTTGCGGTCAGACGACTTGGCTTGACGAAGCTCAGCTAAAAGTTAAGCAAAAACCTTCCAATCATAGTTGTGGAAAGTAACAACGCTCTAATGCACTGCGCCAAACTGGCGATGTAAAATGGACGAAGGGTTTGATAAGAGACACAATATATATATATATACATGTATATATATACATCAAGAAAAAATGTATCTAAGAACATACACAAATAATATCCACTGCGGTTATTCACCAATGCGATATAATATACACATTAGGCAAATAAAAACACTTCTTTCTAGAAGTTAAAAAGATTTGTTTTCAAACATTTAGGGAAAAACTGAACAAAATTATTAAATTCTGACAATCAGTTGCTATGAAGAGAAAAAGTAGGCGTAATAAATAACGAAAACTGCTACATGGAAATACAGTAGGCCTATGTCACCGTTTCTGTTGATGAAAAACAAAAACTTATGACACTTGTGAGGGTAAAAAAAACCAAAAAACACTGAAATATAAATTATATGCCAATCAGATTATGCTACTTGTAATACGCTTGACAATGAAG
Source organism: Trididemnum nubilum (assembly GCA_963965965.1). Taxonomy (NCBI): domain Eukaryota; kingdom Metazoa; phylum Chordata; class Ascidiacea; order Aplousobranchia; family Didemnidae; genus Trididemnum; species Trididemnum nubilum. Next base: position 25,771,955 of record OZ014483.1, read on the forward strand.
AAAAATAATGTTACTAAACTGCTACAACACTACAGTTCACAGTGGTTAGTCGCAGGTCAGTATTAGAAAAAAAAAAACGCATTGAAGCTCAACACAAAAGGAGCAATGATATGTAAAAAAAACAAAAAAAAAACAGAGCTATGGTGTTAATTTTATTACAGAGAATTATAAATAACAAGCACACTCCTGAATGCGTTTTACCAGCGAAGACATAAAACCTTAATCACGACTGTGATTCAGAAGTATAGTGCAGAAATTCTGAACATGCATATTAGGGAAACAGTTAGTTTCTGCCTCACATATCTTTTCTCTAAGCTGATGGGCAGCATCACTAGGTATGCTCAAAGAGTCTTTGCATTTTAAATAAATCTGGCACATGGTTTGGTCACTTTCACCACAACCGCATAAAGGTGTATAAACTGTAAACATCAGGAAATTTATCAAATAAAAAGGAGTTCAGCAAATTATTTGGATAAAAAAAGCTTAAAAGTCTCAGTTTTTCAGTTAACAAAAGAATCAAATGAGAGACACAATAATAGCTGCTTGTTAAAGTTTCAACATTCAGTGAAATAATGTCCAAAAAGTATATCTTTTTCGTTACATTTTAAACTGATAAGTCTTACTCTACATTCTGAAACACCTGCTAGCATTGTATAGTCACTATAAGGCACAGTAACACCTGCACACAGAAGTTTCATCTTTACATCCTTTGGCTACGAATCTAATGTTCGATTTAAAATATTTGAAAGAAAAGTAAAAATTACTAGAGTCTTAACTAGGAAAGAAACAGCGCAAAAACTACAATTTTAAGCAAACTGAAAAACACTCTTAACTAAATGATAATTATTTGCCAAAGAGGTCACAACTGAATACCAAACAACACTTATCTTTTGGCAAACAAACATACTGTTTTGAATTTACAAATATCAGTTAACCATGATACTTAAACTTAAAGCACTTAAAAACACAAAAGCTTCCAGCTGCATAAAATAAAAAAAAGTTGACTATATCTGTTTCCTTATTTGATTCACATTACAGTATAGCCCACATAGTACACGGCACGCGCCACAGTAGATGGAGACTATTGCGCAGATGTTTGTGAATTTAACTTTCTAATGGTGCGTGCCATTTTCTTGGGAGGTGCAAGAGTGAATTGGTTGATTCTTTTCAACTCATTGTTAGCAAAGCAGTTGAATATTGTTTGCAGTACCAACACAAAATTATTGTGCCCTTGCGTACCGGTTTGTTCAGCCAAAACTACATACGTGTCGGATTCCGCAAATTTTGTCGCAACAAAAATAAATGCCGCCCTCTGATTTTTTGCGGACAGCAGCTTACTTCATGCAGATTTGCAAAAGAAACAGTTGCAATTTTACTCAGAATCATGCAAAATTTTAAATTACTATTTTATTAGTATTGCTACTGGGTAGGAGATATCACCGATTGCTTTGCTTTATGTTTGTTCCGTGTTGTACACAAAAAGATGAGAATGCTATTTGTATTCTTAACTATGACTTGACCAAAAGTTGTACCCCAGTATTCCACATGCAAAGAGCGCATTATAACCAATCAATCAAATCGCTTGTTCAGATTACCAAAAAATTATGAATGATAAGTTTTTTTAGCTAATTGTGCAGAGACTTTTCAATCCTTTCCGATAAATACTGCAATATTTTCTGGTTATTACGAGAAAGATTTTAGTGTATATTACAAAAGTTTATGTTTTAATTTTCATTACAGGTGTTTTCAGTGAATCGACTGTTAGAGGTTTGGAATTTTACAGTGATAGTCATCCTTCTTTTAAAGACACTGCAAGATATATCAAATTTATTTTAAATATCTGGAAAATCATGTCGTTAAAATCTCCTTCAAAAGGTACAAGATGTATCTTGGTACTCTGCAATTTTTTACTAATCTACGACTATAGCAATGATTCAAAGATACGTCGTTGCCACAGGCTGATCAATATTGTTCATTTTACCAGACATAAAAAAGCCAGAGGTGATTGAGTAAAAGCAGTACTTAACTATAGCATGCCGTTTTCAAATTACGTTAGGACGTCGAATCCAACTCATAAACTCTTCCATTGGCTTAGAACACCACCATAAATTCTAGTATTCTTGACATGCTATTTAATAAACTTTACATTGTGTTAAAGACTAAAAAGTTTTTATTGCTAAATGTTTATGAGTAGGAATGCGGAAGCGTGATGCTGTTTCTGTGCTGCTTTGCAGTGCAATTGCACAACTGTATCCTTGCTAATAAATCTGCACGAAGTAAGCTGTTGTCGGCAAAAAATCAGAGGGCAGCTTTATTTTTGCTGCGACAAAATTTGCGGAATCTGACACGTATATAGCTAGTTTTGGCTGAACAAACCTGTGCGCAAGAGCACAATAAGTGAATAACTTTGTGTTGATGCCGCAAACAATATTCGACTGCTTTGCTAACAATGAGTTGAAAAGAATCAACCAATGCACTCTTGCACCTCCTGAGAAAATGGCACACACCATTAGAAAGTTATATTCACAAACATCTGCACAATCAGCAATAGTCCCCATCTACTGTGGCATGTGTACTGCGGTATGTGGGCTATACTGTAATGTGAATTAATCCTAAAGAAACAGATATAGTCAACATTTTTTTTTAAGCTGCCGGAAGCTTTTGTGTTTTTAAGTGCTTTAAACTTAAGTAGCCTTCCCATGGTTAACTGATATTTGTAAATTCAAAACAGTAGGCCTACAGCATACTTGTTTGCCAAAAGGTAACTGTTGTTTGGTATTCAGTTGTGACCTCTTTGGCAAATAATTATCATTTAGTTAAGAGTGTTTTTCAGTTTGCTTAAAATTGTAGTTTTTGCGCTGTTTCTTTCCTAGTTAAAGGGACAGGGAACTCAAAATCAATGTTTTTTGAGTTTTGAATCGTGTTAATAGTACTTGCAACACCTTATAGAGATGATCCGGTAATATTTTTATAACTTTTTTCAAAATTGAGCTTTTTTTGGTTTCTTCTCAAGTAGCTGTAAACATAGTAGCATTTTCAATGGAGGTATCTATGACATCATAATGACCTGTGACGCATGGTTCATTCATAATTATCCAGTGGACTAATCGCGTACGCGTAATAACGTTGCGCCATTTCGGTCTGTTTTGAAGAAAAAAAGCACCGTCTTGCAGGAAAAGCAAGCGTGCTTTTCTTGCTAATTCAATAGAACGGGTCTAGTGCAGTATTGCTTAGTGTACGAATGGAAAAGCTGAATGCAAACAATCGCTGATTTTGAGAGAACCTGCATTTTACGCGCTTGCAGAAAGTGCTCAATGTATAAAAACAGAGCTAAAATAAAACGTAAAATCTTAAGCTTTTAGATCTGGTTTTACGTTTTATTTTAGCTCTGTTTTTATACATTGAACCTGCATTTTATGTTGTCAGCGAAAATCTATTTTGTTTTGCAATCTATGCAATTACAGTAGAATTTAAAAGGGGTTTAATTATTATCTATTGATCATTCGGAGTCAACCTATGTAAGTGCAGCAGCACATTTAAAAAAAGATTTTCTGTCGGTCATTGTGAGGTAGCTTAATTCCAAATAAAATGCAGCACAAAGCAGATATTATATGCATTATCTTCGTCGGGATGATTCGATTTGCTCCATATTTTTGCAGCGTTTCACAATCAGCATATACCTGGGTTCACACTGGAACTTTTTTTGGTTACACACTATTGAAGTGAGGGGCATGGCCACCTTCCCCCACCTGGCTACGCCCCTGCGATTGCATTAGCTATTCTGATTGATTGATTGGTTTCATCTTTATCCTTCTTTCACGGGAAAGCGACAATGGTGCTATACGTTGGATGAATCCTCACCCGCTTAGGAGTTACTGGTGTTTTGTCGAACGTTTTATTGCTTCTTTCCATTTCCACCAAGAAGAGATAAGCATCGTGAAGCGTTTTATCTAAGGACGAAACAATGCCACGAGGGCGCGAGTTGAACTGCAGACCTTTCGATCATGACCACCGTAAAAACGGCGCTCGACCACACTGCCGACCATGTTAGTCGTAGCAAATACATTCATGCATTCTGTTATGCATTATGCGTATTATCTACAACAAAAATCGGCAAGATGGCCGAGCGGTAACGAGCTCGACTCTGATACGGTAGGTCTAGGTTCAAATCCTGGATCGGTCAAATTGGATAGTTGCCAACGGCTCACCACTGCTGCAACTTTTCTTCGAAAGGAGCTGTGTTGTCCAGGCGCAATGTCGCGGCAATGGGCCCCGCAAACTCGTTTCACGCTTCGGCGTAATACAGCGCGTGTAATGAAAATTTGATTTTTTGAACATATCTGCAACTAAATTAGAGAATAAGAGTGGTTGTTATCACCAGGTCTACCGGGGATGGTAATTAATAATAGGTTAGCCCAGCCTCACTGCTCTTCCGGTAGAGGTATCAAAGAAACAATGAACAACGCTATTTATTCAACCTAACTTTTCGCTCGGCTTGTATACGCTCTGAAACCAAACTATGTACAGTAGTTTTACCATAGCAACGGACCTGGTTGCTACCGCAAAACTATGGCAATCACCAATCAAAATTTGCAGAATTGACCACCAATTGACGCAAAATAAAAGTTGATACCAGAGCGTATATGGCCGAGCATCTTCAGAGGGGAGATAACAGAGTGCCATGCACCCTCCACTACAAGCAAAAACAGTGCATACTTATACTTTACAATCGGCCTACTATACAAAATTTTATTCTTGTTTTCTGACTGTTTTTGCTAGAAGTAGATGGGTGCCTGACATTCCTTTACCTCACCTAGGTTGTCTATTAAAATCAGCAATTACAGTATTTGCATTCAGCTTTTCCGCTAAAACGTACACTAGGCTACATACAGCTGTGCTATACCGTCCTATAACTATACTATCGAATTAGCAAAAAAGCAGGCTTGCTTTCTAGCAAAACGGCGTTTCTATTTTCTTCAAACTTTTAAACTTGTATGCTATGACTACCATCTACACTTCTACACTACAGGGACTTGCTTACTGCTTCTAATCACTGAGGTCTCGAAGCACAAAAAAATGAAATCTGCACTAGACTTAGATGATGGCTTTTCGAAAAAGCAGCAGCAGAAATCGCAGCACAGATTTTGACTGACAACATAGGCCTACTGTGTTATGCAGTTTTTCTCTTGAAATCGTGTGAACACTGATGCTGTATATTTGTGCATTCAGCTTTTCCATTAACACGTACATTACACTATACTGCGCTACCTGTTCTATTGAATTAGCAAAAAAGCACGCTTGCTTTTTTAGCAAGACGGTGCTTTTTTCTTCAAAACAGACCGAAATGGCGCAACGTTATTACGCGTACGCGATTAGTCCACTCGATAATTATGAATGAACCGTGCGTCACAGGCCATTGTGACGTCATAGATACCTCAATTGAAAATATTACTATGTTTACAGCTACTTGAGAAAAAACTAGATAAAACTCAGTTATGAAAAAAAATTTAAACTAGCACCGGATCAGCTTTGTAAGGTGTTACAAGTACTATTTAAATGACTAAACCTCGATAAGAATTACAGTTGTGTTCCCTGTCCCTTTAAGACTCTAGTATTTTTAGGCTACTTTTCTTGCAAAATTTTGAATCGAACATTAGATTCGTAGCCAAAGGATGTAAAGATGAAACTTTAGTGTGCAGGTGTTACCGTATTGTGCCTTACAGTGACTATACAATGCTAGCAGGTGTTTCAGAATGTAGACTAAGACATTTCTGTTTCTATATACCGATACCTATCCCTGACCAGCTACTAACAGCTTACAGCTCACCTCTCAAGAAAACTGACTAGACTAGGTTATTCTTGCGCTCACTAATGCTTGTAATACTAATAGTCTAAGCTTATGATATGCAGCATAGCCCAGGTAACCAATAATTTTATATAGATAGGCTTATGCCAACACTTTTTATGTTTATGCATATCGATATTAGGCTACTAGTAATATGGCTGAAAGTTGTCAGCAAAAACTGCAAATTCAAAATAGGCTAATCTCAGAGCTTAATTCCATTAAAAGGATCTTTCCAGAAGGTCTACATTATAACAATTATCAGCACAAACTCTGAGCCTCTATCACTTTTCGAAGCCTAGATCCTTTCTGTTCTACTGTGAAAGAAATAAAAATTGGGAATACCATTGAAATCAGTAGCCTTGTTCAACAGACCAAGTATATATAGTCCAATGCCTTAGCGGATTGCTTTTATTACCTGAGCAACTCTTCTAAACTTTATGTTTTCCTTGAAAAACTAACCTCACGAAAAAAACGGCAATTTTGCCTTGCCGTCTTAACTTATGCTAACCTGCTCCACTGCACACCAAGTACCTCTACGAAGACACTTTAGCTGACTAAAATAGCCCTTCTGTTGTCCACCAAAAAAACTGAAATCGCTGGAGCGAGCAATCCCGGTGTTCTATATATCCCTGGTGCCAACCTTTGCATAAACTTTGTCAAAATATCTGGCTTGTACACTTTTTAGATTTTGTATTGCTAAATCAAACATTTAACAGTCAGTTTAATGTTTGTTCCTAGAATTTCAAAACCAACAAAATATATATATTTTTGTTTTGCTGCTTTGGCTAAAATATGTGAAACTGCCAAGTCATCTCAACTGCTTTCTAATATCCATACTGCATTATAAATAGGTCCCATTAAAACATACGAAAGTGCAAGGACCACAAGCACTGCAAAAATCCTACCTGAACCCAAGCTCTTAACTTCAACCCTAATCCTTGTGGTCCTGAAAGGATCATAAGAAACCTAACACTAGGATTAATCCTTGCGGTCCTGTATATTTTAGTATTGCCTCAACAAATCATTTTATCTTAATTAAAATGTTTTTGACGTATGCTGGTTAGAGTTTTAATATTTAATCACTTTGCGTGCTTCTGGCCTAAAAGCTACAAGCACGGAAGCCCAGGAAAGAGCCACCAGAATGGGGACTACCAGTACCGCTACTTTAAAACACGCAACGCAAAAAAGTTATTCTTTCACAGGATTCCAATCTGCAGCCTTTGGATAACCGGTCCACTGCTCTACCACACTTGCTAAAGAGGATGTCTCTTTGCATGCTTAATGTAAATGGTTTGAATAGTTTAAATCGCCAAATTAAGCATGTGATGAGACATCCTCTCTAGCTCAAGTGGTAAAGCAGTGGACCAGTAGTCTAAAGGCTGCAAGTTTGAATCCTGCAGAAAGACAACTTTTTTCCATTGCTTTTTTTAAGAAGTTGCCGTTTTGGTGGCTCTTCCCTAGGTTTCCGCACTGGTAGCCTCTAGGCCAGAAGCACACAAAATGATTAAATCATTTTATGAAATGAAAAAAAGAACCGATTTTTACCACAATGTTGAATAGTCATGCAACCACCGGCACAGCCAGGGGTAATTAGGGGGACCAGTAGTTCTTTTGAAACTTTTCAATTTCACAAAAATTATTTTTAGAAAGATAAAATGTCAAAAAAACTAATTTAAAAGCACTCTACTCAAATGCAATTCTACCCTGAGTTGCAAATAAGCATTGTCAAAACTTTTGCACTTTTTGAACTTTTTTTTTAAGGACGTTAGCCTCTCTATCTTTTACAAGAAATTTCAGCCCTCTGTATTATTTTCGAGATATTGCGGTTGAAAAACACTCGCAGCAAAAAGGCAAAGTGAATCATTGTTAACACAACAACGGAAATGAGATACAATCAAAAAATCAATTTTGGTCAAAATGATTGAAAAAGTCATCTATTACGTCATATTAATATAACAATCATGCATAAAAACTTGATTTTATTAAAACAAGACTTTAGCAGCATTACTTTTTTGCAACACAGGTATGAAACAAAACTCGGAGAGTGGGAATGCTATTATAGTTAGTATTGATACTGAATAAAAATGTTCAATGATTGTGTAGCCTGTTTTGTGTTGTCTTGGAATGATAAGGTCTCGTCCGCATACCGCAATTGCTTTTGTGGGAGAACACAAACGACGCCAACAGCAACACAATTTTACACCAAAAAATGCAATCAATTTTGTTTCAAAACTCATCATTTTCCAAAGTGGAAGAAGTAAAATCAGGTACCAATGAAAATTTGGGGCGGCTGAGATCTGACATGTAACTGTCCACAAATTAAATGTCAAAGTCAAATCATATTTCGACCCTAATAAATTTCGAGAATATTTCAATTAAAAACATTAAAAAAAACCTAATCGCTAAAGGAAAGCAAATCCCATATATCTTTTACATCAAAATTGATTTTCCATATGCATATAAATATATCCATGTCATTTGATTGCATGCATTTTGCCTGCTTTTCTTTTTCTTTTGTGTTTATATGGAAAACGATATCGCACATAATTGGTCTAAACTGCCCTATGTAGGCCTACAGTTACACCAACAGCCTAGAAAGTTTGTTTACCTGAAGAATGGTGGACTCAATATAGTACTGATCAAAAATTTTTTGTAGCTTACCAAAAGCATAACTACAAAGTCAGTTCAATCCTTTACTTTTATTTTCAGCTAGGGTTAGGGAAAACAAAACTTTAATCTGAGCAATGTCAAATGTTTTTTCAGTAAATAGCAGAGGTGGATTCAATGACACAAGATTCGAGGCCAAGACACAAAAAAAATTCGAGGCCAAGGACAGACCCTCTTGTGGCCAAGGCCAAAGACACAGGTGCAAGTGTTCTCAAAAAAAATTTTTTTCAGGCGATCTCAAAAAAAAAGGTCTTCAAAAATTTTTTGCTAGTGCTAGAGTTACATAAAAGGGGCTTTTATGTTCAAGCCTATGCTGATGATCTAGCAATGTTGGTCACTGGTGCTGATATGCTTTGGATGAGAGGTATGGCCCAGAAAGCAATAAATATTGCTGCAAACTGGGCTTCGAAACAAGAGCTACCGTTTGCGAGCAAAAAAACTGAAATTGTACTGTTCACTCGAAAACAAAATCTAGATTTGGGTTTCTTGTCAATGAATGGTTCAAAACTTGAACTTTCCAAGGAAGCAAGGCTGTTAGATGTTACTCTGGACAGCAAGCTAACTTGGAAACCACATACTACCTGAATTACCCGCAAAGCAACTACAGTACAGCATTAATGTAATGTAGACAGACTGTGGGCAAAATGTGGGGAATAAAACCATCTGTGATGAAATGGATATACACAGCTATGATGAGTCCAATCATGTTGTATGCATGTGTGTCCTGAGCAAGTGGTCTCAACAAAAAGTATCTAGTGAGGAAACTCACAAAGGTGCAGATACTTGCTTGCCTGATGATTTCGTCAGCTTTTCCTGGCATCCCTACTGGTTCTCCGGAAATATTGCTCAACATAACTCCCATTGAGGAATTCATGTTGGCTGAGGCAGTGCAAGGGTCTTACAGAATCACTGATAGTGGGCTCTGGCATGTCAACCCAGTTGGTTCCTTTGGGAAAACGAAAAGCCAAGTTGATGTTTGCAATGAGGCAAGAAGATTCTTACCTCTGCTGCAAATGCCAACTGATTGAATAAAGAAAACTAAGGTATTCGAGAGAAATTTCGAATGTTAAATTATGAATAAAAAGAATGCTATCAGATCTGAAAGCGTTCTAAATCAGAACACTGTCAACGTTTACACTGACAGCTCAAAACTAGATGGCAGAGTATTTGCAGGTTTTTATGCAGAATACCCAAACAACTCCCCAAAACAAGCATTTTTCCACCATGGAATTTACAGTATTGTGTTCTAGGCAGAAGTCTTCGCTATTTCAGAAGTGGCAAAGAACCTGCTTTGGGAAAAAATGCACAATCAAAGTATTGTTGTGCTGGTTGATAGTCAAGCTGCTATCAAAGCACTCATAAAGTGCACTGTAACATCAATTACAGAGTTCAACTGCATTAGAAACCTAAATCAGTTAGGTAAACAAAACCACGTCAGTACTGCCTAGTTTCCTAGACAATGTAACCTAGACATGCCGGGGTACATGGTAATGAAGTGGCACACAATGCAACCAAATCAGGATCTAAATCAAAAATACAGAGTCCTGAACCTTCTATTACAGTCCCGTATGTCAGTTGGGTTAGCACTGTTAAGGACCAGTCCACAGATAGATGGAAATCTAAGTGGAATGAACAGAAGGACTGCCTGAGGATGAAGAAGTCTGTAGGTTGGACGTCTTCTTGACTAACAATACGTCTCCTTAACCTTAAAAGGCCTAAATTAAATAGAGTAGCGAAGTTTCAATTGGGCACTGCAATTTACAGTGACACAAGAAAAGAACAGGTCGTGCTGCGTCTTCTTTGTGTCTAAAATGTAGCTTAGAGGATGGAACACCAAATTATCGCATAGGTAATTGCAAGCTTAACCAAGATATTCGTGTTAAATATTTTGGAATCACCAAAACCACTGTTCTCAATGTGGTAACAAAATGTAACATTAATAAACTGGCCACGTACTTAAAGGAAGCTGGAAGGATTTCTGAGTTCAATTAGTAACCAAACAAAACATCAATAACATAGCAACTACAGTTGCAATGGCCCTAAATGAGGCCTATGCAATGTGTAGATTGACTTTACCTAAAGGTAGCAGATTCGCTTGAACTGCTGCTCATCAATAATAGTAGTAATAATAAAATTTTTCAGGTTATCTCCAATTGCGGAAAACAAAAAAAGGTCTTCACAAATTTTTCGCGAGGTTTCTGGTAATTTCCAACTAGATTTCAATGGTACAAAAAACAGTGCTGTCCTTGAGCCGAGGACAGGGCAATTTTTGGAAGACTTGAGGTTTTGAGGCCATTGCCAAGGACTTGGATCTGCGAGGCCAAAGGCAACGACTTCAAAATGTGTCCTCGAGGACTCCACCTCTGGTAAATAGTATGCTAATTTATTTTTAGGAAATCTTTCTACATCAATTTCTATGTGAGCATATTACACCATATAGCTGTGTTGATTTATAACTGTGTTCTCGTAGTATATTAAACCAGCAAGTATGGCGACATTGTCTAAATTGTGTTGAAGTCTAGATTGAGCACTCGGGGTACCAACATTGTATCCCTGTATCATAATTCAATAAACTTTTATGAAAGATTAACCAAAAATCCAAAAGTTGATTTGATGCGAAAACTTCGCGCACAAAATGATTTTAAATCATTTATTTTCCGGTTTTGAACAAAAACTACAAGAGTCACATAATACGGCAGTATTGGTGTTGACAAAATAAATACCCGGTACTGAAGACAATTGGTCAAACTCATGCCATTTGATAAGATAAATCTACAAGGGGATTGTCTTTGTTTCTGCATAACGCCTGCAACTCATAGTGAATCATCGCATCATTGGTTATATCTGGCAATAATGATGGGTGATCTCTTTTCCAATGTTTTCTAAGCATTTGGAAGCGGTGGCAAGGGCAAGATGTTGTAGTGATTAGGGGGAAAGGAAAGGCTTTTTTGGAAATGAATGTGAAGACCAATCAAAAAAGGTATTTGCTATAAAAAAACTGCAATTTTTATCCGATTTACGTAGAAGAGTAAAGGCAAAAAATGATGAAATTGTCTTCACTTCTAAGGAACGACCATTTTTACCGGTTTCACACCATATTTGGATTCCAAATGTTGGTACCACATGCATTGTTTGCCAGACTACTTCTAAAGGACTTAGGGGCATCCCTGATTTTTGTAGCAAAACATTTAGGGTTTTCACCATAGGTGGGCAAGTTAATGCAAAACGTTAGCTTCGTTCACCACTACTCCGTTAACAAACTTCACACTTCCGTTAACATTAATTCGTTATTTTCAGCTTTAATTAACGGAAGTTAATAAGGTCCGTTACTTCGTTAACATTTTGCATGTAATTTTCATTTCTTTTATTCACTCGCTTCTACAACACGTATTGATGCTGTTGAGCTGATTGTAAGGAAATACTTATTGCTATGGTGGTCTTTTTGTGTTTTGGAAGTTAAATTTTACAGTCTAATCTAGTTTCAAGATACAAATAAGTTCAAATGCACTAACGAAGCTGCGATCGGAAGCTCTTTGGAAATTTGTGAACAGCGATAATTAATATACGTATTAGGGTTGTACAAACTAGAATTTTGAATCTTTGAGATTCGAATCTCCGGAGAAACGAATTTCAAAACGCATTTTTTATCGGGTAATTGGATTCGAAAAAAATCTTTGAAAGTGCTGCTAAAGCCTGAAGAGTGGTGCGTATTACGCAATTTTTAGCAACCTAACTGTCTAGTCGCATTTCGTTTATCGTGCATTGCACTCAAGAAAGCGTGCACGCACTCAACAAGTGACAGTTGTCTAACTTAGTCAGGAGTCAGGATTGTGTTTTTTAAACTTTTGCAATAAAACTGTATCGTTACAATTTGCCATGAGTTAGTTATTCTAGAATAGTATTCGAAATTCTAGATTCGAAATGTCTATTCTAGAATACTGCATTATTCTACTTTGTACAACCCTAATACCTATAGACTGCAGCTTACTATTTGCCTCAAAAAAGAGCTCCTTTCTTTGCTCTCTTCTATGAAACTCATGCAAATACGCAACAAGTGTTACCAGTTCAAAATGGTTTGTACCGATACCATGAACGAATGGTGCAAGATATTAACGATAGAAACCTTAACGGAAGTTAACAGAACTTAACGGAAGTTAATATAGTCCATTAACAGAACTTAACGTAAGTTAATTTAGTCCGTTAACATGAAAAAACGTTTTAACGAATTAACGAGTTAATGAAAAAATTAGCTTCGTTATTAACGATTAACGGACTTGTGCCCACCTATGGTTTTTACATATCAAAAGCAATATTACAATGCCCCCCCACCAGGTCTACGACCTTTCTGGAAATCATCCAGAGTTTATCAAAATCCTCATTGCGGAAAAACTGATGCTAAACCAATGGTTAGACCATGGTTAAGAAATAAACAAACAGAACTTGCAAAATTTAATTCAAGTTTTAGGCTCTAGCAAGAAATGAAGGCGGTAACTAAAATTTAAGCTCTAGCATGAAATGAAGGCAGGATAGCATGTAACGGTAACTAAAATCTAAGCTCTAGCATGAAATGAAGGCAGGATAGCATGTAACGGTAACTAAAATCTAAGCTCTAGCATGAAATGTCGGTAGGATAGCATGAGAGTTCCAGCATGCATAGCTAATATAGGAAATCTGCTGAAGTTCACAAATAGAACTTCCTATGTTTCTCAATGAAGTGACGGAAGACATGTGTAAGGTGTAACAGAAATTTTATGTCATCCCTCCAAACCGCTTGCTTACATGACAATCTGAGCTTTTCCACTGCTGATAGCTTCCTTCAGTTGATCATATTTGCTTATTAAATCCTTCACAAAAAATCATCTAAGTCAGGAGATTTGGTTCAGCCATGCAGCTCATCAGACACACAGAAACAGAGATATTTATTTTGCCACAAAAGTGCAACTTCGAATAATTAATCTATGTTATCAACAAGTGAAAAAATAAACACTGAGCGACCAGGAGCCTGGAAGGGACTTTTCAGTCTTCGGGTTAACAAACTCCCGTTAGCATATGCAATTGACTAAATTCAAAGTTGTGGTTTGCGAAGTAACGGTTTTACATCCAAGTAGTTAACAAGTTATGCAAAGTTTTGCAAGCATTACTTATTCGATGATGTTTTTCACATATTGACGGCAACTCTTTTCGAATTTTACAAAGGAAAGAGTTCTAATGTTTTTTGGTAAAGAATTCCAGATTTTAACCCCTTTGTATTTAATTGAATTTTGACGGGATTTCTTTTTGAAAAGGGGTAGATAAAGTTTGTCATCATTAACAGTTCTCAAGCAATGTCTACTAACGTTAGTCACAAATTTGTAGTAATCATCAAATATCGCAGGCTGTAGACAATGCACAGAGTAATATATGAATTTGGCTACTTCAAAGAAATGAATTTGATTAATATAGAGAAAATTATACTTTTCATACAATGGTTTAATTCTTTGTTTAAATTGCCAACCGTCAATAACTCGAAGACATTTGTTTTGCATACTTGAAGTCTGTTTAGAAGATAGTTAGATGTAGAGCCCCATACAATTACTCCATAACATAAATGTGGGAAAACTTAAGAGTAGTAAACTGAGAACAATATCTGTTTAAGGGCAAAATGTAGAAGGTGAAACAGAATTCCCAACTGTGTTCCCGCTAACTTTATGGCTAATTGGCGAGTGCCCAAATTTTCTTTAAACAATTGTGCCCAAAGCCCTAAAAAGACGTTTATGTGTCCTAAATTTTGTACCAATCCAGTATTAAAGTATACCTACCAAATGTCATATTTCCACAAATTTGTTGAGTTTTCTAAAGCTATGTTTACTGTATTGCCAAAAATATTTGCCCTTGCTCCAACAAATTGCTGATTCGTTGAAAAACATCGGCTTAGTGGGAACACTGATTCCCAATGCTGTTGATATTTTGCCTCAATTTTGTTAATTTGATTTGTGAATGGCAAAGTAGAATCGATTTTAATGTCAAGATACTTGGCTGTTGAGGTCATATTAATTGGGATATTGTTGATAGCCAAGCTAATAGTCATAGAAGTAATTTTATAGTGAGAAATTAGCAAAGCTTGAGTTTTATAAGGATTAAGAGCCAAACGATTTGAAGTCATCCACTCGCATACGTGTAGTAATCACTGTTACAGAATCGTTCCAATCCATCTAGACTAGCATCACTAATCAAAAGACAAGTATCATCTTCAAATGATTGGGGGGACGTTATTAGAGCATTAGCCAGATCATTTATAAAAATCAAGAAAAGTGTAGGCCCTAGGATCAATCCTTGTGGAACTCCGTAAGCAACTATCCTAGAAGAAGAAATGGATTCAGAAATATCAACAAATTGGGTGTGATTTGAAAAGTAGCTATGTAGTAGGTCATTAGCAATCCCACGAATACGGTAATGATTCAATTTGTTTAGTAAAATGTTATGATTTATGGTATCGAAAGCTTTTCGAATGTCTAATAGAATTAGGATAGTATGTTTTTTGCAGTTGAGATTTTCATAACATTGGGAAACTATGTCATTTATAGCTTGTATGGTTGAGTGATTTTTCTAAAGCCAAATTGTCGATTGTAAAATATATTGTTATTTGGCAAAACTTAAGTAGCCTGTTTTGAATTAGGTAAGTAATGATACTGGGCAGTAGTTTGTAACTTCTTTTTTGGATCCTGCCTTATGGATTGGAACAACTCCAACAATTTTAAGGCAATTGGGAAAAATTTCGAATTCAAAAGTAAAGCAAAATAAAAAACACAGATATGGCGATAATACAGAAGCTAGTTCATGAACAAAAAATGATCGAATTTCATCAGCCCCAGTTAATTTTTTTGTTTTTACATCAGCTATTATATTATAGATTTCATGTGGAGTCGGTGGGTCAAGATAAATGAGGGGAGTACGGGACTGGTTATATAAGTTTTATAATGAAATTTGCTAACAGGATTAGTCAAGGTTTGTTAAATCTTGTCAGCAACGCTACAGAAAAATTCGTTAAATGCTTCTGATCTAGTACAAGGATCATCAATTTCTTGATTGTTAATATTGAGCAAAGTAAACGAGTCGTTTTCTTTAGATTTCCAAGTATATACGAGCTCTCTAATAATTTTCCATGTTTTTAATTGATCATATGTGCAATTTTCAATTTGCTTAATATACTGCATTCTTTTTGCGGCTTTTTTAATTCTTGTCAGGCAAATACTATATTTTTTATAAATAAAAATATGGAGGGTGAGCTATTTGGATAAGCTTTTTTGTACAATTTTTGTTTCTTTTTAATTGAAACCCAAACTCCCTTTCAGATTCAAGGTTTCAGAGCTAATTTGGATTTCCTTCTGGAAAATTTGGTGACAGGCGCAAGTTTGTCAATCTCAGTTTTGATTATTGCAATAAATGTTTTAATACTTTTATCATAGTTTGCTCAAGTAATACAATTGCTATTAAAAAAATCCATCATCCATCACAAGGCAAAGAATGCAATCAAATACATGGTGCAGGCACCTGATAAATATGAGTCTGCCCATTTTTTTCAAAATGACCCTGTTTTGTTTTTATCTATTATTGACATTTATCGTGTCGCCACCAATGAGCATTATATTAGATGATTCCCACAAGTTAGACTCACCCTAGACACCCTTTATTACTTTTTGCAATTGTCACAGCTGTACCAGCCTTCAATTGAAGGTCAGCCAACTTGATTTCCATTGCTAAAATTTTGTTTTAACCAGAACTTGATGTTCAATGCCTTCTAATTTGTTTATGAACAAACTGCAAGCTTCAATTCTTGTGATAAAATGAACCAATCAATTTCTGTTCCACTTCAGCTGCTATATTGAAGAGAACCTAATGGATTTTTTGAGATAACAAGGGCTAGATATTTTAATGCCTTTGCCAGAAAACCGACGAGATAGCCTGACTTCAAAGAAAGAATCTTGCAATAACACTTGTCTCAAGTTAATAATATTGGTTTGTGATGTCACCGTTACATACTTTATAATTCTACGCCATCTGCTTTTTTTCGGAACCTTTGCAACTCGAGTATGAGCGTGCGTGTGCTCTCGCTCCTCTAATAGGTTAAGGCTAGATTTGGGGAATAACTTAGATCCATGTGAAGGAGAGAGCACACGTGCGCTCCTACACGAGTCGCAGAGTTTCCCAAAAACAAAAAGCAACGGCTTATACTTAACAAGACCCCATAAAAATTGCCGATGAAATAGCAGTACTGTAGTCTCTTCCATCACTGAATGGCAGATGGTGAAATCACCACGTCAGATGTTGTAGTGTCCAAATGAAGAAGAATATAACTGGCAGTCATATTTGTGATTATAAAACTGGCATAAATCAAGTCAAAGCAAAATTAGCCACAATAGACTACAGCAAAATGCTACAGTCAACCCCCATTAATCAGAACCCCTTTAATCAGACACCCTTGCCATCTGACACAAATTGTGAAGGAATGGAATTCCTGCATTGTAATGTACGGTAGGCTACTGCAGACCAGTGTTCCCTATAAGCGCAATAAAGTGCGAAATTTTTTCCGGCATTTTTGCACTGAAATTTTGCGATTTCCGGCATTTTTGTTTCCTGCCAAAAACCGTAGACAGTTGCAGTTCACGGTGCCTCACTCTGGTATGTCACACAAATTGTGGAGAAAACTTGCAGAACTCAGACGAAGGATTTTATGGAAATCACATCTGACATTAAAACCGGACAAAAAAGATGAGAAAATTTTCAGCATTTTCACATTGAGTTTAGGACGTTCGCACTATTTCCGGCATTTTCACAGGAGGTGAAAACTTAAAGGAACACTGCTGCAGACTGTATTTTACCTCTATAATTGTAAAAACTCGCTATATGACCATGACAAATGACAGTAAAATTCTAGGAACAAAAGTGCAATATATATACATCAAAAAATTCTCAATTAATCAGTCATACTGCATAACAATTAGACCACAGTGTTTTCCCTACTATAAGTGCATTACCAAATCAAAGAAGATAATTACAATTATCGCATTCAGGTCACGGTTATAACACAATCTAGATAAAACATTAGATGAAACAACTTTTGTGATGTACGGTATTATGCAATTGCGCTATATATCGTAGACCTATTTGGTACATTAGCAAGTTACCATACCTGTGCTAACCAGGGCCACGCAAGTGCAAATCGGCATTGCGTGATTGACGCACTGACAGTGACAGTAGGCCTAGGCCAACTTAAATTGTAGGGGGGTCATCCCCCATCGAGATGTAGTGTCTACCCATTAAGATTTCAGCGTCCCCCACACTAGATTTCAGCACTCTCTCGATTGAGTCAATGATTGAGAGTAGGACTACGGGTTTGGATGATTAGACAAGAAAGTGCCTGTCAGCATGAATGAATCTCCAATTCCGGCCGAATATTATACCATAGGCTACCAAATTGCAGTGAAGACCTTTTTTTTTGTGTTCAATTGACTGATTGGGTTAGGGGACAAAATCTTAATTTTTGATGAAAACCTTTTTTGTTTTTTAGTCATAAATCGAATTCGGGAACAGCAGCTGAACTTGAAGGAAAATTTTCACTAAATATTTTCATCCACATTTCAAATGCGTCTGGTTAACAGATAAAGGCTGCAAAAGTGTCCCCCCATGCCAAATTTTACAGGTTAAGTACGCTACTGTACTGCGTAGGCTTACCGACATTATTAACCACCCTAGGCTAACTCGTTAATCTGATAACCTCGCTAATCGGACATTATTCACTGGAGCAAATTGTGTCTGATTAACGGGAGTAGACTTCACTAAGGAAAATTTGAAGCTTGCGCAGGGCAGCTGGTAGGCTTAGCCTAGGCCTATAGCTTTTTAGCCCACACTTTAATGCCTAGCAGTTCCGGTAAGCCTATATTGAGGAGCAAAAATTATTGAAGCGTTTCAAAAGATTATGACAGCTCACCTCGATTCTGACAGCTGCCAACACAATTTAATAATAAAGTAGGCCTAAGCACCAGAACAAAGTCTTTATGACTAGAGATGCTACTGCAACTCCGATCCATCAATACTCCGCTCCTACCGGAAAAAATTTTCGAATAAAGACGCGAATCTCCAATATGGATCCTGAACTTACTATTTATCTTTGGTATGGGCATGGGCCTGTTTCTAGACTAAGTTTTGCTAGTTAGCAGAAGTGGGCAGTTTATTTCTGGATCAAAATTGTTTTTGGTTCAAGCCCCCTTCCTCTTAGCAAAATCCTGTTGGTGCTTCTGGTCGCATTTACTGCTACAGGCGGATTTTTCAAGCGATTATATGGGCAACATCCGGAAAGAGCTAATAAACGCTGCTGGCCTTATGTGTCTCTTTTTTTCAGACGTAAATACGAAATTTTTAAAAAAGCGCGTAATTTGTAGCCGTAAAATATCAGGTTTTATGCTCAAAAGATCGGTCTATTTTGGTGACCCCCACTTTCAGTTAAAGCACCCTCACTTAGTTTGCTCTGGCGACGACACAGTATGTAGCCTAACCAAACCTGAAAACTTCGCTACTGCCACAGCTTCCAATTCTGATCTGCAGCAGGCCTTTTGTCAGTAGCGTAGCCAGGGGGGGTTGGGCTATAGCCCTCCCATCGGCATGTAGACCAAAATGCAGAATAAGAAAAATACCACGTTTTTAGCACTTTTGAGACTGTTGTATGCACTGTAATGGACTAAATAGTGATTTAAAACACCTTTTTAAACATATATATTTAGGAATGGGGTCTAATTTGTCAAAAATACAACTCACAAATAAATAAAAACTTTGAAAAATGGCCAAAAACAAGCAATCAAATTTGATTACTGGTGCGAAAATGCTAAACATTGGTGTCATCAACAAATATCCTATAAACTTAGAAATAGGGGTGGGGGCTATATCCAGTATTAGTTAATTACCAATCATTCCTCTCAAATCTCTTTTCATTAGCCCCCCTCCCCCCAGTTATTTTTCTGTATAAACTGTTGACGAAATACTGCAGATTACTCCATGTGAGTTTTATTGAACTGCTCGAGTTTATAATTTACTAGCATCTAAATAAGAGAACTAAAATTTTTTCATTAGCTACCTCCCAAATAGCCCATTTATGCAACCAGTTTAATCGTGTTTACCAGAAATGGAGTCGAGGACACAAGGCTCGAGGCCAAGGCCAAGGACACAAAAAACTTTCGAGGCCAAGGCCAAGGACAGACCCTCTCGAGGCCAAGGCCAAGGATCGAGGACACAGACGCAAGTGTTCTCAAAAAAAAAATTCTTCAAAATTTTTTTTAGGCGATCTCTACTTGAAGAAACCAAAAAAGGTTTTTGCAGATTTTTCGCAAGGTTTCTGGCGTTTCCCAACGAAGTTTCAACGGCTCAAAAATAGTTCTGTCCTCGAGCAGAGGACAGGGCAAACTTCGAGGACTTGAGGCTTTGAGGCCAAAGCCAAGGACTTCAAAATGTGTTCTCGAGGCCAAGGACGTCCTCGAGGACTCCACCTCTGGTGTTTACTTTGCCAAAGGTTATATCACGTTGTAAAAGCATTATTTTTGAATTAAAATAGCCCTAAAATTAAATAATTTTTGCACAAAAATTTTTGAGCGCTGGGGGCTCCGCTTCCAGACCCCTGTGCCTTTGGCGGCTGGGGGCTTCACCTCCAAACCCCCAAAACAGCCCACCCATTGCGAATTTCAGGCTGCGCGCCTGCCTTTTGTGATGTCACAAAATTACGAAATGAGGGGTTGCCAATCGTACGTAGTAAAACGGATTAAATCGTATTTTCGCGAATAAGGGGATTTGTGGAAAAAAGTTTTGGGGGCACTTCTTTATGATCTCAAATAGTTCTTATTGCTTCAATAAAACCGATTTCGAGCTGAATCTCTTTAAGCTTGTTTGATTTTGTTCACCCCTATCATGGATTTCGGCACGGGCTTATTATTCACCCTCGATATTAAAATATTATATCACGCACATATAACCAGGCGAGCAACCAGAATGTAATCAAGGAGGGGGCTTGAACCCAAAGGTAAATTTCTTTTGTCTAAAAAAAATCTCGATTGAGTTGCGCGCTAAGCAGACTGGTGCAACTCACGCGTATCACATACGGGATTTGGAGATGGAGCCCCTAACAGCCAAAAGTCGCGGGGGTTTGGAAGCAAACCCCGAGCCGCTGGGCTATTTTGTGATTTTGCATAAAAAAATATCCATTTCAGCGCCATTCGGATTAAATTCCGTACCGTCCTCTATGGAGCCATTCGAAAGAACAAATTTTCAAGATTTGAAAGCCAGTTAAGGAAATACATTGCCAGCTCTTTCAAGCCCCACCCTTTACTCACAGGTCAAGTCCAAGACATGTTTAAACGATAGCAGTTTTGGGTTAAACTTTCTAAGTGACTTGGCGGGGGTGGGAGGGGGGCGATGAAGCTCCGTTCATTGCAACTACGAAACGAAACGTGAAATTACTCGAGCGTGAAGTTGCACTAAGCCCTTAATAGACCGGCAGCCCAGAAGGTTTATTTACCCCAAAGACGGCGGAAGGTTTGATGCGCCTAAATTACACGTCCTTACTCACCTTTCAAGAAAATGTTTTACTGGCAAGTCAAAAGTTCGGCTAAGATCCCCCAAATCCACAATTTATGGGGGATCAAAATGGCCTTTATTTACCCCAAAGACGGCATGGATAAAAATTGCTTAAAATCGTTCTCTGGGGTCCACTGAACAATGAAATGGCGAAGACAGTAACTTTAGGTTCGGCTAACCCCCCGACAGTAACGAATTTAGGGGGGGGGCAAAATGGCCTTTACTTACCCCAAAGACGGCATGGATAAAAATTGCTCAAAAACGTCCGTTGGAGTCCACTGAACGCAAAAATGACGAAGACAGTAACTTTAAATTCGGCTAACCCTTTGACAGTAACGAATTTAGGAAGGAGGCTCAAAAATTGCCTTTATTTACCCCAAAAACGGCATGGATAAAAATTGCTCAAAAACGTCCGTTGGAGTCCACTGAACGCAAAAATGACGAAGACAGTAACTTTAGGTTCGGCTAACCCTTTGACAGTAACGAATTTAGGGGGGGGTACAAAAACTGACCTTTTTACCTGGAAGACGGCAAGGGTAAAAATTGTTAAAAAACATTCTTGCAGTACACTGAACACATAAATTAAAACAGTTACTCTTGGTTCGGCTATCTCCCTGTCAGTAACTAATTTAGAGGGAAGCTCGAAAAAATTGCTCTTATTTATTTGAAGACGGCAGGGGTAAAAACTGCCCAAAAACGTTTCTCGGGAGTCCACTGAAAACAAAAACAATGGCAATAAACTTTGGTATCCTCAAACTGATTTCTTACTCTTACTGCAAAAGTCATTACACCACTAAATACGGCTTTACAGTATTGTTTTTGAAAAAAATCATTTTAAGTTGATGGCGTAATCAATCATTAAGTAACGTGATGGTCGATTTGGGCAAAAATGCCGTCGTTTTCAATGACGTTACATGTTAGCAGTTATCTCGTTTTCACAAAAATCGCACCACTTCAAAGATTGCTCACAAAACTGTTTTGCAGTATAGATTACGTCATTGAGCCGATCAGTGTTTGAGTGGACAGAGGGTCTGTTACTCAAACGGTAAACTGGGGTTCAATTCCCGGTCGGGTCAAACCAAAGACTTTGAAAATTGTTACTCATAGCTTCTTTGCTTGACTTTCAGTGTTGAAAGGGCAGTGTTCATCGCGAGTGGTAGACTGGTGGGCAAGTGGCAGCTTGACACGAAGACCGAAAGGTCCCTTTGCTGTCTCCTGGCCAAGGCAAGTTGGTGAATAAAATGTAATTACAATTGCATTAATTTCAAGACGCACCGGTCCCGCACAATTAACTGTGTTCTATGTCTTATATCACACCACCAAAACTGCGTTAAATTTCTATCAGAGTCTCGAAGCAACTAATTCGAGTATAGTATTTCAAAAAAATTTTGAATCTCAAAAACATGTAATAAATTTACATATTACCAGCATTCAAAATACTCGCCTGCTAGTTTACGATTTCGATTAAACATTGCACAAATTGCTCAGCGCAGAGAATATAAATGATGACAAATCTTATATTTATCAGCTCAAATAAATTCAAAGATCGTAAATT
This sequence comes from Trididemnum nubilum, assembly GCA_963965965.1. Classification (NCBI taxonomy): domain Eukaryota; kingdom Metazoa; phylum Chordata; class Ascidiacea; order Aplousobranchia; family Didemnidae; genus Trididemnum; species Trididemnum nubilum. Next base: position 25,794,619 of record OZ014483.1, read on the forward strand.
TGCAGTTCTTTTGTAAGAAGCAGAGATGTTTGAAAACATTTAATTATCATTATTAGCACAAACAGGAGGATGCTTGCTTGAGTAGTCAATTCGTAATTCCAACATGAGTTTTCTAGAAAATATCAATTAATATAATGGATTACATTACTAATGCAGCAGAACCCAGTTCTAATCCAGAAACAGAGGCCTACTAATAGGATAGATAGATTGGCATAAAACGACGGAAAAGTGTCAGATAGTACTGTATCACAGCTCGCAACTATCATGCATATCTATTTGACAAAGTTTTCATACATCAGCAATTGTTAGTAAACACGTCCTTGAGGAATTAGCTTCCGGGTCGCGAATCTTTATTCTGAGTATTATTTTGCAATGATCTGCGACCTGGAACATGTACAAGTTATAAAAGAAGGATCAAGTTTTGTTTAAAAGATACAAACGAACATTGAGTTGTCAAACACAAAAGAAAAAGCTTTTTTTAGAGAAAATCCTGTTTCACTTTTTCAAGTCAAGATGGATGATCGTAATTCTGTATATCCAGTGGGGCTACTCAAGTTTTGCTGGAACTATATCTGTAACCGGTTCTTTAAATGGAGCTGCAAATTCCTGCGAATTGGCTAAATGGCACCATATTGTATCTTGTTGAGGATAGCTCCACAATTTTTTTTTTTTATTTGAAACTGAGCCATGGCACAAAATGGATAACTGACCTCTGCTGTAAAGTATTTCTATCAGATCGGGGTTGTGGTGTGAGACAAGACAAACGTTATACAGTAAGTTGGAACGAGCTTATGTAATAGATTATGCGGGGTGTTTGAAAATGTGACAAAAGCAACCATTATAGAGATAGAAATGAGTTCAGAATTTGGAGCCAGAGGTGGCAAAGTCGTCAAACGGGCCTAGTTTTGTGGACACTGGCAACATGAGCAAAGGACAATCTCGTAGACTTAATTTTCAAAGAGAAAATACCGGACGTAGTATTCGTTGCCAAAAAGCAATGATTGAATAATGGAATGTGGGTAAGGAAAGGGAGAGAACAAAGTTTCAAACCATTTCCAAATGAATGCTCTATCCTACAAAAAAAAGAAAAGCAAGAAACAGTGAGGTTGTTTTAGTTCAACAGAAGGGGCTTCGTTGCAGTAGCCAGACCAGAAATACCAATCCATCAGTCCAAAAATAAAACTCAATCAAACGGAGATGTTTGAAGAGTAAGGCACCGAAACAATTTTTGGAAGATACTTGTCTTAAAATACCACAAGAGCCAAACGTGACCTGTGTCCTATATGCCCTTTCATTAAGCATTTGTCAATGCAAAAACATAAGCTTTATCTTGAAATATTGGATTATACAGTAGTCAATAATTATGGTATATTCCAAACCTATTCGCACTTATAGAAAAACGCCTTATATTGCCTTCCAAAAACCTGATGAACTGTTGGTCCCGGTCTACGCTGGCTGTAAAATCGTGAGCAAATATACGCATTTTAGTTTATTTCATACCGACAACAGTCGGTTAAAATTAACTAAGAACACACTCTCACGCTCACAATTTTACGCCTAATGTAGTAGAATGGGCCTAAATTGAACGACTAATTCTTACGTAGAGGCCTACCAAATACTGAAAATTAAGTTGCTGTCGTTATTAACGTCATCATTTAATGTGGTAATTTCGTTGATCTGTTTGATCGAGACCACCTCATTGTCTTTAGTGTCCTCATAACACCCAAAATAAACCCTATTAATCCCTAATAGCGTCTATTGAGAAGTTCAAACTAAAAATAATCAAATTTTAAAATATTGCCAGTGTAGAACGTGGTTTCAAACAAAATCCGCGTTATCAATGCTAGAATAGTGTGATCTTGCTGCAACTTGAATTTAACAAGCCTTAGTTTTTTGTGCAGTACATCATATGAATAATGGTCTCAAAGTTTTAAAACATTTTCAATGTGCGCAATTGCAAAAATCCCGTCAATTTTGTTCATTAGCTACGTTTCTGCATCTGCCTTCAGTTTAGACGCTATCGTGCGTCTTTTTATGATGAAAGAGGACTGAAGGCAAAATCAATGGGGTATCTAAAGTTAGGGTAATCGTATTAGATTAGATTTGGCGTAATTGACTACATCCTTCTTGAGCCAGCCGTTTCAGGGATGCTTTACTTCAAACCCTACGTAGGAACCATCCTAATTAAAATTTTATTGGTAACCCTGACGTTTCAATGCAGTAGCCTAGCCCATAGAGGCCTATATTAATCTCTATATAGGTTAAAATGCTTTTGTGGTTTAGTCTAACTGTGGCGTTGCCTTAGGATAGAACTAAAATGGCGTCGCAGATGTTATCATCGTCAGCTCGGGCTGCCAATAAAAATAATGACCAGCGATGCCATAGGTCATATTTAAAGTAAAATATTTTTGGCACGGCTGGGTGAAGGAGGATAAAGTCAACACCGATCTAATCAAATACGTTTGCTCTAAGTTTACCTAGCCTCAGTGAATTTACTTCAGTCCTCGTTTAAAAATGCCATGGGTTTTATAATGTGACATTTCGGAATAATGCTTTCATTCCAACCAAGCTTTATGCGCTTACCTGTTCCAAAATTATTTGCAAGCAGACAAAATTTCATTAAAATTTTTGCAAAGGTGCACTCATTGCGATGAACTCTAAAATTAATGAAGTTGATGAAAGTCGCATAATTCGCATTAGCAAAAGACTCAGAGAACGTAGGGCTCAAAGCACTTAACGAAAGACTTAATAACGGAAAGAGCATTTTGAATATTGGTAATACGCAGACTTATTAATTAATCACAGTTTTTAAGAATTTAGACTTTTTTTGAAATGTTATGGGTTGTTTTGAGTCTGTGCTATAATTGGAACGACCGACGCTTGCGTCGCGTGTTCCTTTGTTTTTACTCGGCCTTTTTCTAACTAATGAGTGCGAGATTTCAGACTTTTGCTTATAACTCGAGAACCGTTTGATCTAACTACATGAAATTTTGACAGCAGTTTGAGATTAATGAGTTTTATGTTTGTACCAAATTTCGAGGCAATCGGTCACGTGACTTCGGGTTTATGACCCGAAAACCGCCCCAAAAGTTTGGCGTAAAAAGCGGTCTAAGTCAAAAACGGCTTAAGGTAGGACACCCCTGCAAAAACATGAAATTTTTAAAAATTATCAATTTTTCGCTGTAGCGATTTTTTGTAGGTTTGTTCTCACTAGAACAGTTTTGGTTAGGTTTTAGGTGGAAGTTGAGCTCCTTTGTGGGAGTAAAAGCGATTTAGAAGATGGTACCCCCTTAGCAACGCCCATAGCAACGGTAGTGCTGCAGTAGCTAGTGCTCTTCAACCTGCTAATTAGTTAGAAGTTGAGTGTATTTTTAGTCTTTAGCCTAATTTCTGTGCTTTGTAGAGTCTTACACTATTAGTATAGCCTAATATTTCTGCTAAATTAATAAAGTTTTTTGCAATAATGGGAGACAAAAAAAACAAAAAGAGGCAAAAGAAGAATCAGTTACGGGGTGTCGCCAAACAACGAAAATTGGCAAATATGGTGGAGGCTCAAAGTAGGCCTATAATATTGGATGAGCCTTGCACAAGCACACATCAAGCTGAACTGGATAATTGCTTATTACATGCTGATGAAATGGAGACAAACGACCACCAGCATACTCCTCTGTCATCATCTGAAAAGAAAATTGGGGGTAACTTGGATTCTTGCTACAATCCAGAACTTGCTAAAGATCAAAATGCTTTCATTCTGGTGGACTCAAGGCTATTGTGTTCATTTTTGAGTTCTACTGTCAAGTGTGAAGTTTGTTCTGCTCATCTACAAACTAGAATTTCTTTTGAAAACGGAAGAGGATATTGCTTTGATGTTATGGGTCATTGCAAAAGTTGTGCAACTGATAGCTTGTTGTTTACAACTTCAACCAGGTGTGAAAAGAAAGGAGTATTTAAATCCAATCCTAAGCAAACTCCTTATGTAGTAAATACAAGAATGTTGGCATTTGCAAGAGAACTTGGATTGGGTTTGGCTGCTTTGCAAACATTCTCAAAATGCTTGAACTCTCCACCTCCAATGACACAGAATTCCTATGATGCTCTTTTCACTAAATACTTGGAAGTGTCTAAAACAGTAGCTGAAGAAAGCATGAAACAAGCTGCCACAGAAGTTGTTGATGAACAAAATGGTAACCATGATACTATGGTGTCAGTAGATGGGTCATGGCAGCGACGTGGACATAGCAGCCATAATGGAGTTGTTAGCGCGATTAGTGTTACAACTGGTAAAGTTTTGGATGTTGAGGTGTTGAGCAATTACTGTAAAGGGTGCTCGCAATGGAATCAAGAACAGCAACTTACATCTGAGTATTTGACATGGAAGGCTACACATGTTTGCAATTTGAATCATAATGGTAGTGCTGGATCAATGGAACCAAAGGGTGCAGTTCAGATTTTTGCCAGGTCCAAAACTGAGCGTGACTTACGTTATATCGAGTATCTTGGAGATGGTGATAGCTCTTCCTTTCTTAGAGTAAAAGAAAGCAAACCATATGGAGAAGATTTGGTAACAAAAAGTGAATGCATAGGGCACATTCAAAAAAGAGTAGGCACTAGACTAAGAAAAATGTGCAATCAATTCAAAGGGAAAAAACTGTCGGATGGAAAACCACTAACAGGAAAAAGTAGATTAACTATGAAGACAATTGACACTCTTCAAAATTACTATGGGTTGGCTATTAGAGAAAACACACATTCTTTGGTTGACATGGTGAATGCAGTTCTGGCAGCATTTTATCATGTAGCCAGCACTGATGAAAAACCTATGCATACACTGTGTCCAGTTGGTGAAGATTCATGGTGTGGCTGGCAAAGGGATTCAACAACATACAAGCACAAACATGGTTTGCCAGAAGCCATAGTTGAGCTGTTGGAACCAATTTTTGAAGAACTAAGTAAACCTGATCTTTTAGCAAGATGCCTTCATGGCAAAACACAGAATCCCAACGAGTGTCTCAATAAAGTGATATGGTCGCGTTGCCCAAAAGAGATATGGGCTAGTTACAGAACAGTCCAACAATCAGTATATGCAGCTGTAGCCCATTATAATGATGGAAATATAGCCTACATTAAAACAATGCAACAACTTGGTATCAATCCTGGACACTTCTGCTTAGCCATTTGCCAAAAACTGGACATGGGCCGCATAGCCAAATCAAAGCGAAGAAGTTCTATTGCTGCTAAACAAAGAAGGAAAACACTCAGAGCCATTAAAAAGGGCTTCCAAGATCAAAACAAAACTGAAGAAGGAACCACATATGCCAAGGGAGCATTTTAGATGAACAATTCTAACAATTTTTTGAGAAAACACTCCACAGTTTGTTTAAAAGTGTTGTTTCAAACGTTTTTTGTGTTTTTTGCAAAATGAGAAATTTTAGCTATTGTGAATTTTCAAACGCAGATATCTCAGCCATTTGTCAACCAATCTCTGTCAAATTTTCAGTGGTACTAGCTTATGCATTCACTTAGAGTTCCTAGTCACGATTTTTAAAAATTTTGTTTACTTCGCTCTCCCCGGCATTACGACTAATGATGGCGGTGTCAAAAATTTCAAAAAAATACAAAAACATGAATATTTTTTTAAAAACTGAAAATATTGAAATATCCTCACTCAGAACTTTGCTTTAGATGCTTAAAAACATTGTGTGAAAATTTCATTGAAATTGAGTGAGAGGTTAGTGAGATATTTGTGTTTAAAATATGTATGTTTTTCACCACTAGGTGGCAATTTTTGAGTAATTGGAGTCATCTGAAAAATTTTTTTTTCCATTTTTTGATTATTTGCTCCCTATGCATCATTTTAGGAACAAAATTACACTTTAAAGTTGATAAATGCACTGTTTGATTTTTGCATGGGTGTCCTACCTTAAGTACGGCAAAAAATATTTCTCATGGTTATATGTCTTAAGATATCCTTTCATCCCTACCAACCCACTTTCGGCCGCGATGAGGTTTTTTTCCTTTTTTTTTCCTTTTTTTTTCCTTTTTTTTTCCTTTTTTTTCCTTTTTTTTCCTTTTTTTCTTCCTAAATCTTGTACGCTCGAGTTCTCCTAAACCACAAAACATAGAAATCTAATTTTTGTGTGAAGTTGTTGAGGTACATACGCAATTGTGTCTCCTGAAATTTTTTTTGGGCAACTCCCCCGGGAACCCCCCCAAAATGGGGCCCCAAAAATCAATTTTTTGAACGGCTCAAGCTAGGGTGCCAGTTTTTTTGGATATCAGTAGATATTTGAGAGACAAATATTTTGACATAATTTGGGGGTGCCACCCCCCCGGGGACCCCCCCAAATGGACCCCCCCAAAAACAAATTTTTTTAACCATATAACCTAGGATGCCATTTTTCTTTGATATCAGTAGATATTTGAGAGAGAAATATTTAGACATGGTTTGGGGGTACCACCCCCCGGGAACCCCCCCAAAATGGGGCCCCAAAAAATCAAATTTTTGAACGACTCAAGCTACGGTGCCAGTTTTTTTTGATATCAGTAGATATTTGAGAGACAAATATTTTGACATAATTTGGGGGTACCATCCCCCCGGGGACCCCCCCAAATGGACCCCCCAAAAACAAATTTTTTAACCATTTAACCTAGGGTGCCATTTTTCTTTGATATCAGTAGATATTTAAGAGAGAAATATTTTGACATGGTTTGGGGGTACCACCCCCCCGGGAACCCCCCCAAAAAATCAAATTTTTGAACGGCTCAACTTAGGGTGCCAGTTTTTTTTGTTATCAGTAGATATTTGAGAGACAAATATTTTGACATAATTTGGGGGTACCACCCCTTTGGGGACCCCCCCAAATGGACCCCCCCAAAAATAAATTTTTTAACGATTTAACCTAGGGTGCCATTTTTCTTTGATATCAGTAGATATTTAAGAGACAAATATTTTGACATAATTTGGGGGTACCACCCCCCCGGGGACCCCCCCAAATGGACCCCCCCAAAAGCAATTTTTTTAACGATTTAACCTAGGGTGCCATTTTTCTTTGATATCAGTAGATATTTAAGAGAAAAATATTTTGACATGATTTGGGGGTACCACCCCCCCGGGGACCCCCCCCATAATGGGGCCCCAAAAAATCAAATTTTTGAACGGCTCAAGCTAGGGTACCATTTTTCTTTGTTATCAGTAGATATTTAAGAGACAAATATTTTAACATAATTTGGGGGTACCATCCCTTCGGGGACCCCCCAAAAATAAATTTTTTTAACGATTTAACCTAGGGCGCCAGTTTTTTTTGATATCAGTAGATATTTAAGAGATAAATATTTTGACATGTTTGGGGTACCACCCCCCCGGGGACCCCCAAAAATGAATTTTTTAATGGGTTAACCTAGGGTGCCAGTTTTTTTTTGATACTACGCGTCGGTCGTTCACTGGGTTTGCTGGCAAACTCCCATCTAGTTCAATGCAGTTTTTGTGGTGTGATATGGCCCATAAAAATTTACTGAATAATTTTCTATTTATCACTATAAATAACGAAGCCAATATACTTCGTTATTTAAAGTAATATATAGAAAATTATTCAGTAAATGTTTGTAATTTTTTTAGTAAACTTTTACTGTGATTTTTATAGTTGTATTTTGCTCTGATTTTACTTTGTATATCATCGAGCTCTGTTTCAGAAAATTGACTATCAACAATTTTCTAACATATGACTCACTTTAAAAAGACAAGCTGATACGCAAAATCTAGATTGCTTGTAAAGACAACGTCACTGCAACATGACGTCATTTTTGCCCAAATCGACCATCACATTACGTAATGATTGATAACGCCATCAACTTAAAATGATTTTTTTCAAAAACAATACTGTAAAGCCGTATTTAGTGGTGTAATGACTTTTGCAGTAAGAGTAAGAAATCAGTTTGAGGATACCAAAGTTTATTGCCATTGTTTTTGTTTTCAGTGGACTCCCGAGAAACGTTTTTGGGCAGTTTTTACCCCTGCCGTCTTCAAATAAATAAGAGCAATTTTTTCGAGCTTCCCTCTAAATTAGTTACTGACAGGGAGATAGCCGAACCAAGAGTAACTGTTTTAATTTATGTGTTCAGTGTACTGCAAGAATGTTTTTTAACAATTTTTACCCTTGCCGTCTTCCAGGTAAAAAGGTCAGTTTTTGTACCCCCCCCTAAATTCGTTACTGTCAAAGGGTTAGCCGAACCTAAAGTTACTGTCTTCGTCATTTTTGCGTTCAGTGGACTCCAACGGACGTTTTTGAGCAATTTTTATCCATGCCGTTTTTGGGGTAAATAAAGGCAATTTTTGAGCCTCCTTCCTAAATTCGTTACTGTCAAAGGGTTAGCCGAATTTAAAGTTACTGTCTTCGTCATTTTTGCGTTCAGTGGACTCCAACGGACGTTTTTGAGCAATTTTTATCCATGCCGTCTTTGGGGTAAGTAAAGGCCATTTTGCCCCCCCCCCTAAATTCGTTACTGTCGGGGGGTTAGCCGAACCTAAAGTTACTGTCTTCGCCATTTCATTGTTCAGTGGACCCCAGAGAACGATTTTAAGCAATTTTTATCCATGCCGTCTTTGGGGTAAATAAAGGCCATTTTGATCCCCCATAAATTGTGGATTTGGGGGATCTTAGCCGAACTTTTGACTTGCCAGTAAAACATTTTCTTGAAAGGTGAGTAAAGACGTGTAATTTAGGCGCATCAAACCTTCCGCCGTCTTTGGGGTAAATAAACCTTCTGGGCTGCCGGTCTATAAGCATTGCATTGCTGTATCATTAAAAAGTGAACTCTGTGTGATAAGTTGTTGCTTCCAAGCACTTTCCGTCTGTGCTGGATCAACCCCCATTCACCCCTCTTTGTTAGTTCACCCTTGCAAAAGTTTCATGCACCCTGGGGTCATTATTCATCTTTTTAAGAAACACTGCGTTAGGCTACTACCAATCAGGCTCCAAAGAGGACTTTGCTAAGGGGAGAGGGCTTTGAACCAGGGCCTCAGAGAGAAATTTTTTCAGGTAGTACGAGCAGACATGAACACCAGTGGTGCCGATCTTTGTTGAGCATTGGGGGGGATAATTTGCAATTTTACCCCAATTTTGCCCGATTATCAACATTGGGGAGGACGAACCTCGACCACGATCTTTTTCAGGTTTGCAAATCAAATGAAGACCAAAAAAAAGATCTTCACCGAATATTGAAGAGTTTTTTTCCCAAAATTTAAGTGAAGACCAAAAAAAAGATCTTCACCGAAACTTGAAGAGTTTTTTCTCCGAAATCACGTGAAGACCACAACAAAGGTTCTAGCATTATCCAGCGCTCAGATGCAGACCACAGTAAAACCAGAGCTGGGCACTTGCGCCGCAAGCTTGCGGTTCAACTATTTCACTTGCGATAGCGCTTGCGCCGCAACTATTTTTAAACGGTTGTGTTGACGCTTGCGCCGCAAGTATATTAGCATTTTTGAACGCAATCGCTTAAGCGCAATGAAATAAGCTTACGAATAAAAATAATTGTTTTCCAACCGCTGTGATTAAAGCATGGACTTCTAAAGTTTATGAAAAAACATTGACGAGAAAGATTTATAAAAGCTTCGTCAAGGGAAATTGTATTCGTTTACTGCTTGCAAAACTTCGTTATACAGCACGATTCACAGTGAGGAGTTTTTCATTGAAACTTTTTCCATGAAACGTTTTGCCAATTTTTCAAAATTAAAAATTTTTCCTATAGCGTATTTCAAAAAATGGTTGCAGAATCAAATTCTAAAGAGAAAAACTAATTTTATAATTGTCTTTCCAGAAATACGCTACTCGTTCCTAAAAGATCTTAAAATACTGCTTTGCGAAAAAATTTAACGCATTACTTTTTTTTTGGTCTTCACCTATATTTGGTAAGAAGATTTTGCAAAAATCTCCAATGTGCCAGGACCCACGCGCAAAGTAAATCCAGCCCGGTCAATAACATGGTTAGTAAGCGTTACTATCTATTGTACCATTTTCAATAACAATTCACCTCCACCTTGCCAGCTTTTACGCGACAATATACTTTTGAAACATATTAGCTAGGGCAAATGTTCATCGAAAAAATAATTGCATTTGAATTGACGGGGTCTGGTCTCCTGGCCGCACATACTCCTACAAGTGACAAAACAAAAATCTCTTAGAAATATCTTCGTGTGGATTGTTTTATTATTTACTGGTAAAATATTGCAGGAGGCAATATACCTTACTTCCCCCTACCTGGGCCAAATCACGTACAAAATTTAACCCCTAAATGCAAGATTTTAAACGTGTTTTGGACTTAAATTGTAAGTAAAAGTAGGATTCAACAATTTAATTTTTTCAATTGGTTTTCAAATGTTAAAAATGTAGTTCTTTCAAATAGCTCAGAACGCGTGCAAATGTATTGCAATGGCATTAAAATAGCTTGTTTTTTCAAAAAATTGCTCAGCTTCCGGGGGCGAAGCCCCCAGACCCCCGTCTGTGATACGTTTGAGTAACATTAGTTTACTCAACACGTCTCCCAAATTTAGACATTTTCACTTTTAACTTTGGTAAACCAGACAACGGATTCTGGTCTTTCGTTCTACAATATCTTAGTCCCACAAAAAGTTCCTGTTTCAAAAATTTTTGATGACGTCATTACATGTCATTTGTGGTTTTGCCCCCCCCAATCAAAATTCATGGCTACGCCTATGGTCTTACCGTAATTCAAAATCAAGAAACACCAAAAACTATTAATTGCAATTTTTGCTGTTAGTCTGGAAAATTTGAAAGAAATTGCTAACCAAAGTGACAGCATCGGTATAGCTCTTAATTAACATACTTAGATGATTCGATTTCTTTAAACAAAAACATGATAATTTTTGTAGCATGCTCCAGTCGTCAGAAAGTGATGCTAATTGCTCCAGAAGCATAAATGCCTCGGAAGCTCTTAAGAAAATAAAAGACGTAAGGTCACAATCTGGCTCAGCCTCTGGTTGTCAGAAAAAATGAGTACGGATAAAATTTGAATCCATGCCCGCAACAACCAGAGACATACACTGGTTTTGAATTCGCGGCAGTTCTTCAACGCAGGACAGACGTTAGACCATTCTGCCACTGTGTAGCTATGTGTTAAAATGAGCATGTTAATATGGACCAGGTGCACTAAAATTTAAACGGTTACACTCGGGTTCCGATGCTCGCGCTGTGCGGTTGACGAGTTCGTAAGACAGTTGATCAACATTCTACTCGTCGGTATAGCTCTTAGTTGATTTAAGTCTTATGTAATAAATATATGATGATTTTTTAGCGTGCTCCATTCGTCAGAGCAGAGTGACGCTAATTGCTCCAGGAGCACAAATAACATCGAAGCTAGTAATCGATTTCCTTTACAAGCCATAAGAAAAAGACAGTGACTTCGAAGTCGTTCGCTTACCACTGCATGAAAACTTTATTGGTGGAAATTAAAACCCCCAATTCCTTTAAATGCGGTTGTTGAGCCGTCATTTTTCATTGTTTTTTGCCCAAAATGAGTGGAGTTGAGCGATGCGCATTTTCAAATGCTTATATTTTTTAAAGGAAATCAAAAATATTCTTTTTTTTGTTCACTAATTGGTGGTGTGCATAATTTGTTTCAAATATTTGTTTCGTACCGTAATCTACAGAGCAGTTTGAGTAGTGAGTCAATCAAATTTATGCTTTTTGAAACGTAACACTTGCGCTTGCGGTTGCGCTTGCAGCACAATTATTTTTTTGGGATTGCGGAAACGCTTGCGCCGCAAGAATTTTAGAGTAGTTGAGAGTGCGCTGGCGGCGCAATTATTGTGACTTGCGCTGCCTACCTCTGAGTAAAACTATTGGGGGGGATGCAAATGTAGACCATAGTCAATTTATTGGGGGGGATGCAGTCAAATTATTGGGGGGATATATCCTTCCATCCCCCCCGGGTTTCGGCACCCCTGATGGGCACGATCTTGATTTTCAAGATCACATTATTTTGGTGATGTAATCTTGAAGATCACATTTTTTGTGTGATTTTGAAGATCAAGTTCACTTTCATTTTAAATGTCACGTATAGGGTAAGCATTGCCGAGGCCAGATTATGTGATATTCTAATGGCTTCCATACGGAATGGAGTCTAAATTGGAAAAAGTATTCCGCATTTGCCGAAGGACAGACAGGACAGGTACGAACCAGTTCGGAAGTACCTAACCTGTAAACTTGAGGAGAAAATTAATCTCAAATCAGTTTCGTTAAAAACGGAATGTTTGCAGGCATGGAGCATCCTATCAACAATAGCACTCTTTTTTGCACACCATTAACAGATTACCGATAGTAAGGAAAATCTTCAGGAACCACGTAATATTGGAAAAACAAGTGCTGGTAGTTAGACATGGGCTCGATCTTAATCTTCAAGATCACATTATTATGTAAATGATCTGCTCTTGATCTTAAAGATCACATATTTTGGATGATCTGATCTTGATCTTCAAGATCACCAAGAGGTGATGATCTCGCCCATCTGTAAGTACGAAGACTGATATCGAACCCGCAAACGCTATGGTAAGCACTGGACAGTAACGAATTTCTAAAGTACGAATTACTTTTTTCGTAATTTTTATAGTAATTAAACTACTTTTTCAAAATAGCAACTTTTGTGGTATTTTATGACAGTACGTTTTTAGAGGTGTTAAAACTACTAATTACAAATAAACTTGTACACTGTCTTCTCAGTTTGCACAGTGCTCGATAGACATGGGCCAGAGCTAGTTAACGGTGCAAGAAGTTCAGTTAAAAATTAAAATGATTAGGAATTAAAAAAAAACACTACAGGCTGTTTCCCCCTAATGGGTTCGTCAGGTGGAGTAGAAACTTATTAAATTCTATTTGAATAAATATCCACCCAATTCCAGTAGTTTACAATACCTGAAATCGAAAAATAATTTTTGATATTTTATGTTCTCATTTTGGGGCTGTAGTTGTTGCAAAGATATTCAACAATATGCAAAAAAATATGCTCCTGAAAAGTTTTTGGAAACCTTAAGTTTGTTCTCTTAGTCTGAAGTTCCAGAAAAAGGGGGAGGTTTACCTAAATTGGATTGGTAACGTGATGCTAATGGAAGAAGAACCATTATTCAATCTCTTTTTTTCCCTGTAAGATTAAGCTGAGAAAACAGATTCAGAGTTTCCAAAAACTTTTTAGGAAATATCTTTTACTATTTGTTGAGTATTTTTGCAACCACATCCACAAAACGAAAACAAAAAGGTTCAAAAATTATATTTCAATTTTAGCTGCTGTATATTACTGGAATTGGTTGGATGCTTCACCCTCTTTAACAATCTATGACCAAAAAATGATTAAAACATTTTTTTTTCTCAGGGAAATATTTTTATTCAATAGCTTGCAAAATACGAAAACCTAATTATTGTCAAATATCGCTTATCAAATTTTGCCAAAACGTGCTTGAAATGTGGAATGGTATTTCATCTGAAATCAAAAAAACTTTCTTGAAATTGATTTTTTAAAGAGCTACTTAAAAAGTATCGAATTGAAAAAGTTTATACAAAGGCAACTAAACATATCGTTTGTTGGTCGCTTTATTTATTACACAATTTATTCATTAAGATAGATATTATCAACAATACATTCTACTGGTATTCACAGTATGTTTAACTATTATTGGTTCTAAACGATTTTATTATTCTACAATTTTATTAGCCAAATTGTTCATAGCTTTTTGTTCACGTGTAATGAAAATGTTGAACTCAGTAGACCTATTATACTTTTAATATCTTGTTTTAATCCTGAATTATTTTTTTAGCTTTTAATTGTCTATATTATAGTTGTTGATTCAATTACACCAAAATTGACTGATACATAGTTACACTATAGTGTAAGATACAGTACAATATCGACTTAGCCTATGCTTGACTTGAAGACTATGGGTCTTTTTGCAGTTTCTCGTTACCAAATTATCATTTATTATTGCTATTAAGGGCGTACGCAGAGGGGTGGGGGTTTGAGGGTTCAACCTCCCTCCCCCCATTGGTCTGTCGACTAAAATGCACTATAAAGAAAATATCACGTTTTTAGCACTTCTGATCCTGTTTTTTTGCAATGACATGGACTCCAACATGATTTAAAGCAACTTTTGAAGCATTTAGAGTTTCTTCGGGGAGGGGGGGTTATTTGTCAAAGATATAACTTATAGATTAGAAACAATTTCAAAAAATTGCCAAAATTCGCAAATTTAACCGCTAAAAATGCTTAACATTTTCTTCATCAAAAATATGGAGATGGGATTTCAATATTTGTTAATTATTAATCCGCTAAAATCTCATTCCACTCGCCCCCATCCCCACCCCATCCCCAACTGTCTCAATTCTATAAACTACAGAATATAAATGCTAGTGAGTTTTTTCAAATTATGATTTTATGATTTACCGGCTTGTAAATTACAGGACTGAAACGTTACCATTCGCCACCGCCCACATAGCTCACTTATGCGCAAAAGGCGTACAAAAGGGGATGGGGGTTTAAACCATCCTCCCTATTGATTCGACGTGTATCATTCAAATATTGTCTTATTGCGCAAAAAAAAAGAAGCTCTTTCTTTTCTCGTATTGATACGAAATATTTAATTATAGTAAATATTTTTTGTTGTTCAATGCAACATTGTAAGCGACTAAGTGTAATACTGAAAATTTGGAATGTCGTGTTACGAGTCAGAGTTCAGTAGCCAAGGCGAAGGGGGGGGGGGTTATAGACCCCACATTGGCTTGTCAACCAAAATGCAGAATAAGGAAAATAACACGTTTTTAGCACTTCTGAGACTGGTTTTTGCACTGGAATGGACTAAAAAGTGATTTAAAACATTTTTTGACGCATAAATTTAGGGGGGGCTAATTTGTTAAAAATAAAACCCACAAATCAATAAAAACTCTGAAAATGGCCATAAACAAGCAATCAAATTTGATCGCTACTGTAAAAATGCTAAACATAGGTTTCATCAACAAACATATTATAAACTTGGGAATAGGGGGGAGGGGGCTATTCAGTATTACTTAATTACCAATCACTTGCCTCAAATTTTTTTTTCATTAGTCCCTTCCCAATTATTTTTCTTTATAAAATATAGACGAAATAGATTACTCCGTGTGAGTTTTCTTGAACTATAAGATTTTATGATTTACCAGCATGAAACTAGAAAGCTAAACTTTTACAATCAGCCACCTTCCACATAGCCCATTTATGCAAACAGTTTAATCAGGTTTGCACTGCCAATTTCTATGCAACGTTTCAAAAGCATTATTTTTGATCAATAAAGCCCTAAAATTAGGTTATTTAAAAAAGAATGCAAAATTTTCAAGCGCTGGGGGCTCCGCCCCCAGACCCCGTGCCTCCGACGGCTGGGGGCTTTGCCCCCACACCCCCAATAGCCTCTGGCGGCTGGGAACTCCGCCCCCAGACCTCCAAAACAGCCCCCCCCCAATTGCGAATTCCTGGCTACGCGCCTGCAACACATTGCAATGTTTATAATTATATGGGGTTGGGGAGCTTTTGTTTTGAACAATTTTTTCTTGATCGTCCAGTTGCAAACCTTATGATTTTAACTGTAGATGTATGCTTAATTGTTTTTTGGATGAAAAGTTTTATTTGCATTACTCCCTGTGTGACTTTGATTCCATTTTGTTACATTGCACTTAGTTATTTATTCGCCAAAGTATAGATCGCGAAAAAATTTTTGACGTCACTTTTGAACCCCCCCCATTGAAAAATCCTGCGTACGCCACTGATTGCTATTGTTCATTGTTGAACTTGTTATTGATGCTCCATTGTTTCTTGAGCAACAAACTAAATTTTCACTCAGTTGTTTTTTGTGCAGTTACGGATACTTTTTAGTTTCATTTCAATATGATTTCTTCCACATGTTAAGGTTTAGTCGTGTTTTGATTTGATAAAACTGATTGAGTCCTGTAAAAGTTAAACGAAATTGATCAGCAAAGATCCACAATATGTCGAATTCGATTTTTATTTGTTTATAATTGCTTTAAACTATTCAGTCACTGCATTGGTCAGTGACGCCAGCGAGGGCTCTTCAAAAAACGTAAGATTTTTAGAAAAAAAACATTAGAAAACATCAAAACCGAGCTTTTTCAAGAGATTTTCAATGAAAACATTTATGAACAGAGGTATAATTGGGAATCACAGACCTTTTTTTTGGAAATCACATTTTTTTCCACCTTTATTCTCAGAAGAATTTAGTGAAGATCTTTATTATTATTATTTTTTTTTTGAGATCACCTTTTTTTGTTTAATCGCTTTCTCGGTAATATTGAGTGAAGATCTTTTTTTATCTTTTATTTTCTTTTCTTTTTTTTTTTGAGATTACCTTATTTTCATAGCTGTTTGCCAATGCGTCGTCCGCGTCAAATTTTGATCAAAAACATCAAATTTGCTACTGAAAGCAAATTACATCAGACTTCCATCAAAAGCATCAGACATCAGATTACAAGTCTAAAACATCAGATTTAATGTAAAAACATTAAAGCTGGCTTTACCGGCATTGGTATTCCGCCATTAATTCAATGCAGTTGATTTTGCTTATCAATGTTTTCATGAAATTTTTTGCTGATAATGTTAATTTCGGTTTTGGCAAAGTGATCAGTTTGGATTTAGAGTTAGACGTAATAAAGTTATCTCAAACTGCATAGATCGATTCGAGGACTTCATTGAAGCAAAACGAAGGAAGTGATGAAGACCGTAAAGTGTCGGTGCTTGCCAGAGGTGGAGTTGAGGACACAAAGCTCGAGGCCAAGGCCGAGGACACAAAAAAAATCCGAGGCCGAGGCCAAGGCCAAGGACAGCCTTTCCGAGGACAGACCCTCTCGAGGCCAAGGACAGGAATACTCGAGGCCAAGGCTAAGGACCAAGGACACAGCCGCAAGTGTTCTAAAAAAAAGTCTTTTTTCAGGCGATCTCCAATTCATAGACGTACCCAGAATTTTTGATTGGGGGAGGCCTAAACCACAAATCACATGCAATGACGTCATCAAAATTTTTCCAAAGAGGAAGTTTTTGTGGGACAAAGATATCGTAGGATGGAAGATCTGAAATCGTTGCCTGCTGGCACGTAACCAGTATTTTGCAAAAAGAGAGGGCTTAAACTAATAGTTGAAAAGCGCAAATATCTAACTTTGGAAACGTGTTGAGAAAGCTAGTGTAACTCAAAGTTATCACAGACGGGGATCTGGGGACTGGGCCTCCAGCCACCGGAGGCTCTAGGGGTCTGGGGGCGAAGCCTCCAGCCGCTGGGCGATTTTTTGTATTTTTTTTTGAAAAAAAAGCTATTTTATTGCCATTGAATCACATTTCGCAAGTGTTCAGAGCCATTTGAAAGCACTAGATTTTTGACATTTGAAAGCCAATTGAAACAACTAAATTGCTTAATCCTCCTTTTACTTGCAATTCAAGTCCAAAACACGTTTTAAATCTTGCATTTTGGAGTTAAATTTTAATTGCAAGTGATTTGGTCCAGGTAGGGGGAAGTATGGTGCATTGTCTCTTGCAACATTTTAGCAGTAAACAATAATCCACTCAAAGATTTTCCCTAGGGACTTTTGTTTTGTCATGAAACTAACCAGTTATAAGAGTACATGTTCGGCCACGGGACCCAGGCCCCCTCAAATGATGTTCAATGATTTGTTTAATCAGCATTTTCCGTGGCTAATTTTTTTGAAGTTTTTTGTGGGTAAAAACCGGCCAGGTTGGAGGTGAATTACTGAATTGTTATTAAAAAATGGCACAATAGATGGCTACACCAACTAACCATGTTATTGCCGGGCCGGATTTACATCGCGCTGAGCCCCTGGCACTTTGGAGATTTTTGCAATATTTTTTTGCCAAATATAGGTGAAGACCAAAAAAAGTCTTGAGATTTGGGGGCGGGGCCCCAAGCTGGTACTGTGCCATATTATGGTAAACCGAACCTGACTAATGCATTACTTTCATAAAAAGGCTAGATGTGGGCCTGAGATAACAACTTATTGGACGAAAACTATCCATTTCTCTTGGGTTATACGTTTAAATTGGCTGGCTAGAATTGAATTGAGGGGGACCCGAGGCCCCTGGTCTTTAATATTGTTGTTAGTTACTGTTGTAAGCGAAAAATGCTAAAAAGAAACTGAAACTGAAAAAACAATAAGCGTTTTTGGTGAAATTTCAATTGGGGTGGAGGGCGGGTCCCCTGCCTGCCCTTGGCTACGCCTATGCTCCGAGTGAGGAAAACAAAAAAGATGTTCGCAAATTTTCCGCAAGGTTTCTGGTGTTTTCCACCAAAACTTCAACTGTTCAAAAAATAGTGCTGTCCTCGAGCCGAGGACAGGGCAATTTTTAAGGACTTGAGGCTTCGAGGCCAAGGACAAGACCAAAGACTTGACCTTCGAGGCCAAGGCGAAGGCCAAGGACTTCAAAATGTGTCCTCGAGGACATCCTCGAGACCAAGGACGTCCTCGAAAACTCCACCTCTGGTGCTAGCTTACAAGCTACTGTGCCTGCAACCTTCACGGAAAATCAAGCATCAAAAACTGAAGAGAATAAAGCAATTCTATATCCAGCGCACGCACTAGCGTAGCCAGGGGGGGGGGGGGGGGCGGGGGGGGGCTATAGCTCCTCCCCCATTGGCCTGCCGACCAAAATGCAGAATAAGGAAAATATCACGTTTTTAGCACTTTCTCTTTTGCACTGGATTAGACTATAAAATGATTTAAAGCATAGTTTGAAACGTTTATTTGGGGGATGGGGGGGGGGGGGGGGGGGCTTATGGACTGCCGACCAAAATGCAGAATAAAAATACCATGTTTTTAGCATTTCTAAGATTCTCTTTTGCACTGGATTAAGACTATAAAATGATTTAAAGCATAGTTTGAAACGTTTATTTAGGAGGGGGGTTAATGAACCGCCGAACAAAATGCAGAATTAGGAAAATACCACTTTTTAGCCAGTAGCGTAGCCATGGGGCGGGGGGGCTTTAGCCCCCCTCCCCATTGACATGTCGACCAAAATGCAGAGTGGGAAAAACACTACATTTTTAGCACTTTGAGACTGTTTTATGCACTGGAGTGGACTAGATAGTGATTTAAAACATCTTTTGAAACATATGTCCAAGGGGGGCTAATTTGTCAAAAATAAAACCAACAAATAAATGGTAAGAAATAAGCAATCAAATTTGATCGCAAGTGTAAAAATGCTGAACATAGGTGTCATCAACAAATATACTATAAACTAAAGAAAAGGGAGGGGGCTATTCAGTATTTGTTAATTACCAATTATTTCTCTCAAATCTCTTTTCATTAGCCCCCCCAATTATTTTTCTCTATAAACTGTATACGAAATAGATTACTCCGTGTGAGTTTATTGAAGTATTCGATTTTATAATTTACCAGCATCTAAACAAGAGAACTAGCATTTTACCATTACCCACCTCTCAAATAGCCCATTTATGCTACCAGTTTAATCTTGTTTGCACTGCCAATTTCTAAGCCACGTTTTAAAATCATTATTTTTTAATCAAAATAGCCCGAAAATGAAGTTATTTTTGAAAAAAAATGCAAAATTTTCGAGCGCTGGGGGCTCTGTCGCCCCCAGACCCCCGTGCCTCCGGCGGCTGGGGGCTCTTTCCCCAAACACCCAGGCTCCAGCAGCTGGGGGCTTCGCCTCCAGACCCCCATTGTCCTCCGGCGGCTGGGGGCTCCGCCCCCAGACCCCCAAACAGCCCCCCCATTGCGAATTTCTGGCTACGCGCCTGAGCGCACGTAATAAGTTTTAGAAATAATAGCAACACAATCAAGTTTACTTACACTTGGTGTGACTTACCAACGTGAAGAAGTTCATTTTTTACCCTTTCGCTTCTTCATCGCAGGCTGAAGATTTACTGGGGTTGCAAAGGTGCATAAATGTTCCAAGTGGCGTTAAAATTAAATGTTTTCCATAATCAAAATTGTTCAGGAGGCCTGCAAATCTAAATATGCTGTTATAATCATAAAAAATAATTTGCTCTGTGCTCACGTGGAAGGATACCAAACCTTCTATTCTAATCATTGTGCATTTTTGTTCATTTAATTATTGCTTTTTGCATTTCTGTAACTTACACACAAATTTTTGTTTCACATAACCCAAGCAGCGCTAAAGTCCAAGTTCTTCACCACGAATTGGCCTACATAACGAACTATAGGTTTATCGGTATCACGACTAATTGCGATCTAATAGTATCACTACTACTAGTTGAGTGCATTAACTTAGGATGTTTCGGACCCCCTGAGCCCTAGCCCCAAAAGACCCGGGTAAGACGTACCCCCTGAACCCCCCTCTCGTAGGTCCTAGCACACAGCTCCAAAACTATGCTGAGATTAGGCAGGTCAGTTAAAGGCTCTCTCACCTGATCTAAGTATTTTTTGTGAAGTTATGCGGAGGAAAATGATCACAAAAACAAGCCCAAGTTTTCATTACTACCGTGATTGCATACATGGTCTAGGTTCAATCTGCACCTTGGTCAGTGGTCACGTTGTTGCGTCTTTGGATAATGCGCTTTCAAACAATGATTATCTTTGCTTGGTGGCTTCGAACAAGGAGCAAATTTACTCCACAAAAAGTCAAAAAGATAACTATAGACTTGGAAAAATGGTTAACTAGTAGGCAGGTGCGATTTGGCCAAAGGATAGCGCCGCTGTCGCTTTCTCGTAAGAGGAAAATAAAAATGTAGCAATTATTATCATTAACAACACCGAAATGTTCAGAAATTATAGGCTGAGTTTACGCAGTTTATCAAGAGAATCTAAAATGAGATATGTCAACGCGTCATGGAAAATCGCGCTGTCAGTTTAAATGCAACATGAACGAAATGGAGGATACATCGAACATTTCATTTTTTTTATCAAAACCAGTGCTAACCGTAAAAGAGACTGAATTGAAATTCGGAATGTAGATAATGAATTAAATCTTTTAGGAAAAAAATTTATGATACATGCTTTCTATTGCCAAAAGCACTCTCAAGTGCAACAAAGATTAAAAGCGTTATATTTTTTTACGACACCATGTAAAAATAAGTCGCTAATTGCCGTTTATACTCTGACCATCTTCAGTGAACGGTTTTTTGTGTTCGCAAGTCTGATATATTTTTTGTTTTTCGAGCCTTGCTATAACTCGCCAACAGTTATCCATTGTTTGTTCCTAATTGCCGGTCGTTTTATTTGATAAAACCAGTAAAGCCTTCTGTAGAATAGTAAACCTTTTAAACGTTTCAGACTCAGTTACGTCCATCATCAGTAAAAGATTTTTTAACCTCTGAATTTAGTCACGTCAAGCTAAGTTGTATCCAAAGCTTTTTGACTGAAATTTTTTCACAGCCAAGCATTGCACTTTTGCGAACTTTACAGACAGGGCCCACATGACAAAAATTTCCTCGTTCGCTTTAAATAACGAGTTTTTTTTAAGCGGCGCTACCGAACGAAATACTCGCTAAACGTATCAGGTCATTTTTTCACGTGTATGGAAAGCCTTGCGAAATCCGGTGTCATTCTTTTAGGGTTGCCAACTTTGCGTTTAACCTTTCCGGGACACCGTAATGCTTAGAATTTGAAAACTGATGCAACAGAAGCTTACGACACTCGAATGACATCAAAAGCAACAGTGCGTGCAGCTCGTCTTAGAATGACGATCAAGCAGTGTCATTAACCAACTGCCAGCCTCTAAATAATTTTATTATAATCAAAGTAACGTGTAAAATAGTGAATTTTTGAACCATCCTACAAGGCGTCCTATTAGAAGGCCATGTAAGTCTGAAAACTGCCTGAATGATGAAAACCTGCTCACTAAAAAGCCTCACACTAACAGTGCAATATAGGCCTATAAACTAAACAGGCCTATTAACTAACTTTATACAAACTAATCAATCTAGTCATATTTTCACTTTTACTTTTAAAGTGCTTTCTTTACTTGCCTTTTACGCTTACAGCTACAAAACCATTTTAAAATGTACCAGCGGGTATTTCAATCGATAAACAAAGTCGAATGATCGTCTCAAATTAAGGGGACTGGTGATTTATCCTCCATTATACGATTGTTTAACTTATTTGATTGTTATGTCATCAGGACAGAGGCGTTGCTAAGAATGGTGACACCCGGGGCGGGAGTACGTGGTGTCACCTTGTATGTGTGACGCACCCTTCATGATGTCATTCTATATAATGCTACACACCCTTTTGTTAGTGAAGACCAATTTTATGGAACCTCCAGAAAAGTGGAGTCAAAATATTTGTCAGTTAAATATCTCCTGATATCATAAAACTCTGGCACCCTAGCTTGAGCCGTTCAAAAATTGATTTTTGGGGGGTCCATTTGGGCGGGTTCCTGGGGGGTGGCACCCCCAAACTATGTCAAAATATTTGTTTGTTAAATATCTCCTGATATCAAAACAGACTGGCACCCAAAAAATTGATTTTTGGGGGTCCACGGGGGGGGGCACACCCAAACTACGTCAAGGGGGGGGGGGGTGGCACCCCTAAACTATGTCAAAATATTTGTGTGTTAAATATCTGCTGATATCAAAAAAAAGTAGAACTCTAGCTTGAGCTGTTCAAAAAATTGATTTTGGGGGGTCCATTTGGGGGGGGGTCCCCGGGAGGGTGACACCCTCAAACTATGTCAAAATATTTGTCTGTTAAATATCTACTGATATCAAAAAAAGTAGCACTCTAGCTTGAGCCGTTCAAAAAATTGATTTTTTGGGGCCCCATTTTGGGGGGTCTCCGGGAAGGGGTGGCACCTCTAAACTATGTCAAAATATTTGTCAGTTAAATATCTGCTGATATCAAAAAAAGTAGAACTCTAGCTTGAGCCATTCAAAAAATTGATTTTTGGGGGGTCCATTTGGGGGGTCCCCGGAAGGGTGACACCCTCAAATTATGTCAAAATATTTGTCTGTTAAATATCTACTGATATCAAAAAAAGTAGAACTTTAGCTTGACCCTTTCAAAAAATTGTTTTTTTGGAGCGCCATTTTGGGTGGGTTCCCGGTGGAGTTGCCCAAAAAAATTTCGGGAGAAAAAATTGTATTTGCAGCTCTGCTACTTTACACAAAAATTAGATTTCGATGTGTTATGGTTTAGAAGAAGAGCGTGCAAAATTTAGAAAGAAAAAAAGGAAAAAAAAAAGAAATAAATTTCGGGAGAAAAAATTGTATTTGCAGCTCTGCAACTTTACACAAAAATTAGAAAAAAAATCATCACGGCCAAAAATGGGTTGGTTGGGATAAAAGGGTATCTTGAGACATACAACCCTATGAAATATTTTTTGCCGTACTTAAGCCGTTTTTGACTGAGAAGGCGGTTTTCGGGTTCTAAAACCGAAGTCACGTGACCTATTGCCTCGAAATTTGGTACAAACATACAACTCATTAATCTCAAACTGCTGTCAAAATTTCATGTAGCTAGACCAAACCGTTCTCGAGTTATAAGCAAAAGTCTGAAATTTCGCACTCGTTAGTTGGAAAATGGCCGAGTAAAAACTGAGGAACACGCGACGCGAGCGTCGGTCGTTCCAATGAGACTGAATACCGGCAAAAAATTAAAAACAGCTAGTCTCAACTCAAGATTTGCCGGTTCTAAAAAGGAAGAGTGTACTTCGACGTGCTCACTTTTGAAAAATTTTGAAACCTAAAGACCTAAAGTTACTGTTAACATATGAGTTTATCCATCAACAACCTCAAAGGCGCTTTACGTCATTAAAAAAAATTATGGTCTGGAAAAAGTTGTTCTTATTTCCCATTGATCCAAAAATATAATTAAATTCTGTCGTTCATTTACTAATTATTATCAGTTGAGGAATTTGCTTGCTTAGAATAATAACGCATAGCTTATAGTATCTTTTTCCATAACAATGCAGTACATACATTACAGTACGCTTGAACGCGTTTTTTTGAAGTAGAAATGCATTTGACGTCACAATAAGATATTTATTACGTACTAACACAAGGAAATTTAAGGAAAGTTACGAACATCTCGCAACGAAATTTGAGCGAGCAGTTTTAACGTGTGTTGGGCGAGAAGGCTCAGAAATGGCAGTTTGTCTACGAAGATTTTTTGTTCGTTAGCGCTTTTTAGCGAGCGAGAATAGCCTTTACGAGCTCGCTGGCACGTTCTGTCATGTCGGCCCTGACCTTGCTTAACAGATGTGGTCTAAAGCAAAAGTCTTTTTTTTTGCTTTGCTTTTGTGATGTAACAGCTAAGTTTATTCTTACATTTTTCAAGCAGTTGAAAATAATTATACGGCAATAGAAATTCGAACAAAAGCTTAATTGCGCTCAGCCGGAGTCAGTTTCCACGTAATGGTGGTGTTCCACTGGCGATAATTTGCTTGCGACAAGGTTCGACCAGGACCTAAGAAAGAAAATTTCCCACGGGGTACAAAGGTGATACCCTGGCCCCCAAATCTAATTGGCCTCCCAATCCTTACCGGAGGCCATGCCGTTAAACCGTTTTTTGTCCGATGGATGTAGATCTTCATTTAAAAGTGAGGGGATGAGGATATATCGCGTACAGTTAGGACCTATGAAAAACACAACTAGATATAAAATTGGTTTAAATTCAGCTAGGGGGTTTGGGGGAGAGCTGTGAGCTCCCCTAGCGGGATATGGGGCGAAGCCCCCGAATCTTTAGCACTTGTTATGTTCCTCGTGAGTAAAATACAGCATTTGATCAACATCCCAGCGCCAAACTTGCTTAAATTGACAAGCAGAAAACGTGATATACATGAAAGAAAGTATGTAAAGTGGGGGATGATGACATTGACACAATATTGTACAATATAATGACTTTAATCCTGCAAATCCAAATATTTTGCTGATAAAAGTTTTATTAATTTAACTAGTCGTATAAAATATTCCCCACCCAAACTCTTGATTATCTTGGCAATAAGTTTGTTCGTTAATATACGGGTAATATACCAGTGCCTAGATTGAGCTAGAGGCTAGGAGTAGTGTATCCATTATGGTGGGGTAAAGGTTATGCTATGCCTTCTATGCCTACCGGCTATTGTGCCTATTTAGAGCAACCCCAGGTGCCTTGATTGCGAAGGCCCAGCTAATGCCAACTGTTAGTACTAATTAATTTCGTTTTATCTTAAAAATTTTCCTAAACAGTTGCTCTTTGTAGTGGTTTGTTTTGTCAACACTCAACACTACAGCATCATAGGCGTAGTCAGGGGGGGCCCTGGGGGCCCAGCCCCCCCCCAACTGAAATGCAACCAATGATAAAAATGTCACAAAAAAGACTATTGTTTCTTCAGTTTCAGTTTCTTTTAGCATCTTCGCGTACAACAGTAATTAACAATAATATTCATCGAGGGGGCCGGGCCTCCTCAATTTAATTTTTATCAACCAATTTAAATGGACCCCCAACAATGATATTTAAATGCTCTCAATTTAAATGGGCCCCCACAATAATATTGATCTAGGGGGCCCATTTAAATGGCACCCAATTTAAATGGGCCCCCGACAATAATATTGATCCAGGGGGCCCACGCCCCCCAATTTAATTTTTCCAACTAATTGAAATGGGCCCCATACAATAATATTTAAATGGCTCCCAATTTAAATGGGCCCCCAACAACAATATTGATCCAGGGGGCTCGGGCCCCTTCAATTTAGTTATTACCAACCAATTTGAAAATGCCGTCTACAATAATATTTCAATGGCCCCCAATTTAAATGGGCCTCCACCAATAATATTGATCCAGGAGACCCGGGCCCTTCAATTAAATTTTTCTAACCGATTTAAATGGGCCCCCTACAATAATATTTTAATGGCCCCCAATTTAAATGGGCCCCCAACAATAATCTTTATCCAGGGGCCCAGGCCCCCTCAATTTAATTTTTGCCGACCAATTTTTAAATGCCGTCTACAATAATATTTAAATTGCCCTCATTTAAATGGGCCTTCCAACAATAATATTGTTCCAGGGGGCCCAGGACCCTTCAGTTTAATGTCTGCCAACCAATTTAAACGTATAACCCGAGTGAAATTAACGGGTTTTTATTCCAAAAGTTGCTAACTGAGGCCCTCATCTAACCTTTTTATGATCGTAATGCAATAACCGTTTACCAGGGACGGATTTAACATATCGCTCTGTGCCAGGGGCCCCGCACTTAGATAAGACTTTTGTTTGGTCTTCACCTGTGTTTGGCAGGAAAATATTGCAAAAATCCCAAAGTGCCAGGAACTAAACTCAATGAAAATTCGGCCCGGGCAATAACATGGTTTGTAGGCGTTACTATCTACGGGACATTTTTCAATTACAATTCACCTCCACCTCGCCAGTTTTTATGCAACAAAATACTTTTGAAAAAAATTTGCCGCAGTAAGGGGAATGCTCATTGAACAAAGTTTTAAATTGAGAGGACCTGGCCGTTTATGTACTCCTATAATAGGGTGGAGTGAAAAAAAAATTTGAAAAAACTGTAGTTCTTAAATCCTGACAAATACCCTAAAAACCCCCCAAAAAATGTTTTTGGGCTGTTGCCACTTTAGGGGGGCTAGCAACACCCCCAAATCTGTTTTAGGGGGGCCAATTTACCCCAAAAGGCCATAACTTGAGAACCGCTTATCGTAGAGACTTCATCTATAGCTCAAAATTTGCGTAATTGCCATGTTTGTATCAGCTCTAAGAGAAAGTTTTAGTCTATTTTAATCACAGAAAAAGTTATGACCAAAAATGTGTTTTTTCTGCCATTTTGTTGAAAAATCATGTTAATAAGCTTGTGTTTATGCACTTATCTGCCCACATAGAATCTAGATTACCGCCATTATTACAAATGAGATTGAAATAGGACAGATACCAGTTAACGCTGATGTATATTTTACAACATGCTGTAGACTAAACTTAAGAGAAATGTGGAATATAAAATAGCTATTTAACCAGCAGAGAAACTCTTCACCCAAGCATTTTGTCTGCATTTCTTATGAAGCAAGATGTAATAAGTTTTACAAACAGAAGCAGTTTGGTGTACCGAAATGCATTTCAAATAACGTTTATCTAATTACAACCACTTACATTTAACAACATAAACTTTACGCAATATTCAATAATATAATGACGTTTACCCATGTAGGTATACAATATCAATTGAATCTAAAATGTAAACCCAGAGGCATAGTGATAAAGAATTTTCCCATTATAAAGCAAGATTCATTGCAATTTAAAATTTTATAATCCACACACAAGGGTTCTATTAATAAAAAAAAACACTAGTTCGAAAAGATACCACGCAAGTTTGTCTGTACTGTATACCTTCTCTAGTTTACACCATTCCATTGCCGCCCAGCCGCCCACAAACATTAAACATAAGTAAGCCCGCTTAAGTTTTCGATTATCCGCTACCTACACAAAATAAAAAATGTCAAAACTGCATTTTAGTATTGAATGTTTTTAGAAGTTTACGAGATTTAATCTTCTGCCGAATCATCCCATCTCTTCGTGCAAAGCCTTCAACTTGAGCTGATGCCTCTGTTACCAACTTTACATGGCGTTCCACAGACTGATTATGACATGGATGGTCAAGCTTCAATGGCCTTGCTCGGCATTGTTCAATTTCTGTATCCGTTAAGTGTTCAATTGCAGGAGGCTGATGTTACCAGGAAGTCAAGTCCACCATCTTGTCAAACGAAGTGGCGGTTAGATTGATTACTGGCACATTAAATGGGCGTACCGACAGAGCTGAGGATGTATCACAGGTTAATTCTGAAGAATGCTCTTCATTAACACTCATAGCAAGGAGATTCGACGAATCAGCTGATGTTAATTCTCGACGAATTGAAAGAACTTTGTTCACTCCTAGCATTCTAATTTTCTCATCATCATCTCCTAACATTCCAACCAAAATATTTTCCTGGTGAGCAAAAAATCCGTTTCGTTGCACCACTTTTAATGCAGTTTCCCTAACGATTTCATTTGGAACATTAAGAATTCTTTGGACTAAATTGAACAAATTTTTAGAACCACGAGTTAGTTGACTATTTGACTTGATTTCAAACCAACTTGGGAAGTAGACTTGAAGACAAAACTGTGCTAAGATTTCTAAGTTAGAGGAGGGATTATCCATGGAAATGTAATACCTAAGAATGCGACAACCGAGGGTAAGCCATCGCGAATGAACTATGGGACCAACTTTCAAATATTGCAAGTCGCTGTCAACAACTCCTTCGATTACAGCGGAACATATCTTATACGCATAATGCTGGTCAGCACTCAAATCT
Source organism: Trididemnum nubilum (assembly GCA_963965965.1). Lineage (NCBI taxonomy): Eukaryota > Metazoa > Chordata > Ascidiacea > Aplousobranchia > Didemnidae > Trididemnum > Trididemnum nubilum. The sequence continues at coordinate 25,822,926 of OZ014483.1, forward strand.
TCTATGACAGATACAGGCAACTTTACAAAATGTGGATTTGGGATTGATTTAAAATGAGCAGCAACAGGCCAGCTTGAAACTTCTCCATTTAGCGATTTTCCAATTGGACCTGAAAACGAGTCGGGGCTCTTAGTGGTACCATCAAGCATGGTAAAAACATGCCGCAATGGAAGTTCATTGGTATGTAACAAACACACCACCCATTGCAGTGGTTTGTTGAGCAGCTCTTCCAAACTTCGAATGCAGCCATTATATTTGCCAGTCATCGATGCAGTGCCATCTGTGCCAACTATGGCAAGCTTATTATGTAATTCCGTGTCAACAATGTTGTTGAAAATCTTCTGTGCAATCGTTTTTCCTTTGCCATCCTCGGTGGAAAAGTGTGTCAGATAGTATTCGCCAGGTTCTCCAATCAGTGTATAATGATCTTCAAGTTGTACCGATTTGTAATACTTGTCATTTGGTCCCTGGATGGTGACTTGCGTGGCATCCTTTCTGCCATCAAAGTAAATGGCATTCACTAGCTTGAAATTTTCTTGCTCCTTCTCCCTGATTTCAGTCCGACATCGCTCTCGTTCTCGTCGAAGCTTGCTGCGATCAATAACGTAGGTCTTGTCGTTTTCCGTTATGAAACCCAAATCCTGCATTACACTATTGGCAATCGCAGCAGCAGCTCTGTCTGATACTTGAAATCGTTCGCTCATTCTAGCAAGGTTGCTCCACTTCATTCGATTTTGACTAAATGACTCTGCATCCGGAACGAATTCGGAAGTAGTAGAAGACTGTGAATGCTCTGTTTGCACTGAGCTGCAATCTGAGACATAACCACAAGCTGACGTGGAAGGGGCGGCAGTTTCAGTAGAAGAACACGTCGGTTCTGTTGATTGAGGGTGGCGCCTTAAAAACATCTTGTCAGAAGAAGATAAAGGAACAACAGTATCCATACATTTGCCAACTCGTTCACTTTTTTGATCTTGGTAAAACGCATAATCTGCTTCTGCCATTCGTAAGCCATGCTGTTTCTCCAGATTTTTTCTCTGTTGATCATCAACACAAAAGACATCAAACAAACTATCAATTGTCTGCATAAATTCGGATTCTCTTTGCAAAAACGTATTTCCTCGTCTTGATTTTGTCCAACGGTCAAGTGAACTAAATGAAGCGACTAAGTTCTGAACTTTTTTTGATATTGTGTACTTATGAACCGGATACACATTGCACCAAATCCATCTGTCATGAATTTCTTCAGTTATGTCATTTGCTACGGTCTCAGTCCGAAAATTTTTTAAATGAAGAATTCGCTCTATCACTTGTCGTTTTGTAGGCAACACACCTGGAGGAAAGCTGTCGCGACTTGTAAATGTATGGCCACTATGTAATGTCTTCACTGTATTTGAACTTCTTCTTCGCATTCTTTAGAATTCAAGTCAATTATATACAACAACGTGATGGCTTAACTGAAAATATTTTAGCTAAATTCTGTAAAATAAATACAGTAAAAGTAAAAGTCATGTTAGAATTTATACAATAGACGATTTTATGCTAGGGCGCAAAATGTTTCAAATGATTTCTGTTTTTCTTTTCTCACAGATTTGGTTTTGCTAAGGAAACCAGTGGCTATCAAACCAGCTTCAACCTATTTGTAATAATGCCTGTAATCTAGATTCTATATGGGCAGATAAGTGCATAAACACAAGCTTATTGACATAATTTTTCGATAAAATGGCAGAAAAACCACATTTTTGGTCATAAGTTTTTCTGCGATCAAAACAGACTAAAACTTTCTCTTAGAGCTGATATAAACATGGCAATTACGCAAATTTTGAGCTATAAATGAAGTCTCTACGATAAGCGGTTCTCAAGTTATGGCCTTTTGGGGTAAATTGGCCCCCCTAAAACAGATTTGGGGGTGTTGCTAGCCCCCCTAAAGTGGCAACAGCCCCAAACCAATTTTTTTCGGATTTTTAGAGTATTTGTCAGGATTTAAGAACTACACTTTTTTCGATTTCGAAAAAAAGTTCTTTTTCACTCCACCCTACTCCTATAACTGGTTGTTTTCATGACAAAGCAATAATCTTTAAGGAAAATATTAGACTGGATTGTTATTTACTGCTAAAGTATTGCAGGAGGCAATGCACTTTACTTTCCCTGCCGGGGCCAAATCACTTACAAAATTTAACCCCAAAATGCAAGATTTTAAACGTGTTTTATACTTAAATTGCAAGCAAAAGGAGAACTGAATAACTTAATTTATTCAAATGGCTTTCAAATGTTAAAAATCTAGTACTTTCAAATGGCTCTGAATACGTGCGAAATGTGATCCAACGGTATTAAAATAAGTTGTTTTTCCAAAAAATTACGAAAAATTGCCCAGCGGCCAGCCCCAAAGCCTCCGGCGGCTGGAGGCTCCGCCCCCAGATCCCCATCTGTAATACGTTTCAATTACAGTACACTTCTTCACTCAAACACGTCTCTGAATTAAGACATTTTCGTATTTTAACGATTGGTTTAAGCCCTCTCCTTGAAAGAGTTCCTAGTTACGTGCCAACACCAGGCCACGGTTTCTGATCTTCCATTCTACGATATCTTTGCCCCCACAAAAAAATTCCGCTTTCAAAGTTTCTGATGACGTCATTACGTGTAATTTGTGGTTTGTCCCTCCCCAATCAAAAATGCTGGCTACGCCTATGTACAGCACAGACACAACACTTTAACTACACCACTGATAGCAGTGGTTGACAATTCTAAAATTAGATTTTCTATTGCTTACGCTCTGGCATATACAAATTGTATGCCCAGGGCAGGGTTGGAAATATCAATTAGAAATCGATAATCGATACTACATGCTTTGCTTTTCTGCTATCGATTATCGCAGATGCTTTGCTTTCAATTTTTTCTATCGATTATCGCCTTTTCTATGCTTTTTGCTTACATTTTATCGATTGTTAAAATTTTTAAACTTTACTTTTATTCTTGTTGAGTCTGCCCAAGCTTACATCGTTTCGTTTCTCTTATGCTATATTGCTCTTTATAATATTATCCTAAAAGTTTTTTTTTATACTTGAAAGTACCGGTATAATAGTTTTTCCACTCACAAGTTTCATTCAATGGTCAATAGGGCAAAAATTTTAGTGCATCCTTATGAAAAATAGAATAAAAATTTTTGTTCGCATTTCGGCATCGATTACTAATCTTTGCTTTTTGTTTCTAATATCTTTGCTTTTTGTTTCTTTACTTTACTCGATGCTTTTTGTGTGAACTATCGATTCGTCTTTGCTTTTAAACAGCATCGACTTCCAACCCTGGCCCAGGGCCAGCGAGAGGGGGGTTCAGGAGATACATCGTACCCGGGCCAGGGCTCAGGGGACTCGGGAGGACTTATAAGTTCACGCGCACTCAAGTAGTTGCTCTAGCATTTATTTAGTAAATTAGTATTAATTCGGTTTGTAGGCCAAAGCTTAGCGAAGTAGAACTTTTTTTCTTTTTTGGTCTTTACCTGATTTTTAGCCCTGGCCTTGGCAAAAGGGCCAGATATCTTCATACCTCCTGATAAGATTTATATCCTCCTATCTTCATACCTCCTGATAAGACCTAGTCTTCATACCTCCTGATAAGATTTCTCTCTGAGGCCCTGCCAGTACCTGAGTACAACAGTGACACTCACTGCAAAAACCACAAACAAGAAGTCATCTCAATCATAGACTTCACAAACCCAAATACCTACTAAACCCATACAGATAGAGTGAGTTACTTAATGATAGTAGTATAGTAGGGTGGAGTGAAAAATAATAATTTTTGAATTTAAAAAAGTGGTCTTGATATATGGCCCCAAATACCATATGAAATACTTCTAGCACAATTTTGAGTTCTTGCACCCTCTAGTGGTCGTTCAATTTGATCGAACGGGCCCAAAATAGTCAATTTTGCCATATCTCACTAACCACATATGCTAGAAAGCTAGTTTTTAGCTTAAAAGTTGCAGAAACAGCACATTTATATCTCCATCAAAAAGAACTTTGTCATAAAAACGTACAGAAAAAAAGTTACAGCCAAATTATTGATTTTATACAGATTTAATGATTATTGATAAGTTTTTAGTGCTCAACTTCAAACGAATTGGAATTCACGGCATGGAAAATAAGTCAGATGAGGTTTAAATTTATGTATATTTGCACTTTTGGTGTGCCATGCTGCCTTATCAGCTTCAAATAAGTTCTTTAATAGCAATTAGCCTTACTTAACTGATCAATGTGCAGCAGAGTATAGTAACAAACATTTAAACTTCATGTTATTGCATCATCCAGTATTGGTTGGCTCTTGCATTATGATTTTATTTATGCTAAACTTGTGGAATTATATCTAGTTAATTAAAAAAAAGTTTAGATTGTACAGTTTAATTCAAAAGCACTGAAAGACAGCAAAGTACAAAATTAGAATTAGAAAAGCAATTTGTCAAGCCAAGTCAACTTACCGCGACAAACTGACCTCAAACAAACTGACCGCGAAGCAATCATTTTGTTACATAATTTCGTCACTGATTTCGTCGCAGTGATTTCGTCACAAAGTGAGGGTTTGGGTAAGATGGCTCTGGGGAAAGTAAAAATATATTTTGGATCGCCCTTCTCAGCCAATTGGCATTGTTCGCGGTTACTTTGTTTGTGGTCAGTTGGTTCGCGGTCACTTTGTCGCGGTCAGTTGTCATGGACCCGCAATTTGTACTGGGATTAGAAAAACTACAGTTCTAAAAAGAAGAAAATTTGACAATACATTTAACGACCATTTTGAAAGGCCTACTATTGTTTATTGAATTGTAGATACAGTATATACTGTACTTGCTGGCATAAATTTAGTTATATCTAAAGCAGCATGCTAACTAAAAAAATATCCAAGTCTAATGTTACTTGTACAAAGTTGTATGTGAGAGAAAATTTTCAAAGTTCTGATATTTCTGCCAAACATTTACCCTTGTGTTCTGCTTTTTGTTCTTCAAAAAAAAAGGATGGTCATTAAATGTCATTCTCAAGCCACATTGAATTTCACTCTGTTTTTTATGTTTAGTATCATGCCAAAAAATATCAAAAGGTTAATCAGTATCTTGCAAGAAATTAGTTTCACGCTCTTTGCATTGATGTGATGTATAAGATTTTTTTGGGTATGTAGTTAAACCACTAAGGTTTAACATTGGTTGATGGTTTTTATGTTTTTGCAGCAACAGTAGATTTTGATGACTCTACAGTTGGTTTTGCTGTCCTAATTAATAAATTCTAAAATTCTTCGTGTAATACTCATACTCAGCTCATGAATAGGAATAAATATTGCACCAAATCCATCAGTTTATTTGCAACAATTCGAGCTGTATCCGACTTCCTGAAGTGATTAAAGTTGATCAAACGCTTGAATCATATGTCTTTTGGTTCGCAGCAATCCTGAAGGGAAATTATCGGAACTTTAAAGTTTTTTTCCTTTGTAGAACTTTTTATAACGCTAGACTTGGATCTTTCTTTAGTTAGCATGCTGCTTTAGATATAACTAAATTTATGCCAGCAAGTACAGTATATATTGTATCTACAATACAATAAACATTAGTAGGCCTTTCAAAATGGTCGTTAAATGTATTGTCAAATTTTCTTCTTTTTAGAACTGTAGTTTTTCTAATCCCAGTACAAATTGCTTTTCTAATTCTAATTTTGTACTTTGCTGTCTTTCAGTGCTTTTGAATTAAACTGTACAATCTAAACTTTTTTTTAATTAACTAGATATAATTCCACAAGTTTAGCATAAATAAAATCATAATGCAAGAGCCAACCAATACTGGATGATGCAATAACATGAAGTTTAAATGTTTGTTACTATACTCTGCTGCACATTGCCCAGTTAAGTAAGGCTAATTGCTATTAAAGAACTTATTTGAAGCTGATAAGGCAGCATGGCACACCAAAAGTGCAAATATACATAAATTTAAACCTCATCTGACTTATTTTCCATGCCGTGAATTCCAATTCGTTTGAAGTTGAGCACTAAAAACTTATCAATAATCATTAAATCTGTATAAAATCAATAATTTGGCTGTAACTTTTTTTCTGTACGTTTTTATGACAAAGTTCTTTTTGATGGAGATATAAATGTGCTGTTTCTGCAACTTTTAAGCTAAAAACTAGCTTTCTAGCATATGTGGTTAGTGAGATATGGCAAAATTGACTATTTTGGGCCCGTTCGATCAAATTGAACGACCACTAGAGGGTGCAAAAACTCAAAATTGTGCTAGAAGTATTTCATATGGTATTTGGGGCCATATCTCAAGACCACTTTTTTAAATTCAAAAATTATTATTTTTCACTCCACCCTAGTAGTATAGTATGTCAACTTTGACTGCGCTCTCTCAGGTTGAAATGCTTTTGGATCTCTGGAAATGTGGGCCCTCGTACATTGTTATACCGTAGAATTAGGGCTCTCAAGTCAGAGAAATGTAACAAAACGCTAATTTCGGTGCAAGTGTATGGATTTTGATACATTATTCTCTTTTTTTAATCAAATCGGCCACTATTGGATGCTCTAAAGGCTGTGCAGCGAAAATAGCGATCAATTACCAGTACTGAATAGGCTGACTGATATTTTTGCTGTAGGCAAGTTTGATTATGGTGTTATGGTGCGATATCAAAACTTAACGCGTAAACCTGAACTCTTGTGGGCCCCTTGAGCCCGGACCACCCTAGGCCCGGGCCGGGTACGATGTACCACCTGAATCCCCTCTCGCAGGCCCTGGGTTCGACTAGCCACCTGTGATAATCTGCACTTTTGCCAATTTGTCTTTTTGTGCTAAATTTCCTTGTGTTGCTGTCTCACATATAAAATCGCACCTTTGCGCAGGCAATGAAACATAGTTGTAAATTGCTTTTTCCTTTGAAAAATGGTTTAAAACCAACAAATAAGTGCACCTTTGCGCAAGCTTGATAATAAACAATGAAGAAAAAAAAAGTTTCGTTCATATATAAACGCACTTTGTTCGTACAGATGGCAGTTTTCAATGAATTGTCTGGCTGTATGACTGGTGTAAGCAGTGTCACAAACAGACGTTATTTCAAGATAGTTAAAGGGAGTGCAGATTTGCAAGTTACCAAAAAAAAAAAGATACGAAATAATGTCGATTTTTATTGGTCTTGGTTTTGTAGTTTTATAGCCTAAACTGTTGAAAAATCATAATAAGTTTCAGGTTAAATGTTAACCTTATTACGCTAAATTTTGTCCATTATTTGAGGCCTTCTTTGACATGGTAAAAACGCACAAAAGCCGCAATAATGTTTGAGAAGGTTGTAATTATTTACTACTGCCTACAACCATGTTTAAACTAAGCGCAACAATGAACGATTGAAAAATCGTACCTGGTTGCAAGCAAAATATCACCTGGGGGATATCACCATAACAAAGAAAGTTTAAACATACTGCAACCGCGTATATCGCGGCAAAATGCATTATCTATAATTTTCTTTTATCCAATTAATAGCAGAATTTATATCCTGATATTGGATAATACAAAAACTCCCAGTTAATCGGCTAACCGGTTAACTGTTATCCGGATAATCCAACCCTAGAAGTGAGTAGCAACGATTTAGTTTCGAGTGTCATTAGCGAAAAGCGTTGAGATTGTTTAAGCTGCTTTAACACGGGTAAATTGAGTTTTGCGATTCCTCTTCTGGATTTTCGTTACGGACTACTGTGCGGGTAGTGTAGAAGGCAGGGCCTGCGAGAGCGGGTTCAGGGGGTACATCGTACCCGGCCCGGGCTCAAGGGGCCCACAAGAGTTCAGGTTTACGCGTTAAGTTTTGGTATCGCACCATAACACCGTAATCAAACTTGCCTACAGCAAAAATATCAGTCAGCCTATTCAGTACTGGTAATTGATCGCTATTTTCGCTGCACAGCCTTTAGAGCATCCAATAGTGGCCGATTTGATTAAAAAAAGAGAATAATGTATCAAAATCCATACACTTGCACCGAAATTAGCGTTTTGTTACATTTCTCTGACTTGAGAGCCCTAATTCTACGGTATAACAATGTACGAGGGCCCACATTTCCAGAGATCCAAAAGCATTTCAACCTGAGAGAGCGCAGTCAAAGTTGACATACTATACTACTATCATTAAGTAACTCACTCTATTTGTATGAGTTTAACAGGTATTTGGGTTTGTGAAGTCTATGATTGAGATGGCTTCTTAAAACTTTTATCAGTAAAATATTTGGATTTGCAGCGTTAAAGTCATTATATTGTACGATATTGTGTCAATGTCATCATCCCCCACTTCACATACTTTCCTTCATGTACGGTATATAACGTTTTCTGCTTGCCAATTTAAGCAAGTTTGGTGCTGAGATGTTGATCAAATGCTGTATTTTACTCACGAGGAACATAAAAAGTGCTAAAGCTTCGGGGGCTTCGCCCCGGGTCCCGCTGGGGGAGCTCACAGCGCTCCCTTAAACCCCCTAGCTGAATTTAAACCAATTTTATGCCTAGTTGTGTTTTTCGTAGGTCCTAACTGTATGCGAATATCGTTATCCCCTCACTTTTAAAAGAAGATCTACATCCAGCGTACAAAAAATGATTTAACGCCATGGGCCCTGATAAGGCTTGGGGAGCCCAATAAGATTTTGGGGCCCGATATCGACCTTCGTACCCCCTGGAAAATTTTCTTTCTGAGGCCCTGCTTGAGAGGTCTTACTCTTGACATTGTACACTATGCGGGGATATATAGTCGGGTGAACTTGAAGCAAGTTCTTGAAATAGATTTCCGTTAGATTGATTAAAAGACTAGCGCAGCTCGCATTTTTTTATTCATTTGTTACGAACAATAAAGATTTATTTACAATACAAATTTAAATTAAGTGTATCGAGTCCGAAAAGAGAGAAAATGAGAGAATTCAGCCAAGATTTCTTCAAGTTTTTTTTTTATTATCATTCTAGACTCTCTACCGCAGTCGTGCGATTAACAATAACCATTCCTGGTTTCGTGTCGTGGCAGAACTGCAATAAAAAATCGCCATTCGTCATGAAACGGTTTGCTATTTGAAACATACGTGTTAAAAGCAAAACAAACGTAAGTCCGAGAAAAAAAATTCTAAAAGTTTTTTTTTTTAATTTTTTTTACTTAAAATTACTAGCCTTATAATGCAGCTTGGGCTTTTTTCACAGACGAAATCAACGAAAGAAGTAGGCCTATTTGCTTGGTTTGTATAGCTTCGTCTGGTTGAGAAATCAAATACTTTCAAGGTTCGTTTTTATGGGCGTGATGTCACGTGTGTACGGGCCTTATTTCCGCGCTCTTACGCTTGATCCACGCAGTTTGTTTTTGCGAAATAATGCCAACGCCGGAAATTGACGAGTCGTTCGGAACGCTGTGTCTGATTTGACCACTTGACTGGCCCAAGAATTAAACTCCGGACGTTTCGCTCCAAAAGCGAGCGCTTTTGAAAAAACCCTTGCGTTTATTAAAAGTGTTTCGTGTTTGTTTTTACCCATAACAAAAGGCAAGACTAAGAATAACATTGGGAACCCTTGTTGGCAAAGCTAATGTGTAGTAATGCGAGCTAATTGCACTATTCGATCGTGTAACGAGAATAGCGCAAAAAGGCATAGCTCCCATTTTTTAAAATAATTTTGTTCTCATTCTCACTCATGGTGGTGAATCTTTGGTTCTGACAGAAAGAGTGCGATCGCAAGCGCTGCTGCCGTCCTAAACGATAAGTTGGCGAGTTGAACCAACCCGTATTGACTTTATTGTCCTGGCCGGTTTTTTTGATTGGGGTTAGGGGGGCAAACCGAAAATCACATGCAATGAAGTCATCAGAAATTTTCCAAATAAAGAACTTTTTTCTGGGATAATGATAAACCGAAGAATGAAAGATCAAAACCTTGGGCCTGGGTGGGCGCACAACCAGGATTTTGTTAAAGGAGGGGCGCGGGGGAACTGAACCCAAAGGCAAAATTTTTTCAAATTTTTTCTTTCGAAAAATGTGTCAAATAGAAAAGCGTGATGAGCAAACTAGTGTTATTCAAGCGCACCACAGACGGGGGTCTGGGTGCAGAGTCCCCTGCCTCCGGAGACTATGAAGATCTGGATGTGATGCTTGGATCTGACTGCTTGGCGATTTTTGTAATTTTTTGGAAAAAATAGCTATTTTAGTGCAATTTGGATCACATTTCGCAGGTTTTTAGAGCCATTTGAACAAACTAAACGCTAAAATTTAAAAGTCGTTTGAAAAAATAAAAAATTGTCCAGCCTTTTAAGACCCCTCTTCTTCACTTACAGGTTCAAGACTACAACACTTTTAAACGCAATACACTTTAAACGCTTATATTTTTGGGGTTAAATTTTTGAAGTGACTTTACGATTTCAAGTCAGCAAAAATGTTGTCTTGCTAGGCTAAAAATAAAGTTTGCCCAATTACATTGATTTTGGTGGGTCTTGCGTGCTTTTTTTCATTTATTTTTTTGCACAGTATTGTTCTACAATCAAAAAGGGAAGAGGCGTGGAAGAACTTCTCGCCCCTAAATACGCTATCGCATATGCCGCTTTGTTGAATAAGCGCTTCTCTACCGACTATAATTTTTTTTCTTACAACGTTGGGTTGTTTTTTGAATTCGATTTAATAGATGGTAACTAATCATGTTATTGCATTAAGTTTAAAAAAAGGTTGTTAAATGAGGGCCTGAAGTTAAAACTTCTTGGACAAAAATCCTGAATTTCTCACGGGTTATTTATTTATTTATTCATTTAAATTGATTAGCAAACATTTGAGTTAGGGGGTCCCGGGCCCCCTGGTCGTCATTATTGATGTTATTGTTAATTAATAATTGCTGTTGTATGCCTAAATGCTAAAAGAAACGGCAACTGAAAAAAAAATTATCGGCTATATTGTTAAATTCAGCTTAGGCGGTTCAGGACAAGAGCACTTGGAACATTGTTTCACAAAATGAATAATGATTTAATTACAATCAATGGATTTGAGAATTAAATCATTATTCATATTGTGAAACAATGTCCTATGATGCTCTTGTCCTAAACCCCCTTAACTGAATTTGATTTACGCTCACCCAATTAGTGGTTTGAGCACTCTCGGTTTAGGAATCTTTTGGCAATGACCCTTGTTTTAGCCTCCCTCAAAATTAGGCTTTATTGTAAGTATTTTCGTCATAGATGGTATTTCGATTAAGGGGGGCCGGGCCCTTCTCCTTGGCTACGCCTAAGATCGACAGAGTGGTTTTGTAGCGTCTAAAGGGCAACCGTGTTTTTTAAAACTTTGTTACACTTTTTTGTCAATTTTGGGTGAAGGCCAAAAATAGGTCTTCGTCAAAATTACGTTGCATTTTTTTCATTAATCTGAGGCGAAGACTAATGGAAATTAGTAATTTCGTAATAATTTAAGATTGCAGCGAGGCTGTACAGCTGAGAGCCCACCTGAGCATATACTCACTCAAAAAAAAGTTGGTAAGCCGAATTTTATCAAGCCTACCCTCGACAGACGAATCCGAAATGAGGTTTTACAAAGAATTTAAGAAGTTTCTTTATTGAACAAGATGCGTAGTTCTGAGATTCAAAAATCTCTAAACAACGAGCCTCTACTTCTCCAAATTCAGAGCCTGGTGCCGGAACCTCCATCTACTAAAGGCCGCCTATGGTGGTCGAAGACCTTTTATTGGCGGAGACCACCAACCGCGGAGGCAAGTCGATCTACATTCAAACACCTCTGCAGTCAGCACAAATAGATTTTTATTATTTTTTAACAAAAATAACTGAAGTTTTAAACTATGTTGTTTAAATGCCTGATTTTGAGGGGTGTATTTTTGCTATGTAATTACGCAAATATCAATCACAAAAGAAATATACAGCAGTAACTGTTATAGGTATCAAGAAAGTAGGAATTATAAAGTCACAAGCTGGATCAGTCTCTGGTTGTCAGAAAAAATGACTACCAATGGGATTCAAACCCTTGCTAGTAACAACCACAGACATACACTGGTTTCGAAGTCGCAACAATCCTTGTAGGCCTGCTCGACGCTATTATTGGCAGTAGGTAGATTAATAGGTAGCCTCCCTCCCCAATTGAAATGCTACCAATGATAAAAATGTCACAAAAAAGACTGTTGTTTCTTCAGTTTCATTCAGCTTCTTTGCGTACAACAGTAATTAACAATAATATTGATCCAGGGGGCCCCGGGCCCCTTTAATTTAATTTCTACCAACCAATTTAAATGAGTCCCCTACGATAATATCTAAATGGCCCTCAATTTAAATGGGCCCTCAACAATAAGATTGATCCATGGGGCCCATTTAAATGGCCCCTATTCAAATGCGCTCCCAACAATAATATTGATCCAGGGGGCCGGGGCCCCTTCAATTTCATTTTTCCAACCAATTTAAAAATGCCTCCTATGGTAATATTTAAATGCCCCCAATTAAAAATAGGCCCCAAACAGCAATATTGATCTAGAGGGCTCGGGCTCCTTTAGTTTAATTTTTCAACCAATTTAAATGGGCCCCCTACAGTAATATTTAAATGGCCCTCAATTTAAATGGGCCCCCAACAATAATCTTTATCCAGGGGGCCCAGGGCCCTTTTGTTTAATTTTTGCCAGCCAATTTAAAAATGTCCCCAACAATAATATTTAAATGCCTTAATTTAAATGGACCCCCCCAACAAAAATATTGTTCCAGGGGGCCTGGGGCCCTTCAATTTAATGTCTGCCAACCAATTTAAACGTATAACCCGAATGAAATTAAGGGTTTTTATTCCAAAAGTTGCTAACTGAGACCCTCACCTAACTTTATGAACGTAATGCAATAAGCATTAACCACGGACAGATTTAACATATGGCTCTGTGCCAGAGACCCCGTACTCAGATAAGACTTTTGTTTGGTCTTCATCTGCATTTGGCAGGAAAATATTGCAAAAATCCCAAAGTGCCAGGGGCTAAACTCAGTGTAAATCGGGCCTGGGCAATAACATGTTTTGTAGGCGTAACTATCTACTGTACGGACATTTTTCAATAACAATTTTCACAAACAGTTTTTATTCAACAAAATACTTTTGAAAAAAATTAGCTGCAGTAAGGGAAATGCTCATTGAACAAATGTTTGAATTGAGAGGGCCTAAGCCCTTGGCCGTATATGTTACTCCTATAACTGGTTGTTTTCATGACAAAGCAATAATCTTTAAGGAAAATATTCGACTGGGTTGTTATTTACAGCTAAAATATTGCAGGAGGCAATGCACTTTACTTCTCCCTACATGGGCCAAATCACTTACAAAATTTAACCCCAAAATGCAAGATTTTAAACGTGTTTTGGACTTAAATTGCAAGCAAAAGGAGAACTGAATAACTTAATTTATTCAATTGACTTTCCAATGTTAAAAATCTAGTACTTTTAATTGGCTCTGAATACGTGCGAAATGTGATCCAACGATATTAAAATAAGCCCCCAGACTCCCATAGCCTCCGGCGGCTGGAGGCTCCGCTCCCAGATCACCGTCTGTGAGACTTTTCAATTACAGTACACTTCTTCACTCAAACACGTCTCTGAATTAAGACATTTTCGTATTTTAACGATTGGTTTAAGCGCTCTCCCTCGAACGAGTTCCTAGTTACGTGCCAACACCAGGCCTCGGCTTCTGATCTTCCATTCTACGATATCTTTGCCCCCACAAAATATTCCTCTTTCGAAGTTTCTGATGACGTCATTGCATGTGATTTGTGGTTTGCCCCCCCCAATCAAAAATCTTGGCTACGCCTATGGATTAGAGACTGGGTGCGCAAACAAGTTTTTATAAAAGATAGAGAGGCTAAAACCAAAAGTAAAATAGTTTTTGATTCGAAGTGTTTCAACTAATCCGGCTGCTGAGCAAACAGGTGCAACTCAAGCTTGTTACAGACGGGGGTTGTGGGGCAGAGCTTCCTGGCGCCATATGCAATGGGGTATAAAACAATTTTTGTTTCTTTTAGCCGCTTGTCGATCTTTTGTGATTTTTCGGAAAAATAGCCATTTAACGCCGCTCGGATCATATTGTGCCCGTTTTTAGAGCCGTTTTAAAAAACTAACTTGCTAACTGTAGAAACCAAATGGAAAAATAAATGATCCAGATCCTTCAGCTTCGCCTTGCTTACCGGTCAAGTCCAATGCACGTTTAAACGCTTGCATTTTGCGTTAATTTTTTCCCGTGACTTGGCTAAGGAAGGAGAAGTCCCTTTAGCTCCCCCACTCCTGGTTGTTACGCCTCTGTTACACGGACAGTTAATTTGCTACTATGGCTAGGCAGCAAAAGCTACGTTGGTATTGCCTCGAAGCTAATTGAAACACGTGCCCCTGCTAGCTGCTTGAAAGACTACTGAACTACATACAAGCTGACTTTCTACTATTAGTAGGCCGATGTTATTTTCCTTAGAGTGAGGTATGCAGCACAATAACCTTTTAAAACGTTCAGTGATATAATATCTTTTGAAACTTTTACATTTATGGTCCGGCAAAATTAGGCTGACCATATTTTTAAAACAGAAAAACGGGACAGCCGAGGAAAACGAAAATTTTTCTCAAAACATTTTGCAGAATGTGAGGTGTAGACCAAAAAAAAAAAAAAAAGAAAAAGGTCTTTACTTAGGGAATCCACAAATTTCCGCGGGTTTGGTCATTCAGACGATTCAGTGCTCAAGACTATCTCATTATCGTTATGCGGGGCGTAATGGTTACTGGGCGGGACAAAGGTCTAAAAAACGCGACTGTCCCGCCTCAAGCGGGACGTATGGATGTACGGGCCTCAAGCCTTTGCAAATAATGAAAGAGTCATGTCACGTTAGTTTGTTTCCAGCAAAAAAGTTATTGAATAAAATATAACTAAATTTTGTTTTCTTTTAAGATTTATGATCTTGCATTGGAAGAATTTTCAAGGCAGAAAAAATGCTAGCATGCTGGACTTGAAATCTGCTCGATCCTTATTCACTGACAATATAGCTGATAGAAAATGAATGCTGAAAAAACGAGAGAATGTTGAAACTTTTTCGACGTTTATGCGCCATTTCATTCCAATTTCGCTGATTTTAATGTTTTTATATCAACTTACTTTTTGCATTGTACCATGATCCAAAAGTCAAAAAGGGCATGGCAAAACGCCTCACCTCTGCTAAATACGTAATTGGTTATAGAGAGGTTTTCCAAACAAGCTTTACTGGCCGAACCTATGGAAAAACACCTTTTGAAAAACCGCGAAGTAGTAATATCAATTGTAATGAGGATCTTGGATAAAATTTTATGAAACTTTGCCCACGAGATACGAGTGAAGGAAACACTATTTTACGCCATGAATAGACCGAGCTGATTGTAGCAGTCACCGTGATTCCATTTCTGGACAGTGAACAGTTCTTACAGTAGCTCACGGACACACAGACAGTTCTATTTTTTTTTGCAAGCAAGTACTTCTGACAACAGCTGTAAGCTCCCAAAGGGGGCTGAGTTTTAGGCTGGCAGTATTTTCTTCTAAAGGCACCAAATCAATGTGCATTTTGCGCACCTGCGCTATGGCATCGTCTTCACCGGATGAATTAGTAAATAAAGTAGATAAAAGTCGGGTGTCTGGAGCAGAACCTCCTGCTGCCGGAGGCCAAGGAGGTCTGGAAGCACCACCCAGCTGAGAGATTTTTGACGTAAGAAAAAATCGACATTTTAAATATTTTAATGTCATTTAAAACAAATTTTGCACGGATTAAAACTGTTTGAAAGAATGTAATTGTTCAATGGTCAGATATGAAGCGCTCGGCTCTTCAGCTCTCTTTTTCTATTTACTAGCCAAGCCAGAACACGTTTGCATTGGCAGGTTAAATTACTAAGCAACTACTGCATGCTGAGATGCGCCACTTGTAGTTACTAATTGCAAAAGTAGGTATAGGCCTATAGGCCGAAAGGTTTGGTGTTCACCGGGCATAAGTTACATAAACCTGATTCTGGCGTTCTTCCCGTGAAGTCACAATCATAGCAAGCTTGATCTTAAAAGCCTTGATGTTTTTATTGGCGTTTCGTTGGTCATGACGACCAACATCATCAGAATACGATCATACGATCAAGAGCTACGAGAGAAGCTACGTACGTAGCATCAATATGAATGGCAAGATTTTAAACAAAACTTTTGAATCCGAAAGTTAATTTCTACATCACAACAATAAAAACAAAACTTGTAGAAAAGCGTACAGTGTTAAAGCTTAGGTCATAAAAACTGCAGCATAAACTGAACTGATATCAAAGCATCAGGATACGGAAGTAAAAAACGATAAACTACAGGATACTAAAGTAAAGAACGATAAATTACAGAAAAGATCAATAACGATTAATTACTGTTGGCCCAGAAAGAATAAACCAAGATTCGGCAGTTATCTTTAAAAAATTTTTTTTTCAGTTTTTAATATTTGTGAGTTGGTCCAATCAATTGCACGATCAAATAATATAACATGTTCACACAAGGCGGAAGTTTCTTGTTTTTGTTGTTTGATGGCTCTTTGGTGCTCTTATAATCGGAAATTTAGGTCTAATTTGAATCTTGCATTCGTGAAATTTGTATTCGCGAAAATTTAGTATCCTGATGCTTTAATATTAGTTCAGTTTATACTGCAGTTTTTATGACCAAAGTTTTAACACTGTTAGCTTTTCTACAAGTTTTGTTTTTATTGTTGTGCTGCAGAGATTAACTTTCGGATTTAAAAGTTAAAAAAAAATCTTGCAATTCATATTAATGCTACGTAGCTTCTCTGGTAGCTCTTGATCGTATGATTGTATTCTGATGATGTTGGTAGTCATGACCTACGAAACGTCAAAAAAAACAACAACAAGGCTTTTAAGATCAAGCTAGCTATGACTATGACTTCACCGGAAGAACGCCAGAATCTGGTTTATTTTAGTGGTTACTACTCTTATTATTGCATTAAGTTCGTAAAAAAGTTGAAACTGAGGACCTGAGGTTGCATTTTTTATGACAAAAACTTTTGGTTTTTCACGTAGTAAGCGTTATAATTTAACTTGGTTGGTGAAAATTGGAATCGAAGGGGAAAGGTGGGAGCAAGCACTCTTCTAGCGACGCCTCTGAAACCAGGAATGTGGATACGCAAATTTGTCAATCGCTACCACCCTTTGCATTTTTGCTCCCACCACTTGATGATGTAATTTTTGCCGAAGTCTTTTTAAATATAAAGGGTTTGGCAGAAATTTTTTTCGTACATGTCGATTTAGTCATTACCACCTTAAAAACATTTATTTAAAAACGTAGGAGGGGCTGCATCTTATAGTCAACCACAAACCTTAGTTTTTTTTTGTTTTTGTTTTTACAAGTGCTGGTCTATCAAACAATAGCTTTTCGTCGAATATTTCGTAAAAAAAAAAGTTAGAGCACATTCAAATGTTCGACGTTTGACATGAATTGCCTTAGCGGAAACATAGTTTTTCCGCCTCCAGCTTCAGCAAAAAATTGCCAGTTTCACATCCCTGCTTGAAAGACAGTAACCTTGAAACGTAAATTGATTTGAACTGGTTATAACATAATTTTACTAGGTTTTTTGAAATGTTTTCAAACGTTACCCAATACGATTAAAATTTTGTTTTCTAAATTACAAATTTTAGTACCTATGTACTGTACTTTGCTTGTAGTATAATTAATTAGTTATTTATATCAGAAGTTTAGTTGACTCGAGAATGAAAATAGGACGTGGATACTTTAAACCAATTATTATAAA
This sequence comes from Trididemnum nubilum, assembly GCA_963965965.1. Lineage (NCBI taxonomy): Eukaryota > Metazoa > Chordata > Ascidiacea > Aplousobranchia > Didemnidae > Trididemnum > Trididemnum nubilum. The sequence continues at coordinate 25,840,684 of OZ014483.1, forward strand.
AATATAAGCTACTGAGCTTTTGATCAAGTATTCATGAAAATGTAGCCTTCTAACTTATCATAAAATACAGACAGCAAATTTTTTGTAATGAAGCTGGTGCATTATTTGGTAATTTTATTTCGTAGGTGTATCACTTAATTGTAGAAAAAAATTGAAGAGCCATAATTTAGTTATTGGCGTGTACCATTACATGACAGAATTATTCTATAATTTGAGTCTGCTGAAGATTTACAGTAAAAGCTGTAATCTAGCATTGTCTGAATTTGTCAGTTTGTTGATGGAGTTTGCTAGTGCAATCGCACAGACATCAGGCTACCCTGATAACTGCTGGTGTCCGAGTGAGTGTTTGAATGGATGACCTTCACTCCAGTCACTTCGCAGTCTTCCTTAGAGAATGCTCTGTGAGACTTTGAAACGGTTTTGTTTGCAATTTGTGTGTTTTTGTTTGAGCAAGACAAATAAATTTTGATCATTCTCTCTCTCGTTGTTTTTTTCGCACCAAATTTTGATCATTCTCTCTCTCGTTATGTTTTTTCGCACCAGATGACTACATTTTTCAGATTTTACAATCGGAGCATTGGCAGAATCGCGGCATTGACTCGTCCCAGCTTCAAAGCGACAAAAGTTCAAAAAGGAGCTGGCTGCTGATTGATTGAACAGTTACATGATGACGCTTACGAAGTTTTTTCTTCGAAAGCTTCTTTCTAGCTCGTGCTATTATTGTCATGATAAATACGTGAAATGCGTAGCGCAACCATTCGTAACGAGTTGGTAAAGATTCAAGCAGATCAGCAGCCGCATCTAATGAAGCAAGCAGCCATAGAATAAGGCTCTGCAGTGCGCAAACATCACGATGGTTTAAACGCGGATGTTGGCTTGATTGCGTCACTCGTATGATAAGGATGACTATGCAGCGGCTGACGTTTGGTCATGTGATCTCCTCCAAAGAATAGCGCGCAGAGAAAAAGAGAGAAAAAAGCAAATGGCAGGAGGAGGCTGAGTACACGCCTGTCTCAGATCGCCGGCGGGTCCTGTATGAAAAGCTTTCAAGGACGCAAGCGAGTACAAAGAGCGAGAGTCTTTTCGAACGCAGCCAAAGGAACGAAATTGATCTGTTATTTGTTTTGTAGATTCGAATAGCGGTAGACTGTTAAGCGAGATGGAAAACAATAGAAGCAAATGCTAGCTTTCAATACGGATGAGTTTGCTACGTCCAGAGCTGTACGAAGGATAAACTTCAGCTGAAAAAACTACGTCAATAAGTTTAAAAAATGTCTCGCAGAAAACAACAAGCGCCGTGCAAAGTTCAAGGTCAGTAGATTGTATCAACTATTTTTTTTTTTTGCCACTCATAAATGAAATCGTGTTGAACAAGAGTTATGATGCGAAATTGTACAACCAAGTCTTTCGTGTGCGCAAATATCTAGTTACAGCATTTTGCGTCCTTCGGTTCTATGTAATTAAAAAGCTCTTCTCACAGCCCAAGCTTGACATCATGAACGTTCAGCTCGTATTATTCATCCCGAGCGAACGTGCGCTTTCAAGAGCACACACGCGCCTTATTTAGTCTGGCTCGCGCGGCACACACGCGACAGTGAGATGGCGGATTCCATCGCGTACAAAGCATCGGAGCCACGTTTCACTGAGCAGGAAACTCGTGAGCGGCTCGAAGAAGGAAGTCAACTAGCGCACGTTTTAAGCAAATCCTCCTCTCACTACTCTTCTACAGCTCGCGTGGTTAAGCGCAACCAGTGTTAATTGGCATGAGGCAGAAATTGCTCCACAATTTCAAGCCACGCTCTTTATTTCATCGATGGAAGCTTTCACGTTTTGTTCTGATCGTCCCTCTTGTGTTGAAGACTACCAAAGCATTTAATTTTGCTTTTGGTTGCTTTTTTCTTTTATGCTCTGCCTGGGTTAAACCTCGAAAATATTGATCAAAAATAAGTGATAAATGTTTTTGTTTGTTAATTGCAGTTTGTAGTCACCTGGAACTGTGATCCATGTTTTTCGAAGCGTCTTAAAAATTTCTATCTACTTTTTTATTCTGTCGGAAAATCTAACCCAAACTCAAATCTTTGAGTCTAGAACTAACCCCAAACCCGTAATCTTTACCCTTCAAAAAAGTAAATTAAAAATGCGGAGATGAATATTCCTCAGTTTGTTTTATTCTTTTTGAATTAAAAATTTACCGATGAAGTGGTCACTCCCTTTTCAACCGTGAATTCCTTACTGTTTTAACTACCCGTAACATTAATCCCAAATCCAAACTTAAACCTCTATCACGAACAACGATAGTAAAAATAAGTTTTTTGTTTCTTTAAACTACAATTTCTTGGTTAAATAGCTCCGTTTTACGTTTCATAACGCTGTCACTTGGTGTAAGCAAAGAAATAATTACGTACACGAGATGCATCCAATTTGGACTGAATGAAGATGTAGTTTGTGTTCGAAAAACAAAGCCAAGGGCTCCGCCAGAGGTCGGTCATTTTGGGGTCCGATGCAGAGCATCATATGGGGTCTATATGTTGTAAAAGGTCACCAACGGCTTGAGAGTTTTGCCTCTCAGATTCCGTTGCTGGTTAACTTAGATTTGACATTTAGGCTGTAAACACAGTGGCATTATTGTAAAAGCGCTGTTGCGAAAAGCATCCATTTTCGCAGACAATGTGTAATTGAAACTTCGCGCGCGGATAGGACTTCTGCTTTTAACTCGGCAGTTTGCGACATACCGGTATTTGAAGTTCATTAAATCCTTTAGAGCAGCGGTTCTTAAAACTTTTTTGAGCGCGACCCAAATCTGAATTTGATGATTATCTTGCGATCCAAACCTTAAACGTAGAAAACATGTTTTTTAATGTTATCACTCTGCTATTTATTCAGATAAGACACAGACAACCAGTTATAGTACACAGTATTTTGACACAATTTTTAACAATAATATCTGCAATTTAATGTGCTACTTCAGGAAATTGTTTCAAACTACTCCACTATCATAAAAAGTAATTTTGACTAGATCTGCAGCAGCTGGTCTGCCACTAAAACTTTTAAAAAACTACTTATGACGCAATAATCTTATTTTGTTGAGATGAAGCCAACTAAATGTGTATGATGCAATGATTTTGAAAGACTGGGTAAACGGAAGGAAAAAAACAATTTGCAGATTTTGAAAATTCTGATCTTGCAAAAAATCTTTTTGACGGATTTAAATCACCTTGGCGCGGGCCATTTTTTTAAAGTCTGCGCGAACCATACTTTAAGAACCACTGCTTTATAGCACAAAAACGGTTGAACCTAGAAAACAGGAATTTGGATTCAATGTGGAGATAGATGAAATATAAATGTGTTATGCAATGAAATCTTTTATTGTGATCGGTCGGTCTCGTGACCACAATTTTTTGGCGTCCGGAAAGTGGAAAAAAAGGCCAAGTTAGTGTTGAAATTTTATTGAGTTACCAGTACTTATAACTTGCAAACGAATAGAAAAAGGTTTGCTGCTTCTGAAGAACACACTAATGATTACCCCACTCGTTCGTCTCCAGAGCGGGAGGCCTGAGGTTCAAATCTCAAGCCAGTTAAATCGTACAGAATGTTGCCAAAGGGTCGCCACCGCTGCAACATTACTTCGAAAGGAGCTGTGTTGCCCGGCGCAATGACGTGGGAATAAACTGATGTAGAAAGCGAAAATTTTTGAATTCTCGAGTAACTTTTATCGAAGTATGGAAATCGTTTTTTTGTTTCAAATTGGCAGCTCTTTGTGGGCCGCATTTGGCCCGCAGCCGTAGTTTACGGTTTTGCACACCGCCGGTCTATGCTATTAGTATTAGAGTAAAGTGCTATGCAAAGGGTGTGTAATGGGCAGGTGCTAAGAAATGCAGCATAGCCAAGTTGGGGAGCGCTTCGATGGTGACTATCCCAAACATGCCCTTTACGATTTTAAATCATTGTAAAATACCTTAATGAAGTACAGTAAGTGTGTTAATAAAGTAGAATGAAATTGAAAACAAAATGAAAATAAAAGCTTACCTTTCATAAGTTCAGTTACAAACTCTGTAACAAATACAACTCAAGAATTTTTTTTAAAGAGTTTGGATATCTCATCTGGATCATTTGTGATTTCCTTTGATGTAGTTGGTGAAACATAACAAAATTTAAAAGCGGTGTATTTAAAATATTAATTTGAAAGCTTGCTTAACCTATCTTAGAGCTTTCTAAAGTTCTAAACTTTTCAAGAAAGTTTTATTTATCGCGATGTCCCAGGATATCGCTTGCGCTGTCACGTTCTGGTTGCTTAAGAGTATTCGCAGAAAACAACTGCTTCTTTGTCTCTAAATGATTGGAGCAACGTTCACAAAGAGCCAGTTCTTTGTTAACTATTTCAATAGCAAAGGCTTTAGCCATTTTAACACCATCTTCCAGCTGCTTGCTACGAGCAAGCGGCAAAGCCTTAGTTTTGCCGCAAGATATGCGATGGAGCACGTTAGGAGATTCCATTGAAAACTTTGTCAGGTATACGAGGAACATCGCACTGGCATAGTAAGCTTGATTGCAGTGAAATTCCAGATCTGCAAATAAATAAGGTTGCTCAAAACTATCTTTGGCTTTTAAATCCCATTGCAATGTTGTAATGGATGTGATACAATAATATATTTCCGGTTTGTATATGCAGAACTGAAGATATTTGGAAACGCCTGAGACAAGATATAAAAAATACTGGATTCGCCGGTGTATGAACTAAGTTCAAAAAACACATAAGTAAACCTGCATTCTTGGCCATTTTTTGTATTAAAGGTTTTGGATCCCTGATATGGAGGCAGCAAATCATTGTTGAATGAATTTCGTAAATGCAAATGACTTTAGTTCTAACATTGTGTCAAAAGTTCTTTGCTATTATGCTATAACTGAGTCTGTTAAGCCGCACATGTTTAATGTGATCAAAACGGTACCACCTTTGGCATAGTTAAAGTCCGAGTCTGACCAAATCACCAATGATATGTTAAACCAGTGTTTTCCAACCAGGGAGAAATTCCTCGCTAGGAAGGAATTTCATCCTTTTAAAGGAAGCTTTTAAAAGTTCTATTGTGGAAAGGCCGGTGGTTCTTGATCTGCGAGAAGCTTATGGATAATCTCTCACACAGTTTTAGATTGGAAAGATTCCTATTCCAATACTACCATTTTTTTAGTACGTCTAAAATATCTATAAACTTGTGCAAGGCAGGGTTTTCTACTCTGCTATACTAAAGATCAAACAAAGAAGTAGACGTCATGTTGAAGGTTACCTGTGTCCTACGTTGTGCTTTGTCTCAAGCTACAGAACTCCCCGCAATCAGCGACTCTAGGAGAATACAAAACAAACGCAAGTTTCACATTGTCTAATTGAGTTGAAATTAAAATACATACATCATTAAATCGATGTGTTTAGTTGCCTCTGTTGGCAGTTCGATAGGGTTTCGATCAAGACCAATTTCTTTCGTCGCTCAGTAACAGCATGAAGTAGAAATTATAATCAGCATTCGTTTAAGAAGGCGATCTCGGCGAACTGAGGCTATTTCAGCAGAGGAAGAGTTTAATGCTGCTGCTAATGCGGTGCGGTGTAGCGGTTCCACCAGCTGAACACCGTGTATTTGTATAAACTTATCAGGTGTTAGCTTGCTGCGTATGTACAATTGTACATACGGAGCCGCCGTGCAGGCAGCGCGGTACAAACAACCATTAGGCTTATGCTAGACGTCCTTGAGTGCAGTGGCGCAACCAGGAAGGCTGCCCTTTGCCAAGTCACTTTGAAAATTACCCATAATTTAAACGCTTAAGCATGTCTCAGACTTGATCTGTAAGTGAAGGAGAGAGAGGCTGAAGGGGATTGGCAATTTATGCTTCAACTGGCTTTCAAACTTTAGCAATTTGAATGTAGTTCTTTCAAAGGGCTTGAAAAACGTGTGAAATGTAATTGAAAAGATGTAAAATAGGGCTATTAAAATCGACCCCCACAGCGTGGCGGCTGGGCTGGCTCAGCCCCCAGACCCCCGTCTATTTTATGCTTGAGTTGCAGTACTTTGCTCAGCACGCTGTCCAATTAAGACACTTTTTAAACCAAAAAAATTATAACTGTTGGTTCAAACCCCCCCTCATCCTTATCAAAGTCGTGGTTGCGCGCTTTGTTTCAGCTAATTTGAAGGCTCATAAGCTGGACTAGCAAGCCGAATGACAATTATTACACATTCTACAGAGGTAAAAACTTCCGAAACACACATCTTTGCCTTTTAAATAGTTTATAATTAAATCTTTACAGATTAAGTTGCAGATTATTTCACTAGTTTGTAGTTGAACTTTGATCATTGGTGTACCGTATTAATCTACGTATTTGATGAGCAGAAAAACAAAGCGCAAATGTAGCTTGGTCCTTAGCAAAAATTGGTCGGAGGAGCAATAAGATCTGTTTAGAAATTTAGTAAGTTTAATGGTTTTACGAAATAGGTGCAGTATTTATAAAAAACACAGTTTATAAACAATTAACAAATCAAAATATTGTAAACATTTATCACCTCACCTGCCTGCCTGCCTTCTTAATAAATTTACTGTATAATGATTTAAATTGCATATTTAAATTAAAAAACTCGATTTGTTGATTAGTTTTATAAAAAATCAAAAAGAGCATGCTGATAACAGTTGGAATTAAGTGAAACTCGAGTCCAGGGCAACGCTTCGGGGGAAAAATTGCCCCCAAATTGCTCGTTGGGTTTAAATTTGCCTAGTGTCAAGGTCAGTAAGTTGGTGTGCCTGCTGGTTGTGTAGTATTGCCTGTTACTGGGGACTGAGAAGCTACAGCATACTTCTGCCCCCTTTTCATTTATCCAGCAAAAGAGGAGTGGTGATAGACTTGAACAAAATATCGTTCTGCAGTTTAATGAAACTATTGTTTTTCAAGTTAGCTTACCGGTAATATTTTAGTTTGTATGCTTATACTGTACGTTGCACACTCTTGATAGCAGTTATGCCATCAAACTGCAGAACAAGATTTAGTTAATTTTTTTGGCCTGTTTTGTTGAAATAACTTTTTGCAAGGTACTCTGTATTGTTTTTTTGCAATCGCTAATTGAAAATGAGTTAATAATGACTTGGTGGTAAGTCGAAATATCTTTTCAATAAAATGTATACCGACGATACCACTGCTATGGCTCTTTTTGTAGTGAAATCAAGATGTCGAAATACATAGTTTCTCGATTTTTTGCAATTCGAAAGTTTTTGCTTGAGCGAAATGTCAAGAACTCTTGCGCTCATCCAGTCACGATTGTTACGTGCAAGTTGTTCCGTTTACTAGATGTTGGCCTATGAAATCGCGCGGCGCCGTTTGCTGATCCACTGTGACATTATAAGCGTCCCTAGCCGTCGTCTTTTTCTTCATTGCTTTGTAAGTGGTTCGGCGTTAGGTGGCCTTGGTTTTACGCTTTCATCGTTTCATCAGAAATCGGTAACTTTTTCGTAGTCGCGGGCCAAAAACAAACTAAACTAGGTGTAGGTGGGCCATAAAATTTCACCAACAATTCGGTACGTTACAAGTGTGATTTTGGGCATTTAAAAAATTTGGCAGTACTACGTAGTTTATCTGAGTGTAATGGGGCTCAGCGAAACTTAGTTGCTTTTGGTAAAACAAAGCGCATAGTTATATCCTAATTCGTTTTAAGGAAGAAGGGACAACGTCAGCGATTACTGTGCATATCACTGTCTGGGAACGAGGCCCTAAGTCGCCGCAGACCATGGTGGACTGATGGTCTGGAAGGCACAGCCCTCAACCGCTTTCCAATTTTTGAGATTTACCGAAATAAAGTCCGTTTTTATCTCACTTGCACAAAATTGTGAAAATATATTAGTTTATTTTCATTTCAAAATATCTGCAATTGATTGGAAATGGAGAAAACAGCTGTTTTTCTCTCGAAACATGACGCAGCAATCAGAATTTTCCTACTGCCCATGAAGGCCGGGGCGAAGCGTATCCCGCCAAAATTTTAGCATTTTTTTGGAAAAACGAATGACTTTTATTGATTTTTCAATGTTCAAGATTAATTTCCCTTTTGATCGGGTCCTTTATACAGTCCGATACGGTACCGGATGTTTTCAAATCAAGTCTTTCACTATTCTCGCTGTATTGCACCGAAGCGTGTAACGAGTTGGCGGGGCCCATCTTCGCGTCAATTCGCCTGCGGGCAACACAGCTCCCTTCGAAGAAATGTCGCAGCAGTGGCGAGCCGTTGGCAACGCATTGTGTCCGATTTGACCAGTCCGAGATTTGAACTCAGATCTACCGCTCCAGAGACGAATGCGTTACCGCTCGACCAACTGGCCGGTTTTCATGGCCCTAATTTATCGCAACACGTTGTTTGTAGCTTTAAAGTTGATGTAGGTACAATGGAAAATTGGAAGTACCGGTGACTTGAAGCATAGCATCTTGCATATTCGTATTGTGATGCTCTTGTTTTTCTATGGTTGACTCTTGTTCTTTTCCTGACCAAATGTTAGCTTGCTTAGGCCCGGGCATAGCGCCTTATAGCGTACAAGCTGCAAGCTGGTTGAAACAAACTCAAGATTACAATCACGAGTGAACGCGCAGTTTAGACTGGGCTCTAAGTGCTGTCAAACATTGAAGCCTTCGTTTTGGTGTGAATGCTTTCGTTGGTCTATTTTTTTTATGAAAAATCAAGCAGTACGAATATTTTGCTTTTAACTCGGTAGATGCAGCCCAACTAATTTCATTTCCTACAAAATTGCCTTAATTTGCGTGGAGGTCTCTGGCTGGATGAATTTCCTTAGGGGTCCGGATCCGGCCTGTCTTTTGTAGGTTACCGACGCCTAGATTAAATCATGCTTTTGTACAGAAGCTGGCGACGGCTTTGCTGTGGATAATGCGCAACAACCGACGATCAACGGCGGCACCTTTTGCGAAAGCTTGCGGGCTGACAGGTGAGTTTTTATGTCATACAGTTAGATGATTTTTAAAAGCAAAATTATAACTTTCGGGAAAAATCAAGAATCCTATTTCTTACAAAGAAACTTCGCAAAATTAGGTTCAAATATTTCCGTAACTAGGCTCTATTTTTTGAGATTGGTTTTCCAGCAATGCTATTTTTAATGAATTTGTGTTGGACAAAAGTTGGCTATGACTTTGAGCAAAACTAACTTTGAAACTTCACCTCAGTGAAATAATAAAGGTGATGGAAGGCACTGAAGTGTGGAGGGCTTAATCTCGGCCCATGCAGCTCTCACAGAAAAGTGGGTGACGAAGAGGGAGAGACAACCTTAAAAACATTGGCAAATTAGGTTTTTTTAAGCTTTAGTATTATTTTAAAAATATTTTGAAACTGCTATAATGCTTCGTTTATCTCGATACTGACTTATTGATAGTCTAGTGCAGTGGTTTCCAACTGGAGCGGAATTCCTCCCCAGGGAGGGGTTTACCATTTCAAGAGTGGAATTTTATATAAGTTCTATATAGTTTGATGGGTTTGTTCTTAAACTTCCAGTTGCAGCAATTTTCCTGCCGTTTATTTTAATTGCAATATTAGGTGACTAGTGAAATGCTACGTTAGTGGCAATGCACACTTCATTGTTACGTAACTTGAACTTTATTGTGATGCAAATAATTTTAAGTTTTTAAATTATTACTGGTAGCAGTGTTCCCACTAAGCCGATGTTTTTCAGCGAATCGGCGATTTGTTGGAGCAAGGGCAAATATTTTTTGGCAATATAGTAAACAAAGCTTTAGAAAATTCTACAAATTTGTGGAAATATGACATTTAGTATACTTTAATACTGGATTGACACAAAATTTGGGTACATAAACATCTTTTTAGAGCTTTGGGCACAATTGTTTTAAGATAATTTGGGCACTCGCCGACTAGCCTTAAAGTTAGAGGAAACACAGTCTGGTAGTGTGGCGGCAATCACTGTAGCTGCAAGATAAATGTCTCTCTGATCAGCAAATTAAAAAAATCAGTGTGTTTTGTCAAGTTTAAACTGGCCAGTTGGTCGAGCAGTAACGCGTTCGTCTTGAAGTGGTAGGTCTGCGGTTCAATTATCGGGCCGGTCAAATCGGACGCAGTGTTGCCAACAGTCGCCTCCGCTGCGACATTTCTTCGAAAGGAGCTGTGTTGCCCGGGCGCAATGATGCGGAGATGGGCCCCGCAAACTCGCTAAACGCTTCAGCGTAATACAGTGAGTATAATACAAGATTTGATTTGATTTAATTGGTACCGGGAAGGAAGAAAAGTTTTCAAAATCAGCAAAAGAGAAAATAATGTACTAGAATGGTTGGGAAACATTGGTATAGCGCCTTTTCGGAATCAATGATGACTGTTATCTGTGACGTCATAATTAATATAAATACAATTGCCAGCGGAGATACTGTGCCAAATTTTGCTTTGATACAGTATTCAATGTTTATTCTCTGAAGAATTTTCAGTTTTTCACCCCGCTAACTCATTTTAGCTGTGAATGGAATGGAATTTTTTCGCGACTACTTTGGATAATTGAAACGACTCCCTGTTTTAACAAAAATGTGATTAAAACTCAGTTTTTAAAATTGCATTCTTTTTAACTTTTAATCACAAAAAAGAAAAACTCTGGACCAAGAACCGTAATCTTTTTGTTTGTTCATGTGCCATTAAACGTTTATTTTTAACGTTTGGTGAAATTAAAAAAAATTGGACTGAAAAAAACTTTAACAGTGGCGGTGGCATTGCCCAAATGCTTCCTTCCTTAGACTAGAGTCCTAGAAATACTTCTGCTCGAGGTTTGTGTAGAAGGACCGATCGGTGCTCATTTCACTTGCTCAAGCTAATACTTTCATTTTGTAAAACAGTGAAATGGCGCATTTGGATGCGAGCTTCACGTCTTTGCGACAAGAATGCGCTCAGGAAGATGACTCGATGATGGAACTGGAGGAACCGTTGAACGTAAGATTGGTTTGCTTTTTGAGTACAAAAGAATTTCGGTCACGAGGTCAATGCAGCGTTTTTTTTTTTCGGCAAGTTTTACCTGGTGCCGACTACAGTAACTTCTGCTCTTTTGAGTCTACCTTCGTGGTGTGTTACAGAGTGGGGTAAGGAGTCTAGCTTACTGACAATGTGTTGTTGTTGATAGCATGAGTACAAAAGAATAAACTTTTTCTGTAACCGTATACGGACTGAAACTCCATAAACACTCGCATTTAGGATTTCGACCATTTGTATTTTTCATGAAACAAAGCGCATATCTTTAAAATGGTGAGCTATTTGCTTGATGAAATTCATAAAATCAAATTTAACGCAGAAACAGTTAAACGACAACTGAAGGCAAAGCGGGTCCACGACAACTGACCGCGACAAACTGACCGCGAACAAACTGACCGCGAACCAACTGACCCCAATTGGCTGAAAAGGGCGATCGTAGAAATATTGTACTATCCCCAAAGCCATCTTGCCCAAACCCTCAGTTTGTGACGAAATCACTGATAACCGTTGGTCCGTGGTCAGTTTCTCGCGGTCAGTTGACTTGGCTCGAGGTAAAACCAACTGCGCTGTGTAAAGTTTGGGCAATCGTATAAGATTAGATTGGCGTTGACTCCTTCCTTTTTGGCCCAGCCGTTTCAGAGGTATCCTGCTTCAAACAGCCTTCCTAATTAAAATTTTTATTGGCAGCCCTTACGTTTCAATTGCAGTAGCCTAGCCTAGTGGTTCTCAACCTTATTTCAAAGCGACCCAAACTTATAGAAAAAAATCTAACCCGTGAAATTTTGCGACCCATGTTTGCGGAATGTGAAATGAAGACCAAAAAAAAAAAAAAAAGAAAAAAAAGGTCTTCAACTCAGAATCCCAAAAATTTCCGCGAATAGATCAGACTCTTGTATCACAAAACTCTGCATATCGTGTTCCCTTTTCAATTTTTGTTTTAAAACGTGATTACTACACCCCACTCTGCTTGGATGGATTTCCTAGTGCTACAACTTTGCTGTCCCTTTCTTTCAAAGTTAGACCTTTGAGTAGCTCCTGAGTGGTTTGTTAAAGCTAGCCTAAAACACCAGAAAAACTTCAGAAATTTCTTATTTGAAATGCCAAGTGCACAACTACATTTCATTTTTGCTTTCTGCGTACTTCACTCCTTGCAGATGTATACAAGATAGAACCAAGCGACCCAAAAGAATTTTTAGGCGACCCAACTTTAGGTCGCGACCCATAGGTTGAGAACCATGGGCCTAGCCCACAGAGGTTTATATTAACCTAAATATAGCTTAAAAGGAGTCTTGGCTTGGCCTAATTCTGGCGTTGCCTTAATGTAGAACTATGGTAGCTTCACTGATGTTATTAACGTCAGGGTTGGCAATAGAAATTAGGATTGGAGAGGACCCTACCTCGTGTTTGAAGTAGAATGTCTCTGGAACGGCTGAGTCAAGGAGGATAAAATCAACGCTAATCCAATCTAATACAACTGCGCTAACTTTAGATGCCCCCTATAATTTTTCCTTCTGTCCTCGTTCAAATAAAACTGAACGAACTTTCAACCTTTAGTATTATTGCTTAAAAACAATGTAGGTTTTTAAAAAGACTACGTCTAAGAGAAGTTAACGCCAAGCTATCAATCAATCAAAGAGATAGGATATAATTAGCTTATGAGAGTTTCCTCCAGTACCATAACATAGCTTTCAATGCAAACTATATCAAAAACGGCTGGACGTTTATCTATCAAGCCAATTTAATACAGTTTGCATTTGCATTGAAAGCCATATATTATGATAATATTATGTAGCTTTCAATGCAAACTGTTACTATCAAATGGCTTAATGTCATGGTAAACAAAAATCAAAAAAAATATTCTGTTATATCTAAGAAAGTTTGCAGCGGATGAAAGCCAACTCACGTGCAAGATTTGATTCTTCAACCGCTTTCGGTTTAGTAGTTTCTAGTTAAATAAAGAAGTAATTTGTCTCACCCTGCTAAAATAAGGTGTAAAAATTAACCTAGGGAAAGTAACCTTAAATAAGTTTGACCTGGTTTTTCCGAGATGCATGTTGTTCATCCGTTCATCTTTAACAGCAATAAAATCGCTTTGTATGTGTTGCAAGTTACAACTCTGCAATGTAGCAATTCTTCACTGTAATACAGCATTGTTAATGCCATTTAGCTGTCGAAGCCCAAGCTTGTTTCTGAAGCGGAAGGTGATGATTTGGATAGCGTTGTGACGTCAAAGGAGGAGGAGCACACTTGCGGTATCTGCCACAAGACCTTCATGTCCAAATATGGTCTACTTACTCACGCTGAAGTTCACAGTGCTTCAGAGCTGAAGTGAGTTGTTAATCGATCGCAAACATCCAAGAAGTAAAGTAATATAGCAAGGATAAAGCAATGCTGCGTTTGTTAATGTACGTGGATTAGGTATGCCCAAAGTCCACCCCGATTTGAGAAAGCAATTTTGGCTTGCATCGTAAGTTATCGCTGGGTGACGAAAACTAAAAATACTATCGTATGGTCCTTACCGTATATTTCCGACCAGGAGCAGACGAAGATTTTTTTGGTCTTCATCTCTTTCTATAGAAATGGGTTCGAAAACTTGCGGTGACCTTCTTGTGGTCTTGACTTTTTTTCCTGAGAAAATGAGTTCAAAACCTTCGAAGACCTTTTTTGATCTATTTGTTTGTTTTGTATTTTTTTTTTTTGTTATCCAAAAACTACAATTTTAAATTTGAATCTCTAATTTGGCTTATAAATATGCAGAAAGAGTAAAAAGTAAATTTCATTCAATTTGAATTTGCTCAAAAATACTTTCGTTGAATTTAGGGTTTTCGAAAATGATAAATTTGAATTTGCATTTCGAGTTTCAGAAGTATTTGAATTTATTCCCCGTGTAGTCATGAGCCGTTGAATCTGGTATGTTTTGGGTGAATCAGAGCGTGGATTCGTATTTTTTTTTCTTGAATCAAGAGCTAAAATTATTCTTGCGGGTTGGTTAGTCGTCTACCGAGCTACACAGTCAATTAAGTTGAAAAGCAAATAAGACTTAAGCAAAGTATTGTTAAAATTTAAACGTAAAAATTTTAGAAAGAAGGTTCATGAGTCCCAAGCTGGAAGTTTTTGCAATGTGCTATAAACAAAAGCATAGCCTACCGTACCATTTTGTTGTAGATGCTCCACGCAACAGCTTACCCATTGCGATTCAGAAAGTCTGAATAACCACAGCGCTACTCTTCACAAAATCAAGCACATCAGCGGCTTCTCCGAGCTCTCATCTATCGATTTCACTTGCAAGAAATTTCCTGCGATATCAGAGGTACCTGGTTCATTCGAGTCATTTCTGCTTTCATTGTAGACTACGCTTAAGTAAGCATTGGTTTCAATGTTGAGTTTTCTGCACTTAAGATCTCGTTTTGCTCATCCAATGTACACAATAGCAATCTTGGTAAGGAAATTTATGGCCTTAAAAGATGCTGCTCACCACGTCTGAAATCAGACAACAGATTGTTGCCTAAAAGTTCTGATTGATCACTTCTCGGCTCTCAAGAGCTAAGATCAAGTGTAACTCACTTTCTCGGTTAGTGCTTTAGACTCCCAGTTAACGATGGTCTCTTGTATTAATTGTATGGAGGGGCAGCAATCACCTAATCGTTGTTGAGTTTTTCCACATGTAGTGGATTTGATCTACCCATTGCTCGAAGTAGCTGTGGATACCTGACAGGTTTACAGTGCTCAGAGCAGCTGCTGTGGATGCTTGGTAGATGTCTGCAGTGGTTTTGAGGACAACCACAAGCTCCACAAAATTCCATTATCTTTAACTTACTCCACAAAAACAAAAATCCCACCTCCCTCCCAAGAATTCTAACAAACTAGAGTTGCTTAAAAACGCTGTTGCCAAAAATCCTTTTTTAATAAGTTACTTCATTAGAGCTACTTTTGTATTTTACTCCTGCTTAGAAGAGATAAAACAGAACCAAAGTTGGAGTTGTCACGTCCCCCCCCCCAAACAAGTTATATTTAAAGTTTTCCAATACCTGTTTGAAAGCTTAGCTTTGTAGCTTCATCACAAACTCTATTACTTAGTTTTTAAAAAAATTGATTAATTCCCCTGAAATCATAGTGGTTTGTTTGATAATTGTTTCCTAAGAGAAATAAGTTGCTAATTTATTTACCAAAACGTGTATTGCTGTCTGGAAAATACCACTTAACTTCGAGCGTTTTTCTCGTCTAATTTATGTCGGGAATCATTTTGACTTGAAGTCTTCGCGACCCTTCACGATTCTTAGTCTCATTGTAATATTTGTTATCTTTTGCTCTTTGGTAATGTAAATTTTGTTTCACCTAGTGTGGTGTTTTGCGATGTTGACTAACCAAATAAGTTCTGTTCTGTTATTAATCCTCTGCAGTAATTTACTTATCCTTTAAGACTGTGGTTAACCAAATCATTCAAAAATGAGAACGATATTATTTAGAAACATAGGTGTATTCGCAAACTGATTTTTAGACCATTTTGTTGTTAATAATCTGTCGGAATTAATCACTTATCCGGTCAAAAACACTCGTAACGAAACGAGCGAGGTGGCTGAACCTGTCGTATAAATAGATTGGTTATTAACATGATTTAGACGTGCTCGGGCTTTGTTTTGATGTAAGAAAAGTAGTTGTTAGAATCTTTTAATTTTCAGACTGCTTGGATTAGTTACGCACTGCTTTTTGTGATCAAGGTTGAAACTAAGTTTCTTGCAGATGTAGTTAAAGCCAGATTGCAAACACTCTTCCGAGAAAAAAAAGTTTTTTTAAGCCAAATTATTAATTTGTTAAGGAAATAACGGATATTGTATTGTTTTTGTTCAGAAAAGAAAAGCAATGAAAGAGAACAATTTTAGCATTTGATTAAATTTTTTGGGTGGTGGTGGTGGCGCTACCTGACCCCTTCCGAGGGATTGGCTCGCGGAAGACCTCAGCGTAGCCCCATCAGTCGGATCACATTCACACCCCAAAGTCTGGACCAAAGGCAAAGAAAAGAGTGTGTTTAGGCGAAGATAGATTTACGTAGAGGTTCAGAGACAAGACAGTCAAGAAGAGAGATGATTGAGATTCAGTACAGTGTGCTCACAGGTGCTGTAGGAAGAATTATCCTTGTGGCTGACCCAGAGAGATTTGTTGAAAATAAGTGGCTGTGGCCACTGGCCATGGCAGTGAAGGCGAAAAGCTCACTGCGTATGGGTCGTGCGAGGATCAGTTCCTCCGGAGAGAATAGGGTGACTTGGCAGGCTGAATAGTTAATAGTGTAAAGTAACTAAAAATAATTATTGATTTTTTTAATTACTAAAAAGCATGCCACCTCGAAGCCTTTAGATATCGGCTGGCCATGTCACATTTTGGCCTACTGTAGTTTGTAGTGTGACAATGCATACGATGGCAACAGTAGAATTTTTTTTAAGTATGGTTTCAGTGTCATAAAAGTTTTGGCTTTTGAGCGCCATCTAACGATGAACTTTTCCGCAGGTTATTTGCTCCAAATCTCTACTTCGATTGACCGATCGAGACAGTAGCTTTTTCTTCCTCTGCAAATCATGCGATCGCCTATTCCCATCTCTCAGTTCGCTCAGTTATCATTTAATAAAGCATCGTGAAACTGCAGAAGGCTTTCAACCAGCTGCAAAACTTGAGGAGATTTCGAGCCAATCGAACGGAGAATCCCTGCAAACTATAACAAATTTTCTCGGTTTAACGGCGAAACCACTCAACAACGAAAAAAGTAAATTCTGTGCTTGTAATTTTTTGAAGTTTGGATTACTTTGTTTTTACTAAGAATAAATTTTGCAGCATGGTCCACAAATGTGCGATCATTATTGATTTTCGCTGCTTAATTTTAAACCGTTCCCACAATGATTATGAAAGCTACGTAATAAAACAAAAATTGATATATAATTAACTTTGCATTTTTGGAGAAAAATGTTTTGGGTATAAATCACTTCGAAATTTTATAAAAATAGAGCATTAGTTTCGTACTTACGGCTTAACTTCTTTTCAAAAAGAAAAATAATTTTATTCGTAGCAAGTAGGCAAAATTCCCAAATTAGATCGCAAGGAAGGAAAATTCATAAAACCTTTGCTAATAAGATTCAATGATGATCGATTGCTGTTTAATAGTAGCCCAATATACTTGTAAATTTGCTTGACCTCTTTTTAAAGAACACTAATAAGTAGAAGTTGAAGCTGAATCACTCTGTTCTTCGAGCTGTTCGTGTTCAAAGTATTAGAAAGCTGTCGTAGAAATTGTTTGTTGTAAAAACTCAAATATTATTTACAACTGTACTGGATTCTTTAAAACCTGATTTCCACCAAATGTGCTCGATGCCGATTGAAAACACAATAAAGGATTAAAACTCACGAATAAATGGCTAAACTCAAAAATGAAAAAAGTAGTGAACAAATGCCCACCAGACTAGCCTTTTTTAGAAGTGTGAATGCGTTGCTTAGCGTACTTTCATGTGCTTTTAGTGTATTTTTTATATTTTTCTATACCTTGTCTTGGTGCAGAAGTCTTCGATAGCTAAGCGATGTAAGAATTGAGCCCATTATACATTTTGGTAAATTTCCATTAGTCTGTCATTAAGTACTAAAATCAATAAATTGCTGTGATTAGAATGATGCAGAACAAAAAGGCCGATGACCGTCTGATTTGTTGAACACCGAATGAGTGTGAAGTGATTTTAACTGTTAAAATATTTGGTACTTTTAAGTAAACAGAGAATAGGCAAGGAGCTGAAGGATAGGGATCGTATTTTTTAGTTAGTTACAGTATTATCTTTCTATTATTGTTTAATTAATTGACAAACCAAAAACTGTTCTGTTTTTTGAATACCGACACCCTGAACATGTGCCGAAGCGAACCAAAGTCATTGCGTGTATCGTGCACATTTGCACAACGAACATAAACCCGCTGTACCTGCAAACCAGTGGTGAAACAATGCGTGTTTGTTGCTTTTGCACTTAAGGACCATCTCTTTTGGGTTAGCTGGTATGGTCGTGGAGTGTTTGTAGATTATGTGGAACTGTCACGCTGTTTTGATCATATCACGTCCTGCATAATATGGTGTCTCTTTGCTTTTTGATCAGTAAATCGTGCTTAGGAAAATCTTAACCTACGATGGAGTAGGATGTTTCTCACAATTTTTGGTAGTCGTTTCGTAAATAGATACTCCGCAACATAACCGTTCGACTTTAAGGCTTTGGAAAAATAATTGTGATGATTATTGTGCGAACTTATTACGCACTAGCGCTATACAATATGGGCGTTTGCTCAAGAAACTGCTTTGGCATTGACGTGGTGAATGTAACATTGTTTGGTGAAGGCTCTGCATCCAACAAGCTCAATTATTCCATGGAAAGCGCAAATGTCCGAACTTCCCAGTCGGTGGCCGCTCTCAAGGTTCCTGTCTGGATGCGCTCGGGAGATGAAGAATGTTACTACGACACTGAGATGAGCAGAGGTGAGCTTCTTCTTTTCCCCCCAAAAAAGGTTTAAAAATAATATTTTCTCAAATTGAAGGCACTGTGTTTTTTATTTAATTTGGAAAAGCTTGATTTTACAATTTGATACCCTGATTATCCCATTTGAGGTAAAACAGACAGTTGTTTTTTTTCATGCGTTATTAAATTTAGTGTTTTAGAACAGAGTGAGTGAGCACATGATCTCAATATACTTCTTTCAAGACTTGAATTAATTTAAAATGTCTTTGTAACATTAAGGTCAAGACGAATGCAGTCAGCGAGTTAATTTGCCTGCGGCAGTCCTTTAAAAAAAGAATTAATGAGGTGATGCCCTTACCCTCCTCTTTTGGCCGAAACCTTATGGTTGCGCTTTACGTTATTGTTACGTTTCAGATCCATCGGAAAGGAGACCCGCTTTGAAATTGAAATTGGTTCGGCGTCGCCCGACCGGTGACGGAGTAAAACCTACCATTCCAGCGAAGTACTTCGTTGAAGATGACATTGCTGGTAAGCATATTAGTATACTAATGGGTTTTTTTCGTTACGAGAAATCAATAAAATAGTTTAATAACGATTACATCTCTACCAGTGGCGTAACCGGAAGGGCTAACGAGACTGAAGCCTTCCATTATAGACTAGTCACTTGGAAAATTTAACCTGTTTATTTTAAACTTGATTAGGTAGTAAGGGGAAGGACTGAAGTGGCTAGGCCTTGGCAATTTAATTTTGTCGAAGTGCTTTCAAATCTTAACATTTTGTTCTTTCAAATGGTTTCACAAACCTGCGAAATAACATGCAGATGGCGTTAAAGTGGGTAATTTTTTTCCCGAAAAATCACTACAAATTCCCAGCGGCCAGAGACTTCGACCCCAGGTCCCCATAGCAACAGGATGGCTCCGTTCCCAGACCCCTCATCTTTGAAGTGCGGACAAATGGTAGCCTTGGGTTCAAGCCCCCCCTTTACTAAAATTGTAGTTACGCGCCTGGTCTCTTCTCCTTCTCCTCTAACTCTACACGCTGTGACTTAAACACTGCACCAGCCCCGCCTTAACATTTCGGTGCGGTCCCTATTATTAAAAGGATAGACCAAAATATCGATACAATTCCAAAAGCTTTGATTGCTTGGCCGCCTTCAAGATCTTATTTTTTAATGTTTACTTGTTTCGTGTTGACCAATCATATCTGAGGAGCTTTCTCGAAGTAATCGCTATTGCTTCTCGGTTGCATATAGTGTAACGGAAGCAGTGACGTCTTTATGATTTTCAGAATTAATTTACACAATGCGTTTTTTAAAATCAATGCTGCTAGCAGACGGTGGAACTGTGGAAGTCACCTCTTGTTAGGAAAGTTTTCGCGGCACAGCTACGACCGTCTCGGCACACTGTTTGAAAACTCCTGTCTTATGTAGCACCAACCCTAACTAACCACAACTTTTACGCAAAGAATATTTTGTTTTTTTTGCAGCAGTAGTCGAAGAAGAGATTGAAGAAAAGGAAGAGGAAGGTATGGAGTTTTAAGCTTGTTCGTATTTAAAAATTTTTTTAAATAAAGAAACGTGAACTGATTGTTTTTTATAAAAAACACCTAAAAGAATTACCCACAGTAGTTGCTGCAATTCTTACTGTGCCTATTATTACGAGCCATAAAAAAAAAAGATGCCAGCCAGTGTCTTTAGTTTATAAGCTAACCATTTCTTTATGGTATGGCGAATAAAACCAAGAGTGTATGGTAAAAAGGAGCTAGAAAGGAACATGCCTAAACTTAAACGCACGTCGGTTTAGTTTTCTTATAAGTGTAACTTTCAAGTATGAAACTACAGTTCTAATTTGGTTTCGTTCAAAATTTACTCAATTTAATTCAGATGAAATTACTAGGTTTAGTAAATTGCAAAGTCATGAATGTAAAATCTAAAGACTTGGATAATGACCGTAAAGACTAAAGTGTTGTAGTTGTTGCAGAATGCAGACAAAGATACTGGATGGAATTCGACGATTCTTATTTTTTTCTCGCCCTGCAGTATTTTTCTATACCGATACTAATTTTAAAAAAATTTTACTGTTTCAACTAAAGCAATATTTTTGTTTTGAAGCAGCGAAGCCTACCAGCAGGGAGAGAGTAGCGTGTGAAGCGTGCGGTGAATTCTTCGCTAATGAAGCTGCTCTCGCTGGGCATAAGGCGGCGAGCATTTGCGGGATTGGAGTTGGGCCAAGCAGCAACGGTAGACGAATGTTTTGGTGCCGCTTGTGCAACTACGCTTCGTGTGAAAAAAGCACCATACTTAGGTATGCGAAAGTTTTTAACATCCAAGATTGGATAACTTACAACGACGTGTGATTTGCTGTTCAATGTTTATTCAGTGCCGCTAAATGATTGTTGCTGCGTAAGTAAGCGCAGAGATAGCTCTGCTCATCAACTAATACTGACTGAGCTAAGGTTTGATCATTTAATAAGCTCTTTTTTATTTTTGCGATCCATTCTGGCAGGTGGCAGCATGGGAAAACTCTGTAGGAGGCGCAACTCGAAACATTTTGTGTATTCCCAAAGTTCTAAAGCGAAGATTAATAAACGATAAAAAAATTACACCTGAGATGTTATGGTGCATGACAGCCATACTGAGGTCAATGAGATCTTGTTGCCACTGGCCATGCATAAAGAATTCCCAGTTTTACCGATTCTGCACAGAAAAAGAGGCTATCCCAATACAGCGTAAACGTACATTGCTGAGAAGGCAAGTTTTTAGCAAAAGCAAACAAAATTTAATGCTGGATTGGTTGGGGAAGAATTGTCACAAGTAGGATATCACCATTATTAATGGTTGAAAAAAAATTCCCTATATAAAATGTAAAGTATATGTCATAATTCATACACAATACACGTCACGTATGAAAATTAAAAACGCTCTAGCGTTTGCTGTCGAGCACTTTTTTGAATCAGTTGAACTCAAACCCTTCTCGTGGTAATATGAAATATAAACGGACAAAAAATATAAAAAATAACAAAAAATATTTATTTTACTTGGTTTTTTTTTTTCTGATTCTTTGTTGATGTTGTTTTGTGTTCTCGTGATTGAAGCTCGTATTTTGGCTTTAAGTTTTAATTTGTTTTTTTTTGTTTTCAACCGTTTTTTGAAAGATGACTACTTGAACCGAAGACCGGGTGGGTATCACTTCGCAGTCATTTTTTTCTCATTGAAACTTCGCAGTCATTGATACATTTGTGATAATGCTCTGAAGACATTTTAACTTCAGCTAAGCTTGGGCACGATATTTTTTTACCCACGATTGCTGTCATTGTTGCTTCAAACTTCAGTATACTTGAAATCAACAAAAACGAAATCCAACAACAACCCGGCTTAAGTGGTTGATCCGATCCAGCTTCGGGGTGTGGCAGGTAAACTTACCTGATGAATTCTCAGGCATCAGCGCACTCATACTGGGCTTCGACCGTATTCATGCAAGTTCTGCAGTATCGCGTTTACTACAAAGGCCAACTGCGAGCGCCACATTCGCAAACGTCACAGAGTTCGAGTGAGCAGCGACGTCGAAGTAAAAAACGCGGTGAGTCATCCTATAAGTAGCTTGTGCGGACAATAACCAGGAAAAAGTGGCAGATAGCTAGATTCTCAACATGTAATCCAACGCTTTGGAGACAAAGTTTTTTTCCAGTTAAATTCAGGAATGTGAAGCGCCAATTTACCATTAACTTCTTTAAAGGCTTAAAAATGAGCAAGTTCTACAACTAAAACCTTGAACTTATAGAGACTTTTAAAGTAGATTTAAACATAAGTTTTTGAATTTTTCTAATCTTACGAAAGGTATTCACTGAGCTCTCTTTTGGTTGCGGCCGGGAGTAGTGAACCACAAACGTCAAAAAAAGTTTCTTTGCGTATGCTGGTCTACCAAACAAAAGCGTTTTTTATATTTTGCGAAGGAGAGAAGCAATATATTCAATTTTTTACCTTTTGTATTGACGGCCAAAGCGAAAACGGTTTACTTTTCGCGTTTCCACATCCCTGATCAAACTTATATGTTGAAAATGCTGGGTGAATTGGACTTTCTCATTAGTTTGTTGTTACATTTGCCTGTTAAACTAGTCAAATCCAGCGTTCAGTTAGTTTTGGTACTGCTAGTTGAGTTGGATTGCATGCTACTGAGAAGCCAGATTTCTGCTACCCTTCTTTTCGTTGTTACTGCAGATTACCTTTGAAAATAGCGCTAGATTCCCTGAGAGGGTAGGGCACTAGGCAGCTCACCATCAGTGTCTTGTTTTGTACCCCCTTGCAAATTTAAACCCAGATCATTGCGTGTTATAACCTCCGAGCCGCCTTCCATAATTTTCCAGGTCTCTTGGCTGTTTTATATAATGTTCATTGTTGCTTTTTGG
This sequence comes from Trididemnum nubilum, assembly GCA_963965965.1. Lineage (NCBI taxonomy): Eukaryota > Metazoa > Chordata > Ascidiacea > Aplousobranchia > Didemnidae > Trididemnum > Trididemnum nubilum. The sequence continues at coordinate 25,863,543 of OZ014483.1, forward strand.
AAGAGGCAGACAATTTTTCCGGGAGTTTTTATCTACATTTTTATTAATTTTGTCTCAAATCTAACCCAAACTCAAATGCTAACTCTGAAACTAACCCCAATCTTAACTCTAAAACTAAAACTCGAAAACTAACCCTAATCTTATCCTTTTGAAAAAGTAAATGAAAAATGCGCAGATGAATATTTCGCATTTCCGTTTTATTCTTAAATCAAAAAATTTTCGGTAAAATAGTCACTCCCTTTTAAAAGTTAAATCGTAAGTTAAAAAGGTAATACATTTTTTGTTGCACGTCAAATGAATAGCACGGGCACTTTATCATCGCTATCTGTAACTGATATCAGGAATATGCTACTGCAAAAACGATGTTAGTAACAAAGAAATGTATCGCCAGGTGTACTGTGACTATGACTTGCTGAAGAAGGCTCGGGACGGCGAGATCAATATCCCTCCCACCGCATCTGTAAGCAACCCAGCTGGCGGAAAATATTTTAGGTTCGTGAAACTGTTGTGAGGTGTTTTGCACAAAGTTTATCTTACAGAGCTGCCAGAATTATTTTGGTAAACGGCTTTGTTTTTGATAAAAAAAAAGCAGTATGAAACAGCCAGGTGTCAAAGACAAACAAAACAAACAATAAAAAAAGTTGTATCACGCGTTATGAACGAGAAGCATTAGAATGGCTTGCGGTCTTGATCGTTTACTTATGCAGTATTTGGCCTGGTAATGGTAAAGGTTGCACAGTACACTCCTGGGTAACCTATTAAATGCCATGCACTGTAGCCAGCATGCATTGTTTGCTTATGAAGATGCCCTAATAGACGAAAAAAATTTTTACCTTCTAATTTGTTTAATCCAAGACAGTTTATGTCTTCATTCATAATATATTTTTTAAACTGATCAGTGGTCGAGTGGATAGAGCGTCTGCTACAGAAGCGGTAGACTCGGGTTCGATTCCTGGTCAGGTCAAACCAATGACTATAAAAGTTGGTATTTACAGCTTTCCTGCTTGACGTTCAGCAATTAAAGGGACTGTGTGAAGCCTCCTTCGTTTGTGGTAGACAGGTGGGCAGGTGACAGCTTGACTCGGAAGACCGAAAGGTCCCTTCGCTGTCTCTTGGCCAAGGCAACTTGATGAATAAAATGTAATTGCAATTACAATAAAGTTATATAATCATCTTCCTTGTAAGATGTATGATTCATTTTCATCTTGTCGGCATTGTGGTCGTGAGAGTAAAGGCATCGTTTTTACGATGACCCTGATCGCATGATCTGGGTTCAACCCACATCCTGGTGGTTACGTTGTTACGTCCTTGGCTGGGTTAAGACGCTTTACGATGATTATGCCCTGCTTGGTGGCTTCGTACTAGCAGCAAATTCAGTGGACAAGAATTCGAAGAAATCCACCGGAACATTGGATTACTGGAAACTCCTAAGCAGGTGCAGATTCCTCCTACCATGAAGTAATTACCGCAGTGAAAAGTATTCGGATCATCCAATAGTTGACAATGTCAGACGACAAGCAGATAAATATGCGAGAAGAAGTATAGCAAGTGAATGTTCTTGATTAATTCGTATATTTATTATTTAAACTTGGTCCAAATGTTTTTCAGTTTCGTGTGCCGAATATGCAAGGCTACCTTTACATCACGGAACAGTGGCGCTCGTCATGTGATGGCTAAACACTCAATCATGAACAGAAAGCGAGCTAGCGAATACATCCACTGTGTGAGAGTTCACGAAAAGCGCGCCCAGCCAGGTAGCAATGCGCGTTCGTATTGAACTTGTTAACGTCTCCATCGACGTTGCTTTTTGAGAAACGCTTGACTGCTTATGTTATGAATTAGTAAAAAAGCGAATGCCTTGCACAATCGTATTTGTCACAAATCAATTCACTTCGTCGCCTAGCAAATTTTAACAAGAGTGTAACGTCGCAAACGATATTCTGAAACTTCCCAACAATACCCAATTTTTACTGAACTTTAGATTTTTACTAAGCTTCAAAATAACCTCTCAATTGCGTGAACGGATTTGTAAGTTTATGGCCGTTGAAGATCGATTTATGTTGGAGGTTTTCAAAATTCGACTTTGAGTACAGCCGTTTTTTGGTTACAATCAAATTAAAATTTAATGCTGATCTCAGTATCAAAAAATTATCAGTCGCACGGAGCAAGCGTTGCGAAGTCCCAATTAAATTTCGATACTCATCAATCAAAAATGGCCGAGTAAAAACAAAAGAAACCTTGTGCGTCGTGAAGTCCCAATAACATACAGTAAATCATCAATAATAAATTCTCGACTAGAGACTGTAAAAGAATCCAAAGCGAGGATCGAGGAATCTTCGAGCCAAAACACCCACAGAGTGAGTGAGTGAAAATATGCGACGAAAGAAACAATAAATTTTTGCTAAATAAATCTCTCTAAACAACTTGTATGTGACCTATTATGTTGTATACAGTCCTTTGAGCAGAAGGTAAAGTTTTTCAAATTTTCGATTAACATCGCTCCAATTGGTTAAAAATGGCGATTTAAAAAATTTTTACAGGTATCACTTAAGAAATGTTGGATCCAAATTGGCTGTTTTTTTATGAATTTGAACCAAACACGTAAATTTGGGACCGGACATTCATAACTAAATACTTGCATTAGAGTTGAGTTCGGGTAAATCGATGGGTAAAAGAATGAATACACTTCAAAAATATGTTACGAGGAAAAACAAGTAAAGTTGCAGGTTAATAATTGTCAAACAACCTAGAATCTGATTGCTAGCAAATTATTGCAAAGACTTTTTTGTGCTATCCGGTGAAAGTTTTTCAACAAAAAGTAATTTTTTATTTTGTTGATTGGCTTTTGTTTCTGCGCAGAAAGAAGCGATAATGCGAACGACGAAAGACCTGAGCGCTTAAGCAGGATGAACGAGGTAATACCAAAACCGTTGTTGTAATTATCACTACTGATTTTAATTCATTGATTATTTTGGTGATTTTAATTAGTAAAGCGTTAGCATTTGTAAATTGTTTTTGATTGCTCCGGATGATGCTATTTAGGGAAAAACAGACAATTGGGTTTTATTAGGATTTAAATTTTAAGATGGAATGCTCAAACAATGATTAAGGAAATCCGCGGATATCAGTTTTGGTTTTTGTTTCGTTGAACTTGCTGGCTTGAAAATGCTGGGATTAGTTTTCTTGTTTAGTAGACACGGAAACGATAATAGTTTAAGCCTGAGATGAAAAACTTGAAACCCTGGTTGATTAGCTTATATCCGTCAGCTGATTAAATTACAGTTTTCCTTGCTGTAGATTGTAACACCCTTTTCCACAAAGATAAAATTTGTAATGCTCTATAGAATGTGTCTTTGTGCCTGTTACATCCATAGCAAATCATACATAAAATGTGACCGAAGAGCTTTGTCTGAAAGTTTTTAGCGAGAAATGAAGTTGACCTTGCTAAAAAATCATATTTGAATTTTACACCACTTTAAATGTAATCAAATACGTGTTCATAATGCATGACATTGTCAGGCGTTAAGTAACAGTACTCAGTACAGAGTAGACAAGGTATAGTACTTATTTAGTACTTATATCTATTTTCTTTGAATATTGCTTAATCGTTATTCATGTGCATCGAATCCTGTTGGTGTAATCTCAAGGGAGCTATTGCGGTTATTGGAACGACCGATTCTCGGCCATTCTCCTACTAATTAGTGCGAAATTTCAGACTTTTGCTTATAACTCGAGAACGGTTTGGTCTAGCTACATGAAATTTTGACAGTAGTTTGAGATTACTGAGTTATATGTTTGTACCAAATTTCGAGGCAATAGGTCACGTGACTTTAGTTTTAGAACCCGAAAACCGCCTCGCAAGTTTTGCGTAAAAAGCGGTCTCAGTCAAAAACGGCTTAAGTACGGCAAAAAATATTTCATATGGTTGTATGTCTTAAGATACCCTTTCATCCCAACCAACCCACTTTTGGCCGCGATGAGGTTTATTTCTTTTTTTTTTCCTTTTTTTTCTTTCTAATTTTTGTACGCTCTTCTTCTCCTAAACCACAAAACATCGAAATCTAATTTTTGTGTAAAGTTGTTGAGCTGCAAACGTAATTGTTTCTCCCGAAATTTTCTTGGGCAGCTTCACCGGGAACCCCCCCAAAATCGGGCCCCAAAAAATCAATTTTTTGAACGGATCAAGCTAGAGTGCTAGTTTTTTTTGATATCGGTAGATATTTAACCGACAAATATTTTGACATAGTTTGGGGGTGCCTCCCCCCCGGGAAACCCCTTAAATGGACTCCCCCCAAAATCAATTTTTTGAATGGCTCAACTTAGAGTGCCAGTCTGTTTTGATGTCAGGAGATATTTAACAGACAAATATTTTGACATAGTTTGGGGGTGCCATCCTTCCCTCGGGGACCCCCCCAAAAATCAATTTTTTGAATGACTTAAGCTAGGGTGCCAGTGTTTTATGATATCAGGAGATGTTTAACAGACAAATATTTTGAAATACTTTGGGAATGCCACCCCCCCCAGGGACCCCCAAAAAATCAATTTTTTGAACGGCTTAACTTAGAGTGCCAGTCTGTTATGATATCAGGAGATATTTAACTTATAGATATTTTGACATATTTTGGGGGTGCCATCCCCCCGGGGACCCCCCAAATGGACCCCCAAAAATCAATTTTTTGAACGGCTCAACTTAGGGTGCCAGTCTGTTATGATGTCGGAGATATTTAACTGACACTGGGTTTGCTGGCAAACTCCCATCTAGTTGTAAAAGATACTACGCATGTTTCCCGACCTCCATGTAGTTTGCTTCTGCTTACTTTTTAACCTAGGTTTTTAGTCAAACCCAGTAATACACAACCCAGTCGAGTCCGCTCACCTTAACCAGCAGCGCCCGACCGCCCACATTTTATTCTTTCATTAAATATTCAACTTGCTGAGTTACTCGTAATCTCCAGTGTGCGAAACGCAAAACTCATCAGTGCGTCAGCCAATCAGAATCGACTTACGTTTCACGCTGTTTTTTTTTGCAGACTTTGTCAAAATTGTAAGGTTTTAGGAATTTCTTTTTTTACAAAGGTCTAACAATTTCTTTGAGTATTTTGTTATATACGTATAGTCTGGCTACTGTAAAGTTTTCCTTTAAAGACACTGTACCAAACTTTAAAAGAGTGGTTTTGACAGTTCTTGACCATGACCTGAAGATTTTGCACATTCACATGCGAAAAAAGGCGAGGTGTAAAATTAAATTGAATTCGTTTGTTCACGAAGACAATTCTTGAATTACTGTGCTTCATGTTTTTGGCAATTTGCATGGTTCTTTTACCCGATAGTTTCTTTCAAAATTTATTAATCCGCAGTAATAACTAGGCTAATGCACTAGGTGAATTCTGCCATTAATGTTTCATTACTCACGAAACTTTTTGTGAAATAAAAACTGCAAAAACTAAAATCTGGCAAAATTTGTTTCAGGCGATTGTCGATATGAAGCAAGATTCGAACTGTAAACCGCTCCGGACAAAGTTAATTCCTCTTCTCAAAATCCGCTCTCACTACGAGGCGTCACTGCAACTTGCTGAGCGTTTCTGCGAGGAGTACGCCCAGGTGTTCGACGAGCTGGGCAGTGAGTTACTGGCTGGTTTTTATTGCAGCACGACTGAATGGTCTGCGTGTGTTTAAGTTTAAAATGTTTTTTGCTCAGAAATTTTGGTCAAAAGTTTAAATCTGGAGATACTCGTGACAACATATTTTTCAGAAACTTGCTTTGAAAACATTTTGCTTACGTCCGTTATTTGTTCAAGAATGAAGTAAAAGAAACGAGTTCACGAAACACGATTGAAGTCTCATCCGCGAATTGAGTCGCGCAAGTCGTGGCTCACTTGGCTGTTAATCATAATTTTGATTGTGCCTCTTAAATTCTAAATACTCTTCATAGCTTATCAGTACTTTGTCAGTGTATATTCCTAAACTAGTTTGAAAAAAGAACGACTAGTGTAGATACCAATGGATTTGTTGCTGCTGCTTTTTGCTTAAATTGTCGATGTGCGTTTTGTCCCTGAATGTTTTAATTTGTATGATTTTTATGATTAACCTGTGATAATTTTTATGATTAACATATAAAACAACTGAATTGAATTGAATTAATCTCTATAATGATTCTTACTTGTTCAGAAATCCGTCAAGATTCGACCAGCTTGTCCGCTAAGTTGCTCTCCCTACTTGGATCGGCATCTGCTTTGGTAGAGCAAAAGGATCGTCCTTCAGCAAAATTTCGTCACAACTCACCGGATATTGAAGACGTCACTGATGATATTGAAAATGACGTGGCCATGCGCGATAATGACGTAGATCACTTCAACAACGGTAAAGCTTTGCATTTTAGAATTAGTGGAGAGTGGTGAATTATGACGTTTAACCTCAAAAGTTTTTCCACCAGTCTAGTGGTTTCTGTAAAATCTGCTAGTAGAGCAAATAACTTGTCTGTTATTAATGAAGGCGATTGATACAAATTGATAATGTTCAATGTTTATCAGGCAACTGGTGATGCAGTGACAGCTGCTGCTGTTTAGAACTAGGTCAAGGTTTTGGTGTGGGCAGGGTTTCTCCACACAAAGCAAACACATCGACACTTGAAAAAATGAATGTCAATCAAGTTATGTAGGAAAGCTCTCCAGTGCTATGTAGTGAATTTTAATGAGATGTTACGAACTTTTGTTTCAAGTTAGGTAAAGCTTGATTGGTGTAGGCAAGGCTAAAGTGTAACACTTAATCGCAATTTGCAAAGCATTTTTCAAATCGCTGACGAGCTTCTTTATGTGCACTGCAATTCAACACTTCATTATTCATAACTGTAAGAATTAAAAGAATATATTCAGTTCTACCTAAAGGTCTTTGGTAGTGTTTTAAAAGGGCATTCAAGCCAAGTTTTTCACTCTTCACCAAAATGTTGGGATATGCCTAAAATGCATTCTCATCAAATTTGAATTTTCTACGCCTTTCCGTTTTCAAGATATTGCATTTCAAAATTAGCCGTTTTCCACTTACTTTAGTGTTGCCATTTTATCAGTATTATGACAGATGATTGGGAGGGCTGGCTTACATTTATTGAAAAGCAGTTAATTTTACGGTTCTAAACCTTTACTTCGTTTTACAATAACTCGGCTGCAAAATATTTATGGAGAATCAAGAACATGCAGTCAATTTTTGAAATTTTGTTTCTAATTGGCAACCCTGGCAAAATTTCTAAAGGGAAAAAGCCTTTTTAAAGTGAAATCTTATCTGTTATATCTCAGGAAGGGAAGGTTGTAGATAGCTCAAATTTGGTGAAGTTGGTCTTCAGATCTGTCAAAATTTTTTAAGAAAAAATCGAGCTAAAAAATTTCTGACCTTAATGCTCTTTTAAGTTGTTTATATGGTATATTGAATTATTTAAATTACTCAATCTACTCAATCAGCCCCGAGTCAGCTGAGCACTTCGTACATTGTTCTGTAAACTTTATTTTGATTCGTTTGCAATAGTTTTAAAACATTTTGTTTCATTATCCCATGATATTATAATGTCAAGTAGTAGGATTGAACTAGGGAATTGTACATCACGAAAAGTGTTAAATGCTATCTACAATTCTGCTTAATGCGTAAATTTTGCCATCTTACAGGCAGCTTCAGACATTATTTAAGCTGGCAATATGATTGTTTGCTATTGTTTTCAGATGAAGGTTTGCAGCAGTCTTCTCCTGACTTTTCCGTCAATGGAAACCACTCGAGCAATGATTCATCTCCTCCTGAAAGCCCGTTTAAGCCTTGGAAGACCACTTCACCTGCTCTTTTGCTGCGTCATTTTGCTGCCAGTAGCAGCAAGCAACCTTCAGGTGGTGGAATATGCAATTTGTTTATAGACAAAATAATTGTAATTATAATTGGATTATTGTAATTTCGTTTTTATTTACCAAGCTGCCTTGGCCAGGAGACAGCGAAGGGACCTTTCAGTCTTTGACAAACGCAACATGGTTAAAGTTTTTCAAACAAAATTCTTACCATGAAATTTTGTTTTTGTTTATCGTACGTCTGAGAAAAAAAAAAAAAGATTCGCAGACTTAAAAAGATTGTAAAAAGATGAAAAAATGTAAATTATCACTAAGGTGTGAGTGGGCTGAGTTTGAATGGAGAAATTCAAAGTATTTTATAGAGGGAGTCTGGAGGGCCTTCTTCGGTTTGTCTTTTTTTCGATTTTTCTCGCTGTGCAATTTCTGTAATTTTGTGGAGGAAAAAACTTTTTGAACTTGCCGAAATTTTTGTTGGTGGTTGAAAAGAAACGGTATGCGTTGCTCAAACGAAAAACACCCGGAGCAACTTGTCATTATACTTTAAAATGGTCTCAAATCTTCAAGTGGTTACTCAAACCTTTATATCAAACGACCGGGAGCCTCGCAAAAAAACGATGAACTTCCCGATGTAACTGGCCAATGTAACTTTTTCAGATCTTTCGGCTTCTACTCAAGACTTTGCTTCAGATTTGTCTAACCCTTCATCTCGTACATCCATTATTTTGGATACCACGGAGCCTTCTGTTAATTCTGTAAGCATCTTGGTTTCTTCGCGAAGTATGACTTTTTTAAATAGTTAAACTGAAAATAAAAACACAGAAAAAAGATATGCGATTAAGCATAATTATTATAGGTTGTAAATCTGAAATTGGTTGTCTACGTATACTCGAACAGTTAAATGGTTGAATAGAAATGGAACATAATTTATAGTTTATTTAACTTGATAACTCACTGATGCACAGAGCTGGACAGCCCTGTTTCGAGCTTTTAGCTTTCATCAGCAGCCCTCAGCATATCTAACCAAAGGTATTCCCCAGCTGTGGAATACCTTTGATTAGGTATGCTGATGGCTGCTGATGAGAGCTAAAAGCTCGAAACAGCGCTGTCCAGCTCTGTGCAAGTGTGCATCAGTGACTCGAGCTGCTTGCGGCTGCAGGGTTGGTCGTTGATCTGGCCACCTAACTGCCAGTAGAAGTTGTTCTGACTTTCCAGGAGTCAACCACGAAGGACGTCAAGCTTGTACGGTTTTGATAACTCACCGTCATGCCGTAATGTAATGCGAGTGAAAGACATACTCCTTGTAATAAGACAATTGTGTGTCTAAAGCGTAAACAGAAAATCACGCTACCCTGGATTGGCTAGAGAGGTGATCGGACTATGCAGGAACAATCTAATAACTAGTCATTTTTATTTTGACCTAAAAAAATCTTATTGATTTTGACTTATTCGCTCACAATTACCGCACAGTGTTAGACCAGGCCTAAGCTGTAATAACATTGGTTTAGATTAATTTTAAGAATTTTCTTGATGTTAAGCCACAATTTCAACATGAGGGTTTCTTTGTCAAGTTTATTTGTTTTGAAGAGCCTCACAGTTCAACAGTCTAATTAAGACATCATTTGACATTAAATGGTTTAATATATTAACGAATAAGTATTTGTAGCCGCAAGCTTCGAGCAATAAAGGATTGATGGGCTGGCCGACATCGACACCGAAGCTCAGAGATGAAAGAGGAAGGTAAAAGATTTATCGTAAGGAAGCTCAAATGTGGGTCGTTGTTCTCAATTGCCGTGGTACTTTTTTAGTACCGTTGTCGGTATCAGTGTAGTCATTATCGGATTTTAGAAGCTATGCGAATCGTGATAGCATTGAACGTTTTTAGATCAAAAAGTTTCATGAAGAAATGTTCTGCTGTTGAGGGTTAGGAAAAAAATGCAATCGTAAAGAATAATTTTTAAAATACTGTATCCCTTAAATTACTGTAATGTAGATTGCCTCTTGCTGTTGTCTCGTGGTCATTATGTTTTGTAAGTTCTTGGTGGTATCATGCTGATGTCAACTTGAAAAATTATTGTTTGATAAAAAGTCCTATCATTAAAAAGTAATAGAACTGTCGCATGAGATACATTGCAACATATGTTTGTCGAAATAACTTATCATTCCATGCATGAAAGGTTTAAATTCATACTATGTTTTTAAAGTTTGAATTATTTAATTTGATAAGTACTTTCTAGATATGTCCGAAATCCTAATTCTCCTCACCCACCAAGAACTTCACAAACAAAGACACCGTCTTCTCTTGTTCCTTATCGCAGTCACAGTGATTTACCGACGATGGTTCCCATGCGAGGTGGAAACGTTTTGAATTGTAGGTTTCGTAGGCTAATTGTGCATCTTTCTCGAGCTTTTAACGTTGTGAGATTAGACATGAACGTGCAATGGCTTGCTTCTGCCTCTTATTTTGGAATGGATACTAGACTAGGAAAATTCTTTTGGAATGGAAACTAGACTAAGAATAATCATTCTGGACTGATGCTTTTGTAAAAATTTGTCTTCAAAAGGAATTGGTGGTGCATTGCTTTTTGTAACTTTGAAAATAAAAAACCTTGCTATAGTTTTCAATGATATGATCAAAATAAGACCTTGCTTCGGGTAATCGGTTTTTGGTGACTGATACTTGACGTAAATATACTGTACGACTACGCTACAGGCTTGTCTAATTACAGTTAAATTCGCCTATATCGGCATTTCCATTATATTAGCACAATTTCTTTGGTCCCGGCAGAATTCCTATGTTTTGCGTACATTTAAGTTCATCTGTACTGGCATCGTCCATATCAGTACTTCGCCGATATCGGCACCCTTCTCTGGTCCCAAAGAGTGTTTTCCTCCATTCTTATCGGCATTAACTTCATACCTCCAGACGGCAATCGCTGCTATGCGAGCTAATTGGTACGTGGGCGTATTTACACAAAAGATTTCTGCGCAGGCAATTGTTTCACACCTTCAATCGTCAGTCTCTGCAATTGATTATAATCAATTATCATGTATCAGATAATTATCTGATGATAATTGCAATAAAATATCAGATAATTATCTGCAGCTGTTTGGTTTAGTTTCTGTTGTTTTTTTCTTCTAACCCACAAAATAATACCACAACACACAATAACCCCACAAGAACTGACCTAAAAACTTCGAACTACAATTACATGTGCATTAAATTGGCAGTTAAATCAGCGACGTGATCATTAACCAGCATCTTGCGGCAAGGCTGACTACTTAGTGCAATAAATTACGCTTCTCATATATCGAATAAACTAGCATTTTTGGAATAAACTAGCATTTTCGAAATGATTTACGGCAATTCGTCTATTCAGGCACTTCACCAATATCGGCTTTTTTTAGGAATCCCCTGGAGGTACTGATATAGATGAATTCTACTGTACTATTATTATCATTAATGAGTAGCGGTGCAAGCAAATCTGTCACCTTTGGGTAAAGTTCACTCACACATTGCGTAGGCTGCATTTCGGCCATTGCAAGGGTTGATGCTAAGTTTGTTTTGTTGTAGTTGCTGTTCGAACTGGTGGCTATCTTAAAGTATGTGCTCAGTTTGTTCATGCCATATTTTATTACGACATTGCAAACTGCTGTTGTGGCGTTTTCAGGATAATTGCCTTCATGATGATTAAGTGTTTTATCATCTAGGCCGCACTTTGGACATAAAAGAACTTTCAGCACGACTTGTAGTTTTCTTGTATCGCTTTAAATTGCAGTGCCTGTTAAAACTTACTCTGCTCTGTTTAATTGAGGCATCTTGAGGTTAAAGAAACATATTGTCAGTTCAATTGTAAAGATGTCGATTGTCCTACCTACACAATCCTTCTTAAGCAGTTTTTCCATTGATTCCACTTCAAACCATTGCCATGATTGAAAACAAATACTGTAGTTCACTTGGCTTTCATCTACTAAATTAAATCTTTGTTGCAGTGAATGAGAAACGGCATCCTTCATCAAATGCAAGTTCAAATTTGATTGGGCGAAAATGTCCAAAATGCGACAAGATTTTTCCGTGGGCTTCGTCTCTAAGTCGCCATATCATGACGCATACTGGACTGAAGGTATACCTAGTGCCTCTACTTTTTGTTATTGCTATACACCTATGAAACAACACTTCATTTATCATCTTACTAGGCTACTACAAGCTAAGCTAACTTCCGATTTTAATCAATTTTGAAAGCTATTGGCGTTATACAGAGCGCTCTCATCAGGAAAAAATATGGAAAAACAATAATACTACTTTAAAATATTTAATTTACTGTATTTTTAATTTCTTGATTAATAATGTCAAAATAGTTCTGTCGGTATAACGCCAAAAACGTTTAAGTTCAATTTAGATATGAATTTAGCCAGCTTGTAGTAGCCTGGTAATTGGAGTGTTTTTTTGGATTTGCAGCAGTACGGTATCTGAAAATAACCTCATTACAGTCTTTTTAAAGTAACTGTCTATTCAAAAAAAAGGCTTTGCAGTATAATACCTCTGTAAAACTGTTTTCTTGAAATGTTGCAATGGCCCCCTTAGTCAGATGCATCGACACTTGTAAGTGTAATCTCAAGTGGGATATAAATTATATTATTATTATTACTGAAGTACTTTAGGTTAATTTGGATAAAAAAAAAAAAATTAACATGCGGGACATTGAGAAAAAACGCAGGTGGGACATGGATTTTGAAGTTGTTTTGTGTTAAGATCAAAACTAACAAGACGTGTTATTAACGACGTTACTGGCAATCAAAATCGCCGCGCTCTCAGCGTCGAATATTATTTGTTGGTGAAGACTAGCGTAAGTTCGCACTTGAAACGTTGGAGTTTATTTTACTTTGTTAAATTTTTTTGCCTGGAATAGCTTCAAAACACTACGTGGCAACAGTAATGCGAACAACACTTTTTTTTATATGATTTACAAAATCAGACCCATTTTGGATGTAGGTAGCAAAAGCAACCGAGTAGAAGATTTTCTAATTTTAGCCGTATATGTGTGCGCGGTGCTCGATGCGCTTTACCACGCGATCCAACTTGCTGCGTCACGCCTACCGACGTCACGGTCTGGAACGGGGATCGAACGAGAGACACAACGTGTTGGTAACATTGTCATTGAACGAGCAGAAGGAACACGCGGAGAAGGAGGCGCAGAGGTTGGCGAGGATGGGTGAGAAAATGGAGGAGCTTACAGAGGAGGATCAGCAGGTGGGTGGCGGCTTGCCGGCGGAAAAAGTTTTAAAAAACGCATAACTTTTGTGAACTGCCTGCAGTTTTTAACAGCTTAGTATAGAAATTTGACAAAACTGAAAATTATTGTCCACTTTGAATTAATTAATGGATTGGCCTTAAACTTTCCAAGTAATTCTCTTTTATGTTGGTAAGTAAATCGAATAATCAAAGAATTTCGTCATTTAACATTGTTAAGTTTGGAGAGCGCGATAACTGCGGTAGAAGCGAATAGGTCGAGTGCGAAATCACAAATAGAACTAGTTTGTCCGGAATACTTGGTAGTAGTAATATCTGGAGAACTCCAATTTCTTATTGATACCAACTGAACAATTCCAATTGTTTAAAATCAAATCAAATTTTTTTGGATATAAGTTTGTTCCTTTTCATGAATATTTTATAACAAAAATGCAATACCACGTGGCTGTGACAACATGCTGAGATGACGTAGCAGTTTTACGGGAAAACTTATTGCAACAATTTTATGTTTGTGCAGAAAATAATATCGAGTAGAAAATAATAGGTTGCGCTGAAAATTAAATAAATTTGCGCGCAATTAAAATGGACGGATAAAAAATACTTGAAATAATTACATTGAAGCAAAACATCTGGACCGAGACGATTTCAACTGCTCTCAGGCCAGCGGGCAAGCATTAATTTTGAATCCTGCACTAAGCCAATAAAGTGCAATCAATTATTTCATCATTAAGATGTTAGTTAAATAGCTCAATTTCATAAATCTGGTCGGGATGGCGTGCTTGATCAATGATCAGTGATCATCTACGAGGTAAACATTGACAAATAACTCTGGACAACAAAAAAAATTTTTTCTTACGCAACTAACAAGATAGTAATATTGGCTAATTTTGGTGTCCTGATTTCAAAAATGATATTAGTTTTCTTCTATCACGTCAAGTTTTTGAGATAACCACATGTCCCAATTTTCTCTGATTCTACACAGCACACTTCGTTGTGATCTACCATTTTGCACTAAACAGAAGACTACAACAGAAAGCAAATGTAGTTTATTTCACCATATATTGTAAAAAAAGCTTTAGAAATATTTTATACATTTGACGTTTCGTTTTATGATGAACCCTTGCTCTCACGTTGTAGGTACCTGCAAAAATCTCCCATCATGTTGGCATCGAAACGACCTTGGTATCGCCTTTCTATTTCGGATATATTCTGGTGGAATCTTTTTTCTTCTTCATCGCTTTCTTCGCCAAGATTAGGGGGAAAATCTAAGTGGGAATGCAGGAAGTGCATTTTTAAAGACATACGAGCTCCTAATTGCTTATACGCTTTTAGCATGTAATCAACGAGATCGTGTTTGGTTATGGCGGTGATTTCCTAAAAAATTAGCTACAACTGATTTGAAAGCATTCCAAGCAGCCAGTTCTAACGGATTAAGTCATGATTCAAACTCTTCATTTCTGTTTCAGGACATCAGTTTTCTAATTTCAGGACCCACAAAAATTCCAATTTTTAATTTTGCATCACTTTTATCAGTTCCAAACAGACCTTTGAGAAATTTGAAGCCATCGCCATCTTGGTCAATCGCTTTCACAAAATTTTTCATTTCACTAAGCTTAATATGAAGAGGCGGTAACAAGACATTTGCAGAGCTTACCAATGGCAGATGTTGGACGTTTTGGCTTCCAATTCGGTGGTTTTATCGAGGAGGCCATACTTTTACTGCATAGTAACTGCTGTCTTGCCGACTCTACCATAGACATGAAAAGCAGAAATGCTATGTATACCCAAACTCAACCCGAGGAGGAGAGAAACAACTTTCAAATCACTTCAAACTTTCCAGTTATATTTGGGATATTCCAAGAGATCAAGAAGAATTTTCATTGTACAGTTGTATCTTAAGTTTCCTTTCTGACGATACTGTAGCCCATTGGGATTGATGGTTTGATGTTACCATTGTGCAACAACACAGCTTTGCAGTTTAAGGCTTGTTTTGCTGGAGTCGATAAACAATCTCCAATGAACAGGATTATGTTCACAACCCGATTCAATCATCAACTTATCAATATCTTTACAGTAGCATATATCTTGTGCACTTGCATAATAACAAACAAAGTTTTGATTACAGCTGCGAAAGGACAAAATGGTTGTTCCTGCTTCGAGTAGATTCCACTGTTGTAGCCTAGACCCTAGAACTTCTGCTTTTTTCTTGGATAGATATACTGTAGATTATGCACCAGGTCATTCAGGCGTTCCTGATTGATGAGGAGTGGTCCAGACTCAACTTGAAAAGACGGATCTGATTCAATAAGATTCTCTTCACTTTCGTTTATCTTCCTTTTCGATTAGTGGCTGAGGTATAGGCAGACCTGGGTCGTGGGAAACTGATTTAATAGCTGACTTGCACACCGGGTAGGAAATTTTGGACTTATTTTTTCGCGAAAATCCTCTGATGTTCATCATGCAGAAATAGCAATCAGTAGCATGATCACTCTGCTCACGCCACACCATGGGAACAGCAAAAGACATTTGCTTCCGTTTACCATCCAGCCAAAACAGAAGACTTGTTCTGCAACGGTTGCAGCAAATATGTGGGGCCCATTTCTTATCTTGGTCGACTACCTGACCAGCAAAATAATGCTTGTATGTGTATCTTATTCTGCTGTTTCGATTTACACGATGAGCAGGTGGAGTATACTCGCCGCAGACATAACAAAGGTTGTCTGGGTGATTAACACAACCAAGCTTGTGGGTTGAACGTATCAGTGTAGCATGTTGCAAAATTAGCAGTTTCAAAAGTTCATCGAATCTAAGCTGTAAGCACGAAATACGTATAAATTTAAACACTTTCAGCCTGTTTACATGTGCACTTTTCAGGCCTAATTCCTAGTTAGGATCTTTTGTTCTAATCAAGAATTCAGTTTCTGAACTAGGCCGCAACTCTTTGCTCTTGAGCTAACCCAGTAACTGAGTCACTCTTAACACAGTTGGCTACTAACTGATGACCAAACCAACTACGCTACTAGGCCAATATATTAACTAACGTATGTCTGCTATTAAACATGCATTTAAAATGCAACTGACTTACTTGGTCTACCACAAACGGAACAGAATTTCAGGAACCGCAAAAGAACCACCTATTCTAGCGGTTCCAAAATTGGTACAGTTGTTCGCAAAATTTGGCACTTTTTTTGACATAACTCCGCAATACGCCGGCACCGGAATCACAAACCAGGCCTTAAAAGTGGATATAAAAACACGGTGTTAAAATACAACCAAAATGAAGCACTCTCTCTAAAATTTCTAATTGCCTCGAAATTCACTAAAACCCGGTAGCTAAAATTATTTTAAGCTGAAAAGTAAAAAGACAACTGACTGTAGTTGTACTATGTAAGCATCTTGTTATGAAGCATTACATCAATTGTTACATCAGAAAGAGAAGAGTGTGACGTAATAAGTTTCATTTGTTTATCAGAAGTAAACCTGATTGTTGCGACTAGATTTAAAAGTTGCCCCAGATTGGAATGGAAGTAAGTGGAATAAAATGCAAATATTTTTATAACTGGACGTGATAGACAAAATTTGATTGCAGATTTGGGCTCAGCACACCTGAAGCACTGGGAAACAATTGTTTTTCTGCGACGTAACATTTTGCTGTTGACCAGTGTAATAGCATTAGTTGTAGGATTTAGCTTCAAAAGAAACCCAGCAAAGTGCATAATAACGATAAATTCCGAGCGGATAATACAAATAAATTTCTAAAAACCACAACAGTGCCTCTTTCGCGGAAAACTGTTTCGACCTCTGAGGAGGCGTTTTCGGCAAAACAGTCGCTGTTGTGTTTTTTTAGGTTGAATGTTGATTATATTGTATTAAGTTTTTTGAAATAAATTTTACAGGAGAAAACTTTTGACTCCGATGAAAATATTGTAAAGAACGACAAAGTAGCTGCCTATAATTCCCCACAACCTGCTGCGGAATCAGGATTCTACAACAAGGTAAGCTTGCCAATTTAGTTGCAGTTTTGAAACAAAAACAAACAACTTTCTTTCTCAAGGCATACGGGTGGATAACTCAGTAACGCAAGCACCAATTGGACTTGATAAGGTGGTTTACTGGTTATGTTTCCGGGAATTGCGTTATGAATTTTTGCTCATGTGCGTTTGCAATGTATACATTACGTTATGAGAAATTTATTTGCATCTAATTGCAAAGGTGTCGTTTTTTCGACGACACAGATCGCATAACACTGGTCGCACAACCCGCACCCTGGTCAGTCAGTGGTCACGTTGCGTTCTTGGATAAGACGCTTTACGATAATTATCTCTTGGTAAGTTCGAACGAGCAACAAAGTCAGTGGACAAGAATTCGAAGAAATTTACAAAAACGTTAAATGACTGAAAAGTTCTGAACAAGTGTGGATTCCTCCGAAAACTAATTAATTATCGCAATGAAAAGTGTACGGATATATTCAACAGCTAGCGTCTGACGCTGTTCAGTGACAGGAGAATGCAATACGAAATACAATACAACAATAACAATATTTGTTGCAGCGCTACATGTGTGGGAGGTGCCGCCAGCCGTTCGCAAACAGATCTAACCTGGTTCGCCATCTTCAACGCTTGCACCGCATTACGAAGGATGATCCTGAATTTCGGGTTAGGGACTTTGCAGTTTTTCCCGCTCAACTCAATTGAAGTGTTCTGTCACGGTGAAACCGTGCCATACAAAATTTACCTCATTTTTTGCAACCATTGCTTCTTTGCTGTTGACAGTATTCTGCGTGTTTTGAAGATTTATTTTTACGCTATAATTGTTCCATCAGCATCTGAATTCGTATTCAGATCTTGATGAAACACTAGCCTAATGGGAAAGCAAATAAGTGAGTGAAGTACAACCCCACAGTCGTAGAAAATTTAATAATATTGTGTAATAACTTAGTGAAAAAAGACCAAGATTAAGATTTTTTCCTGTTCTCCACAAGCACTATCTGGTCGTTTTGTTTGATACAGTATTTGAAGGTCTCTTGATACTGCCTAAAAAACAACCTTGTCTGATTTTGCTATAACTTAAACCAAATTTGCATTTTTCTGTAAAAAGTACTTTGTAAAAATATTTTCGAAATCCAACGTCTTTTAACTTCCTGGAAGTGGCGTCAAAGTATTAAAAATTTTGGCACAAGATCAAAAAGACGTTTCTCGAAAGTGAATTAACGTAGAGATTCGTTCGAGTTCATTCGAAGCGGAATACAGGATTTTCTATCTGACTTCAATATATTGCAGTGATCCCAATGCCTTAATTTTAGTGCTATTGCAAAAAATTGAGATCTTTCATCATATTTGGTGAAATTTGCTCTTTTTCAGCCAAGTTTTTCATGAACCGACTGCGAAATATTACATTTTTTTGCTCATTCAAGAGCGCTCTTTTTTCAGACCTTCCGGTGTTTCATTATTCTTAGAAAAAGAATTTAAATTTAAAAGTTCCTTTTCGATTTTTTCT
Organism: Trididemnum nubilum; assembly: GCA_963965965.1. Lineage (NCBI taxonomy): Eukaryota > Metazoa > Chordata > Ascidiacea > Aplousobranchia > Didemnidae > Trididemnum > Trididemnum nubilum. The sequence goes on from OZ014483.1 coordinate 25,882,107, forward strand.
GGGAAAATATCCACTGTAACGTCTTTTCTTGCTAGGTGCTATATTGCAATAAACGCAATACTGGAGTGAATTTGTAGCAAGAATCATATCTTAAAAAAGTATTACTATGCGCTTATTGTGGTGGAGTTGCGCTTAAGAAAATTTCTCTGCAGAATCTTCTTGTCAAAATCCATCCGACTTTAGCGATGAAACCGCAACAAAATTTCGCCCTTACCGACGGCTCTCCAAAGCCGGAGGAATCTGCGGATCGTTCCGAAAATATAGAGACCCCCACAGAATCCGACTTCTCTTCGTCTTTTACAAATGGCTCCAATGACGTCACACCTCAAAGTTCATCAAAATTGAAAGTAAGTACTATGCAGTTGAATGATAATCGGAGTTGTTCTACTTCTAGCTAGGTTGGGCTTTCAAATGGTTTCAATGGTTCAATAATAAATCGACGCTACATCGTTCACAACCATTTGAAAGAGAAATTTAATGTGTGCTCTCCCCTATTCTTAATGTAACAAAAACTCTCCAATGCGTTTTCTCTTATTACTTGCATTGGAATCAAATAGTGAGCATGATAAACCTACTGGGTCGACATAATTTGTCATCACCCACAGCCGAAAATTTTTACGGGACAGTTCGTTAAAGTGCTGTTGCTGTCAAAATGTGATAGAACTTGTTTCTGACTATTTGTTTACCTCTTGTTGTTTCAGGCCTTCACTTGCAGCATATGTTCGATTGGATTTACGAAACGCAACAATGCGGCTCGCCACATCCAGCATCTGCACAATGTGAGCCGAAAAAGTGCCCACTTTCATCAGCTCATCATTCGCAATGTAGAGAGCGAGGAAGGAAGAGTTGTGGACGTAGCAAAAGAAGTGAGTTGCTTAATTTATTGTTTTTTGAACCATCAACTTAGTTCAAAAAGAGAGGACGCATTTAGAGTTTTTATGGAGTTGTATTTTTTGTTTTTTTCCGTTTGTTTTTGCTTGTTTTTTACGTTTTGCTAATTTTGACCTTACGATTTTTTTCATTTTGACTGAGTCTTTGTGACCATTTTTGTTTGCTTTGCCTTCTCTCAGATATAAAATGTAAAGAAAATGTTGCACTTTACATGATACTAAGAGCAAAGTAGAAATACTTTTTCATCATCCATTCTGTTTTGATTCCATTTGTCAGCCAGCAATTTGTGTATGGAGCGAGACTAGAATGCTTCGCATTTAACTACATGAGCGGCTGCGCAATGTACAAAGGTATTTCTGGTTTGCACGCAGCTACAACCAGTTTTATTATAAAAAAAGCTTTCAGGTATACTTATTAAAAAACAAAAAGAAACAGTAAGAAAAACACATAATGTGTTGAAAAACATTTCCGAAAAGCTATTTTTGTCCTCTTGCAGGAAAGCCATTCTTTATCTTCTACTTTCATAAAAGAGCAGCAAAAAGAAAGCGGTGCTTCTTCACCCATTGCAAAAGTGCAATCTATGACGGTGGATGATGAAGCAGAACATCAGCCAGAACCGGTGCCGAGTGCTGCTTTTAGTGAGGAGACAGCATCATTAGAAAAAAAGACTACATGGACAAAGGTGACGTGAATGCAAGCTATTTGCGACGTACATTATTCTCGAGCAAATTTTGAGCATTTTACCTGGTTTGCCTATCCCAATGCTGAGACATATTGCATGTCGCTTAAGCTTATTTCTTTTTTTAGACTGGGATATGAAAAGTAAATTCAAAGACGACTAATTTTATTTCATTGCAAAAATAAGTAAAGCAATAGCGGTTTTAAAACCACATAAAGTGACAAGAAAGCCGCAATGCATCATTGTGAGTGGTCTTCGAGTCAATGGAAAACCAATCCGACGAAAGTATTTAAAATCTATTAAAAGTTTTTGTTCTCTACAGATTGATAATTTGTGTACTTGTAAATGCACTGAAAAAGGGATTCATAATCCAGCGTTTTTTGCTGCAACAGAGCTGCTATAAATATCTTTCGCTCTTAGCTTATTTTTAGCAGTGACGCCAAATTGATGTGCAATCATCATGCACTTCCTCAAGAACTAGAACTTCTTGTACTTAGATTGTATCTTCAATACTATTTTAGGCGGGTGGTTTATCGGGTACAGAAGGTGGTATGCCCGATATAGACGAATCCTTGCAGGGAGTCAAACCTAAAAAAAAGGATATCCGGGTAAGTGTTTGCTAATTAGCTGGTAAGTTTTCGAGATTTAGGTAGTTTAGCTTCATTTGATGGGTAAAAATTTATGCAACATAAACGTAATCGGTAAAGATATATATAATAATTATTTAATCGATAAAAATGTATGTTTTAGGTTTTATCACTAGTAGTGTTTGTCATTTCGTCTCAACTAGCCAAACTGAAGGCCCATTGAGTTTAGGCGAAACAGCTGTTTTAAGTATGCTATTGGATGTTGATTTCGTACTATTTATATATTTTTTGTACATGCACTAATGAAATTAATTTTGAAATCTTTTGTGATATTGAAATTAGCATTTTCCATTATGTAAAGATTTTAACATTTTCAACTATGGTGTAGTTAATTTGCATTATCGTGCCTTTCTACGTACTTCTAGCTATACTGAATGTTAGGGAGGAATAGAAGACGAAATTCGATTCCTAAACAGCATGTTTTAGGCTGGTAAAGTATTGATTTTGCCTCTGCGACTCTGGAATAGATATCGGGTCGTATGTACCTTGTACCACCGTGGATTAACTTTGATTCTCAGGTTATCAATTTTGTATGTTCTACATCGATGAACTTACGAGATTAAAATGAACTAAACTTGCAAGCTTAGAAACTCGATTCTTGAATTACGTTATGATTATAGCAATTTGCCTGGACATTTGTTTAAATTTTTTCTCTAATTTTATTGATCTTCGGATCAAAGTTAATCCGCGTTGGTGCAGGCGACCCACCCTCTGATAGCTTATCATTAATTTCTCAGTAAAATGTTATTAAATACCAATTTAATTTTGGTTTTGGTAAACAATAATTTCATTATCTGTTGCCATGAATTACTTAGTGCTTATTGTAATGATTTGCAAGCAAGTAAACTCACTCTTTAAATTCCAGCTCACGCACTTCATCTGTGGGGTTTGCAAGCGCATATTCAAAGAAGTAGACGACCTTAAAGAGCATCTTAATGAGCACAACATTCCTCATCCGTGGCAGTGCACAGTTTGCGGCGTCCCGTTTACTAACAAGTATGTAGTTATTGCAAATAGCTACCGAATTTTGCCGATCAGTGGTCGAGTGGATAAAGCGTCTGCTACTGAAACGGTAGATTTGGGTTCCATTCTTAGTTGGGGTCAAATCAAAGACTATAAAAATTGGTATTCACAGCTTACCTACTTGACGTTCAGCAATTTAAAGGACAGTGTGAAGCCTCCACCGTGTGTGGTAGACAGGTGGGCAGGTGGCATCTTGACTCGAAGACCGAAAGATCCCTTTGCTGTCTTTGGGTTAGGGCAACGAACCAAAAGTTTCCATACTAACACAAAAAGTTCCATACTCATTCCACAATAAATGCAAAGGTATTTGCAGTTACGTAGAGTAACCGCATCACCTACGGCCACCACACATTTTTCAATCAATAACTTACAGTATAATGAAGTCTTATGACTGGGAATTAAAAGCTTCGCATTGGTGTAGCCACTCCAGAGGGGCTAACCGGGGCTGAAACTATCCTTAGTCAAGTCAGTTAAAAATTTAATCCAAATATGCAAGATTTATGACGAGTTTTGGACTTGATCATTAAGGAGAGAGAGTGCAGAGTAAATGAGTAAATTATTCTTTCAATAAAGTGGTTTCAAAGCCTTAGAAATTTAGTTCTTTCAAATAACTTTAAAAACGTGCAAAATGGCATTCAATGATTTAAATGGGGTTAAAATTGTTATTTTTTTCTTAAAATCACAAGAAATTGCCTACCTCTGTTGATGTGCTTGAAATTCACAGTTTACTCAACACTTGAAACGCTAGATACATTTTTAAGACAAGAAAATTAAACCTTTGATTACAAGCCTCTTCTTAGCAAAATCTTGGTTGCGATCCTCATGAAATAAATCAGGCATCCGCTCTGGATTTCGCAAGAAATTTTTGGTAAAATATTGATTTGACGGCTCATTCTTGGCGTGACGGAGATCTTGTTTTAGGAACAGTGATTTCATTGACCTTCACTAAAATATCAGACAAGGATTGAGGAAGAATATTTTGCATTAAATCGATGCACAAATTTGGCAATTTCAAATTTGTAGTAGCCGGAGGATTTTTAAATGTTTAGCTTTGAATAAAATAGTGTAGCCTTAAGTTAATTTTTCACAGAAATTTTTTATTTAATCATTGTTTTGTAATACGTTAAGTTTTTTTAGGTAGGAAGAGAAAAAAACTTTAAGCAACTAGACCAGTCACGGTTCGTAACTTTTTTAGTTCCAGAGCCAAACTGCAAGCTTCAAAGTTGTAAGAAGTCGCAATTAAATAACCAAAAATAAAATATAGCAGCGAATTAAAATCGAATATTGATTGAGGACAAGCGACATTTTTTAATTAGTTTTGCACTATTGGTGCGGGTTTTCAGTTATTGCAACATTTCACCGCCCCAATGTAGCTGACCTCATCAGGGCATTGTGCTGAGCTAAAAAATAAAATTAAGATATCACAAATTGTAAAGAAACAACGATCGATAATAACAACTAGTCATAATGAACAAAGGTCTATATTACAGCATTAGCCTATTTGCGCAAGGAGATTTTGCTATGGGGGATACTTAAACTTAAAGCTAGATTTTGTCTGCATCTCACACTGACGGGGTTCTGTGGGGGCGATTTTTATTTATTTTTCGGGAAAAATAGCCATTTCAACACGATTTGGATGGCATTTTGCACGTTTATAGAGCCTTTTAGAACTGATTGCTAAGATTTGGAAGCCCTTTCATAGAATTAAATTAAATGCCGCTACCCAGCCCACAATCTTACTTCCTATTCAAGTTCAAAATACGTTGAAAAGCATGCATACTTGGTTTAAATTTTCCAAGTGATTGGGCTAAAGGGGGGGACTTTTCCCCCTTAGACCTCCCTGGTTTTACTACGGACTTAACCTACAATATTTTGCAAACTTAGTCCTACAACTTGTTGAAAGACTGGGCTAGGACTCCCTAGCTTCCTCTCGATATATATCAGAATGGAAGTCAAAATTGAGAATAAGAATCAAGCTAATAAACATCCAAATAAACCGATTTTGAGCAGTATCTATTTCTTTAGCCCCGCTGTGGTAAATCGCGGGTGTCAGTCACGATAGACATCACACTTTTATTAACATGGGCAGTGCCGGATTTACGTTGCGCGGGAACTTTGGCACTTTTGCTTGTTTGGAGAAATGAAACCTCCGAAGCCATTAAATCTTCGTTGCATTATCCTATCAAATAAAGGGAAGCCAAAAAAACGTCTTCGCCAGAATTTCTTTGCATGCACCTGCCAAATATAGGTTAAAGAAAGACCTTAAGAAACAAAAGGTTTTCGCCAGGTTTTGGTTGCAATTACCAGCCAAGTGCGGGACACCTGACACGGTGCCAAAGTGCCATATGGTAAACCCGGCTCTGAACATAGGGACACACAAAAAGTTAACAAACGCTTTTTATTTCAAGATACAATTGTCAACGCCACCTCGTGCGCAGACACGGTCTTACTACTGTGGATCCAAAATACGTGGAAGATGTACGCCACGTTCCAAAACACCCAAGAAGGAAGGGAAAAACCTTTGGAAGACGGACTTTGCAAAATAAAATCAAAATTGTACCAAAACTGGACCAAAGTTACAAATTAAAGACCGACGATTAAATGCACTCCCTCGCTGACCAACTAGGAAACGGAAATAAAAGCCGGAATCAACTCCACTTTCGCTTTAGTTTTTTAATCACACCGTAAATAGGTCTATAATTGTTTGACGTAGCAGTCAAGTGATAGACTTGCAGGAGTTGATGGATGGTAATTCGCTTGTATAAGTTTGGGTTAAAAAGCTTTTAAAGCTATCTAAAGTTCTAAATTTCATTTTTTGAAATTGATGCTATGAGAAAGACCGCTTTATATTTCGCTCTTGTGAGGATTCTACGCTGGAAAAGAGTGAAAAAGAATCCAGTTTTTGAATTTTATTGCTGTATTGAATATTTGCAAAGAAAAAGTGTAATGATTGTTGAAAATGTAGTGAGTTTAATGATGGTTGTCATCATGTGCGAGTGCAACTATCAGTCGTCACAAAAATTTTAATTAGGGATACGCGCAATTTTTTTTTATGCGTTTTATTCAAATCACTTTACTTATGCAATAATATGCATCCGATAAGTATAATGCTGCTAGACGTTTCAAAGTGACTCTATCTTTCAATTAACTGTTCGGTTCAAGCTTGTTTCAATCGAAACAAGAGTTTTTAGTTTGACATAATTTTTCAATTGTGCTATTTAACAAAGAATAGCGCACTAAAAATCGCTGTTGTGGAAAATGCCCCAACTAGAAAATTCGATCTAAAAACTGCACAACGTCCGTACGCCTCGGTGTGGTGCTGCGGTCTTTTTCCCGAATGTTGGATGGGTCGAAATGGTGGGACAAACTTTCCCGAGGGCCTCGACAAGAAAGTTGACCCCAAACATTTGGACATTGTTTCAGACTAACCATGAGTGGCTCATTTCCTTACCTATTTCTTGTCTCAGAATTGTTGCTCATTAGGAGTAATTTTCACCCCAACTGAGGCTCTGGGCGATCACAGTGAAGATGCGTTTACGTAGAATGCAACGCGAAGCGACACGAAGTAACCAAATGTGGCATTGACAACTTGCGAAAGGTTGCAATCTTCGAGAGCTGGTGCTAAACTACACTTACACAAAATTGTGAAAGAATGGTTGGACTATTCTGAGTCAGTTACGTGAACGACCTCTCGCGAATGTGTCAACCTTCCATCAGGAATGTCTTCCATTCGCGTCCAATGTAAACCTACCTGTACCGTTACAAGAACTCTACAAACATTGCAACGACCTTCTCGTTACTGGATACTTTTAAGGTACGTCACGAGTAACGACGTTGTTTGAGCGGTAAAGCGTTCGTGTCTGGAGTGGGAGGCTGTAGCGTAGCCAGGGATGGGGGGCTTAGACCCCCCTAATTAACATGAATATGGAAAATACCATGGTTTTAGCACTTTTTAGACCAATTTTTGCACAGAATAGAAAATAGCCCCCCAAAATTAGCAATTCTAAATTTAAGTGAAAACCTTTGTGTTTTGGTCTTCAACTGAATTTGGACAGAAAATTCGTTCCAGCTTTAGTGAAGACCTTTTTTTCAACTGAATTTGGATAGCAAAAACGTTTTAGGGGAAAACTTTTTAAGCCCCAGATCCCTACAACTGCTCCCTCCATTGCAGATTTCTGGATACGCGCCTGGTGGGAGATTTGAGGTTTCAAATCGGACACAGTGTTGCCAACGACTTGCCACCACCACGATATTTCTTCGAAAGGAGCTGTTTTGCCCGGGGACAACGACGCGGAGATGGGCTCCGCAAACGCAGAACACGCTTCAGCGTCATGCAGCAATGAAAGATTTGATTTAATGCTATATAATCACGCATTACTTCAGTATTAGTATAACTAAGCAATGAAAGATATGATGCGTGAAATCCGGAATCAGGATAGATTTACCCTTTTACAGAGCATGTCACTATAGTAGTACAAAACAAGTGTCATCCATTTAATGCACAGCTTGAAAAAATAAAAATATTAGAAAAGCAGAATGCCTAAACGAATTAAACATATGCCACAAACCAGCATAAAATATCAAATAATGAGATCGAAAATGGAGTGGACATAACAGTCATCACCGTCGTTTTTGTCGCATTTTTTCATTGTTTGATGTTAAATAGCTTTAACGGAAAAGATTGTGACTTGACGGGACAAAGATTCGGCTGTGGTAATAAGGCAGCATCGAATTTGCATACTTGTTTTCAAACCGAATTAGTTGTCAGATAGGTCCCGGGTAGGGTGTTGCAGTTGCCCAGACCTTTCCGGATTTTTTTTACCTTCTTCAAAATAGGAGGTTGCGAAAGAAAATCATGAATACAAACTTTGAGAAAAAAATTGAGGTTTAAGGGTAGCACAGTGACCTTTTTTATCCAAAATTTGAAATTTGTCGGATTTGGGCCGCTAGATAGTGCTATGTGAAATTTGTGTTACTAATGAGTCATTGCTGCATTGTACATTTAGTATAGGTCTTATACATTCAAAAAAACTTTACTACAACTTCTAAAACTGTATATATTTATGTTTTTTTATTTGTTTCAGAATTAATAGCCGTCAAAACTGATCACGTTTCTGTGCCGGGAAACTACAACAGAAACTTTGTTTGACTTAGCCTAATCTATTTTAGCCGGTTGTGTAAAACTGAGTGAGATATAGCCATAGATGGGCACAAGTCCGTTAATCCGTTAATAACGAAGCTAACTTTTTCAGTAACTCGTTATTCCGTTAAAAATTTTTTCATGTTAACGGACTAAATTAACTTCCGTTAAGTGCTGTTAACGGACTAAAGTAACTTCCGTTAAGTTCTGTTAACTTCCGTTAAGGTTTTTATCGTTAATATCTTGCAGCTTTGTTGTGCATTTGAACTTGTTTTTATGTTGAAATTAGATTGGACTGTAAAATGTAACTTTCAAAACACAAAAAGACCACCGTAGCTATAAATATTTCCTTAAAATCAGCTCAACAGCGTCAATACGTGTTCTAGAAGCGAGTGAATAAAAAGAAATGTAAACTACACGCAAAATGTTAACGGATTAACGGACTCCATTAACTTCCGTTAATTAAAGTTGAAAATAACGGATTAACGTTAACGGAGGTGTGAAGTTTGTTAACGGACTAGTGGTTAACGAAGCTAACGTTTTGCATTAACTTGCCCATCTATAGATATAGCCTACGATGTTACTTTCTTAAAGAATGACGGTGCAGACTAGGCTGTAGGCCTAGTTGTTGAAATCTATTAAGCTGCTGTCCAAGCTTAACTATATTTACAGCAGCAGCTTATTAAAAATCACATTTGTTATGTTTTGCTGTGTAACATTCTAAGTTTAGTTGTAGTAGTAGTTTAGTTTATTTCAAAGCCAGCGAAGCTTAAATTTAAAATCACAATTAAAGCAAAAGCAGAGCATGTTAACGATAATATTTACTGGCAATAGGGAAGAAGCGAAGTGACCAAAGTAGTCTTCAAGACTACTTCTACCCTCATGAATAAAATTACAAAGTTACGAGATGGAATTTAGAAAATCTTGGCCAAACGAAGAGTTACATCTTTTGCTAAACCAGATCGAGGTTTCATACATACAGTATATTTACATCAGAACGAGGTTGCATAACACCAGAAAAATTAGCACACTAACAGAAAACGATACAATTTTTAATTACAAACAAAAAAAGTTCTATTTACGTTAGAAAGTGGTGCAATTGCAAGGCACCATAAGACACACAGTTAAAGTCTAGAGGTGGAGTTCTCGGGGACGTCCTCGAGGACACATTTTGTTGTCCTTGGCCTTGAAGGTCAAGTCCTTGGCCTTGGCCTCAAGTCCTCGAAAATTGCCCTGTTCTCGGCTCGAGGACAGCACTATTTTGTTGAGTTGAAAGTTTGTGGAGCGCCTGAAAAATTTTTTTGAAAACAGTTTTTTCGGGAGATTGCGTGAAAAATTTTTCTGAAGACCTTCTTTTTTTTAGAGAGCACTTTCGCTTGTGTCCTTGGTCCTTGGCTTCGGCTTCGAGCATTCCTGTCCTTGGCCTGGAGAGGGTCTGTCCTCGGTAGGGCTGTCCTTGGCCTTGGCCTCGGATTTTTTTGTGTCCTTGGCCTCGAGCTTTGTGTTTTCGACTCCACCTCTGCTAAAGTCAATTAGAATGATTCACAAACACAAACATCTTGTTGTATAAAGAGCAAGTAGTTGAACATTATCTGGACAAATTTTATAGTTATTTTATAGACAGATAGATCACAAATTTTATAGTCATTACAATTTAATTGTGGTAACTTTCTAGCAATAAATATTTAGTCTAGATTTAAAGGTTTTTAGAGATTTACACTTTTTAATTTCAAGGTCAAGTGAGTTCCATATTTTTCGACCTTGATATTTTAATACACCTATGAAGTTCCAAATTTAAAAAAAGGTACAAAAAAATTATGTAAGGAGGTAGCTCTGGTAGGTTTAACATGAATTTTATTAAGTGCTGTAAAATAATTTTGAAAAGTGGATGTAAGTTGTCCCGATTTGTAGTCGTAAACAAATGCTGCAATTTCAAATTTAACTAAGGTTTGTAATTTAGGAATTTTAACTTTTGCATAATAAGGAATTGCTCTGTCATTCCATGTTCCATCACCAACAATTTTTACTACTTTGTTTTGAAGAGTAGCTAATTTCTTGAGGTACGTTGTATACGTTGAGCTCCAAGTGATTATCCCGTGTTGAATATGACAGTGAAATAAGTATAAATTACGTAAGGCCGATGTGTTTCAATACAAGTTAACTTTCGAAAGCAATCCCAATGCTGTAGATAGCTGGCACCATCATTAGTAAATGTACTAGCAATACTATTAACTTGCTAGATCTGAAGATTCTCGCAGTTGGCTGCTAGGAACTATTTCTAGACCTGATGAGAATACTATCAAAAGCACACGTTTTTCCATCACAAAGTTGGAATTCCTACAAATCATTAACTAAAAATGGTTCAGGAAGTGAAGAAGTTGAAAATTTTGTACGAATGCAACTTTAACAAAACAAACAGTAGAATAAGCAAACGAAAACATTGACTTCAAAGAAAATTCTCTCTCTCTTCATTGCCCTCTTTTCTGTAGGATTGTGGGGGAAGCAGTTTGAGATTAAGCTGTCACACTTCACGGTCTTCCATCACCTCCATCATTTGGCTTGGGTGACGTCCCAAGCAATTCCACCAAAGATCCTCAATATAATATTGATTCATCTAGTTCTAGATCATCGAACTGTTTTCTTCCAATTTGCTTTGGTAAGTACAGCTGGTTTGGAAGTTTTTCGAGAGGCATTCTGCTTATTATGGCCAAACCATCTAAGCTGAGAACTTATAATTTTAAGAAGTAGCGGCTCTAAAAGATTTTCGAATCTCAAGAGATGTGCACCTTGTCAATAATGTAACTCCTTTGATGCTTCGGAGAAACCTCATTTTGGATGCTTGAACTTGCGATCGCACTCTTTTAGTCATTACCCAAGATTCATGACCATAAGGAGATACAGTTGGTGAAAATGGGGAGAAAGACTGTTTTGAAAATTGAGAGCTTTGCCATTTTTCAACAACACAGTAATGCCAACTGCTCGCCATCTCTGCGGGAGTTCTTCGAAATGAGATATGTTACGCTCAAGCGCAATGACTCGGAGATGGATCCTGCCAACGCGGGACACGCTTCAACGTCATGTAGCAAGTGTTAGGCAAATATTTGAGATTTTATATTTTGGTTGAAATAAAATAATTTATTTATAGCTTCATGGAAATAATACCTTTAGTACAATGGACTTCATCTTGTCCACTCCATTTGACTGTCGCTAAACAAGTTGTTGGTGTTGCAGCTTGTTCCATGCCATTTGAGTCCAATAACGACCTAACATTTTCGCAAATAAAATAGCCTATGAAGTTAAAAGTTGCTGATGCAAAGTTGACAAGTAGAGGAGGAGAAGTGGAGCAATCTACGATATTATGCAAGGAAACGTGGATTAGTGAAACCATTGACACAATATTTGAGTAGTATTTTGGGGTTTCCTTTCTTGCCTCTGACCAGGCCCGGCGCCAGGATAGCGTGACTGGGGGGGCAGAAATAAATTTTGAGGAGGCACGAGAAGCTTATTTTGTGTCAATTCGTGAGGGGCACAGGGGCACGAGAAATTTATCCCAGTCTGGATCAAATAAACAAGGTAAGAAGCAAAAAGTCAAAGGGATTTTCCGGCCGAAATCGGAAATTCAAGCGGTTTTTCCGGCCGAAAACAGGTGATCTCCGAAAAAAAAAAGGTCTGCACTGAAATTGCAAGAGATTTTTCGGCCAAAATCGGAAATTCAAGCGCTTTTTCCGGCCGAAAACAGGTAATCTCAAAAAAAAAAAGGTTTTCATCCCCAAAACGTCACAAAATCTGGTGTTAGTCCACAAAAACTCGATTTGCGCTCCAGAAGCCCCGAGCCTGTTAATTTCTTCGGGGCACAGTCCTCGCTTGGGGGGGCACAATTTTCGTTTGGAGGGGCACAAGTAGTCAGTTGGGGGGGCACGGCCCCGGTATGCCCCCCCGTGGCGCCGGGTCTGCCTCTGACACAGAAATTTTTGAGTGCAATTCCAAACTGGAAAGTTTTACGCGCTTTTTCAATGGCACGCATCTGGCGCAATTGCTTGGGGGAAAGTGTGCAATAAAATAAATTTCTCGATAACAGGGCAACATGATTGTTAGGCATGCTTAATAAAATAGAGCTTAAATAATGAAACTCAGCGTTTTGAGCATAACGCGCAGCTCAAATAATTTAGACTTATAATTTTTATTTACTTTTTTTATTCGCAATGAAAAGATCCATTCATAATTGTGTGAAATTCAAAATTTCAACGGTTTTCAGTTGAAATTGTGCGCACCGGCCAGTTGGTTGACAGGTAGCGCGTTCGTCCGTGGGGTCTGAGGTTCAAACCTCGGGTCGGTCAAATCGGACACAGTTTTGCCAATGGCTTGTAATCGTTGTAACATTTCTTTGAAAGAAGCTGTGTTGTTGTTGTTTTGCATATTTATTCTACTGTCACCGGACAGCGTCAGACGCTAACTACTGAACGATCCGCAGAGTTTTTATTGCAATGACTACTTAGTGCTTGAAGGAACCCGCGCCAACTTAAGAGTTTTCTGTGATTCCAAATTCTTGTCCACTAAATTTGTTGCTTGTTCGGAGCCACCAAGCAGAGATAATCATTGCAAAGCGTCTTATCTAAGGACGTAACAATGTGACTACCAGGGTGCGGGTTGAACCAAGACTATGCGATCAGGGTCGTCGTAAAAACGACGCCTGCACTCATTCGGCCACGCTGTCTGGGCACCATATCTTGGAGATGGACCCCACAAACTAGTTACACGCTTCGACGTAATATAGCGAGTATAAAGAAAGATCCGATTTGATTTGAAATTGTGCACAATCGAACAATTTCCATTCCGCCCCAAAAACTGCAAGAAAATGCTTCAATAGCTTACTTGATACTGTGATAGAAATTTGAGCAACAATCACTTCTGAAAAATCATGAAGCATAAGACAAAATATTTCGTAAGTACCGCTGTCATCTTCAATCAATGATGATATAATAGTTACTGCTGCAGTTATTGTGATGCTTGCTTCAACGCAACTATCGAAAAAGAGAAGCCTCAGATCGGTTGATATTGTGTGATATGGAACTTCTACTAAAAATAGCTGAAAGAAAAGATTTTCGACGCCACGCTCAAGAGTGATAGGCACTTAAGTATTCAATTCGTGCCATCGTCTTAAACCCCTGATAATTAGTGGAAACCTCATTGTTGGGGAGGAATGGAAAGGTGGTGATTGTTGATATTCGAGTGACTGAATCTAAAGAAAATAATCATAAAAAAAAATTAAGAAAACAAATTATGTAATCCATAAGTTACACTACTAGTCTAGCAAGATAGAGTTGTGGAGGCGCAAAAATGATTAAGGATCGTCTTTGATAAACATGTATGTGGTATACAAACCATTGAAAAATTAAAGTGTTAAGATTATTATGAATGTTGACTGTCTATTGTCTAATGCTTTTGGAGTCGAGTGGTGTAACTTGTGGGGTATTTTTTATTTCTTTTCATGAATATTCCATAATGGCTAAAGCCAAATGAGGACCTGGTAATTTTGATAACAACAAGCATGGTGAGAAACAATACAGTGCTGTTTTATTCGAAAAAACTGCTACAAAAATGTTATTTATCACTAAACGTTTAACTGTGTATTATTTTTGTCTCTGCTGCTGCGTAATGTCGTGCCGCCTTATATTATTCTTACATGAAATGAAACAATGTAAAAGAAATAAAATATTCATAGCTGTTATTATTGAGGCCTAATACGAAATACCAGAAATATATGAATAATACCAACTATTTGCATAATAGTTACAATCCTGAAACTTTAAACGAGAACTGAAGGCGAGGTCAATCGGGTATCTAAAGTTTGGGCAATCGGATCAGATTCGATTGGTGTTGGCTTCATCTTTTTTCACCCAGCCGTTCCCGAGATAATCTACTTCAAACACGACGTAGTATCCTCTCCAATCACAATTTTTTATTAACAAATCTGACGTTGTTAACATCGGCGAAGCCATTTTAGATCTATCTTAAGGAAACGCCGCAATTAGGCTAAACCACAGAGGCCTTTTAATGTATGTTTAGGCTAATGTAGGCCTCTTAAGACTAGGCTACTGCTTTGAAACGTCAGAGTTGCCTCTAAAAGTTATGATTAGAGAGCCCTTACGTCGAGCTTAAAGTAGAATATTTTGGGAACTGCTGGTCAAAAGAAATTGAGTCAACATCGATCAAATTTAATATAATTGCTTTAACTTTAGAAACTCCCAATAATTTAGATTTTACCATAGGTGGGCAAGTTAATGCAAAACGTTAGCTTCGTCAACCACTAGTCCGTTAACAAACTTCACACCTCCGTTAACGTTCATCCGTTATTTTCAGCTTTAATTAACGGAAGTTAATGGAGTCCGTTAATCCGTTAACGTTTGGGTGTAATTTACATTTCGTTTTATTCACTCGCTTCTAGAACACGTATTGACGCTGTTGAGCTGATTGTAAGGAAATATTTATAGCTACGGTGGTCTTTTTGTGTTTTGAAAGTTACATTTTACAGTCTAATCTAATTTCAAGATAAAAACAAGTTCAAATGCACAACGAAGCTGCAAGATATTGACGAAAAAAACCTTAACCGAAGTTAACAGAACTTAACGGAAGTTACTTTAGTCCGTTAACAGCACTTAACGGAAGTTAATTTAGTCCGTTAACATGAAAAAACTTTTTAACGGATTAACGAGTTAATGAAAAAGTTAGCTTCGTTATTAACGGATTAACGATTAACGGACTTGTGCCCACCTATGGTTTTTACCTTCAGCAGTCCTCGTTAAACTAAGAAAAATTCATTTTGGCGATATGGGTAAAAATGAACAAAATATTGAACCAGCATCACGTCAAATAATTTATAGACAGTTCAATTACTCCTGCTTTATTGTCTCAAACCTAAAAAATGAAATAAAAATAAAAATGAAACTCAGCTTTCTACGCAGGCGCGTCGATTGCCGGGGGGTCCGGAACCCCCAAAGATATGCATTGAGGGGGCCCAAATAATAAAGGACTCCCCAATAAAAATGAATATGTTCATAAATATAAACATGTTTGTTAGCTCAATCAAGGACCCCCAATAAAAATAAACATGTATGTTTGCTATTTATCATGAAATCTAACAAATCTGTCTTGACAGATTTTTCTTGCTCAAAACCTTGAAAACTGCATATCCCAGCGCTAGGCCAAAATTTTGCAATATTATTCACAATATTACGAGTATGTTTATCACCTAGCCAATATATTGCTCAATTTTTATTTGTGTAAGTCACAAACTTATTATTGTGACTGTATGTCTGTCTGTGAATAGATGAGGAAAGTCCTCACTGTTACAGCAGGGCACTGAGGGGCAAGGGCAGACTAAGAGTGGCAGCGTCAGCTCGTTTTTCGTTGCTGTTTTGCGCGTAGTAGAAGTTTGTAGTAGTAGCAATTTTTTATTGATGAGCAAAAACAAATACATAAATCGCAAATTCAGCAAACATTTAAAGACAAGATTTAGCACGACGAGAAGGAGCGAAAGACCAAAATAAGAACGTCGCTTGATCAAGCGATACGGTCGACGAGTCTGCTCCTCCTCTTAGAAATCGTGCAAAATTCGGATGTTAGATTTCGACACAAGCGGAAAGTTTTGTTTTGATCTTGGTAATTAGAAAAAAAGGAAAAAAAAACACACAGATAGGCTTGCAGTTTAATATCCACTCAAGTAAATAATGGTTTCACTTATAAACAGGTATGGGATTTCAAAAAGTAAAGCTTTAGTACCTTTGATGATGTTTTGTCACTGGAAGTTAAAACTTGATCTCTTATATGTCTAGGTAAATTATTCCAAATTTTAACATCAGAAATTTGAAGCGATTGATTAGTTTTTACCAACGATGTTCTTTGCGCATAAAAATTTTTGGAAGAAGCACTTCGGGTCGAGTACGCATGGATAGAGGACAAAGTTCTAAAAATTACTATTTGATTGCCACAAAATACAGGCAATTTATTTAAAATGACTTTGGCCATAAATTTATCAACTTCTAATTGATAAATTCCATCGATATTTAGGACTTGCAGTTGTTCATATTATGGTTTTAATCTAGTTTTTGTGTGAAATTTGTTGCATAATATATTTACGACTATGATACGATTTTGTTTGACTTGTAGCTTATGTTTAATGATTTGGGAAGAATTTTTCCAACAAATAATTGCATATTGGAAATCAGAATATACTAAACTATAAAAAGCTCTTTTAGGGATATACTTACGTAATTTATAGATGGCACCAGAAGCAGCCGATAATTTGGTTTCAATGTGCTTGTGCATAGTGAGTTTGCTATCACGAAATACTTCTAGATATTCTACGCAATCGACCTGCTTTATTTTGCAATCATTTATTTGTGGCAAGATTTTTTCTTAGCTTTCAGTAAAACTGTTGTACCCAAACCAAGCAGCTCTTCGACTCCGTTGGACCATTGAGGATAAAATAGGCTACTGGTATTTGTTTAGAAAAAGATTAGTACTCTTAGCCAGGTTGACTATGTAGTTCAGATGGTGAAGTCGCAACGCTAAGAAGTGCGGAATGGCAGTGGCGTCGCTAGAAATGGTGCCATCCGGGTGTGGACTTATGAATAGTGTCATTATAGGCGATCCAGGATTTTTGATTGGGGGGTAGGAGGACCAAACCACATGCAATGAGGTCATCAAACAATTTCGAAATGAGGAACTGTTTACGGGGCAAAGATATCGTAAAATTGAAGATCAGAAGCCGTGGCCTGGTTTGGCACGCAGCCAGGATTTTGCTGCAAGGGGAGGACTTAAAGTAAATGTTGAAAAGTGAAAATGTCTAAATTGGGAGACATGGTGAACAAACTAGTGTTACTCAAATGTATCATAGACGGGGATCTGGGGGCAAAGTCCCCAGCTGCTTGGCGATTTTTTGGAACTTTCAAAAATTGCTGTTTTAATGCCATTGGATCACATATTGCGCAGTTTTAGAGTAATTCGAAAGAACTAGATTTTTAACAGTTAGAAAGCCAATTGAAAAATTATATTGTTCAATTTTCCCTTTACTCACAGTTTAAGTCCAAAACAAGTTTAAGATCTTGTATTTTGGGGTTAATTTTGTTTGTGACTTGGCCCAGGTAGGCGGAAGTATGATACTTTGCCTCCTGCAATATCTTAGTGGTAGATAATAATCCACTTGAAGAATTGCCTTAGAAGATTTTGTTTTGTCATAAAATTAAACAGTTGTAGAAGTACATGTAACAACCTAGGGGCCCAGGCTAGCTGGCCATGCCCAGGCCCCTTCAATTTAAATTCAACTATTTTCTCAACGAGCATTTTCGCTAGCTAATTTTCTTTTCAAAAGCATTTTGTAGCGTAAAAACTGGCGAGGTGGAGATGAATTGTTATTGAAAAGCAATTGGTACAATGGATGGTTATGGGTAAAGCCTATAGGCTATAACTAATCATGTTTTTGCCCTGGCCGAATTTACATTGCTCAGGGCCCCTGGCACTGTATAGATTTTTACTGCAATTTCCAGTCAAATATAATTGAAGACAAAAAAACTCTTAGGCCCACAATCTAAGCGCGGCTTCCCTGGCACTGTGGCATTTGTTGAATACGGCCGTGGTTATTGTATTTCGTTTATAAAAAGATTAGATAAGTGCCTGAGGTTGCAATTTTTAACGCGAAACTAACTCTTGCTTTCTCCCGAGCTATACACTTAAATTGGTTGGCAAAATTTTTAATTGAGGGAGCCCGGGCCCCCTGTTCGTCCAAATTGATATTATTGTTAATAACTGTTGAACGCGTGCGCTGTTGTTGTGCGGAAAAATGCTAAAAGGAACTAAAGAAATAATATAGGCTTTGTTTTAATACTTTAATCATTTAGGGCATTTTACTTGAGGGGGGCCTGCCCCCCATGGGCTACGCCTATGGGTGTCATCGCTTTAAGTAGTATCGACACTGGACATGCTTGGCGGAACGATTTTCAAAGTTTTCAAAGTCGTGACATTGAAATTAGGGACCGAAAACCGCCCCAAAAGCTTGGCGTGAAAGAGGTCGCATTCAAAAAATACCGCAAAACATATTTCACACGATTATATATTTCAAGCTACTCTTTATCACCACTAACCCACCTTTAGCCGCAATGTTTTTCCTTTTTCTTCCGAAATACCATGCACTAAATTCCTAAACGGCTTAACACAGAAAAAAAACTGCGTCAAATGCGCTATTACGATGTACAAACTACGTAAACAAAATCAACAATGTACAAACACCGGAAACAAATTCGCGAGCTTTCGCCAAAAAGGTACTGGTTACTAAGCTGGATCCCCCCAAGGCTCTCGAGAAATCGATGCGCCTGTCCCTATTTGAATCCCCACTGATTCCGGTAAACGAACTTTTTGAACTTTTTTTGGTTACGTTTGCAGAAATAGGAGATCAGTTTGCTACCAAGAGGAAAGCAAATCGAAAAGAAAAAGGCTTCGGCTTAAACCTTGGATATCACAAAGTTTACCTAAATCAATTCAAACAAAAAACAGGCTATTCAAGCAACTGCAAAAGCAAAGAAACGATTCAGTTCTAAAAAATAAATACAAAACTTACAGAAATACTTTGAATTGTGCATTAAAATTGGGAAAGAGCAATCACTATCATTGAACAACACTTAGGGGACTCTAAAAAGATGCAGAAAATCCTAAATGAATTAGCCTACAACAAAAAACGTTGCCGGACAGTACCTTCTAAATTAATCAATAAGGATGGCATTGTAATCACTAATCGTCAAGCTAATGCAAACAAATTCAAATAATATTTTGTAAGTGTGGGGAGATCAGTAGCTGATTTAATAGCACGAGGAAACCCGAATAAATGTTATTCAAACAACTGCATCTGGTCATCAAACAAAGCGAGCAACTCAATATTTCTATCCCCATGCAGTCCGTCAGAAGTGCACAATGAAATCGCAAAATTGAAAATAAAATACGCTTCAAGGACGTCAAACATCGAAACTAATCAAATATGCAAATCCTGTTATATCCAAATTTGTGAGTCATCTTTTCAACTTCTGCCTGAAAGAAGATGAGTGTCCTGACTCGTTAAAAGTAGCAAAAGTTATTCCAATTTTCAAGGAAGTTGAGCATGACAAAACCACAAAATATCGTCCAATTTCACTTCTCTCCCAATTTAACAAAGTTTTTGAAAAGCGATATTATTCGCGGATTTATTCTTATTTAGTTAGGTATGACTTATTGAGCGACTGTCAGTTTGGGTGTAAGAAATATTCTTCCACAAACTTTGCAATCAATAAGATATATAATGAAATTCTTAACAATATTAATCAAAACTTATAGACTTCTATTCTGTCTAGCAGAGGTGGAGTCCTCGAGGACGTCCTTGGCCTTGAGGACGTCCTCGAGGACACATTTTGAAGTCCTTGGCCTTGGCCTCGAAGCCTTAGGTCCTCAAAAATTGCCCTGTCCTCGGCTCGAGGACAGCACTATTTTTTGAACAGTTGAAATTTCGTTCGAAAACGCCAGAAACCTCGCGGAAAATTTGCGAACACCTTTTTTGTTTTCCTCAGTTGGAGCATAGGCGTAGGCAAGGGGAGGAGGGCCGACCCCCCCACAATTGAAATTTCATCAATGACAAAAATGAACCAAAAAAGCCTACTGTTTCATCCGTTTTAGTTTCTTTTTAGCATTTTTTGCTGACAACAGTATAACTAATCAACAATATTGAAGACCAAGGGCGCCGTCCCCCTCAATTCAATTTTTGCCGGCCAATTTAAACGTATAACCCGGAGAAAACGGAGAGTTTTCGTCCTAAAAGTTGCTATCTCAGGCCCACATCTAGCCTTTTTGTGAACGTAATGCATTAATCAGGTCCGGGTTTACCATAACATGACGGAGTGCCAGCTAGGGGCCCCGATCTGAAATCGTAAGATTTTTTTTGGTCTTCACCTATATTTGGCAGAAAGATGTTGCAAAAATCTCCAAAGTGCCAGGGGCCTAGCGCGATGTACAGTTGTTAGTAGACGCAACCATCTATTGTACCATTTTTCAAAAACAATTCAGTATTTCACCTCCAACCTCGCCGGTTTTTACGCACAAAACACTTTAAAAAAATTAGCCATGGAAAATGCTGATTGAACGAATCATTGAACTTCAATTGAGGGGGCCTGAGCCCCCTGGCGAACGTGTACTTCTATAACTGGTTATTTTCATGACAAAACAAAAATCTCTAAGGAAAATCTTCCAGTGGATTATTATTTACTGCTAAAATGTAGCCAGAGACAATGCACCTTACTTCCCCCTACCTGGACCAAATCACTTACAACTAAAATTTAACTCCAAAATGCAAGACGTTGAACGTGTTTTGGACTTAAATTGCAAGTAAAAGGAGGATTAAACAATTAGATTTTTTCAATTAGCTTTCAAATGTCAAAAATCTAGTGCTTTCAAATGGCTCTGAACACTTGCGAAATGTGATCCAATGGCATTAAAATAGCTTTTTTTCCAAAAAATTACAAAAAATCGTCCAACGGCTGGGGGCTTCGCCACCAGACCCCCAAAGCATCTGGCGGCTGGGGGCCCCGCCCCCAAACCCCCGTCTGTGATACATTTGAGTTACGCTAGCTTTCTCAACCTGTTCCCAAAGTTATATAGTTGCATTTTTCAACTATTAGTTTAAGCCCTCTTCCTTTGCAAAATCCTGGTTACGTGCAAACGGGCAACAACGATTTCAGATCTTCCATCCTATGATATCTTTGTCCCACAAAAACTTCCTCTTTGAAAAAATTTTGATGACGTCATTTCATGTGATTTGTAGTTTAGGCCTCCCCCAACCAAAAATTCTGGGTGCGCCAATAAATTGGAGATCGCCTGAAAAAAATTTTTGAAAACTTTTTTTTTTTTGGAGAACGCTTGCGCATGTGTCCTTGGTCCTTGGCCTTGGCCTCGAGCATTGCTGTCCTTGGCCTCGAGAGGTTCTGTCCTCGGAAAGGCTGTCCTTGGTCTTGGATTTTTTTGTGTTCTTGGCCTTGGCCTCGAGCCTTGTGTCCTCGACTCCACCTCTGTTTTCTAGATTTAAGCAAAGTCTTTGATACGGTAAATCATTCAATTTTGTTGCAAAAACTGGAAAAAATGTTTGGATTTCGTGGAAGTGCATTAAGTTTTATAAAAAGCTTGCTGACCAATCGCTATCAATATACAAAAACTGGTGATTCTAAATCAAGAAAGCAATTAATTCATTGTGGTGTTGGTTACGGGTCATCATTGGATCTACTTTTGCTTTTACTTCACCTAAATGGCTTACCTCAGAAGTCACAACTTTCGACAAACTTATTTGTGGATGATATGCTACTGTCGCAGTCTAATGCAAATTTACCAAGACTGAAAAACGGGTCTATACGCAATTGCAGTACATCGAGCAATGGCTAAATCAAAACAAACTGACTTTAAATTATTCTAAAACAACGTATTTACTTTTCAATAAACAACGGCACGGACCGATAAGCTCAAAATTTTCGTTACATAGAAATCAAAAAGAAATCTTTAGATGCGAATGAGTGAAATATGTGGGTGTGTGGTTTGATGATATATTGAATCGGTCGTCTCTAATTCAAAAACTTTCATTTCACTTGGCAAGGTGTTGCAATATGTTGTATCATATACGTGACTTTGTGAATGCCCACGCACTGGTTATGCTTTATTATAGTCTTGTTTATAGCCGTTTAACTTATGGCATCACAGCTAGGGGCTCAGCCGCCCAAAACCAACTTTGTGAGATTGAAGTCAAACTAAACTACATCATGCGTACCACGACTTGGAATAATAAATTTTCTCATGTAAGTCAACAGTATAAGAAACTCATAAGTGGGCAAGTTAATGCAAAACGTTAGCTTCGTTAACCACTAGTCCGTTATCAAACTTCACACCTCCGTTAACGTTAACCCGTTATTTTCAGCTTTAATTAACGGATGTTAATAAAGTCCGTTAATTCGTTACTATTTTGCATGTACTTTACGTTTCTTTTTGTTCACTCGCTTCTAGAGCACATATTGACGCTGTTGAGCTGATTGTACGGAAATATTTATTGCTATGGTGGTCTTTTTGTGTTTTGAAAGTTACATTTTACAGTCTAATCTAATTTCAAGATCAAAATAAGTTCAAATGCACTAACGAAGCTGCGATCGAAAAAACTTTGGAAATTGTAAACAGCGATAATTAATAGACCTATGAGGCTGCAGCATATTATTTGACACAAAAAAGAGCTCCTTTCTTTGCTTTCTTCTACATAACTCGTGCTAATACGCAACAAGTGTTACTAGTGCAAGCTGGTGTGTGCCGGTACGATGAATGAATGGTGCTAGGTATTAACGATAAAAACCTAAACGGAAGTTAACTGAACTTAACGGAAGTTACTTTAGTCCGTTAACATAAACAAACTTTTAACGGATTAACGAGTTAATGAAAAAGTTATCTTCGTTATTAACGGATTAACGATTAACGGACTTCTGCTCACCTATGAAGAAACTAGGCTTTCTGAAACTACTCGACGTTTACAAATTGAAGCTTAAGTTTATGAATAAGCTTTCTAAGAACAAGCTACCAAAATTGTGTAGTTAAAACTTCACAACAATTGACAAAATTCGTGATTATGGAACTAGAAAACCAAGTAGATCTAACTACTTTTTACCTTGAGTCTCTAAAGCTGCTGGACAGAATGAAATCGAATTTAGAGGTGCTAAACTGTGGAAAGAAATTTGTGAAAATTTAAAAAATAAACTCTTCAATTCTTTTGAAAAGCAGTTTAAAGAAAATTTATAGAGAGATTACTGACCACACTGTTAGGTATTGATCAAGCATCGTATTACAGTACCCGTACGCGCTTGAACATGTGAGAACTTCGCTACAAACAACATCGTCTGTACTATTTGCTGTATTTCGTCATTTTATCACAACTTTGTGTGATAACGTTTTGTGCAAATTAACAAGTAGCATCTTGACTAAAAAACCTTAGGGTTATTTGGTGCTCATTGTGTTTCAAATGTTACTTCTGACTTTGGGTGTTAAACATTTTTTATGAAAAGTAAACCAATACTACTTCTATAAATAGATAAGGTAGTCTTTCATTCATAGGTGGGCACAAGTCCGTTAATCGTTAATCCGTTAATAACAAAGCTAACTTTTTCATTAACTCGTTAATCCGTTAAAAAGTTTTTTCATCTTAACGGACTAAATTAACATCTGTTAAGTGCTGTTAACGGACTAAAGTAACTTCCGTTAAGTTCTGTTAACTTCCGTTTAGGTTTTTATCGTTAATGTCTTGCACCGTTCATTCATCGTACCGGCACAAACCAGTTTGCACTGGTGACACTTGTTGCGTATTAGCACGAGTTTTTGTGGCAAATAATATGCTGCAGCCTCATAGGCCTATTAATTATCGCTGTTTACAATTTCCAAAGTTTTTTCGATCGCAGCTTCGTTAGTGCATTTGAACTTGTTTTTATCTTGAAATTAGATTAGACTGTAAAATGTAACTTTCAAAACACAAAAAGACCACCATAGCAATAAATATTTCCGTACAATCAGCTCAACAGCGTCAATATGTGTTCTAGAAGCGAGTGAACAAAAAGAAACGTAAATTACGCACAAAACGTTAACGAATTAACGGACTTTATTAACTTCCGTTAAATAAAGCTGAAAATAACGGGTTAACGTTAACGGAGGTGTGAAGTTTGATATAGGACTAGAGGTTAACGAAGCTAACGTTTTGCATTAACTTGCCCACCTATGCTTTTTTTCCTTTTGAAACTGCTTCTCAAGACCAAATTTTTATGCTCCAAAATTTGAATAAAGTTTTTGTTTATTTTTTTCTGTGAATTAAAGAATTCAATTTATTCTATTGTAATATTAACGGTATATGTTTACAGCAAAACAGATGACCATGCAGGGTTTAGTAATTTGTTTAATTCTTATTTGAGCATTACATCCTTTGTTCTAAATTTAGTGAGCCTTTGTCTGAAATTGTTTGTCATTTCAGCTCACAACACAAGAAACTAGCAAAATACAAGAAATACCGGTGCTGCTAGTGCGTCAACCGTCTTCGTGAAATCTCTTTAGACCACTTTGCTAAAATTGTTATCTATAAATATTGTACAATTTAAACTGAAATGATTAAAAAGTATAAGATCGTACCATAGGCGTAGCCTGGATTTTTGATTGGGAGGGGGGGGGCCAAACCACAAATCACATGCAATGACGTCATCACAAATTTTCAAAAAAGGAACTTTTTGTGGGGCAAAGATATCGTAGAATGGAAGATCTGAAGCTGTAGTCTGTTGGCACTTAACCAGGATTTTGGTAAAGGAAGAGGGCGAAAACTAATGGTTAGAAAATGCAAATGTCTAACTTAGGAGACGTTTTGAGTAAGCTAGTGTACTCAAACGTATCAGAGACGGGGGTCTGGGGGCGGAGCCCCCAGCTGCCGGTGGCTATGGGGGTCTGGGGGCAAAGTCCCTAGCCGCTGGGTAATTTTTGTAAGTTTTTGGGAAAAAAAGTAATTTTAATCCTATTGGATCACATTTAGAATGTGTTCAAAGCTATTTGAAAGAACTAGATTTTTAACATATAAAAGCCAATCAAAAAATTTAATTGTTCAATCCTCCTTTTACTTGCAATTAAAGTCCAAAACACGTTTAAAATTTTGCATTATGGTGTAAAATTTTAATTGTAAGTGATTTGGTGCATGTAGAGGTAAGTAGGGCATATTGCCTCCTGCAACATTTTAGCAGTAAATAGTAATTCGCTCGAAGATTTTCCTTCAAGATTTTGTTTTGTCATGAAGTTAACCAATTGTAGGAGTACATGTACGGCCAGGGGGCCCAGGCCCCCTCAATTAAAATTCAATAATTTATTCAATGAGCATTTTCTCTAGCTATTTTTTTAAAAGTATTTTGCGCGTAAAACCTGGCGAGGTGGAGTTGAATCGTTATCGAAAAATGATACAATAAATGATTACGCTTACTAAGCATGTTATTCATGGGCCGGATTTACGTTGCGCGGAGCCCCTGGCACTTAAGGGATTTTTGCAACTTCTTCCTGCCAAATATAAGTGGAGACTAATAAAAGTCCTACTACCTGAGCGCTGGGCCCTGGCGCTGTGCCATATGGCAAATACGGCGCTGGTTATTGCATTACATTCATAAAATGTTTACATGAGGGCCTGAGGTTGCAATTTTTAGGACAAAACCCTTAATTTTACCCTAGTTATACGTTAAAATTGGTTGGAAAGAATTGAATTAAGGGGTGCGGCCGGCCCCCTGGTTGTCAACATTATTTACTGGTAATTACTATTGTACGCGTGTACTGTTGCACGCAAAGATGCTAAAAGAAACTGAAAATGAAGAAACAAGGTTTTTTGTTAAATTTTTGTCATTGGTGGCATTTCAATTGAGGGAACCCGGGCCCCCTGGGCTACCCCCTGGGCCACCCCCTGGCTACACCTATGATTTTGAGATATCGCGCCCTTAAGTTCTTTCACAAAAAAAACATTTAAAGCAAAATTAAAAAAAACTTTTTTCCAAAACGTGGAGGACTCGAGTCAAGTCAATTGACAGTTTTTTGAAACCTCCAGGAATTGCATGAAATTATTATGACGTGGACAGGTGGTCGTCATTATTATTACTTACTTTTGTACGCGTAAATCCTAAATCAAAGAAACTACAATTCCGGACAAGGACAACATACTGGCTTTGCTCTCATTGCGTTTAGCATTGGTAGTATTTCAATTGGGGGTTTCTTCATTACCGCCTGTGTTATAGCATTTAGTTCATAAGAACGTTAAACGAGGGTCTGGGATTGCAACTTTTAGATTTTTCACAGGTTTTGCGTATATATCGTTTAAAAATTTGCATTGCGGAGCTCCTGGCCCGGGAACCTCGCTCATCAGTTAGGGGCCCCCTGGTCGTCAGTTCGGGGCCCCAGGGCCTCCTGTTTGTCAGTTAGAGGCCTCGGGGCCTCCGTTTGTCAGTTAGAGGCCCTGGGGCCCCCTGGTTGTTGGCTAGGGGCCCCGGGGTCCTCTGTTCGTTAGTTAGGGGCTCCGGGGCTCCCTGGTTGTCGGTTAGGGGCCCCTGGTTGTCAGTTAGGGGCCCCAAGGCCCCCTGGTTGTTAGTTAGGGGCCCTGGGGGCCCCTGGTTGTCAATTAGGGGCTCCCTGTTTGTCAGTTAGAGGCCCCGAAGCCCCCGTTTTTCTCTTAGGGGCCCCGGGGCTCCTTTGTTGTCGGTTAGGGGCCTCAAGGTCCCCTGGTCGTTAGTTCGGGGCTCTGGGGCCCCCTGATCGTTAGTTAGGGGCCCCGAGCTCCCTGGTTGTCGGTTAAGGGCCCCCTGGTTATTAGTTAGGGGCCTCGGAGCTCCCTCGTTGTCCGTAACTACAACTAAACATTGCTAGGGTATGTTGTCATAATTTTCTATCATTGGTGGTATTTCAATTGGGGGGGGGGGAACCGGGCCCCCTGGGCCCCCCTGGCTACGCCTATAGATCGTACTCGTTTTCTTAATACGCGCCGGCTTGGTCTGTGCCTCGCGATGCATGAGTTTAGCACAAGACGTTATGCAGTTATCGGCAAATAAGAGAGCGCATAGATTTTTATCATAAAAAGGATGTAAGCAAAATCGGTTTAAAAAGTAGTTTACGACATTTCAATATCAAGCCCCCAGGCTCATTCTTTAAAATAGATCACTGCGATCAACGTCTAACTCATTGTGTTTTACAGCTGTAAACAACTCAGTTACATCAATGTGATGACTTATCAGTTCGTGACTTATGCATAAACGTGCAATCACAAAGCAGACGTAAACACCAGTAGCTTATTTGGTGATCAATTTAATTCAACGGACAAAACAAGTCTAGGTAAACTTTTTTAAGTCCAAGCTTTGAAGACAGTTCATGGCTTGTCGACTTATTGTTTTTCAGTAAACTAATCAAGTTCATACAGCAAAATAACAAACGAACGCATAAACACTAGCACACTGTGAAAAGTTTTCCTAGATCGCGTATTCGCATTAACACCGATTCCCACCTATTGATTGAGCTTGCTTTTGGAAGATTCTATTCCTTTAACTGGTCAGTGTTTTTACCAATGGCTTGTCCCAGTAGTTTTTACTGATGGCTTCCGACCACCTCGATCTCGACGACCTCGAAACTAATGTCTTGTACTGTATTGTAAAAGCGCAAAATATGCTAAAGCGGTTGCATTTCAGTCACTGATGCTTTTGACGCAATTGCTTCCGTTTCTGAACTTGCACGAAATTGCAGTACATACGGCAAAACTAATTTTACAGTGCAAAGTTAAATAAAAACCGCGGAGAGGATAGAACAAAATTTTGGAAGAAAGTACTGCATGATTGTTACGTAAAAAGAATCGAATCACTTTTCAAAATTTATTGTGTGATTCTTCAGTGTATTAGATTAACTGTATTTCAATTCAAATTTTTATTTTGAGAAATAAACTTTAATAGGTTTTTGGTAGTAATCCTCTTAGCTAAGTCACTTTAAAAATTAAACATCGAAAAGCAAGCATATTTGGTTTGAACTAGGTTTGGACGACTTGTAAGTAAGAGAGCTGGGAAATTTTATTCTTTAACTGGCTTCCAAATTTTAGCAATTCACTCACAGCAGTTCTTCCAAATGGCACAAAAACGAAAAAAATGTGATCCAAATGGCGTCAAAATAGTTTTTTTTCCGAAAAATCATAAAAATTGCCCATTAGCTTGAAGCTTTGTACTCACACCCCATTGGCCTGCGGCCAGGGCCTCCGAGAGGGGGGTCAGGGGGGGACAATGACCCTGGGGCCCATGGTGTTTAGGGGGCCCATGAGCTCGAGAGGGGGCCCATCCAAATTGCATTGAGTAATAAAAGGGCTATCGAAATCGCAAGAGTAGACCTTTTTTTGGGGGGGGGGGAAACAGCGAAATGTCGGTAAAGACCTTTTTTTTTTCTTTTTTTTTTTCTTTTTTTTTTTTTTTTTTTGGAGATCACTTGATTTCGGCCGGAAAAACAATCGAAATTTTGGTGAAGACTTTTTTTTTAGGAGATCACAAAACCGGGGGCCCATCCAATTTGAGGGGGCCCATCATATCATGTTTGAGCTCGAGAGGGGGCCAATCGAATTTGAGGGGGCCCATCACATCATATTTGAGCTCGAGAGGGGGCCCATTCATGTTTGAGCTGTCCCTGGGCCCACGCTCGGCTCTCGGCGCCCCTGCCTGCGGCGCTTGGAAGTACTGCTGTCAGACTTCCGCCTGTGATACACTTGATTCGTATTATTTCGCTCAGTACTTTTTTTTTGTAAGAAAAATATTTTACATTTTGAATAAAGCTTTCCTCCTTAGCAAAATCGTGGCTGTGCGTCTGATTCAAAACGCGAAACTTTTAAAGCTGCAGTTCGAAAGCGGACGAGGTGGGTTTTTAGCAATTTCGCTTTCGCTTCCACATCCACAAAATGTGTCTCTTTCTCGGCTTCTACATTCCTGACAAGCTTAATAACGTGGAAATGGAACCGCCAACGTGTTTTTTAGTATTTAGATATCATGTGAGTTTTTGAAATCATCCTCTTTACCAATGATACTAATAATTTTTATTGGTAGCCCAAAGAATCATTTGCCAATGCGCATCGATTTCGAAATGGTCGAAATCGCTGCAAAATCAAAAAGCACTCAAACATTTTAAGTGCTTATTTACTTGATCGTAGTGGCAACGTTGCCAATTAATGTTTTGTAATGCCGTTGTCAGAGCAAACGAAGTGAGGGGCCACTAGTGCCGTCGCCAGAGCACACGCAGTGAGGAGGCACTAGCCGAAAGTGGAGGGTGGCACGAAAATAAACTAAACTTTTGCATGTAAAA
Source organism: Trididemnum nubilum (assembly GCA_963965965.1). Taxonomy (NCBI): domain Eukaryota; kingdom Metazoa; phylum Chordata; class Ascidiacea; order Aplousobranchia; family Didemnidae; genus Trididemnum; species Trididemnum nubilum. Next base: position 25,911,397 of record OZ014483.1, read on the forward strand.
ACTAATCTTCAGATCTTGTAGGCTACCAATATGTGCAATTTTAAAAATTCTGTATTCATGTCAAAAAAAGAGACCTATAAGGCTGGCAGCGTTTCTTAGCTTGTTTTGTCTGCGGCCCATAATGGCCTGAAAAATCTTTCTACAGTAGTGAATGCTACTAGTCACGCAACCAGGATTTTGCTAGCAGGGGTAAACCTAAAGTAAAATTTTTTTTGCACAAAAATTGTCTGATTTGGGTCCAATGCTAACCAAACTACTGCGACTTAAGCGTGTCACAGACGGGACACAGTCACCAAATATATAGTGACTGTGGACGGGGGCCTGGGAGCGGAGCTCCCAGCCGCTAGGCAATTTTTGTGATTTTGCAGCAAAAAAGTAATTTTAACGCCATTTTAATCACATTTTGCAGTTTTTGAAGCCATTTGAATAAGCAAATTGCTAAAATTCAAAAGTCGTTTCAAGAATCAAACTGCTTAGCCCCTTCACCCCCCCCCCCCCCCTTACTTCAGGTCAAGTCTGCCATATGTTTTTTGCGGTTAAATTTTCTGTATAACTTGGCTTAGGGGGCTAAAGCCTCTTTTACCCTGGTTGCGCCATTGACACAAACCTCAAAATCAAAACAGCTGCTCTTTGAAAAAAAAATGTTTTCACTTATTATTTTATGTTACAATACTGAGTGATAACGATTTAGCAGGCTTATATCTCTCATCCGCGGCACATCCGTAAAGACCTGTTAATAAGACGGATTATAGCGTCACACTTATGTGTAGCAGTTGATTGCCAGCAATTTCGCAAAGAATTGAGAAAACATCAAAGGAGAATTATGTTTGAACGTAATTATTCGTTTTACCATCTTTCTCTGTTGCCTTGCGGTTAATATGTGATGTTCCATAAACAGTATTTTGAGTAAGCCTAAATTGAAGGGGCACAAGCAGCTGATAGGGGGGCGCAGCCTCCCCTGGCCCCCCTGTAGCTACGGCATGATGTATTGGTATGTATTGGTAAAGCTTTGGGTATTGAACCGCAAGAGAAACTTTCATGCCGATCGGTATTTGAAATGCGTTTGACATTAAGTCTTTGTCAGCAAAAAATTGAAGCTTATAATGACAACAAAAAATCTGAAACAAATAAATTATGGTGTAGATAAACAGCAAATATGATAGTTTTACTTTCTAATGAAAAATATTGTTTTATTTGAAAAAACGTACAGTACTAATTAGTGGATAGGTCTAAAAATTCATCAAGAAAAGATGGGATCAGCCACAAAATAGGGGATCACAAACATCAATTCCGTCGAAAAGACCTGGGTGGCAGTAATCTGCTCAGTCGCATTACTGCTAACCGAGGATCACATTAAGCCATCATAATTACAAGTTTCGCATTATCCTCCAAAAGTTTTTCCTAGCCTATGCGAATCTTGTAACGTACAGTACTTTTTGAAACAGTGTTATTTGGCTTTAAATCATCAATTAAGAAACTACAGTATACCAAACAATAACCACAAAATTGGAACAGCAAAACCACGACCAGGATGAGTTTGAAAATTTAAACATTGTCTTGTGCTTACTTTTTTTTTACTTTTGGAAAACTAAAGGCTTTACAACGTTGGCGCGTTGCGCATATCTTTTAGAAGGCAAATTTTAATTCTTTTAATTACTAAGGCGGCCTTTATCAATCTTGCGCACATAAGCGTAGCCAGGACTTTAGATTGGGGCGGGAGGGGGGACAGGGCACAAACCACAAATCAAATGCAAAGACGTCATTAAAAATTTTCGAAAGAGAAACGTTTTGTGGGGAAAATATCATAGACTGGAAGATTGGGAGCCGTTGCCTGGTTTGGCACTTAACCAGGATTTTGCTAAAGAGATAGGGCTTATGCCATGAGTTAAAAAGTAAAAATGTCTACACTTGGAGACGTGTTGAGTGATTTAGTGTCACTCAAACGTACCACAGACAGAGGTCTGGGGGCAAAGTCCCCAGATGCCGGAGAGTATAGGGGTCTGAGGCGAAGCCCCCTAGCAACTTGAGATTTTTTGTAATTTTTTGGAAAAAAAGCTATTTTAATGCCAATGGATCACATTTCGCACGTGTTTAAAGCCATTTGAAAGATAAATTGTTCAATCTTCCTTTTACTTGCAATTTAAGTCCAAAACACGTTTGAAATCTTGAATTTTGGTGTTAAATTTTGCAATTGATTTGGCCCAGTTAGGAGGAAGTAAGGTATATTGCCTCCTACAATATTTTACCAGTAAATGATAATCAACTTCAAAATTTTCCTTAAAGATTTTTGTTTTGTCATGAAAATAACCAGTTATAAGAGTACATGTACGGCAGGGGGCCTAGGCTCCCTCAATTCAAATTAAATTTTTTTTCAATAAGCATTTCTTCTAGCTAATTTTTTTTCGAGAGTATTTTATCCTGTAAAAACTGGCAAAGTGGAGGTGAATTGTGATTGAAGAATGGTACAATAAATGGTTATGCCTACTAACCATGATATTGCCTAAGCCACATTTACATGGCGCGGGGCTCCTGAAACTTGGGAGATAATCAAAATATCCTCCGGCCAAATACTAGATCAAGGCCAAAAAAAATCTTTTCTTACCACCTGAGCGCGGGGCACCTGGCACGTTGCCATATGGTAAATCTGGTTCTAGTTATTGCATTACGTTCATAAAAAGATTAGATGAATGCCTGAGGTAGCAACTTTTAGTACACAAACTTTCAATTTCATCCTGGTTATACATTTAAATTGGTAGGCAAAAATTGAATTGAGAGGGCCCGGGCCCCCTGGATAAATATTAATGTTAATACTGTTGAGCGCAAAAATGCTAAAAGAAACTGAAGAAACAATAGGCTGTTTTGTCACATTTTTATAATTGGACGCCTATGCACGCGTAATTGTCTGCAGAAATATGCTTATCATTAGAGGGCATGCATTTTGTCTTTTTTTTGCATTAGCATTGAAAAAAATATCATGCGTACTTTCGCTTTAAAATAAAAAAAATCGCTTAAATCGGTATATATCGTTAAAGTTTAATACAAGGAAATTAATGCCAAAATGAGTTTTTGTCAATTATCACGTTTTGGACAAGCAAATGAGAAATGGCGCTAGGCATTTAACCATCCATCAAGTTTGAAGTTTGGCTCGTCGGTAAGTTTCCAAAAGAATTCAGAACAAAATTCTGTTGTCAATTAAGAAAGAGCAATGATACGCATTAAGTCGTACAAAGCAATTTAATGCAAAATATTGTGAGGGAAGATATCTTGTAGAAGCAGCAGTAATAACAATAGCAGCTTAAGAGAACATTTTGCGGAAAAGAGACTCAAAGACTGCATTATTTTGATTAAAACATTTTCGTTGCTAAAATATTGAAAATATTGATTTCATTTTTTACGACAAAATTTCATCTTATTTGAAAAAGTAACTGAATTCTAAAAGAGGTGCCACTTGTGGCTGTTCTCATTTTCAACTTTTTCGGACGAGGATTCGTTTTGATTGGCCTGCAACAAAAACAAAATCCAATGCCTTTGTCCTTGTCGAAGCAAAAATCTATACAGTCGAATGGCGATGATCCAAATTCTTCTAATTTCTTCAGAACAAAAGTGGTATCTGTATCAGTAAAGGCGATCATATTAGCTGTTACTGTTAGCGTTACTGCATATCGTTTTCAAAACTAAAAAAGGGTAAGAAAATTACTTGAATCAATACCACCTATATCGCTTTAACAATGTCCAGAAAACCATTAATAAAACTCAAAATACCTTAGCTAAGCAACCGCCAAGCTATACTACTGTATTTAACAAATAATGTGAAGCAATTTTTCTAACAACACCACTTTACTCTTAGGAAAGGGGACCAAAAATGCTCCATTTGTTTTTTCGTGATCAATCCCTTCAGAAAAAAAGATTTTTTGTTTCAAGAAACTTGACTCAAGCCAAGTGCAAGTTTGCCAATTTTGAGGTTTGCCGAAGTCACATTCCAAATTTTTAGCATTTTTTGGTCAATATTTAACTTAAATGACGTCACAAGACGTTTTTGTGGCGGTATTACTTTGAGTTAGTCATTTTATGATTTAGTACCAAAAAACCTATGTGTAAAATTTGAACAGCCTATGACGTTGTTGAAAAAATTATCTCATTTTTTAGAAATATGGCTCTATTTTTAAAAAGTTTAAAAATACGTTACTATAAACTCAAACCAACTTTTCTAAAAAATTTTTTCGTAAACACCATCCTGCATGCCAAATTTGGTGTTTCCATGGCTTTGTTTTGGGATTTACAGAGACAGTGATGGGCATTCTGACCCCCCGTGTAAAATACGTCGGTCATATAACCCGTGAAAAATAGGGTTGAGTTAAACAGGCCAAGCAATTTGCTTGAGAAAGTCACCAAGCAAAACTGACACGCCGCAAAAAAACTTAAAATACAATTTCAAGTTAAAGCAATCAAGGCGTCGTGTACATAGATAAGCTCAGCAAGCTCACACGCTCGTCACTCGCATAGCAAGCATCTAAACCGGACGGCGACTGCTCAGTTTTTAGTGCAATCAGTAAAGCAAACACCCATATACAATGAGGCAAACTTAGCTTCGTTATTTCAGTTAAGAAAATAAAAGACTTTAAAGACACAAGCCGGTTCAGCATCCAATTATCAGAAAAAAATAATTATATTTTACATTTAATATTTAAAAAATACATGACTTGTTTAACTAAAAATGTGCAAAACTGATGTATCTATGTAAGTACCTATACGGTCGCCTGCGTCCTCATCTAAATGAGCAACTTAATTTTAAAAAAATTTCAGCTTAGTATACTCCTATTCTACCCGTCAAGCTAATTCAATACAAATTCCAAGATTCTACTCAGCGAAATGCCAAAGCTCATTTAAATATATACGAACAAAGATTTGAAAAAATATCCCCCAAGAGTTAAAAGATTAACCGCATTTCGAATTCAAAACAACTTATAAAAAACAAATAATTCAAAAGTATGTCTCATTTTCAAATAGCAACACAACTAAACAATTCGTACATTCTTTTTTACATTTAGTTTTTAATTAGCTCTCAACTGCAGCTGCTGTTATGCATTAATGTTTATGTTCTAAAATATCACTGTATTGCATCGATTTTATGTACAGGTAGGAGGGTGGCTGCTTGATCCGAAGACCAATTTGGTTCCAACGCAGTCTTTCCTTGCAGAGAAATACCGAAAAATTCTAAAGCAGCATGCAGTAAGCCAATATTTGAATTCGTTTCACTGAGTATACTCGTATTTATTTTGTTTGTTTGGTTTTTAATTTTTTTCGGTAGTGGACTGCAGTGTGAAAAAAAAAAACTACCCAAATAAACCGTGATTATGTGAATAATTTATGCAAAGTTCTCCTTGATTATCTGCTGTAGAGTTTAGCATGAAAATTTAGATACACTTATTAACTAAGCTTATAACATATTCATTGAGATCGGCCAGTTGATCGAGCGCTAATGCGTTCGTTTCTTGAATGGTAGGACTTAGGTTAAAATCTCGGGCCAGTCAAATCGGACATAGTGTTGCCACCGGCTCTCCGCCGCTGCGACATTTCTTCGAAAGAAGCTGTGTTGCCCGTAGGCGCAATGATGCGGAGATGGGCCGCACAAACTCGTTACACGCTTTGGCGTAGAACAGCAAGTATAATGAACGATTTAATTTGAGTTTTATGCAAAGAAATCAACTTTTTTGTAGAATGTTTCTTCAACTTGCAATTTTAATCATTAGGCCAAAAAGATATACAGTTCAGCATTAGTTTGAATATGACTTTCAATAAAGTCGGTTTCATTTTGCTTTCACAATAAGCTTTTCGGACAGAACTCTTCAGTTACGACCTCTATCTGGTTTGGCATGTGGTGAGAAGGATCTTTTAAAGACCATATGCAGTAACGAGAAATACATTTTAAGAAGATTGCACAATAGTAAGGAGAAACGCAATCTATCCCATGACAGCAGGCTTTGATCTAACCGAAACAGTTTTAGTGTGAATACGAACTGCTTTTGCCTGCACAAAACTGTTTTTTTCCGTGAAATATAAACCGCTTCCAACAGGCTCTAATGAAACTGAGAGCGAGCTGTGGTTAGGATTTTAAACCGCGAATCAGAATAGTTGCGTGCGCACTGATTGGATTCCAACAAATGTTGGCCAATGGCTGAACCGCTCTCTGGTTCGAATTGAGTCTTACTTTTTGCTTTGGATTTCTATTTGGCTGGGTTCTGGTTGGTTGAGATCGGTGGGTTCCCTGTTCCTGAGTAAGAGTGGTTTTTAGCCTTATTGCTTTTGAAACATGTTGCTTGATGCGTTCCTGAAGCCTTTGAGTAGTGCGACCTACGTACCGACTATCACAGTGGCACACGTATTCATAAACAAGCATACTTCTTTGATTGGCAGGTAGCACATCCTTTTTGGCAGCAGGTAGCATGCATTGGCTTGAGAAAAGCAAGCGTGGTGACACTGCTCCGTAGCAATTTTGCACAGCACTTTTAATTTGATGTTCTAATTGCTGAGAAGCTGAGCCTATCCACGGGGCTCTGAGGTACACTGGACACTTTTCTGATCCAAAGGGTTTGGCTGTAGAAAATTGTACAATTTTCTTGGATATGTGCTTGAGTACTATATCTTCATCAAGCACATATCCAAGAAAATTGTACAATTTTCTACAGCCAAACCCTTTGGATCAGAAAAGTGTCCAGTGTACCTCAGAGCCCCGTGGATAGGCTCAGCTTCTCAGCAATTAGAACATCAAATTAAAAGTGCTGTGCAAAATTGCTACGGAGCAGTGTCACCACGCTTGCTTTTCTCAAGCCAATGCATGCTACCTGCTGCCAAAAAGGATGTGCTACCTGCCAATCAAAGAAGTATGCTTGTTTATGAATACGTGTGCCACTGTGATAGTCGGTACGTAGGTCGCACTACTCAAAGGCTTCAGGAACGCATCAAGCAACATGTTTCAAAAGCAATAAGGCTAAAAACCACTCTTACTCAGGAACAGGGAACCCACCGATCTCAACCAACCAGAACCCAGCCAAATAGAAATCCAAAGCAAAAAGTAAGACTCAATTCGAACCAGAGAGCGGTTCAGCCATTGGCCAACATTTGTTGGAATCCAATCAGTGCGCACGCAACTATTCTGATTCGCGGTTTAAAATCCTAACCACAGCTCGCTCTCAGTTTCATTAGAGCCTGTTGGAAGCGGTTTATATTTCACGGAAAAAAACAGTTTTGTGCAGGCAAAAGCAGTTCGTATTCACACTAAAACTGTTTCGGTTAGATCAAAGCCTGCTGTCATGGGATAGATTGCGTTTCTCCTTACTATTGTGCAATCTTCTTAAAATGTATTTCTCGTTACTGCATATGGTCTTTAAAAGATCCTTCTCACCACATACCAAACCAGATAGAGGTCGTAACTGAAGAGTTCTGTCCGAAAAGCTTATTGTGAAAGCAAAATGAAACCGACTTTATTGAAAGTCATATTCAAATTCTGCACTCCCTCAAAATTGTTCATTTAGCATTAGTGTTATTTTCCGAAAAGAGTGAGAAAATTGGCATTAGACTAAAATCAAGAATGGCTGAGAATAAACTCGCACATTTCGTAATTCAAGTGAGGCTTAATAAATGTCATGTAGCTTCGACCCTCATGGTTTTTTGTCAAACCGATTTGATGTGCTACCATTCATAAGGTGTCTAGCAAAATTTTTGAAACATTGTTTAGTCTGGGTCTGGGACGTTCAAAACAGAGGTGGAGTCGAGGACACAAGGCTCAAGGCCAAGGACACAAAAAAATCCGAGGCCAAGACCAAGGACAGCCTTTCCGAGGACAGAACCTCTCGAGGCCAAGGACAGCAATGCTCGAGGCCAAGGCCAAGGACCAAGGACACGGGCGCAAGCGTTCTCCAAAAAAAAAGGTCTTCAAAAATTTTTTTCAGGCGATCTCCAATTCATTGGCGCACCCAGAATTTTTGGTTGGGGGAGGCCTAAACCACAAATGAAATGATGTCATCGAAATGGGGAGGCCTAAGCCACAAATGAAATGACGTCATCAAAATTTTTCCAAAGAGGAAGTTTTTGTGGGACAAAGATATCGTAGGATGGAAGATCTGAAATCGTTGTTGCCTGTTTGAACGTAACCAGGATTTTGCAAAGGAAGAGGGCTTAAACTAATAGTTGAAAAATGCAAATATATAACTTTGGGAACGTGTTGAAAAAGCTAGTGTAACTCAATGTATCACAGACGGGGGTTTGTGGGCCGGGCCCCCAGCCGCTGGGCGATTTTTTTGTAATTTTTTGGAAAAAAAGCGATTTTAATGCCATCGGATCACATTTCGCAAGTGTTCAGAGCCATTTGAAAGCACTAGATTTTTGACATTTGAAAGCCAATTGAAAAAATCTAATTGTTTAATCCTCCTTTTACTAGCAATTTAAGTCCAAAACACGTTTAACATCTTGCATTTTGGAGTTAAATTTTAATTGTAAGTGATTTGGTCCAGGTAGGAGAAGTAAGGTACATTGTCTCTGGCTACATTTTAGCGGTTAATAATAATCCACTGGAAGATTTTCCTTAGAGATTTTTGTTTTGTCATGAAAATAACCAGTTATAAGAGTATACGTTCGCCAAGGGTCCCAGGCCCCCTTAGTTGAAGTTTAATGATCCCTTCAATCAGCATTTTCCATGGCTAATTTTTTTAAAAGTATTTTTAGCGTAAAAACCGGCGAGATTGGAGGTGAAATACTGAATTGTTTTTGAAAAATGGTACAATAGATGGTTACGTCTACTAACCGTGTTATTGCCGGGCTGGATTTACATCGCGCTAGGCTCCTGGCACTTAGAAGATTTTTGCAACATCTTTCTGCCAAATGTAGGTGAAGACCAAAAAAATCTTATGATTTTAGCTTGGGGCCCTTTGCTGGCACTCCGTCATATTATGGTAAATCCGGCCCTGATTAATGCATTACGTTCACAAAAAGGCTAGATGTGGGCCTGAGATAGCAACTTTTAGGACGAAAACTATCCATTTTCTCCAGGTTATACGTTTAAATTGGCGGGCAAAAATTGAATTGAGGGGGACCCGGCGCCCTTGGTCTTCAATATTGTTAATTAGTTATACTGTTGTCAGCAAAAAATGCTAAAAAGAAACTGAAACTAAAGAAACAATAGGCTTTTTTGTCACATTTTTGTCATTGGTGAAATTTCAATGGGGAGGGGGGGCGGGCCTCCTGCCCCCCCCCCCCCTTGGCTACGCCTATGCTCCAATAAACGAAAACAAAAAAGGTATTTGCAAATTTTCCGCGAGGTTTCTGGCGTTTTCGAACGAAATTTCAACTGTTCAAAAAATAGTGCTGTCCTCGAGCCGAGGACAGGGCAATTTTCGAGGACTTGAGGCTTCGAGGCCAAGGCCAAGGACTTCAAAATGTGTCCTCGAGGCCAAGGACGTCCTCGAGGACTCCACCTCTGGTTCAAAATGAAAAGAAAAAAAGTGCAACAAGCAAAAGTATTTTTCTTCTCTGCATTACCATAACTATATACTGTAGGAATTTAAGTCCGGTAGTCATTTTTCTCAGAACCTAGACTTACAGTTTCAACATTAATTTAATGCATTGATAAATTATTGAACAATGTGATGTTGTTACTGTGACCTGATCGAAGTGCCGAAAGAAATTGAGATTTCCATATTCATGTTTCATCACGCGTGCAAAATGAGAGGTTGTCTGCCAATGCTGTTGGTTTGTTTGTCAGCTATATTTGGTAAGTTTTATGGAAGCGATTGACTGATTGATTTAATGCATTTTTGTGTTCCAGTCACGATAAAGCGTCGGTAGTTTATCCTTGGGACAAATCCGCAACCTCAACAAGTAAAGGAGTTAACCATTTTTCAAGTTTTTTGGGTAATTTTGATTTTTTTTCTACAAAACCAACTGCATGGGTAGAGCATTGGGGTCGTCACACTAGCAGGTATAATTATGTATGAAGCCAGCATGCAGAAATAATAGCCATAAAGCGTCTTATCCTTAATAAAGTCCGCATTATCGGAAACAGAGTGTAAGTTGATCGCAGATCATCAAAGTATAGACACCAATAGAAATTTTTAAAGAGAAACAGAATGTCGTCAGGCTTGAAATTACTGCAAAAGGTATGGTTTAGAATATCAAATATAATACGGATTGAGACATTTGACCACCATGCCGAATTTCTAAAATGATTTCTTTGCCTAAACCAAATGTCGAGCAGACAATAAAATGTTAGGCAACCATTCGGCGCAATGGATCCCGTTTTTTTGGCTTGAAAAATATTCCCAGACGTTTAACAATTTTTTGAAATGGAATACACGTGCAAACTTTAAATTTTGACGTTGGTACTATGACTTATCGTCAACCATTTTTCTGGCTGGCATAAGTACAAAAATTGTACACTTTATTGAGAGTAAGAAACATGCAGTAATTTTTTGAAACTTTGTTTTAAGTGCAGCAACCCTGGCAAAATTTCTGAAACAACAAAGCCCTTCTGGTGGAAAATCTAAGCTGTCGTATTCTGGGAACGGACGATGATTGAAAGCTTAAATTTAGTAAATTTTGTCTAAGATCTACCGAAACCTTTTAAATGAAAAGCGATCCAAGGCCATATCCTTAATGTAATTGATCTAACTTGTTCTTGGTCGTGTTAAAGGTCTTTTACCACACATTCGTTTATTTAGAAGCACATTGTCAAGATCAAAACGTCTTTCAAACCATAAATTTGCACGAATCCAACTTCAGCCAAAGCAACTTGTGTCCCATTAAACCGCCAACTTTCATTCTTGTTTTTAATTCAAGTTCGTCAAGAAACCTCCTAGGGCTTGCATCTCAAGTCACAAGTGGGGAGGACGTGGAATCTCTCCTCGATCACTTAAAGTGGAGAATTTTTGTTTACACTTGCGAAAATCAGCACTACTGCAACAATATTACGAACATTGAATATGGTGTACAAAATACACGCTTAGAAAACACTTCTTGCTGTTTCTCTGACAAACCTCAAGCAATATTTGCCTCTAAACCAAGTTGCGATTCTTCTAACTGTACAGATTTTTTAGCATCACATGTTATTACTAAATGGTATATATTTTTCATATTAGGAATGTTGTGCCTATTTGGAAATTTGTTTGTGATCGTTCAAAAAATAATCGCACTTCGAAAGCAACAATATCAACAAAAATCGTTGAAAATCTACCATATATTGGTTTTGAACCTAGCGTTTTCAGATTTATTCATGGGGATCTATTTAGTAGCTATATCTCTTGAAATTCAACGTAAAGTTGCTGATGACATTTACTTCAGCAACCACGGTCTATGTCACATTCTAGGAGTAATTAATTCTGTGTCTACTCAGGTTTCTCTTTGTGTGCTTTTGATAATTAGCGTTTACCGTTTAATTGGACTTACATCTCCTTACAAACACCACCATGTAAAAGTTGTTATTGCAGTTCTGTTATTCACATGGTTGCTATGGCTAACTATAGCGCTTCTGCCTGCTGTTTCTTTGGAACCTTTAGCGACCAAATTTACTCTTGGAATAGCTAGAGATAATAAATTGATAAAAGACTACTTTTTTGACATTTTTCAAGTAACAAAGTTGTTACAAAAGTTTACATCCTCGAGTTCTGAAATCGATTCTATTTTAAAAGCGGTTAGTAAATATCCAACGAGATCAGTTTTAAGTAAAATACATGATCAGTTTGGTTGGATAAACTTAGCTGCAGAAAACTGGTCCTATGTTGAATATTACGATATACAATATGCCTGCGCTACAAATTTTTTTGCTCAAATGATGAATATGCATTCTGTGGCTTATCTTATTGCATTTTACATATTCTTTAATTTAACTACTACTGTTGCAATTTTGGTAACTTATGTTTTGGTGACTCTTCTCGTTTCGGGAAACGAAAATATTGCTTATTTTTTGAAATGCAGTGGGCCAAAACAAAACGAAACAACTCGTAGAAGAAATTCAGTTCAATCTCCAAGAAATGTTGCTCGAAATAACGAAAATCACAAAATTTACGCACGAATATCGGTAATCATTATAACAGACTTTGTGTTGATGTTTCCTCTTTTTTTAGCAGCTTTAGTTATCTTTTTCAAGCCGATGACTCTCGCTAGTACGGACATACTAAAATCTGTGATTAATGTTCAGACTGTCCTGCTATTTGTAGTACCCTTCAATAGCATTCTAAACCCTTATATTTATTCTTTGCGTTTTTGGAGTCGTTTTCTTCAAAAATTAAGAAAGAAAGAAAGACATTGACCAGTATCAGATCCAATTCTAAAGTTGGTAGAGCCGGACAGCGCTGTTTCTGAGTAACAGAAGGAATATATTTGATTAGGATTGAAAATGACTTAAGTTCAAATCGAAACGTCTCGTAAAGAATGTTTTAATTTTTCTTGGGTTTATTTATTTATGCATTTTTTGTCAAAGCTTTACAAACTATGGTGTACCAATTTTAGGTGGATGTCACCGATTTTCATAAAGTGTTTAAAATATAAATTTACCTTACCCTACCTTCTTCTCTCATATTTTCTTCATCCTTGATCTCAGCTCGGTAACTGCTTGGTAAAGATGAAATTTTTGTTCTTCTAATCTGGTTATCCGATCAATATGACAATCAGTTACTAGCCCGAGAGATCTCTTTGCGCAGTCATTAACCACACCAATGGGCACAGCAATACTTCATTCAGCGACAAATGTGATTCTTCAGTTGACCACTTTTGAACTCTCTTCGTTAAGAATGCCGGCTCCTTCCCATGCAGCAATTCAAAAACGGTCGATGAGTCCGGTCCAACGAAATTTTTGCGAAGTTTTGCCTCCAAATCTTCTGTTTCAGGCATTTGTTGGCAATCAGAACACGCTTGGTTCTGCTATTTAAGAATTGCATTTGCCATTTCCTGTTTGTCACGATTTGCTACCCTGGCGTAAACAAAGCCAGTGGGACAAGACGTTCACTCAAGTATCAAAAATGGTCTTCGAGTTTAACGTAGGCAGCTTCTACCATTTTAATCATTCCTGGGTCTCTAACTTCAGTTTTTGTCTCTTCCAGCAGTTTCAGCAAATCCAGATCCAACTGAGGTGCATCTGTGGCGTTTGTTGAGCATAGCCAGAACTTCACATAGAAAAGAGATAAAAATATCGCAAGATTTTAAATAGAATCAAGCAACTGCGGTTTAAAAAATTCTTCAAGCTCGTCTCTAAACAAAGCTATCTTGATGGTATAAATGATTTTCGCCATTCACCGAGCATGATGATTGGCCCCCGAAGCATAAATTGGAATTGGACTCGACAATGATCCACCAAGATATAATAATGATATGAAAACAAGTTCTTTGTGGTCTTCCTATTAGATCTTCCTTCCTTCTCAAAACTTCTCAAACATTTTGTTGGACCGGACTTAAGGACCTTTTTTAAATTGCTGCATGGGAAGGAGCCGGCATTCTTAACGAAGAGAGTTCAAAAGTGGTTAACTGAAGAATCACATTTGTCGCTGAATGAAGTATTGTTGTGCCCATTGGTGTGGTTAATGACTGCGCAGAGAGATCTCTCGGGCTAGTAACTGATTGTCATATTGATCGGATAACCAGATCAGAAGAACAAAAATTTCATCTTTACCAAGCAGTTACCGAGCTGAGATCAAGGATGAAGAAAATTGGTGAGAAAAAGGGATTTTCAAAGAAGTTAAAGAAACCAATCAACTACTCGTTTTACACCGTGAATTTGACCACTGGTGTTTTAATAAATTGTTGGTTGCTAAATGTTTTACTGCCAGATATTACTGAATGTTAGTGAAGCAGGTAATTTACTTCCTTTGGCAGATTGGAGTTTTCATGTTGATGTATCCTGAAGTTTTATGCATTCAAGATTTTAATGTTATTGACTTATTCTAAAAACATATCGAAAATTTTAGTTTCTTCAAAATATCTCAAAAGTAAAGCTTTTGGACCCTATAAATGTATTACAGACTCCTATAAACATGGCCTTTCCGCAAATTTTGAGCTATAACACAACATTGTACTACCAATAGATAAGGAGATACAAGCATAAAGGGGGTAAAACCCCCTGCATGTAAGCGAAAACCCCTTAATTGGGGGTGAACCGCCGTCAAACAATATCCGGTGAGTCTGAATCTTCACGTAAGCCTTAGGTGGGTGGTTTGGCAACTTTTTGGAAGACTTAATGAAAATCCGTGACATTCACCCAAAATTGGTACACCCTATTTCACACCTACCTATTTTTCTCTTCCGAAAATTCAGCATGCTCCATAGCAGTCAGACTTGATTAAGCAGTTGGCCTATATTCTTTTGCAATTTCCACTTTGGTTAAATAAGAATTGTCATCTCTTATTGTCATCTGAAAAACCGAGAGAGCAAATCAATTGGATTAAATCTTTCTGATGAAAACAGGGGCGTATTTAGGGGGGGCATTGGGCCATGCCTCCCCTCCTTTGGGTCGCCAGGATAGTATAATTAGCGTAGAATAGTATGCAAAATTGCGGCATGGCACTCCCCCTTTGTACTGTAAGTTGGGCAGAAAGTTTGAGAACACAAACTGTATGTGAAGATCTTTGTTTTTGGCCTGCACCCAAGTTTGGGCCAAAAACGGGTCTAAATTTGAGTAAAACCGGACTAAATTTGAGTGAAGATCTTTTTTTTTTGGTCTTCATCTGATTTTGGACAGGAAAACCGGACTGATTCTGGCTGCAAAAATTTTAATCTTGATTTTTGTATATTCTCAAATTTTCTGAATTTCCTGGCCCCCCTTTCCAAAATCTTGCGTACGCTACTGGATAAACATGCAATAAATGGTTTCAATTGCCGCAAAAGCCTTGGCTATATTAACGTACCGGTTAAACTAATCAAGCAGGCAAAATTTACCATAGCTAGTTATCTTAGATCATACAATTCCTGTATAAAAAAGTATATTATCCGGACAAACTAAAAATTGCAAAAGTAGTTTTTTTATACAAAAGCGACAATAAAACTGAAGTTGGTAATTACCTACCCATACCAATCCTAGCACCCATTAACAAAGTATAAAAGACTAATTGCATACTGGGAAAAATTAATTTATTTTTAGATCATTATTTTGGGTTCAGAAAAAAACATTCTCCTAACCTTGCTATTCTTGATAACATTTAAACTATCCTAGATCTAAGAGACAAAAACAATGTCGTGAGTAGTACATTTGTTGACATTAGGAACCTTTTGATTCGGTTAATCATAAAATATTGTTAGTTAAATTTGAGCATTTTGAGTGAGAAGCCAACCCCTTTAACTTTTAAGATCGCACTTAAGCAATCAAAAGCATTGTATCTCTGCGAACGACAATAATGGCTCATTTGTGATTCCAGTAACTTGCGGTGTCCCTCAAGGAAATAGTCTAGGCCTATGTCTACTCCTTGTGTATATAAATGACTTATCAACTTACAGCACACTGGTTCAAAAATGGTTTTGTACGCAAATCACGCAGTACTAATACGTCAAGAAAAATTGAAACATGCTTTTAAAGCAAAAACTAAAAAAGAATTGAAAAATTAAAAATCATGAGTAGCTAGTAATGAGCGTTGACAAAACAAATTGCGTGTGTTACTCCAACAAAAGCATACCTCAACAGCATAATTTTGATTTTGCTCTAAACATCAATGGTAAAAAACTGTTTTCAAAACATCAATCAAGTACTTTTGGATAATTCTCGACGAAAATTTGAACTGGGCTGTGCATATGCAACATGTCGCCAAAAGCTAGGCCTAGACGGAGGAATCACCTAGAGACTGCAACTCTATTGGACTCCTAACTTTTAAGCAAGTTAATTACAGTATCGCATACCCCCATCGACGATACGCCATTACAAGCTGGGGAAAAGCAGCAGCAACTTATGTCAATAAAGTTCAAGTTCAGCAAAATCGGCTTATTCGTATTTTGTCAAAAACCTATACACTAATCGTCTAACTCTCTTTCTTGTATAGAAAATTGAATTTATTAAATGTTGAGGATATATACAATCTTGAAACACTGAAATTTATCTGTAAATTCAAAAATAAAGCGCTGCCATAAAGCGCGAAAAATAAAGCGCGAAACTATTTTACACCCGCATCAAACTTTTACAACTACTCAACGAGAAAATAAAAAAAGGAAGTTATTTTTCGTCAAAAGTAAATAAAAACTTACTCAACGATTAATTAAAATAAGTGGAACCAAATTGTAAAATATACTCCCGACTCGATTACTGAATAATGCCAATATAGGATTAAGCGTGATCTCAAAAAAATCAAAATTGCATTGCTTGAAACATTTGAAGATAAATAATACCTATATTTCACAGCTCAGCTTTATTACCAATTTTTTAATAGCCATGCCGAAAATTATTTTGATTAATCTACCGCACCGGTTGCCTAAACTACAAGACAGAGACTCTATGCACCTCCCCGAAAAACACCTTTCAAGAAATTACATTTTCCCGAAAAACATTTTTGCCGAAACTACATTATCCCGAATATACATTTTCCTGAACGCGTACTTGCCAGAAATTACATTTTCCTGAATGTCCACTTTCCAGAAATTACATTTTCCTGAACATGCACTTGCCTGAAATTACATTAGCCCAAAGGCTCATTTGGCAGAAACTACATTTGCCGAATTTACATTTTCCTTAGAACTTATTTTCCAGAATTTACGTTTGGCCGAAACTACATTACCCGAAAACTTATTTTCAAGAATCTACGCTTGCCAGAATTTACATTAGCCAAAATTACATTTCTCAAAAACTTCTTTTCCAAAATTTACTCTTGCAAGAATTTATGTTTGGCCGCAATTACATTTTCCAGAAAACCTATTTTTCAGAAATTTTGCATATACTGGCCATTTCATTTTGTATAATAAAATTTCATTTGGTAAAATTTACGTTGCGCAAAATTTTTGGCTGAATTATTTTCACTAACTAACTCTTAAGTTACGGGTAGAGTATAGAATTGGCAAAGGAAGACATTCTGGTACGTCACGTGGTGTGGGAAGGCGGATCCAAAAACTGTCCTTTATTGGCTTTATATTACATCTAAGTGGCTTGAACTTGTCAGCTAAAACTTAGCAAATTTATAAGGCACAATGAGCACAATCATTTTAAAAATTTTATAGCCTTAGAATTTTGAAAACTATCTGACTCTCATATGAAATTTAATACTGAAGTTTCTTCGCCATTGTCAAAAATTCTGAGAAAGCGTAGTGGTTGAAGGTGCTGGCATATAGTATATTGGGAAATTGAAAGTGGTGGGTTCGATTCCCAAGTGTGCAATTAGTTGCCCAAACTCGTTTTAAAATCGACATGATTTTTTTTTTACATTAGACAAAATCAATTTTTTTTTTAGTTTGGCATTACATGTGATAAGAGAGTCTCGGATTTCATTTTCTGATTAAGATTATTTTGTATTTCTTTTTTTATGCACTTCAGGGCGGAATTTACGCTATTTTTTATCAAAATGTTTTTGAAGCAACTGTATTCTGAACTAAAGTGGTGAGTAGAGTGTCATGGGTTTGAAGAGTAAATTAATCACTTGTAAATTTTTTTGAATAAAAGTTGTTCCAGTTGAAACCGTTAATTTAATTCTTTTTTTTTTGTTGATGATTGATTCTATATCTACTGCAATGCCTAATAAGGCTGTGCAATACGAGTTTTACACATGAATTCAATCTTTTTTTGCGGTTGCGGAATATTGAGCTCATGCTTTCTGCAAGCAATTGATTGACGAGGTATGTGATATATACGTAACGGCGACATCTTCTTTAGCTTGAGACATGCCGCGATTGTAAAAATGAAATTATTTGTTCGTGTTATCTTGTTTAAGCTGAGCATTTTCTGCAAGCGCATTTGATTAAAAGTAAAAAATCAGCATGCCTTTCAAAACATAATTTTGTTTTCTGCTAGGTTTATTGTTGATTTGAACTTTACGAAATACTCACCAGCAAGGACGGCAGTACGGTACGTTCAGAACTTGCGAACTGCGTACTTCGTACCTTGAACCGTACCGTACCAGCGCACCGTACTTCAGTTCAATTTTTGAAGCGTACCGTACCTACGTACCGTACCTTGTTTTTTTGCGTACCGTACCTTTAATCAATGTAGTTAAACAACGATCCATTAATAACATATGCGACTTATTTTGACGTGTTTTTTGTTTATATCTGATTCGTATTGAACTTATAAGTTAATAAGCATTGGCTTAAGAGATACTTGAACGTAATAACATGTTGAACTTAAAACCTGCTGAGCTTTATACGCAGATCTTCATTCAAGGCCGTCAAAATCTTATAGAAGAAAAAATAATGTAACATCTAGAGGTGATTCTTTATGCTTCAGGAATTTTTTGTGTTTAGTGGTAAAAAAAATGACACTTTGCTCGCGAAAATTTGTTTTATTAAAAACAAAGACATCGAATATAGGCTACTACCACAATGATATTTATATTTTCTTGTATTTTTGTACAGCAAAGATATCTGGCTTTGTTTACTTGTTCAAATTGATTTTAATGCATCGGAAACCTGTTTACGCGTAGCCATTCTCAAGGCGTTATTGCAATACAATTTATTAGTACTATTCTCGTCAATAAAACAAAAAACCGAAGCAATGTGCGAAAAGACTGGGATTTTTTAACCACTGCGTATTCAGCTAAAGTGTCGCAGTTATTTCTGTTCAAATTTTTCTTCAATATTTGACACGCCACGATAGTCTTTGTCTCATTGTATCTATGGGCAATAGTTATGACATCACAATTGGCCATACTTGGGACTTGTGATATCATAATAAAATTATAACGACAAATTAAGAGGCTATAATGGTTACTTGAAAATAGCCTAGACTATGTGCTCACCGGGTGCTGTCGCCCGAATCTTCATTACCACCGCACGTTGCACATACTGTAAAACGTTTAGTAGTCAAATTCGAACAGTGTACCAACTTACTTTACCCGTACCATTACAAAAAAGGCGTACCGTACCAGCGTACCGTACTTTTTCGCAAAAACTGAGGCATACCGAACTGTACTGCCATCCTTGTTCATGGATCGATTGGTTTTCAAACAAATTACGGCAAACTTCACAGGCGGTATGAACGGGAAATTGCGAGAAACAAAGCTTGGGCGGAAGTTTCTTATTATTTTTTTGGAAAACAAATATCTCGTGATATTGTGATTTGTTTTTTGGCTACACCTAATAATAATAATGCTTTGGTATTTCGATAGTATCTAAAGTACAAAACAAAGGTCGGAACTGTCATTTTGATTTGAGGTACACATGACATGCCTTGGGCAAAATTATCTAAAGAAAAAAAATAATTTGTTTCACTGAGACCAATTATGTGTTAATCGGTGAATCTGAAAGATTGGCAGAAAACTGGTAGCAACTTGCAAACAACTATCAACTCAAAATTCTTTGGTCAAAAAAAACACACAGCAGATAACTCGCAACGACAGGAAATTCGAATTTTCAACCTACGCAGTTGTAGTCCAGTAACCTCCGCATCGACAATCTCGACAACACCACTCTATACGCTGTTCATTACAGGGCCAGGCTGCTGAGCATAAAGTCGTGAGCATACGAACGTATTTTTAGTTTATTTTAAACTAAAATTCGGTACGCCGGCGCGGGGGGGTGTTTAGGGGGGGCATTAGGCCATGGTGCCCCCCCTTTGGATCTCCAGGATAGTATAATTAGCACAGAATAGTATGCAAAATTGCGGCATCGTATCGCTTTGCCAGCGTACAAGCTGCCAGTTGGTTTATATAAACTAAGGAAACGCTCGTGCGCTCACGATTTTACGCGAAGTGTAAACGGACCAATTGCAGTCAGCTTTTGTTGCAGCATTTCTCGTTCGTTTCAATTGTGACGTAACTTGCAGGAATTGCTTATTTCCCTGCTACCTTTTCATGACCTGCAAATTGAATGTTGTAAATTGTATGAAATGCATATGGCGGAAATTGACATCATAATGAGATTTCTGCAGGAGTGGCTTTTGAGTAGATTTAATGGGAAACCTTACGAGGGTAGTAGTGGGAATTAACGTCATTGCTGCTTTTTTGTGTTTTGTATGCTTGAGCGTGAGATCTTTCTCACGAAATGCAACAAGTATTGTTTTGCTGCCTTTGTTTTTGATATAAATTTTGGTAGCTATGCAACAACAGCTTTTTCAAGTTTTTGCAGCAAAAACACAAATAATTTCATTAGAACACAAGGCACATTTTCGCTCCAACTATAAAAGCAAGTTAGTTATACTGTATAAGAACCACGGAGCAGCAGCAAAAAACATAATAACAAACGAAAAAGAATAAATTTTAAACCAATAAAGAAACTAAATTCCGTAGCCTACTGATTTAAAGCGATAAATTTTTATTAATTTTTTAGTACTTGCGAGCAAAATTGCAATGATTTCGAGATTATATTAAGTGCTATTGTGCACTGCATAACTAGACAACTCACAATGTTTTGGCTGTCATTCACATTGAAAAAGCTACAAAAGGAGCAAAAAAGCCTTTGCTCAGGCTGACAAAGCATCGTAATTAAACAGTTATACAAACTTGGTCGCATAAATTAATATCGATAATCGTAAAATTTATTGAGAATAAAAGAGGCTGAAAATCAGCAAAAAAATTAAGAACAGCCTGACCCAACGCCAGTTTACTGGTTCTTATTACATAGAAATGTAACCTGCATAAAAACAATCTTCCTTCGCCTTAGTGAATTGTGTATGATAAGCTAAGATTTAATGCTTGCATCGATTTTTAATTGCCAAACTTTGTTACGTTCAAAATATAATCAAATAAGCAAATAGAACAAGTCAGGTTGTATCTCTCATTCAGTTTGCTAACTGTTACGTCACTCGATTTCAACGAAAAGTCTGTTCTAATTTAGACTGCAGCTTATAAGCAATAAATAGCAAAAATACAGCATAATTTTTTGATCAAAAATGTTTTTAGAAAATGAATTTTCGGGTAAAAAATATAGTTTCTGGAAAACTAATTTCGGGGAAATCTAACTTCTGCCAAGTGTAATTTTTGACAAGATTAAATTCTGGAAAATAAGTTTTCGGGAAAATGTAATTTCGGCCAAATATAAATTCTGGCAAGTGTAAGTTCTTGAAAATAAGTTATCGGGGAAATGTAGTTTCGGCAAAATGTAAATTCTGACAAGTGTAAATTCAGAAAAATAAATTTTTGGGGAAATGCAATTTCTGGCAAGTGTTTATTCTGGCAGATGAAATTTCAGACAAGTGTTCATTCTGGTAGGTCTGATGTCTAACAAATGCTAATTCTGGAAAGATGATGTTCAGGGAAATGCTTTTCTAGCAAATCATTTTCTGTGAGGTGTTTTTTTGCGAGGTGTAAGGATACCGCAAGACAGTATTTTTTGTTTAGTTTTTTGTAAGTGTATTTAGTTTCGCTTTTTCTTTAGTTTTTTCTTTAGTTTTGACAACATTTGCAAGAATCTATGTTATCTGAAATATTGTTAAATTGAAATAAATTTTGTTGTATTAGTTTGATTATGAAAGGCTGCAGACTTAACGACCTTGCCAGTATTTTGAGAATGGCTTTTTTTGGTCTTTTGCAGCGTTTCGTAAGGAAATGGCTTCAAGAATTTTGTATACATTTTTATTTGTTTATTTATACTGCTGGTTGTTTTTCGTGAAATAAAAAAAATTCGTTATTGTTTATCGTTATGGTTATGTTTAATGCGTTTCTAAAACTAGATCTTCGGCTCGAATTGGTAATACTTATATATTTTGCGGAATGTGGGACCGTATTACAAGAGCAAATATGACCCAAAGTCCGACTTCATTGAAAATTTAAAATGCTAATGAAAATTAAATGTCATTTTCAACAGAACTATCTTCTATAGCTCTACGAAACAACATTGTTTTTTTGGTTCATTTCTATGAAATAAGTCTATTTATTGTATGACATGGTAATTTGGGGTAACACTTTTGATTACCATTTAAAAAGATTGATTATATCCATCAAAACAAAATTATCAATAGAGTTGCTAGTTGCATATGAACATCGGCGAAATCACGCCGCACTATTTTGTCACTATTTACAAAACTTAAAGCTACTGATTCGCCAATCCTGTCTCTGTCTTCGTTCATGTTAGAACGATACGCTCATCATGAACATTGAACAATGCACCTCGCTTTGTCTGACTGTAGTTAGTATTTACCAAAGTACCGAACACTTATGAATTAAAAATAACATTTGATCGGTTTAAATGAAAACACAAAAATGTCTATTATTTAATCACAAATGATTCACACTTCTCTGAAATTAGTTAAACTTGAATTAAAATTTAATCTCAATCCACAGTACATGTAACAAAACCAGAATGATAGACCCAACACGTCCACTCACCCGAGAGCTGTACATTACTACAATGGAGAGTGGTTGTTTTGTTCGTTGGTCCTTTGCGGTTTCCTATTGATATTAATTCTTTATACTTTGTGCGCGTGTTCGAGAGTTTTTCATTTGCTTATTTTGTTTTTTGAATTGCGCAAAATAAATTGAAATTGAGAAGGTGTAAACATGGAACTTGACCGGATCAAATCCGTTTTTCAATACTTTAGCTATAATTTTGGGATAAAATCGCTCTTAAGTTTATATCAACCCTTTAAAATCTTGGTAAAGTCGGACTCGGATTGAAGTTCGCTTTTTACGTAGATTGCCAAAGTTTGTCGCGACTATCGACTCACAAGTTTGGCCAAGATTTTATCGTCCATTTGAATAGCAAAATTATTTTCTTTAATTTTCTATTTGTATTATTTTGTATTAATCGTAATTTTAATAATAATTTTGCATGTTTTAATTCCCTAACTTTTTTTTGAGTACTGACAATGGTCCTTTGAGACTGAAATCGACTTTCGCATTACTTGATATCTGCTTTTAAATATAAGCTTACTTGATTTTAACCCTATTTTACACGGTCTATATAACCAACGTATTTTACGCGGGGGTCAAAAACACTCATTCGATCGAGCTTTTAACTAAAGATCATAGGAACACCAAATTTGACATGAGAGTTGATGTTCAGATGGTCGAGCGGTAACGCGTTCGTCTCTGGAGCGGGAGGTTTGAGGTTCAAATCTTGGGCCGGTCAAATCGGACACAGTGTTGCAAACGGCTCGCCACCGCTGCGACATTTCTTCGAAACGAGTTGTGTTGCCCGGGCGCAATGACGCGGAGATGGGCCCCGCCAATTCGTTACACGCTTCGGCGTATTACAGCGAGTATAATGAAAGATTTGATTTGATTTTGAGTTGATATTCATCAAAATTTTAAAGAAAACCTAATTTTGAGTTGATGACATCATGATAGTGACGTCATGGCCATATTTTCGAAAATTGACTTAATTTTTGTAATGACATCAAAAACTGCTCAAATTTTTTAGTCATAAAATGTCTAAGTCAAAGTGATTACGTCACAAAAACGTCTTATGACGTCGTTTCAGTTAAATGGACCAAAAAATGCTAAGATTTTGGAGAGTTTGGCAGGTATTCAGGTTTTCATAAAGTGCTGCAACGCATGGCCAATACTTTACACTGGCCCTGGATGGCAAACTACCCAAAGACTCAATTGATCGCTTGAAGGTTGCCTACCTCCCTAAAGAAGAAAGCAATCCTGGGAAAATTCCATTTCTTGCAACACAAAGGAATGCCTACTAATCACTCTGTTTCGGCAAATAACGAGCGAGAAATACCTGCAATAGGAAATAATATGCTCGTTGACGATTTGAACGAGTTTCCTGATAGTAAAATTGATATTGTCTGTCACTACAACGACTTGGTTCAACGACCAATAACCAGTGGCGTAGCAGCCACTCGGCGGTTCTGGTTCTGCACCAGGGGCGGCAAGCTGCAAGGGGGCGGCAAAATGAGGCTTCGCAGTGCACAAGGCAAGCAAAAAAAAGTAAAACAAGAAAATGATATACAAAGAAGTAGCAAGAACACTCTAAAAAACTTAAAACGGCATTCAAGTTGAAAATATTTTTGCTAGGTTTTCTCGCAAAAAATTTTGACAAATTTGAAGATTAACTTCATCAAATTTGAGCTTTCTGCAACCTTCCTTTCCCGAGATATAACAGATTAGATTTTCCCTTAGAAGGCTTTTTCCCCTTCGAAATTTTGCCGGGGTTGCCAAATACAAACAAAATTTCAGAAAGTCACTGCATGTTTGTTACTTTCAATAAGTATTTTGGCAGTGTTGTTGTCGAAGCAAAGTGAAGGGTCAGAATTTTAAATTAGCTGCTTTTCAAGGAAATTCAAGCCAACTTTCCAAAAGTTAACCTTCTGCATCATACTGAAAAAATGGCAACACTGAAGTAAGGGGAAAATGGTTAACTTTGCACAGCAATATCTTGAAAACGACAAGACGTAGAAAGTTCAATTTAGGTGGGAATGCATTTTAGGCTTATCCCAACATTTTGGTCAACAGAGAAAAACTTGATCTGAATGCCTTTTTAAGCTTGAGTTGCTTTTTGTGTGGTGTTGGATAGCAGTGCTGTACCCCGTCTGCTACTCAATCAATTCATAGTACCATTTATTACGTCATAGATCTGTTGTTATGATCAACGATTCATTTTCTTTGTCTCAGCTGTCAGCACTCCACAGTATTTCTGTAGACAGATTTCGGGTGAGGTAAAGCTGAGATACTGATGTATTTTATTGTTTCAGCGATGGGGAAAGCACCGAGTTAGCTGTGGAAATTGGCAGATTTAAGAGGCAGGTGCGAAGCAGTGAAATTACGTTTGATCGTAATGCAACAGCGTTTGGTGTTTTACAGTGGTTGGCAAAAAATCATGCTTACTTGATTCGACACCATATTTATGCTTGAGTCTGAAACTTTATCATACCATTGGTGCTTCGATTGCGAGCTGTGAGAGGAGTTTCTCAAAGCTCAAAATGATCATGATGATCAAAGCTCATGATGATCGGCTATACGCTTTATCGATTCTTTCCATAGAAGGAGACTACGCTGATTTCGCTTCGGCGAAAGCTCGAAAAGTTCAATTTTGAGGAGGTTATTGATCTTTTATTTGCCTAGTACATTTGTTTACCATTTTGTCTTTTATTTTAGGCCTTTTCTCAAGCAATATAGAATTTTTTGAGATCCGGCACATTATTTGTGATTATTTTGTGGAAAAAATAGATTGAACTTGACACTATTAGGGCCAGTACTTAAACTAAAATTTTGCATTGGGGAACACTTTCGCAGCCAGGTGCGTAGCCAGAAATTGGCAATGGAGGGGGGCTACTTTGGGGGTCTGGGGGCGGAGCCCCCAGCGCTCGTAAATTTTGCATTTTTTTGCAAAAATAACTTAATTTTAGGGCTATTTTAGTAACAAAAAATGCTTTTAAAACGTGGCATAGAAATTAGCAGCACAACATGATTTAACTGGTTGCATTAATGGGCTGTGTGGGAGGTGGCTAATGATAACATTGTAGTTCTTTTGTTTACATGCTGGTAGATCATAAAGTCCTATTATTTAATAAAACTCGCAGGAAGTAATCTATTTCGTCTATATTTTATAAAAAAAACTAATTTTGGGGGGGGTAATGGAAAGATATTTGAGAGAAGGGATTGGTAATTAACTAACACTGAACAGCCCCCTCTTGAGTTTATAATATATATGTTAATAAAGCCTATGCTTGTTATTTTCAGCCTACACTAGCAATGAAATTTGATTGTTTATTTTTGGGCATTTTTCAAAGTTTTCGTAGATTTGTGAGTTTAATTTTTGACAAATTAGCCCCCCCCCCGGAACATATGTTTTAAAAGATGCTTTATATCACTTTTTAGTCCATTGCAGCGCAAAAAGCAGTCTCAGAAGAGCTAAAAGCGAGGTATTTTTCTTATTCTGCATTTTGGTTGACAGGCCAATGGGGGGGGGCTATAGCCCCCCTGGCTACGCTACTGTTCGCAGCCTTCACCAAACACGAAATGCCCTAAAGTTTAATGAAAATTTGCTTCAAGTTTAGATGTTGTCCCTGAATTCGATTGAAGACAAAAAAAAGTCTTTACCAAAATTTGAAGGGGTTTTATTCTCAAATTCGATTCAAGACCCCCCAAAAATGGTCTTCACCGCAATTTGGTACTATATTCGGCCGGAATTTGGGATTTATTGGTGCTGACAGCCACTTTTCTGTTTAATCGTCCAGACGCTTCCTCTTAATGGAGAGCGCTAAAATCTCGATGGAGGGACGCATCCCCCCTACAATTTAAGTACTGCTTAGGGCGGCATTTTCAACGAAAGCCAGGGGCGGTAACGTATGCTCCTACGCCACTGCCAATAACTACACGCTTCGGGAGAATCACACGACTACCCAGACGATATCTGGATCAAAAATGCTAAAGGTTAATGTTTTTGTTTCCATTCTTCTTACTTATATTTTTGATGAATTTCAGGTTAAGACCTTGACTCAAAATTTTTCTCAATGCCACCCTCATCTGGTTCATGCAGAATACTAAGTTCCCACTGCAGCAGCATGTGTAGGACATCAGCAAGAGCTCATTCTTAAATATTCGCCATAAGTTTTAAATCCCTCAAACGCAGTAATCAAAATCCCCGTATATTAATGTCAAATTTACATTACATCGTGGAGCACAATACACTGGTTCTTCGGTTCGAAAACCCACGAGCCATCAATATCTGTCGGAGTGCTTCCCGCTCCACAACTCTGTCATCTATGGTCACGAACTTTCAAGCCTCGGGAATAGGGACCCTGAGAAAAAATCGATATATCCTGGACAGCCAGCAACAAGGTGCATTTCAAATACTCATGGCCTCGTGAGCAAAAAGAAACTGTAAAAAATGCAATGCTAACCAAAATTATTGCATTGCAACTTAAGACCCCTCAAAAAAGCTCATGAATACGGCGATGAGCTCAATGGCTGCGTGCAATATTACAAAAAGATCGTGCAAAGTTGGATCCCGTGTTTTCATTTGGGCCCCTCCCCTTAGTTTTAACTGTCCTAAAACGGATGGAATGGGAAAGCACGATCTGTACAGAGTCGAGGTACCAACTTTGCAATTTTCAATACACTTCAAAACCGAATGCACGCCCATCATTACGAACTGCTACGGCGCCAACACTATATCTGAGATCTATCAGGATAGCTGATCATTCGGAACAATTTCACCGAAATTAATGCCCTAAATCTTCACCATGTGTTGTCCAATTTCTTGCGCAATGAAACTGATTGCTGCAGATCTTCCTTATCAATAACTGCCCGATTTATAACCGAATTGTCTGACTCTGTTACAAAAAAATGCGCAACTTAACCAGTGGCATCCAATAGATTGAATGTCATGTGCAAGCAATCTTGACAACATTGTTTTCATTGGTGGCAAAGCAATATCCGGGAGAAGCACTTGCGACACTAACGGGACACATGAAAGCGGCAATCACAGCCGAGGAAGTGCTCACCGAAATACCATGTTAACGTGTACAGTAGAAGGAATCGTTCTTCAGAGTCTAGAACTCCAAAACTAGTTTTCTTCGCGACCTCTGGCCGAGTTTAATCAAAATAATACTCAAAAAATTGAACAAATTTGGTCAGATGCTTTTTGGTACTAGGGATTACGTTTTAAAGAACGACACATTCCAGGAAAAATTGTGACTTTCAGAATTAACAATAAGTTTTATGCATTAGAAAACTATTCCTTACGACACCTTTACGATCACGTTAAATATTTGCAACCCTCTCTTTACCAACCGTAATACACGCCCAACTTTGTAGACTGTTCTGAGATTTTGAACTTGTTCTTGGATAACAGTTTCCAATATGTAGATGTTCAAAATATGTTATTGTCAATAACCGACTTGGTACAAAATAATAATTTACTCCAAAACTTCATGATGTCCAACAGTGATACGGAGTCTGCGGATTTTGAGTTCGTGGGAAGCAATTTTAGGAAAACCCTGTCCGATGTGTTTATAAGCTTAGTTAGTTCAATTACTAACCCCATTCTGAGCACTATTTTTACTTTAATATTATTTTTATCTATGTTTTGGGCAGATGTTTCAACTACCATTCTCGTAAAATATATCGTTTCGTCTCTGAAAACTAAAATGAGTAAGCAGGCGTCGAAACCCGCAAGCGCTACCCAACGTATAATCACAATTCATGATTTTTGCGTAATGTTATCATAATATTATTAAATGCGGTATTAGGGTGTCCCCTATTTGGGGTCAAATTTTAAAATACACTGTTTGTGAGTCTGACCCAGAGGTGGAGTCCTCGAGGACGTGAAGGACGTCCTCCTGGAGTCATTGAAATTTCACCAATGACAAAAAAGTCTCTTGTTTCTTCAGTTTCAGTTCCTTTTTAGCATTTTTCGCTTACAACAGTAACTAACAACAATATTAAAGACCACGGGCCCCCTCTAATTCAATTTTTACCTGCCAATTTATACGTATAACCCGGAAGAAATGGAGAGTTTTTGTCCTAAAAGTTGCTATCTTAGGCCCACATCTAGCCTTTTTATGAACGTAATACATTAACCAGGGCCGGATTTACCATAGTATGACGCAGTACCAGCTTGGGGCCCCGCGCTCAAATCGTAAGACTTTTTTTGGTCTTCACTAATATTTGGCAGAAAGATGTTGCGAAAATCTCCAAAGTTTCAGGGGCTCAGCGGGTGTAAATTCGGCCTGGCAATAACATGGTTAGTAGGTGTAACCATCTATTGTATCATTTTTTGATAACAATTCAGTATTTCACCTCCATCCTCGCCGGTTTTTAAGCACAAAATACTTTAAAAAAAATTGCCATGGAAAATGCTGATTAAACAAATCATTATCCCTATAACTGGTTATTTTCATGACAAAACAAAAATCTCTAAGGAAAACGTTTGAGTGGATTATTATTTACTGCTAAAATGTAGCCAGAGACAATGCACCTTACTTCCCCCTACCTGGACCAAATCACGTACAATTAAAATTTAACTCCAAAATGCAAGACGTTGAACGTGTTTTGGACTTAAATTGCTAGTAAAAGGAGGATTAAACAATTTCATTTTTTCAATTGGCTTTCAATAATGTCAAAAATCTAGTGCTTTCAAATGGCTCTGAACACTTGCGAATGTGATTCAATGGCATTAAAATCGCTTTTTTCCAAAAAATTACAAAAATTCGCCCAACTGCTGGGGGCTTCACCCCCAGACCCCCAAAGCCTCCGGCGGCTGGGGGCCCGACTCCCAGACTCCCATCTGTGTGATACGCTTGAGTTACGCTATAGCTTTCTCAACAAATTTCCAAAGTTGGATACTTGTACTTTGCAACTACTAATTTAAGCCCTCTCCCTTAGCAAAATCCGGGTTAAGTGCCAACAGGCAACGATTTCAGATCTTCCATCCTGCGATATCTTTGTCCCACAAAACTTCCTCTTTTAAAAATTTTAATGACGTCATTGCATGTGATTTGTGGTTTAGGCCTCCCCCAATCAAAAATTCTGGGTACGCCTACGAATTGGAAATCGCCTGAAAAACTTTTTTGAAGACCTTTTCTTTGGAGAACACCTGCGGCTGTGTCCTTGGTCCTGGGCATAGAGCATTCCTGTCCTTGGCCTCGAAAAGGTCTGTCCTCGGAAAGGCTGTCCTTGGCCTCGGATTTTTTTGTGTCCTTGGCCTTGAGCCTTGTGTCCTCAACTCCACTTTTGGTCTGACCCTCTCAAAAGTTTCCATTACACCAAAAACTGCCTCATACAAAGTTTTGTTGCAAAATTTTGATGTTTAGAGGTGGCGCAGTGATCTCAAATTTGGCTTAACAAACACCAATTTATGCATATAGGAAGTTTTCTAATCATTACTAATAGTCATGTTTACAGAAAGTTATTGCTGCAGAAGAGTATAAATTTCTTCATATTCGAAACAATGGCCTGGTTATTTTCAACAATCTGTGAAGCATACCGCATTGTTTTTATTTTTAAAGCGGCTGGATTGAATGGTGGTGCTACCCAACCCCTTACGAGGGATGAAGAAGCAACGGAACTTTACAGAGGCCTAACAGTTGTGCTACACGCCAGGGTGCAGACTTCAGAGCCAAAGATAGATTTGCATAGAGGCTCAGAAGCAAGACAGCCAAGAAAAAGATGATTAAGATTTTGCGGAAGGTGTCCACAAGCGCTGCAGGAAGAGTTTTCCTTACGATTGACTTACGATAAGAGGCTTTGACCTTGGAAGCGACGGCGGAAAGCTCAAAGCATGTGGGACGTGAGAGGACCAATTCCAACGGAAAAACTGTAGCAATGGGACAGTTAAAATAGAAGGGGGAATGTAGAAAAGTGACGTCTCCATTTGCGACACTGGGTGTAACAAGTTTTGCAAATCGCTGGTAAGAGGAAGCAGAAACCATTGCAGTAGCCAGGGAGATTCCAGTTTCGGGAAGAGAGTCAGTATGCTTATTTTCAGGGATACCAGCATGACCGGGGACCCACTGGAAGTTTAAAATGGCAGTGTTGGAAAGTGAGGAGACCTAAAACCAGACATTTTAAAAGGGTCTTGGCCAGAGATATAAAGGAACCTTTGAAAGTAGGGAAAGAGCCTATTGGAAGTCAGTAAAAAAACTTACTGAAAGTGAAGTCGTCTTGTGGTTGTTACATCAGACGAGCCCGTGCTCCGGAAGATGGGCTTCAGCTGTGAAACTGAAGGCAGTTGGTCCAGAATAGAAAAAGAGTCAAAGGTATTGCATTTGCATAATATGGCATACACTCAGTGCCACCCGTCTAATGAGGGAAGAGACAGACCTACCGGCCCATAAATACGCGTCTGAAGGAGGGAGAGTAATCGATTCTTGGCATATTCATGTCGCTGGGATGAGCTAGGGCAACCGCAGTTAGGTATGGAAGATAATACTGTAAACTTGATTGGAGTCCATAGGGAATTGGGGGACATATTAATGGTTCGCGCAAGAACAAAAGGGTTTCTTCTGTGGATAAGCAATATGATCACCAGGAGGGTTTCTTCTTGAACAGGCTGATCACTGATTTTGAGCCAATGGAGCTGAGGTTAATTGATTCTTGGAGGAGGCGCAGAGCAAGTCCAAAGCATAAAAGTGCTTGGTATTCAAAGTCCAAAAAATTGGTATTCAAAAAAATTCAAAGTAATTTTCAACAGGGGAAGTTAGGTCTCAATGAGAAGCAATGGGGTAGGGTTAGGGTTACCAAACGTCCTTGAATCTCAAGAATCGTCCTTGAATTTGCCTTAAAATCTCGCTTTGTCCTCGATCCTTGAAAAATGGACAAACGTCCTTGAAAATTGTCTGTAGTCCTTAAAGTCCGTGAACCTACAAAGTAACACAGTCAAACCAATCTTGTTGGTTTTTATAAACTGGGCAATAAACCTAAAAATTAAAACAACCAAATATTCAATTAACAAGGTAGCCCTATTTGGGATATTTATATTCAATGCTAAATGCATCCGCATTGTGTGTAACAATAGTCTCCTAATGATGAGTCTATGGTGTAATAATTTCAGGGAACAATGGTAAAATTCAGCTGACAATGGCTACAACAAAAACGTTGAGAGTAAAAAAGAGGGGGCAGAGCAAAAACGTTGTTGTTGTTGTTGTAGTATATATTTATCTTCCTGTCACAATGTCACTGGACAGCGTTAGACGCTAACTATTGGGCGATCCGTACGCTTTTAATTGCAATAACTGTGATTCGTTCTTGGACGAATCCGCACCTGCTTAGGAGTTTCCAATGTTGCTGTAAATTTTTTCGAATTATTGCCCACTGAATTTGCTGCTTGTTCGAAGCCACCATGCAAAGGTAATCATCGTAAAGCGCCTTATCCAAGGATGCAACAACGTGGCCAGGGTCATAGGCGTAGCCAGGGGGGGGGGCCCAGGGGGCCCGGGCCCCCCCAATCAAAATACCACTAACGACAAAAAGTTATGAGAACATAGCCTGGCGATGTTTAGTTGCAGTTTTTTTTTCAGTAATTACGCACATAACAGTAATTAACAATAATATTAATGACAACAAGTGAGTCCCGGGGCCCCCAACTAACAATCAGGAGGCCCTTACTAACAACTAGGGGGCCCTGGAATCCTTAACCGACAACCAGGGGGTCCGGGACCCCTAACTGAAAACCAGGGGGCCCATAACTGACGACCAGGGGCCCCAGGGCCCCTAACCAGCAACCAAGGGACTCTAACCAACAACCAGGGGGCCCTTTAACTAACAACCAGGGGGCCCCAGGCCCCTAACCGACAACCAGGGGGCCCCTAAACGACAACCAGGGGCCCCAAGGCTCATAACCAACAACCAGGGGGCCCCAGAGTGCCTAACTGACGACCCGGGGCCCCTAACTCACAACCAGGGAGCCCCAGGGCCCTAACTAACAACCAGGGGGCGCCTAACCAACAACCAGGGGGCCAGGAGCCCCCTAACCGACAACGAGGGGCTCCGGGGTCCTCCTAATTGACGACCAGGGGACCCCAGGGCCCCTGACCAACAACCAAGGGGTCCTGTAGTCCCTAACTGACGAACAGGGGGCCCAGGGGCCCCTAACTCACGACCAGGGAGCCCCAGAGCCCCTAATTAACAACCAGGGGGCCTGGGCTCCTAACCGACAAGCAAGGGGCTTCGGGGCTTCTAACTGGCAACCAGGGAGCCCAAGGAGCCCTGACTGACGACCAAGGTTCCCGGGCCAGGGGCCCTTTAATGCAAATTTTTAACAATTTATATGCAAAACCTGTGAGAAATCTAAGAGTTTTGACCTAAAAGTTGCCACCCCAGGCCCTCGTTTAACGTTATTATAAACTTAATTATTTACTGCTAAAGTATTGCAGGAGGCAATGTTCGTTACTTCCCCCTATAGACCAAATCACTTACAATTAAAATTTTACACCATAATGCAAGATTCTAAGCGTGTTTTGGGATTTAATTGCAAAAATAGGATTGAACAACTAAATTTTTTTGATTGGGTTTGAAATGTTAAAAATCTAGTTCTTTGAAATGGCTCTGAACTCGTGCGAAATGTGATCCAATGGGATTTAAATAGCTTTTTTTTCCAAAAACTTACAAAAATCGCCCAGCGGCTGGGGGCTTTGCCCCCAGACCCGCATAGTCATCGGCGGCTGGGGGCTCTGCCCCCAGACCCCCGTCTCTGATACGTTTGAGTACACTAGCTTACTCAACACGTCTTCCAAGTTAGACTTTTACACTTTTCAACAATTAGTTTTCGCCCTCTCCCTTTACCAAAATCCTGGCAAAGTGCCATCAGGCTACGGCTTCAGATCTTCCATTCTACGATATCTTTGCCCCACAAAAAATTAGTTTTTCGAAAATTTCTGATGACGTCATTGCGTGTGATTTGTGGTTTGGGCCCCCCCCAATCAAAAATCCTGGCTACGCGTTTGGCCAGGGTGCTGGTTGAACTTAGATCTTGCCATCAGGGTTGTCGTAAAAACGACGCCTTTACTCTCCCGGCCACGCTGCCGACGAAAAATCAAAACATAAGCCGAAAAATTAAAACATAAGCCGAAAAATCAAATTTTTCTTCCACTGAGCTTCTAGGCCTATGCTTTGTAGTAAACTAACGACTATGGTAGTAAGTAGGCGAGCAAATGTGCAATCAAAAATCAAGGAGGGTAACATTCTTCCCTCTTTGCTTTCACCACTTACCCACATCCCACCATGTACATTTCGTGCTGGCAATTTCTGCTCTACCTGTTTCTACTTTGCGTGTGTAATACTGTGTTTTATTGGACGTGTGAATCAGGCACCCTGTGTAGGCTTATCATGCAATCATACACAAGACACTTTGGGGACTGTGTTATAACCTTTGTCAATCTAGGCGAGTAGACAATTCGGTCCTGATTGAAACATAGCTTTAACTGTCTTTCTCAGGGACACAACGTGATATGCATTGCGAGCATCAAAGCAATATTTGGTAGCCTAATTGTGCGATTTATGGATAGACTTCACATTGATCATAGAATTATTTTTTATCATAGAAAGTAGCTGACTGAGAAAATCTAAAAGCTGCTTTTTTAACCTTAACTTGGTGAGGTGGCAGTAGACTTAGATGACCTTTCGGTCCTTCGCTGTCTCCTCACCAAGTGACTAAATGTCGCTTTGACTCTGCAAGTTTATGTTTTGGTTTTGAAGAAATTGGATGTTTCGATGCTTTGTTGATAGACCTAGAGGAAGTTGCAGTTTTTTTCTTGTGATATGACGTCCCTTGGTAAATAAATAAATATGATAATGATGATGAATTAATGATTTGCAATACTTCTTTTAAACAAACTACGCAGACACAAAGCATTACACCTTTAGTTTTATTGTTTTTGCATGCACAATAATTGTACATTATGTTCTTGATAAGAGTTTCTAAAAACTTCGGTCTGCTATGGTTGATAATCAATTGTTGCAAGCTATGATTTCTTATCTGGCAACAGTAGTACTAGTAGCTTACAGTGACGTGCGGTGAGGCTTCTGGTTGGTGAGGCACAATTTTTTTTCACACACATGTCAATGCCGCAACTAGAACGTAGTTTTAAGGGGGGCAAAAATTTATTTCTGGAGGGGCCAAAATTTTTGGGTTGGTCAGGTTTTCACCAAGTTCTCTGTTGACATTCAAAAAAAAAAAGGTCATCGCGCCAATATGGTCTACTTTTCTCCTAGGTCTCGGTTGGTTTCCAAAATAAAAGCCACCATCTTGAAACTGCTGCAAGGGTAACGAAAGTTTGGGTGGGTATGCTGGGCAGTTTTGGGGGGGTGGTTTGTTTAGGGGGGCGCTGCCCCCTTTTGCCTACCCCCCTAGTAGCGGCCCTGACACATGTTTGCAAAAAAATTATTTAAGACAATGAATGACAAGCAAGTAACTGTTTTTATAGCCATTAAACGAAGACCAAATTTTTCGATAATTAATTACTCGTTTAATCTCTGCTATTCACTTAAAGCCAAATCAATTCTTCAATTTCGAAAATATATAAAGGTGGCCAATTATTTGACTTTGAATGCGGACATGATTGAAGTTTTGGTTCTTGCTAAGTCACAAAAACTAGGTTTCAGACCCAACATTATTATTTGCTAAAAATATCAAAGTAGAAATGACAATTTTTATTGCGCAACCACTCTTTTCTTGAGTACGGTAGTACTCTTTCTGAAATGAGGGATTCTTTCGTACTGATGTCTCGAGCAAATCTTTTAAACCGGTTTTGTTCGAACTAAAACTTCAAGTTTAGTTATGGAAAAATCTCTCAGCTGTAAGACTAAATTTTCTTCCATTTTAGTTCATTTTCTCGTAATAACTTCTTTTTCATTTTGCTAGAAAAGTAACTCGTTCAATTTCGCAAAGAACGAAAGACTACAAAAAAACTGCTTTGACTTTTTCTTATTCTATGACGTCATAGGTGAGGTGTGTCTCAAAATCAGATTTTAAAGCATTATGCGTTGTCCGCGATTTGTCTGAGAGGAAAAGGCATACTTTTAGTTCGTTTATTAAATTTTGCTTGGCTGAAGTGAGGCACAATCGAAAATGCCTCACTTCGCATATTTCAAGCGATGCTCGCTGGCGCGCATAGAGAAATAGCAATTAACCGAATAGTTTCGGCGTTTTAATGCGAAGAGCATAACGTAAAACCAGTGAATACACAAAAAAAATAAAGATGATAAAAATTAGTAAAGTTTTTGCAAAATATTTTGATTTGTGTGAAAACATTTTATTTTAATTATATACTTTTATTTTTGTTTTTCTTCGTACAATTCTTCAGGTGAGGCACGGCCTCACCTGCCTCCCCTGACCGCACGTCCCTGGTAGCTTATCAACAAAATGCTCAATCCTCTTTTCATAAAGTACGCTTGAATTATTGATTTTATAATTTTCCAAGAGTAAGAAGGTTCAGACATCAAAACGTCCTTGAAAACGTTTCTACCAATTTGGCAACCCTAGGTAGGGTTGGAAGAGAGGCATCAACTAAAGACCTTGCTTGCAGCTCTGTGGAGAATTTCTAATTAGTTGGTCTGACATATCAACCTTATACTGTTTTTGTTGACACACTCAACAAGTGTTTTGTTTGACTGTGGTTCATTTTCTACGACATTCTCTGAAACTTTCACCATGGCATATTCTGTAGTCAAACCTACGTTACAATCAAACAGGCCAAGCAAATTTAAATCCTCTGTAAGATACCACAAAAGACTAGCCGATAGCCATCTTAGGTAAAGAAGCAGTTTATTTTTGAAAAACTGGTTGATCATACAAGCACTGAAAACTGCACATAATTACTGTATGTCATATCCAACGCGTCACTAAAGCTCCTTAGTTAACTCTCTGAAGATTTTAATTGGTCACAATGAAATTATAAAACTCTATTGTTCGTAATGGTGGTATACCCGTATAAGAATTAAAAATACCCATCCATACTTCAAAGGCTTTGCGCCACCTCTAAACTTCATTTTAACAGTTTAAAATTTCACACGTATCATTTTTTCATAAAATGGAATCATTTGAAAGGGTCAGAGGAGAAACTTTTCGAAATGTCAAAATAAGGGACACCCTATGCGGTATACATCATGATCTGTATTATATTGTTTATAATGATATCCGTCCTTTAAATATTTGCTTATCGATATAACGGCTAAAGGCTAATATTTTAGGTCATCGTGATGTGTTCAACAAGAAGTTGACTCTGTTGGGCTAGCTCTGGGCGAGTGCGGGATGGATTCACAATCTTGCTCTCTTCTCCGTTTTAGACTGGTTTAGAGCAGGAGTGTGTCTCCGCTGTTCATGGTCTCAAAGGTGGCGAAATGGAGTGAACTCCTTTGCCTCGGCCAATACTGTACCGTAGTTGCAGTGCATTGTAAATGTTTTGTGTTATGTACATGTTATGCAAAATGATTCAATAATTAGCGTTAGAGACTGAACAAGCAAATATGTACTTTTGTTTTAAGCGTTGAAGTAATTGATTGATTCTCAAACACTAATTTAGGCATATTAAATAACAAGTGTTTCAATTTTTCGCCATGTGTTTTTTTGTAGAAGAATTAATACTACAGTTTTTCAGGTTCGCTTTGAACATTTAGCGACATCGGAATTTGGGTCGCTCGAATAGGAGCAGAAGGAAGATGAAAGAAAACGAAGACGTCAATCAAGCGACACCCCATGAACATTTCCCCACGCCACCACATCTTCATCGAGCGAAGCCCATATCAACTTTGGTTAATGTCTTTCTTCCGTGGGGAGTATTGTGGCGTGAAGGAACTGATCATGCTCAGCGCATGCAAATGCTGCAATCACGCAGATCATGTATCAGATGATTTACCCCAGTAAACCAAATTCCCAACGCTTTAACTTGTATTTTTTAGAGTTTTACAGAGTTTTTGGAGTTTAAGTTTTTACAGTTAGAATTGTTACCATTAAAGAGTGGTTAGAATACAGTTGTTAAAGTTTGACTATTTTACAAAATTGCTGTTAACAAGATCGATTGCAAGCTTAATGATGGTTGCAGTACATTTGCACAGTCAGAAGTCAGATTAGCGCAACAACTAAGTCTTCTTCCATCATCAATTTCCACTTTCCATAGTCCCTTCGCCGGCTCCTGGCCAAGGCAGCTTGGTGAATAAACGTAACTACAATTACATTTTGGTTTACGTGGCAGTATGTTGATCACTATTCCACGTTTCAGACATAATTGTCACTTGCTTCACACAACAAGTTTTCAGTTTCACTGAACCAGAAATCGTGATAATACACTTTGTAGGCTATTGGCTACGATTAGTTTATAATTTACAAAAATAGAAAACTCCATTTTAAACATAATGAAGCCGATACCGTATTGTTATCAATTTCAACCACTAATGTAATTATTATAATTACATTTTATTCACCAAGTTGCCTTTGAAAGGAGACAGGGAAAGGTTCTTGGAATCTTCAAGTCAAGTTCCCTCCTGTCTACTACGCACGGTTGAGGCTTCACACCAGAGCGTAGCCAAAGTGGCAGTAGCCCCATTATTGACTCGTCGACCAAACCGCAGAATAAGGAAAATATGTTTTTAGCATTTTTGAGACCGTGTTTTCACTGAAATAGTCTCAAACATGATTTAAAACATATTTTGAAACTTTTGTTTAGGGGGGAGGGGCTAATTTGTCAAAAAAAAAAACAAACTCATAAATCAGAAAAAACTTTGAAAAATGGCCGAAAATTGGTATTCAATTTGATCGCTTATTGAAAAATGCTTAACATAGGTATCATCAAAAAATATACAGGCCTAAGATCAAGAATAGGGGAGGATTATTCAGTATTAGCTAATTAGCAATCACTTCTCTCAAAATTTCTTCCATTAGCCCCCCTAATATCGTTCTCTATAAAAAATAGGCGAAATAGATTACTCCTTGAGAGTTAATTGTATTAAACTACTCGAATAGGATTTTATGATTTATCAGCTTGTAAATAAGAGAACCGAAATTCTAGCAATAGCTACCTTCCACATAGCCCATTTTAGCAACTAGTACAATCATGTTTTTGCACTGCTAATTTCTATGCCACGTTTTAAACACATTAATTTTTACGAAAATAGGATTAAAATTAAGTTATTTTTGCCAAAAAAATACAAAATTTTTGAGCGCAGGGGCTCCGCTACCAGACCCTCGTGCCTCCGGCGGTGGGCTTCACCCCCATACTAGAGATGTAAATGTTTTTTTTAATCTTGTTTTTTATTGAAAAAATACAGCATCTTAAAAAAACATGTTTTTTATTTTTGTAAACCAACGAGTATAATAAAATTAAAACAAAAAACAAGTTTTTTTTTAAAAAAAAAGCACGGCCCCTCCAAAATACATGTTTTTTGCTAAATCAAGGTTCTGCTGCATGTATAGGTATAACAGCGCAGTTTTACCACAGCACTAGGAGACAAAGGCCAAAAGGTGACCAAAGCGTTGTGTTCTGCAATGCGTTATTATGTGCACATAGCTATGATAAATCGTCAAGCTTCAAGATTATTAACTAAGTTATTAATGTTTCATCGATTTTATGGAAGGCACTCTACTGTTTAATTGTAAGCTAACCAATCCTAGACAGTAAGTATTAATTTTTTTCCACGTATTTTACCACACCAATTATATTTCATTCTCGTCAGAAGCTTTTCAGAGTCGTGCAGACTTCCTCGGTAATGATCTCTTGTCTGATTTGAAATGCATTGAGCACTGAGCAGTATCGTAATTTGTAACAGAAGAGTTCAGCCAAAAAAAATTTTAACGAGAGAATAAGAAGTTGTCTTTACCGAAAATCAAAAATTCTGCACCACCTAAAACATGTTGAAACGCCAATCATAGCTTTCTAAATTATTGCTTCTTGCTCGAGCTTTATGGAAATGTGGAGTTCATCATGTTAGATTATTATGCATGCTGCGTGAATCTTTCTTTCTATACAGTAGCAGTACAAGTGAAGTGTTTCACTTGAGAAACTCTAAAGCATTAATATTTGTTCTGCTTTCGCTTGGTCGTGAACCTTTTCGCTCCGTGATACTCTTAAACAACAACATCTATTTAACAAATTTAATAGAACAATTGAAAACAAAGCCTTTTTTTGCCAGTGCGATAACAAAAACAGCTTAACATTTGCAAACATCGCAACAATCAACATCAGTAAGGCCTACTGCAGCAACAGTTTTCAATGCTTAGTAGAGTATTAGAAAGAGAACGCATAGCATAATAGTACAAAACTAGATGGGAGTTTGCCAGCAAACCCAGTGAACGACCGACGCATAGATAATGCTGTGACGCTCAAAAGTACTTTTTGTCTACCGTAAAAGCAGCAAGTATTCAAAAATATCTGATTATGGAACCTCCAGAAAAGTAGAGTCAAAATATTTGTCAGTTAAATATCTCCTGATATCATAAAACACTGGCACCCTAGCTTGAGCCGTTCAAAAATTGATTTTTGGGGGTCTATTTGAAGGGGTCCCCGGGGGGGTGGCACCCTCAAACTATGTCAAAATATTTGTTTGTTAAATATCTACTGATATCATAACAGACTGGCACTCTAAGTTGAGCTATTCAAAAAATTGATTTTTGGGGGGTCTATTTGGGGGGGTCCCATGGGGGGTGGCACCCCAAAACTATGTCAAAATATTTGTCTGTTAAATATCTGCTGATATCATAAAATATTGGCACTCTAAGTTAAGCCGTTCAAAAAATTGATTTTTGGGGGGTCCATTTGGGGGGGGTCCCGGGGGGGAAGGGGTGGCACCCCCAAACTATGTCAAAATATTTGTCTGTTAAATATCTGCTGATATCATAAAACACTGGCACTCTAAGTTAAGCCGTTCAAAAAATTCATTTTTGGGGGGTCCATTTGGGGGGTCCCGGGGGGAAGGGGTGGCACCCCCAAACTATGTCAAAATATTTGTCTGTTAAATATCTGCTGATATCATAAAACACTGGCACTCTAAGTTGAGCCGTTCAAAAAATTCATTTTTGGGGGGTCCCGGGGGGGAAGGGGTGGCACCCCCAAACTATGTCAAAATGATTGCCTGTTAAATATCTCCTGATATCAAAAAAAAGTAGAACTCTACCTTGAGCCGTTCAAAAATTGATTTTTGGGGGGTCCACTTGGGGGGTCCCGGTGGAGTTGCCCCAAAAAATTTCAGGAGAAAAAATTGCGTTTGCAGCTCAACAACTTTACACAAAAATTAGATTTCGATGTTTTGTGGTTTAGGAGAAGAAGAGCGTACAAAAATTAGGAAGAAAAAAAAGGAAAAAAAGGAAAAAAAAAGAAATAAACCTCATCGCGGCCAAAAGTGGGTTGGTTGGGATAAAAGGGTATCTTGGGACATACAACCCTATGAAATATTTTTTGCCGTACTGAAGCCGTTTTTGACTGAAATTGCTTTTTACCAGGGTGTCGAACTGTTTCAAATAACGGTTCGGGTTTAGGTTTAGTTCCTGCTCGAAAATATTTTAGCGGTTCAGGTTTGGTTCGGGTTCACTCGAGCACCATTTTCGAGGTTCAGGTTTGGTTCAGGTTCACTCAAGTAAAATATTACTGGTTCAGGTTCGGTTCGGGTTCATTGACTTAAAATTTAACTGTCGTTACTCGTTTCGTCCAGAAAAAAAAAGGAGAAATTGCTGATCCTGTAGAACTTCACCACTGCTCTTATTGTGCGTGTACCAGCGTCAGCGGCATCCGGATATGGAAAAATATATTCTTACTTTTGTTAGGGGTTCAGGTTCGGTTCGGGTTCACTTGAGCACAATTTTGAGGGTTCAGGTTTGGTTCAGGTTCACTGAAGTAAAATTTTGCTAGTTCAGGTTCGGTTCGGGTTCACCAAAATGAAACGGTTCATTCGGGTTTACGGTTCGGGTTCAGGTTCGGTTCGACACCCTGCTTTTTACGCCAAACTTGCGGGGCGGTTTTCGGGTTCTAAAACCGAAGTCACGTGACCTATTGCCTCGAAATTTGGTACAAACATACAACTCATTAATCTCAAACTGCAGTCCAAATTTCATGTACCTAGGCCCAACCGTTCTCGAGTTATAAGCAAAAGTCTGAAATTTCGCACTCGTTAGTCGGAAAATGGCCAAGTAAAAACAGAGGAACACGCGACGCGAGCGTCGGT
Source organism: Trididemnum nubilum (assembly GCA_963965965.1). Taxonomy (NCBI): domain Eukaryota; kingdom Metazoa; phylum Chordata; class Ascidiacea; order Aplousobranchia; family Didemnidae; genus Trididemnum; species Trididemnum nubilum. The sequence continues at coordinate 25,953,036 of OZ014483.1, forward strand.
TGTTCCAATTATGAGCTTTGTACTATATAAATAAAGGACAAATGTTTCATAGAATTGCGAAGGTAGATATAATTGGAACACCTTCAGATGTTCAAAAATGTTTAAAATTTAAAACTTTACTCCTTCAACCTCAGTTTTTTTGAAACAAAACTTTATCTTTAACATGCATATTTTGCATTATTTAGATTAGAATATTTTTGGTCCATCCCTAACATTATCTTTTTGTCTCTGGTATTTACTAAGCTATTGCCAGTCAGACTAGCTTTCACTAATAAAAATGTCCCCAAGCTACATTGGTGCAGTTAAGCATTGGTGGAAACTGGAAAGCAATTCTAAGTCATAAGCAAAAGTCATTCAGTTACATTGGTGCAGTTAAGCATTGGTGGAAAGCAATCGTAAGTATAAGCAATTCAGTAACATCTGCACTGCATCTTAACATTTTATGCAATTATTTCACCATTGTTGTGATATTTTTGGTATTTCGAGCTGCACATGAAATGTGCTTCAACAAGCCACTAAATAAAAACCGAGCTTTCTTTTGCAAGTTGGTGAATTAAAAGTTCAAATAGTTTTACAGCAAATGTCTTTTAGAAATTTTGCAAAACGTACATTTGAAAGTTTTACCATACGCCTGAGATTTAACTTTCACTATCGATACTGTCCGAACAGTTTAAATTAATGAGTTCATTGGCTTTTAAAACACCGACTGCAGACTATTTGTCTCTGCTACTTTCTATCTCGATTGCATCTTCAGCAATTGGAACATGAACACTTTTCTCCGAGTCACTGGTCATCGATGTCTGGGCGGCTTGACTTGAATGTTTAGATTGCTGACCAGTAGTGCGCTGTATGTATTGAGAAACAAATACAAGTTTCGATGCTCTGTCATTCGTCAGTCGCTAGCGTTTGCCTGTGTGAATGTTGCTGTAGCAGCTAAAAGATCGCTCTACAGCTGCAGTAGTCGATGGTAATTTTAAAAGTCTACCAGCAATCTTACTCAATTCTTGGTTGGTAAAATAACCGTTCCCTCAAGAAACTGGAGAAATGTTTGCAATATTTTTCCACAGAAAAGGCATAGCATAGAACCCATCCTTTGCTGAACACAGAACGCAATCTTGATGAACTTTTGATGAATCTACAGTCAGTAACTACTCACAAGAGGAAAAAGTTTCAGCAAGGCCGCATATAAATTCGATCGCTGCAACTTTTTCCGGTATAAAACTTCGTTACAACTTAGAACCTATAAACCAAAAAATCGAAAGTAAATGAACTACCCCACAATAGGCTATATGATTTGCATCACCGCGTATCTGTCCCAGGGGCGCGGAAAACCGACCGTGGGCCCGGGGCCAGCTCAAATATGACAGATTTCCGGTTTTGTGAACGCCAAAACAAACGGAGAAAATGCCGCAGTTTTGTCCGAATAATATTGTGATCTCAAAAAAAAAAAGGTCTTCACCGAAATTCTAACGTTTTTTCTGGTCGAAATTAGGTGATCTCCAAAAAAAAGGCCTTCAGGCCTCACATGCTGATTTCTTAGTGTCATTTCGATGGGCACCTCTCGAGCTCATGGGCCCTCTACTGGGCCCGCTGAATCCAATGGCCTTCCTGAAGCCCATGGGCCTCCTCATGGCCCCCTAAAGTCCATTGGCCCCGGGGTCATTGTACCCTCCCTCTCGGTGGCCCTGATTTGTCCACAAGTGTTCTGATAAACTACCGTATTTATTAAAATCGCGGTTTTGGCATACAGCCGTTCTTACCACAAATATCACAACTAAAAAAGGCCTTCAAAGGCTTGGCCCCTAGATCCTCGTCTATGATGTGTTTGAATTACTCTTTAGTGTGCTGAACAAACGCCCTTTGAAGTAGCCACATGCCCATTGTGTTGTCTACGGCACAAGTTTTAGCCGTCTTTGAATTAGCAATTTACAATTTAAATGTTCAATTTATTAATGTGAAGTGTATACCAACACTTTCTTTTGTATAAGAACAATACATTTTACAAGAACACGAAGCTCATTTTTACTCAAAATTGAAGGGCAAGTCAGTTGAAATGCTAGGCTCAACATGAAAAAAATAATTAAGAACATGAGCTTGTCAGGTGCAACCAGGATTTTGCACAGGGGGGGAAGAGCATGAACATAAATTTTATTGTTTGAAAAATGTCTTAATTGGCCAGTGTACCGAGCGAACTTGGGCAACTCAAGTCTTTCAGAGGGGGAGGTCCGAAGGCAGAAGGGGCGATTTTTTTTAGAAAAAATCATCATTAAACACCATTCGGATCTTATTTTGCATGTTTTTTTGGCCGTTTGAAAACAAAATTACAATGATTTGATAGCCACTTGAACAAATAATTGCCCAGCCCCTTCATGTTATCTTTTAGTTACAGGCCAAGTCCAAAACACGTTTGCAGTTTTAGATAACTATTTAAAGTGACTTGATTAAGGAAGAAACTGAAGCTTTCATAGCCCTCTCCCTTTTTTCGCCACTGGGCTAGCACAACGCACATTATTTGTAGGTAATCACCAAAGCTTTCTTGACCTTTTTATTTTGCCATTGATGATTTATCTAACATTAACCAGCATGACGTACGACAAACAACAAACTTTAGAGAAGCAATAAAAAATTTGTGTCACTCTGTTCTCCAATAAAGTCCTTCCAGTGCTGCGGAGGCTCCGCTCCCAGGTCCCCGTCTGTGATAAAGAATTTATTCCTTAGAGTTGACCCTTAGGCTACCACCAGTTGGCAATATTTCGTTAATCTTGAGAAACTCCAATAAAAGATTGGTTTCATTATTGGCAAATTTTAATTGTTTTTCATTGAAATAAGCAGAGGTGGAGTCCTCGAGGACGTCCTTGGCCTTGAGGACACATTTTGAAGTCCTTGGCCTTGAAGCCTCAAGTCTTCGAAAATTCCCTTGTCCTCTACTCGAGAACAGCACTATTTTTGAACCGTTGAAATTTCGTTGAAAAACGCCAGAAACCTTGCGGAAAATCTGCAAAGACCTTTTTTTTGGTTTCCTCAAGTAGAGACAGCCTGAAAAAAAAATTGTTGAAGACCTTTTTCGCCAGAAAAAAAATTTTGAAGACCTTTTTTTTTTTTGGAGAACACCACCGTCTGTGTCCTTGGCCTTGGCCTCGAGAGGGTCTGTTCTTGGCCTTGGCCTCGAATTTTTTTTCTGTCCTTGGCCTTGGCCTCGACCCTTGTGTCCTCGACTCCACCTCTGGAAATAAGCACCAAACTTTGGGGATTTCTTGCAGGTAAGTTTTTTTCATTCGTGAAGAAATATTTTCTATCCTGCAAAAAAAACAACTTTGCATCCAAAGTTTATTTCTTACTGGTAGGCTTTTAGTTTGAAAAGAGTATTTTTTCTGCCTTACACCAAAAAAATAACACTGCATCCAGTCTAACTATTAATACAGTACTCAAACAAACAATGACAATGCTGATTATAAGGAGCATTTACACTTAAATGTAACGTAGCATTTTGACTGCTTTTGTTATTGCTAACCGATCAGTGGTCGAGTGGATAGAGCGTCTGCTACTGAAGCGGTAGACTCGGGTTCGATTCCCGGTCGGGTCAAACCAAAGACTATAAAAATTAGTATTCACAGCTTTCCTGCTTGACGTTCAGCATCAAAAAAAAAGGACAGTGTGAAGCCTCCGCCGTGTGTTGTAGACAGGTGGCAGCTTGACTCGAAGACCGAAAGGCAGTGCTGGGCACTTCAGCAAACCGGCCCGCAAGTCCGCAAATTGCGGACTCAAGGTTTTGGTTTGCGGATTTGCGGACCAATTTCTTACCGCAAACATTTGCGGTAAAAAAATTGAAATTTACCGCAAATCCGCAAATCAACAACATCACTGAGATTGTTTCTGCAATTTCAAAAAAATACGTATTTACCAGAGGTGGAGTCGAGGACTCAAGGCTAAGGCCAAGGACCCAAAAAAAACAAGGCCAAGGAAAGCCCTACAAAGGACAGACACTCTTGAGGCCAAGGACAGGAATGGTTGAGGCCAAGGTCAAGGACCAAGGACACAAGCGCAAGTGCTCTCAAAAAAAAAAAAAATAGAACTTCAGAAAAAATTTTCAGGCGATCTCCAGAAAAAACCGCTTTCCAAAAAATTTTTCTGGCGCTCCACAAACTTTTAACAACTAAAAAATAGTGCTGTCCTCGAGCCGAGGGCAGGGCAATTTTTGCGGACTTTAGGCTTCGAGGCCAAGGCCAAGAACATCAAAATGTGTTCTCGAGGACGTCCTTGAGACCAAGGACGTCCTCGAGGACTCCACCTCCGGTATTTACGATTCAATGTATTGACAGTTTTGGGTGGATGTATTTCTAATGTACAACACCCTCTCACAAAGTTCCTCTGCTGTGGAATGATTATTTCCCAGAGATGCTGCTATTCTTACAGCAAAATGAGGTGGCTTAAGGTCAAGAAACTTCTAGCAGCTTGTTTTTGTGAAGGAAAACTTGGACTTTTTGAAGTGCAAAGGGTTGCACAAGACAACTTTGATGACATGCCCAGCACCTTTAGTAAAAAAATAGGCTGCAGGTCTATTTTTTTAATTTTTAATCTTTGTTTTATCTTTTTAGTCTTTTTGTTTCGATGATCGTCTGTTTGGAAGGCATGCTTTAGACTACAACTGTATATGCGCTGCCACTCAAGAAATTTCCAAAGATTTTTGGAAATTAATATTATTGCTCGCTTTAGAATCCTGAAAAGCATTTCTGTATCCTGAATAATTTTGTGATATTTGGTGATGTATACTTAATACAACACTTTGCTTTTTTGATATTCCAAGGTATGTGTATTGTGTAAACGATGCGTCAAAAAGCTTAGCCTATTTTTTATTCAAGAAATGGCATAAATTTCTGAGCAGTTGGCGGCGTTACTCCAAAATTTTCCAAAATTCACGAGCAAAGTTAACCATATTGACAAACTTTTTGGCGGGTACATTACTACGGCACATTGATCTTAAAGATTTTTGGCACCACCAATAAACTGGCCACTGTCGAAACAAATTTCTAATTTAACAGTGACCATTAATTGAACCTACGTTACATACCGATTAACCAAGACTTAAACCCCAAATTTTCTATTTCTGCGATTACCTTAAGTGCTGAGTGCTGACTGCTCAGCGCTAAAGAGAACATAAAATTTTAAATGAGAGCGAGTTTTCAAACAAAATTGTTATCTGCACCCAGTGGCGTACGCAAAAAGTTTTCATTGAGAGCTAAAAATTTCGTCGCACTGTGACGCCACAAATTAATGCTATGGAAAGTGCCGAAGGCAAGACCATTGTAGAGTGGTTCGGGGGCATGCTCCGGAAAAAATTTGCAAAATTACACCAAAAATACGCGTTTTCGTGCATCCTGGAAGCAAGTTTTAGTAAAATGCTTTTACGAGACTTACTTGAAGAATGAAATCGTAAAATGAAAATGCTTCAAAAACAATACAGAATTAAAAAAGCTAGGTCATTTGTGAAGGAAGAAAACAAACCAAAATAAAGATCTGTTTATTTTTGCATCCTCTTAGAATTTTGCATCTTGAATTTATTTTGCATCCTCATCCTCTTAGAAATGCTTGGTTTTGCTTTATCTGTTTCATTTTTAGGGTCTGAGGGGAAGGCCACGGCACAGTGGCCTTCTTCTTAGGTACGCTAACGTCTGCGTATAAAATTTGAAAGCTTTTAAAAGACTGCTCTTATCCAAAGTTCGACTAGAAGTTCAAGCGTAGGAATTTCATGTAACCATAGATCAGGACTGTATTGCAACTGAAATAAAATAAACAAGGAACCGAACTTTTGGCTTGTTCTTCTTACACCTAGCACCTTTCATCTTTGCAAAAGTTTGCCTTTATATTAATACTTTTCAAAACAATTTAAAAATTTTTTGCACCAGTACAGGAACAAAAAAACAACGCTAACTGCAATTATCACGTTTGAAACTAAGTCTGCAAATTGCCATGCGTGATTAAGGGAGGAGGAAGTGACATCGACAACCCCCCCTCCATTCTGTCACTCAAGCAGTAAATACTAGCCTGTATGCCAGTAAAGTATCATTTTCAAGAACGCAAAAACGCAAGTTCGTGCGTCTCGAGTTTTTACTTTTCCGCGACCCAATAAGGATTTGTGCATCTCTGTTTTTCCAATATGACAAGTATATGTAGCCAATTGTAAAAGTATGTAAATCAAATAAGGATTTTCAACTCAACGAACATAGTGTAGTTAGAAGTTAGAACGAGCGATGAAAGTGACTGGCAGGTAAGGTTACTTTCTTGCAAGTGTCTACTCCAGCCACCAGAGTCGCAGCCGTAATCCAACTCCGGTCGCAATTTTGTTTAAACAAACCTGCGTACATTTCCACTCGGCCCTGCTACTGACATGCATATTATAACTTACAAAAGCAGAATACTAAAGAAACCGAAGCAAACTTACCGATGTTTATTACAAATCTGCATCGATATGGAAAATATCAAGCATTGTTGTATTGCCAAAGGTCTCCTCTATTTATCAAACCAGGAAAAAAAACAGCGAAGTTTGCGGTTCAAGTTTGCGGAGGTGAAAAGTCATTTGCGGTTGCGGAAGTGCAAAAAATCACCACAAACGTACCGCAAACTTGCGGATTTGCGGTTGCGGACCACCCATTGCTATTTTGCGGAATTTGCGGTTGTGGACTAGAGTTTAAATTTGCGGTGCCCAGCACTGCCGAAAGGTCCTTTTGCTGTCTCCAGGCCAAGGAAACTTGGTGAATAAAATGTAATTGGAACGACCGACGCTCGCGACGCGTGTTCCTCTGTTTTTACTCGGCCATTTTCCAACTAACGAGTGCGAAATTTCAGACTTTTGCTTATAACTCGAGAACGTTTGGGCCTAGGTACATGAAATTTTGACAGCAGTTTGAGATTAATGAGTTGTATGTTTGTACCAAATTTCGAGGCAATAGGTCACGTGACTTCGGTTTTAGAACCCGAAAACCGCCCCGCAAGTTTGGCGTAAAAAGCGGTTTCAGTCAAAAACGGCTTCAGTACGGCAAAAAATATTTCATAGGGTTGTATGTCCCAAGATACCCTTTCATCTCAACCAACCCACTTTTGGCCGCGATGAGGTTTATTTCTTTTTTTTTCCTTTTTTTTCTTTTTTTCTTCCTAATTTTTGTACGCTCTTTTTCTCCTAAGCCGCAAAACATCGAAATCTAATTTTTGTGTAAAGTTGTTGAGCTGCAAATGCAATTTTTTCTCCTAAAATTTTTTGGGGTAACTCCACCGGGACCCCCAAAATGGGGCCCCAAAAAACCCATTTTTTGAACGGCTCAAGGTAGAGTTCTACTTTTTTTTGATATCAGGAGATATTTAACAGGCAATCATTTTGACATAGTTTGGAAGTGCCACATCCCCGGAAACCCCCCCAAAAATGAATTTTTTGAACGGCTCAACTTAGAGTGCCAGTGTTTTATGATATCAGCAAATATTTAACAGACAAATATTTTGACATAGTTTGGGGGTGCCACCCCCCCGGGGGACCCCCCCAAGTGGACCCCCCAAAAATCAATTTTTTGAACGGCTCAAGGTAGAGTTCTACTTTTTTTTGATATCAGTAGATATTTAACAGACAAATATTTTGACATAGTTTGGGGGTGCCACCCCTTCCCCCCCGGGACCCCCCAAAAATGAATTTTTTGAACGGCTCAAGGTAGAGTTCTACTTTTTTTTGATATCAGTAGATACTTAACAGACAAATATTTTGACATAGTTTGGGGGTGCCACCCCTTCCCCCCCGGGACCCCCCAAAAATGAATTTTTTGAACGGCTCAAGGTAGAGTTCTCCTTTTTTTTGATATCAGTAGATACTTAACAGACAAATATTTTGACATAGTTTGGGGGTGCCACCCCCCCCCGGGACCCCCCAAATGGACCCCCCAAAAATGAATTTTTTGAACGGCTTAACTTAGAGTGCCAGTGTTTTTTGATGTCAGCAGATACTTAACAGACAAATATTTTGACATAGTTTTGGGGTGCCACCCCCCATGGGACCCCCCAAATGGACCCCCCAAAAATCAATTTTTTGAACGGCTCAACTTGGGTGCCAGTCTGTTTTTTTATATCAGTAGATATTTACAAAAAAATATTTTGACATAGTTTGGGGGTGCCACCCCCCCTGGGACCCCTCCAAATAGACCCCCAAAAATCAATTTTTGAACGGCTCAAGCTAGGGTGCCAGTGTTTTATGATATCAGGAGATATTTAACTGACAAATATTTTGACTCTACTTTTCTGGAGGTTCCATAATCAGATATTTTTGAATACTTGCTGCTTTTACGGTAGACAAAAAGTACTTTTGAGCGTCACAGCATTATCTATGCGTCGGTTGTTCACTGGGTTTGCTGGCAAACTCCCATCTAGTTACAATTACAATTCTCAGCGCAACATGTTTCAAATGGTGACGTTACAGAACAAAAATTTGTTCATAAATGGCTGTGAATTTTAAAAGAAAAAAGGCATTGTGAATGCTGTATTATGGCTTTCTCTTGGCACAACATGTTTCAAATGCTGACGTCACAGAACAAAACTTTGTTATAAATGGCTGCGAAATTTAAAAGAAAAAAGGCGTACTGTGCTGGAGGATAAATTTTGGTGTTTTAGACGTTACCGCCAAGAACAGTCAACCGCCTGAAGATGAGGTTTTGTACAAGAAGAGTGTTTCCAGTGTTGGTGTCAGATGTAATTACAGGCGTGGAATATGAAGTCTTATGTCTTTTGATGAAAATCTGATGTACGCTAAATAATTTGAGGAGCAAATCTGGTATTCTTAATAAAAATTTTATCCTGCAGGCCCATGTGAATGGAAACGCAATTGGAAATGTGAAATAAGTTTGGAAAGGAGATTACATAGACACGTCTATTCTGCAGGCTTACCGCCTGCTGGTAGGCTACCGGTAAGCTATTTAATTCACCCAATTCCATTTGAACAAGCTGGAAAGACAAAAAGTTGAAAAAGAAATGATTTCTAAAATAACCTAGTAAAAATGGTTTTCATCCCATTGTTTTGAGAAAAACAGTTGGAAGTACTAAGTAGGGATTTGGAACTGGAAAGCAGTAGCGTAGCCGGTAAAACTGAGAAAGGGTTAGGCTATCAAATACAGTAGGCTATCAAAATGTTGACAACTTCAATGTGGTGCAATTTTCTAGTAGGCTAATAAAATGTACCGGTATGGCAAAAAATTATTGTTCAATAAACACAGAACAAGCATTTACAAAGAAACTGAAAAGTTTGTGGTTAGGTACCGCAGATTGGTATTGGGGCTAGCCTTCAACCCTTTTTGATTCCAAAGTAAACAATGCAGCCTTCCAGCTCAATTTTTTTTAGCTAATAGTTGTTAAAGATTGAAGGCTGTGTCCGCCTAGGTCTTCACTGTCTGGTCTTGCGTCCAAGAGGCTAACAAAGGATATTCAAAGCAAACTTGTATTAACAAAAATCAAATTAAAAAAGACCAGTCCAGCAAAAATTTATCGAGGATTGCCCGGCTGGGCGGAAAACACTTAAACTAAAAAACTGAGTTTTTTACCAACAAAATAAAAAACCTCTTGACGCTACTGTTTAAAATTAAAACTGAATTAACTGCAGTGGTAGAATTAAAACATTGCTACAAAGTGATCAACAAAAAGCAAAACGGCGCGTCTTTCAGGCGACTTTGCAAAGTTTCTTTCGAGCGAATAATGAAAGACGCGCAACACAAAGGTGAGATGCAAATAAGGTAAATGAACGTGTTAACGACAGAACATAAAACCTAGGTTCGAATCTAGAATCTAACTATAAACGATCGTGCTGTAACATAAGCGGCCCCTTTGAAATCTTATCCATGTGTAAGTTTCAAACAAAAAACACAAAAGTGAAAGCACAGATCGCGCTTCAACTTAAAACATTACTAAATGAGTAAATAAAGTAAACAAATTATGAAGGGGACTTGAAAATAGTGAGTAGCATCACAAAATTATGACATCAGAAGAACGTAAACAAACAGTGCAACAGTAGGGCAGGGGGCAAACTTTTAAACAATAAAACGTTTATGATTAAGTTGGGAGTTCACAGTATAATATAGCCAGTCACATAAATTCACGATCACGAAATAATTGCAATAAAGTTTCACGAAAAACGACGTTAAATTCATAATCACAATTCGGCTATCACGAGATCACGATAAAATCACAATAAAGTTCACAAATGAAAAGGTTCAATCAGACAGGAGCTATTTTGGCCAGATCACGAAGAACATATTCGATCTCACAGTTGCCTGCTGTAGAGCAGTTTTTCAAAACGGCCACAGTTGCCCTACGGACTATTTCTTTTCCTTTTCGCAACTGTGGATGCAGGCTATGAATGCGTCCCAATCTATACGCTCCTTTTGAGGCCAGGTCTTCGGCATCCCCTACAAGGACTAACTGTCCAGGCCCAAGGTTTGTTTGAAGTGTACGCCATTTGTTACGGCCCTGGAGACTGGGTAAATATGATTTCATCCAAAGAAGCCAAAAACGGTGGGCTAGCGTGGAGTTATACAAGTATTCGTTGCGAAGGTCCCCCTGATCGTGCAACCCACAAAGAGGAGTTAGGGGCCAAGTGCTGTCCCAAAAAGGACGAAGGTGTGATAGGGCACAAATCATTGGGCTGATCGCTAAGTGTCGTTAGGGGGCGGTCGTTCACAATTCTTACGGCATCGGTGAAAAAAGTCTGTAACTCAATAAGAGAAGGTTTACGGCGAGTCTGTTCCATAACCCGACCCAACGCAGTTTTAAACAGTTTCACCATGCTTTCCCAACTACCACCCTGGCTAGGAGCATACGGAGGAATGTTTACCCAATTTATATTAAACTTACGCAACGAGTTAACAAATTCAGAAGACCCCAACAATTTTGGCAACTTATCAGATGCGGCACGGAACGTCGAAGCGTTGTCCGAATAAAAAGTGTCCACTGCCCCGTGCAAATTAACAAAGCGAGTGAAAGCAAGGAGAAAGCTGTTTAGGTCCAGGCTAGTCACCAGTTCCACGTGCAAGCAGCGAGTACAAAGACACGTAAACAGCAAGCCCCAGGCTTTGCAATCACTGCGACTCCGTCGAAAAATATGAGGGCCTAAGTAGTCAAGTCCGGTAAATTTAAAAGGTTTGTTGCAAACAGCAACTCGGCACGATGGCAAATCTGCCATTAATTGACGAACCGGTTTAGCTTTTAATAAAGCACATTTTCCGCAGTTTGCGATGTAAAATTTTACACTGGAAATGCCATGAATAATCCAAAAACGTTCGCGGGTTTTCATTAATGTATATGCCGGACCACCATGTCCAGCCTGCTCGTGCTGATATTGCACAATAAGTCCAGTCAAAGGATGCCATCCAGGTAAAATTAAAGGGTGTTTAGAATCAAGTGGCAAGTCTGCATTTTCGAGCCTGCCTTCAATACGCAAACAATTATCCAAATCCACGCAAGGGCGCAAATTACGCAAAGTTTTTAATTTATTTAAGCGGCGTTTAGAATCAGGATCATTAGTTTTGCTGCCTAAACGTTTAAGAATAGATTCAAATTCATCAGGTGATTCTTTACTCAAAAGTTTAATAGCGGCCCCGAACCGCTGAGATTGAACATACTTAACAATATTAACAAAAGCCTTATCCAAGTAACTAGCATTCAGAGCAGGTTTTTGAAAAGCAACCCCTTTCGCCTTCGCAACGACAAACTCCGAAAATGCAGCCAGATATGCACAGCGCTTCTTTAGCGTATACAGACTTGGAGAAGCTTCGATAAGCCTATCCAAAGCTGCGTCGCCAGAAGACAAATCTACGCTGCTTGCCAGAGTTCCGCGCACGATCACCGAATGCTCAGGAGGCCTGGCATCCACCTGCTCCTGCAAAAGAAAGGAGGGTCCTTTTAACCACAAATCGAGCGAGCTAGGCTGTTTACTGCTTTGCGCTCGAGTGCCCACGTCTGCAGGGTTTAAACTCGTATTAACATATCGCCAACAGCTAGCTGACATCACAAGAAGAATCCTATCGACACGCCGTTTAACAAAGCGAGCAAGTGACAGGTCAGGGTTCACAATCCATTTAAGAACTACCTGTGAATCGGTCCAACAAAAGATTTTACAGTTAAGATCGTGTAAAGCTTTAGAAGTTTGAAGCATCAATTCACTTAACATCTTAGCTTCTTCTAACTCTTTACGAGATATAACCCAGCCTTTTTGATGAGTGAGAACCAATTTAGATTTTCCAATCACAAAACTGACTTGTGCTTTTCCAGCGCTAATGCCACGCAAATAGATAGCGCAAGAAAACGCAGAGTCCGAAGCATCACAGAACCCATGCAGTTGATATTTTGCGTCATTTCTGAGCTCGGTGTGTTCCAAAAGGAAATTGCGAGGAATGCAAAATTCATTTAGTATATTCGAAGTTTCAAGCCACTTTTTCCAATCTTTTTTAACTTCATCCGATACAGCGTCGTCCCAGTCCACTCCAGACGCAACAACTCTTTGCAAAATCAACTTTCCCCCCAGAAGCAGCGGCGCCACTATACCCAAAGGGTCAAATTGACTCTCAAGCTGACTCGCCATCTCGCGTCTCGTGGCTGCCTCGACAAACTTGCGGCCACTTATCTTCAGTGTGTCACTTTCTGGGTCCCAGGAAAGGCCCAACGCTGTAGAGTCCGGCAAAGGCTGCGACCCAATGTCAATCTTGCCAATTGAAGGGGCATGATCGCATTGGGGAACCTGACGCAAGACAGACTTAGCGTGGCCATTAGTCACCCATTTACGTAACTTGAATCCCCTGCTTTCAAAGAGCTCAATCCCTTCTCTAGCAAAGGTCTCCACGTCAGATAAAGTGTCGCCAGCAAACAGCAAGTCATCCATATATCTGTTATGAGTGACTGCATTTAAGGTCACCATACTCGCATGCGTGGGGTTGTCAGCAGCCAGCCGATTGAGCGCCATGAGTGCTACATAAGGGCTCGAATTTATTCCCCACACGTGCCGAGTAAAGCGAAAGATTTGAATCTCACCACTGTCTATGTTGTTATCTTTGAACCAAATAATATGGAACCAATCTTATTGATCCCGAGGAAGCTTAATTTAAAAGAAGCACTTACTCACATCAGCTACGCAGGCGTATTTTTCCATACGAAAGCGCATCAACACATTGACCAAGCCATTTAAAAGGTTTTCACCGGCTAAAACTGCCCGATTTAATGACTCGCCACCAACCGTAGCAGCGCCATCATAGACAACTCTAGGCTTAGCCGTCTTAGTAACAAAAAATGGTAAGTACCATTTTTTATAAGAATCGTTTTCATTTTTATCCGCAGGCACAATCCAATCATGCTTCAGTAACTCAGCAAACGTATCTGTCAAAGTCTCTTTCAACTGCGAGTTTTTAGCAGCAGTACGACGCATCGACAATGTTCGCTTTAACGCAATATCGTAATTATTAGGAAGTTTTTTAAGAACATCAGGTTTACACGGAACCGGCATTTCATACCGACCGTCTACAACGCGAATAAATGGTTCAACCAAGCTGCAGGTAAGCTCATCGTTTTTTGATGACAATACCTCTTCATCAAGCAGCTTGTATTCGCGTAAAGCATCATTAACCGTGAGAAGTTCTTGTTGCAACTTATCACAAAGTCCGCAGTCTGGGTCAGTAGCAATCGTCTCGACTCGCAACGTTCTCACAGATTTAGAGCTTCCTTGAACTCTACCTCCGCTAGCGATCGGTCCAAGCCGTGTGATCACCAGGTTGGGTTCATTCGAGGTCGAACCCTCAAGCTCTTTCAAAACAGTAATAAGTGCTTTATCAGACTGCCCGATCAAAATGTCCACACACTTACGTTCGGTTATGACGGGAATTTCCACTCCATGGAAATGTTTCAACTTACTGGTATCCACTGCATGTGGAAGAGTACTTTTATCGTCAGAAAAGGCTGGCACCACAAGGGCACCAGTAATCTTATAGTTGTCACCCGTGACTAGAGATTCTAGACTGAAATCAGTTTTACCTATGCAGCTTGCAGTTTGGTCTGCAAGTGTACGAATAGTTATAAAAGGATCTGTCGTAACTTCAAGCCCAAGTTCTTCTCTTAACGAGTCCGAAATGAGTGTCGCTTGCGAGGCAGTGTCATGCTGAGCATACGCCAGTGTCGAGCAACCAGTTGTCTGATTGATCACTCTAACTGCGCTAGTTCGAAGCAAGACTGTACCTTCCTCAGCAACTCTCACTTTAAGGACATTTTTCACGTTATTAGTGGGTGTGTTAGCGACAGATGATGCAACAGGACTGCCAGGAGCGGCCTTGGTCTCGCCAGCGGCCCCAACGGTCTGAGATTCATAGCAGTCATGAATAGCACTAGAGTGCTTAGCTCGGCAATTAGGGCCACACTTTCGGCACTTGCACCGAGAAGGGCAGTTACGAGCTAAATGTTCCATCGATAAGCAATTAAGACATCTTCCTGCCTTTATCACAGTCTGACGTCGTTCTTGAGGAGGTAACTTTATAAACTTCTCGCACTCGACAAGATAGTGTCTACTGTCAGCCCGGGTGCAAACAAAACAAATAGGAGGGCGCCCATTAGCCTTCTTGGTCCCACGATTGTGATTTGTAGGTGCTCCACGCCCACCGGCAGCCGCAGACACAGGAGACTCGGCACTACCATTACGAGCGCCTACTCCCGAATCCAGGGCCACCTGACGGACACGAAACTCACTACGACCACTTTGAGGCTCACGTGATTTTTCCTTGTCCTCTGACTTGAAAAATGCCTGCGCGTAGTCAGACGTAGTCACGTTAATTTCATGCACCACAAATTTACGTAATGATTCAAAGCTAGGTTGATTCAGACTTATACCATTTTTGTCAAGAAAGTCAAGGTACCGTCGCTTCAAAGCGCTCGGTAAACGGTTTGCAGTATCAAGCAATAATTGCCCAGAGAGTTTGTTGTACTCGTCATGGGCGTAAGCAAAGACTTCTAAGGTGTTTAAGTCTTCATTGTACATTTTAAGTGAAGAAGCAGTAAAATTTACCTTGGCACCATGCCGTATAGCAATGACTTTAGGCTCTGACGTTAAACCACTCGACACACCGTAACGCTGACGGAGTCGATCAAGAGCCTTTTCAATACGTTGAGCAGTGGTCATACTTTTCATGGGGGCGCAAAACAGATTCACCATTTCGCGCGGTTGACCAACGCATGCTGCTCGAAGAACTTCTAATTTACGTTCGTCGTAAGGACTTTCATTCATGAGACGACGCACTTGGTTCTCGAAGAACACAAAAGCAATATTTGCACCATCATACTTTACTTGGCTAGCAAGATTAATATACTCATTCCTACCTTGGCGCTCTAAATAAGCACTCAATACAGCATTAGGGTTGCTTTCCGAAGCAACAGGGTTATCCACGTTCGGCCAAGTAGCCGCATTAACTCGGAATTGAGGGCAAGGATTGGGTCCGGCATTTGAATTTCCCGAGTTCCCGTATTCAGCAGTACGTAAAACAGTGTGTTGATTTTCTGCATCTAACACACGCCGAGACACACATCTCTGCACATTTTCAGAGTTCTCAGCATAATCATTATGATAGGCAGCGCTGTTGTGATTCCTTGAACCAGACACATGCTGCGGAACAAAGCCCCGAGCTTGGGGATTCAAAACAGTCGATTTGTCATTTGTAAACATAGCATTAAACTTCTCATTGATAGAGTTAGTAACATTTGTAACACTATTACGCTTTTGTTCAAGTTGCATAGGTTGAGGTTCGTTGGACCTTGGGCGTGGCTCCGTCACCAGTGGTCTTAAGCGTAGCTCCCTCGCCTTGTGTTCAAAGAGCATTGCTCCAAC
Organism: Trididemnum nubilum; assembly: GCA_963965965.1. Classification (NCBI taxonomy): domain Eukaryota; kingdom Metazoa; phylum Chordata; class Ascidiacea; order Aplousobranchia; family Didemnidae; genus Trididemnum; species Trididemnum nubilum. The sequence goes on from OZ014483.1 coordinate 25,968,910, forward strand.
CTCGGGTTTCGAACCAGCTTCGGTACCATGGGTAGGCTCAGCACTACGTTTAAACTCAGCATTTTTAATTAACGAACTTTTAAAACTAACGGCACTTGAAGTAGAACGAACGCTGCGTTTTGAGCGTCCGGAAACGACAGAACCAGCCTCTGAGCCGCACGCAATGCGCTTCTCTTCAGCCTCTATCTCAATCGCTTGCAGGCGTAACTTAGCCAAAGTCTCTTCTTCTTCGGCAGCCGCAGCCGCAGCCGCAGCCGCGGCCAACGCAGCAGCAGACGCAGCCGCGGCCTCAGCCTTGGCTTTCGCTTTAGCTTCCGCCTCCACCCTAACCTTACGAGACCTAGCCAACTCTTCCAAAACTTGAAGCTCAGAACGTCTACGTTCTAGTTCAATCTGCTTTACTATGGAGGATTTGCTTGACGTCACACTCGTAGAACTTGCGGCAATTAATGACACACTATCTGCAGGTCCCATATCATCGTCATCACAATCATTTTCGCCTTCATTTAACGGATTAGTTTTATCGCAAAATTTGTCTTTTACGGTTTCAAACAAGTTAACACATTTTTTAAACTTATCAGCAATTTCAGATGAAAGTTGATTTAATTCGACGTCCTTCAGCTCGGACGCAGAATAGCGAAAATTTTCATATTCAGACTTTAGTAAGTTAAATTTACGTGATTCAAAATCAAATTCACGTTTAGTTTCGCATGATTCAAGCGACTTCATCAGCCTTTTAGTGTCTAACATTAATCGTCGATGAACAGTAAGCAATTTACGAGGGGCAGTTGCCGCGACTAACCCAGTTTCCGTAGCTCCAGCGTTAGCAGCGTCGGGTTTAGCACGGTTTCCCTCGGGGTCAGATAAGTTTTCCTGGGCCGATTCTAACCGCCACCTAGCAACCTTGTCAGTACTCGTACATGTGGGTATCGTATCTACACCCCCATTACGTTTAGGCGTCCCAGTCAATGATGCCTTAAAAGTTTGGCTTTCTGTGGCCATAATAAAACAAAACAAATAAGCACAAAGATAATTATAGCAAAGACTAAGTCGCACTCAATATAAATAAACAACGTCACCTTGTACAGTTCTTAACGATCACAAGAAAGACTTCAGTTCTTCCAAAAGTAGACTAGATGGGAGTTTGCCAGCAAACCCAGTGAACGACCGACGCGTAGTTTATAATGCTGTGACGCTCAAAAGTACTTTTTGTCAACCGTGAAATCAGCAATTATTCAAAATATTTAATTTTGGAACCTTCATAAAAGTACAAATCAAGTCAAAAAATTATCAACGTTATCGTTTTTGATCCTAAAAAATAACCCATCAGGTTAACTCATTGAAAAATCAATTGTTGGAGGGCAAATTTATGGTTTTTGGAATTTACAGGATATTGAGCATCAGTGCTGGGCACCGCAAGTTTTTTTTTTAAGTCCGCAGTCCGCAAGTCCGCAACCGAATTTCAAATTGCTTAATCCGCAACCGCAAGTCGGCAATTGCATGTTTTTAAGCTTAATCCGCAAGTACGCAACGACGTTTCAGGATTCTTGAATCCGCAACCGCAAGTCCGCAACTTCAAAATTCTTGAAGTCCGCAAGCGCAAGTCCGCGACTCTTTATGAACCGAGTGGAAGAGTTTTGCAATCAACCATGTCCCGAAGTGATCTGCTCAGAGTTGATTAGCAAACATAAGTCAAAAGTTGTGACTTGTGGGAAGCATAGCAAGCGTATGGTGGATACATTCCACACAATACGAAGAATTACCAAATCACATAACCATTGATTGTAGTAAATGTAGCACAACATAACTTGTTGTTGAGCTGCTTTTTCGAGATGGCAAACTTCAGAATTGCCCAGCTCCCTTTACTTTTAGGTCCAGTTCAAGACATATGTATTATGTAAACAGTTGTATTTTTGGTTAAAGTTTTTCGGTGTCTTGGCTAAGGGGAGTGTAGCCCCCAACCCTCCTATCTTCTTGGATAACCAAGAGGGTTTGGAATTTCAAACATTGTCAAAATATATATTTTATCGACAACTTGTACACTGTCTTCCCAGTTTCCAGTAACCTTTTCCATAGTTTGTCTTGTCTAAACCTGTGAAGGTGATTAAACCTGAGTAACTAAACCTGATTAACTTGTACAATGCACATGCGTTATTTTATCGACAACATAGCGACTGATAATAATAAAAAAACAAAAAAACATCGTATTCAAGCGTAAGCCATTGGAACTATGTCAAAATATTTGTCTCTTAAACATCTGCTGGTATAAAAAAAAAATTAACGTCCTAGCTTGAGCCATTCAAAAAATTGATTTTGGGGGATCCATTTGAAGGGGTCCCAAGGAAAGTGGTACCCCAAACCATGTCAAAATATTTGTCTCCTAAATATCTATTGATATCAAAAAAAAACTGGCACCCTAAGTTAAACCAATAAAAAAAATTATTTTTGGGGGTCCATTTTGGGGGGTCCCCGGGGGAGTGGTACCTCCAAACCATGTCAAAATTTTTATCTCTTAAGTGTCTACTGATATCAAAAAAAAACTGGCACCCTAGGTTAACCCATTAAAAAATTCATTTTTGGGGGTCCATTTGGGGGGTCCCCGGGGGGGTGGTACCCCAAACATGTCAAAATATTTATCTCTTAAATATCTACTGATATCAAAAAAAACTGGCGCCCTAGGTTAAATCGTTAAAAAAATTTATTTTTGGGGGGTCCCCGAAGGGGTGGTACCCCCAAATTATGTTAAAATATTTGTCTCTTAAATATCTACTGATAACAGAAAAAACTGGCACCCTAGCTTGAGCCGTTCAAAAATTTGATTTTTTGGGGCCCCATTTTGGGGGGGTTCCCGGGGGGGTGGTACCCCCAAATCATGTCAAAATATTTTTCTCTTAAATATCTACTGATATCAAAAAAAACTGGCACCCTAGGTTAAATGGTTAAAAAATTTGTTTTTGGGGGGGTCCATTTGGGGGGTCCCCGGGGGGGTGGTACCCCCAAATTATGTCAAAATATTTGTCTCTTAAATATCTACTGATATCAAAGAAAAATGGCACCCTAGGTTAAATCGTTAAAAAATTTATTTTTGGGGGGGTCCATTTGGGGGGTCCCCGAAGGGGTGGTACCCCCAAATTATGTCAAAATATTCGTCTCTCAAATATCTACTGATAACAAAAAAAAACTGGCACCCTAGGTTGAGCCGTTCAAAAATTTGATTTTTTGGGGGGGTTCTCGGGGGGGTGGTACCCCCAAACCATGTCAAAATATTTCTCTCTTAAATATCTACTGATATCAAAGAAAAATGGCACCCTAAGTTAAATCGTTAAAAAATTTGTTTTTGGGGGGGTCCCCGGGGGGGTGGTACCCCCAAATTATGTCAAAATATTTGTCTCTCAAATATCTACTGATATCCAAAAAAACTGGCACCCTAGCTTGAGCCGTTCAAAAAATTGATTTTTTGGGGCCCCATTTTGGGGAGGTTCCCGGGGGAGTTACCCCAAAAAAAATTTCAGGAGACACAATTGCATATGTACCTCAACAACTTCACACAAAAATTAGATTTCTATGTTTTGTGGTTTAGGAGAACTCGAGCGTACAAGATTTAGGAAGAAAAAAAAGGAAAAAAAAGGAAAAAAAGGGAAAAAAAAGGAAAAAAAAAGGAAAAAAATAAGAAAAAAACCTCATCGCGGCCGAAAGTGGGTTGGTAGGGATGAAAGGATATCTTAAGACATATAACCATGAGAAATATTTTTTGCCGTACTTAAGCCGTTTTTGACTTAGACCGCTTTTTACGCCAAACTTTCGGGGCGGTTTTCGGGTCATAAACCCGAAGTCACGTGACTGATTGCCTCGAAATTTAGTACAAACATAAAACTCATTAATCTCAAACTGTTGTCAAAATTTCATGTAGTTAGACCAAACGGTTCTCGAGTTATAAGCAAAAGTCTGAAATCTCGCACTCATTAGTTAGAAAATGGCCCAGTAAAAACAAAGGAACACGCGACGCGAGCGTCGGTCGTTCCAATGACGCTTGAATTCCACCGAAGCAGACCGAAGATCGATGACTCCACCTCCACAGGACGACGAAAGAAGAAACCGATGAACGTAGGAATGGAATTCTCTACGAAACCGAAGTGCAGGCGACAGGAACCAGAAAAAGGGGGCCGCAAGTTGCAGACCAACCAAAACGAAGAAACTTCAAGTCGCCGCAGAAAACCAACGGTTTGAGAAGAATGGATCTTTCTCAACCAGAGTATAAACGTCGTACTGTTGAGGGAATCCAACAAAAGGCAGCAGTCCGCTATCACAATGGAACTCAAATCAAAGAAACGATGAGGAGTGCGAGATTCTAAGCCGTAATCACCAATGAATCCAAAAACCAAAAATCCAACCAGGTCAGGAGACGATAAATTTTGATGTTAAAGATTGAAGGCTGTGTCCTAGGCGGAATGCCTAGGTCTTCACTGTCTGGTCTTGCGTCCAAGAGGCTAACAAAGGATATTCAAAGCAAACTTGTATTAACAAAAATCAAATTAAAAAAGACCAGTCCAGCAAAAATTTATCGAGGATTGCCCGGCTGGGCGGAAAACACTTAAACTAAAAAACTGAGTTTTTTACCGACAAAATAAAAAACCTCTTGACGCTACTGTTTAAAATTAAAACTGAATTAACTGCAGTGGTAGAATTAAAACATTGCTTCAAAGTGATCAACAAAAAGCAAAACGGCGCGTCTTTCAGGCGACTTTGCAAAGTTTCTTTCGAGCGAATAATGAAAGACGCGCAACACAAAGGTGAGATGCAAATAAGGTAAATGAACGTGTTAACGACAGAACATAAAACCTAGGTTCGAATCTAGAATCTAACTATAAACAATCGTGCTGTAACAATAGGCTAGTGTTTAAAAATTTGCTGTTTTAGTTCGTAGACTTCAAAAATGTTCTCAAAATTTTGGGACTCTACTCATTAAAAAAAAAAAAAAATGTAAAGGGGAATTAGGTCGGCCTATGATGTCTGATATAACCTACTATATTGATATGACACAGCATTCACTATGGTAGCTACGGTATCAGTATAGCTTACAAGACACAGTGCAAAAGTTCCAATTCTAACAGTTACCAGTACCGGTAAGTTTTCTCACTGTGACAATCGGTCTATATTATAGTCTTGAAAAAGTAAACAAAACATCATTACCACATACTGGTATTAGCCTATAACCTGCTGAAACTGTCAAACAAAGTCTGAAGTATAATATTGTAGAAGTTTTAAACATCAAATCTTAATGCAAAGTAGGCTTGTCGTTTCTACTGTATGTTGAATACAAGGTGATTTAAGGGCATAATCAGAGGTGGGCACAAATAACATTATATCAAAAGCGCAACGCAACAAAGCGCAACGATCTTTTTAACCTGTAAAAGCGCAGCGCAAAATGCGCAATTTAATTTTTTTGCTTTCTAAAGCGCAGCGCAACTTTCGCAATGAACTTTTTGATTTAGTTGAAGCGCAACGCAATTCCGCAATTGCGGAACGGTATTTTCGTACCAAGTTAAAGCACAACCTAACTTCTGCAATTGAGATTTCACAACACAATGCAAATACTGCGTTTTTTGCAATTTTAAACTGAAAAAGAGTAAATAATTTGCTAAACAAGCCCAAAATTTATCAATATTACGATGGAAATGGAGCAAAATTAAGTTCAATGTATAGAATTGCGCTTTTAATCGAAAAAAAATTTGAAAGCGCAATGCACTTAACTGCTTAAGGCGCAACAAATTTTAAAAGCTTTATTCCGCAACGCAACTTCCGCAATGTTTCAAAATAAAAAATTAAAGCGCAACGCAACTTACGCAATTGCGGAGGTTGCGGAAGTTGCGCTTTGCGCTTCTAATTGCGCTTTGCCCACCTCTGGGCATAATTGAGCATTGCAGATTGCATTAGCCTATGCCGTTAACATCAACTTTGCATGTTCGAGGTGCCTCATGCAAAATGCCAGTAGCCAATAGGAAATCCAAATCTGCATTTAAAAGCATGTGGCACCAGATTTGTTGAACAAGTTACCGGTACCCTTATAAATTCGTAGCATGAAAAATGAGGTGTCATTAACTATTAAGTATATGCCGTCCACTTTTTTTTGAAGCTCTGCAACCCATGTCTGATGTATGAGTGCATGTGCTCTATCTCCCTTCCTCATATCTGATATGCATGCACTCCTAACTCAATAGGGTTAGATTTTGAGGAATAGCTTAGGGTCAGGCTTGGAAAAATTATGATTGTACAGGGTCCGCCAAAATGATCTGACACATTTGTAGGTTAAATAAAAGGCAAATAAAGTAAATACACAATAAAGTGTTTTTATTTTCAAAAAGTACATATAATGCTATTTTGTTTCATTAGGTTTTAAAAATTAAATCAGTCAAATGGGATCCGTTATTATCCACACTCTGTCAACCACGTTCATGAAAGTTGTCCATAACTCGGCTAATCATTTCATGTGGAATGGTGGTAATTTCTTGACGAATTGCATCTTAAAGATGTTTAATAGATTGAGGACGATTACTGTATACCTTTGACTTGAGATATCACCAGAGAAAAAAAATCGCAAGGATTTAAATCATGCCAACGGGCAGGCCAGCCTATGTCTCCATGCAATGAGATCAAATGACCGGAGAACATCTCCCTCAAAATCCCCATCGCACGTCGAGAAGTGTGGGCTGTTGCTCCATCCTGTTGAAACCAAACATTGTCCATATCATGGAGCATATTTAATTTTGGTCTGAGAAAAGTCTCTAGCATCTTACAATATCGATCAGAGTTTACAGTCACTGTAACATTGTCTTCTTCAAAGAAGTACGGACCCCATATACCGAATTCTGCCACAGCACACCATACAGTCACACAAGGACAATGCAAAGGGCATTCATGCAACTCACGAGGGTTGTTCTCGGCCCAGTATCTGAAGTTTTGCGTATTCACTGCACTACACAGATGAAAATGCATCTCATAACTGAACAACACAACTGCTGCAAGGGGGACTCGTTATTGAATTTCTAAACACAATGCTCGGTGAGTTTCAGTGTCTCTTTTGCTGAATTCTTGTGCCAACATTATTTTTTGTGGATGCATATGAAGATCATTATAAAGAATTCTTCGCAATCTGCTATCGGAAAGCCTAAGATCCTGGGCTCGTTTACATGTCAAATGGTATGGAGACTGTTACAACTTTTGTAACAACTTTTAGGTCAAAACCCCTTAAATTCACTCGGGTTATACATTTCAATTGGTTGGCAAAATCAAATTTATGGGGCCCAGGCCTATTGGCTGTCAATATGTTTGATTATTGCTGTTGCATATGTCTACTGTTGTAGAGATGCTAAAGGAAACTGAAAATGAAGAAACAAGACTTTTTTGACACATTTTTATCATTGGTGGCATTTTGATTGGGGGGGAGGGCCCGGGCCCATTGCCACCCCCTTGGCTATGTCTATGATTGTAACTTCAATGCTATTTGTGATATTAAATTAGGACTAAAGGCAAAATCAATGGGGTATTAAACGTCGTTGATACATAGCAACATTAACTCTATATTTATCCAACCAATTGCAGAAGATGAAATAAGAATGCACATTAGAGGACTTGATTCCTCTAAGGGTACTGGCATCGATGGCATTTCTATAAAATACATAAAAATGGCAGCTACTGTTATTACTCCAAAATTGACACAACTTTTCAACATCTACATAAAGAAAGGAAATTTCCCTCAAGCATTAAAACATCGCAGAGATAGTTCAAATATTTAAAAAAGGAAACAGAGAAAATTGCTGCAACTATCGACCTATTTCAATATTAAGCTCGTTTTCAAAAATTTTTGAAAAATGTTTGCATGAACAATTCAACAAATTTTTTATCAAAAATGAACTATACAATTAGTTTCCAACAATACGGATTTCAAAAAAATTGCTCAACCTCAGATGCTGTAGTGGATATATATAACAACCTCATTAAAAACATAGAAAATGAAGTAATAACATGCTCCGTTTTTCTAGACTTGGCTAAAGCATATGATACCATTGATCACAGAATGTTAATTGCAAAGTTAGAGAAATATGGTGTGAGAGGTGTACCCTTACAATTAATAGAAAGTTTTTTAAACAAATGGGCAACAATACACTACCATGAAGGGCACTAAATCGGCTACAAATAAAGTGCTTTGCGATATTCCTTAGGGATCCACCCTAGGCCCACTGCTATTCACAATTTACATTAATGATTTACCTCTGGCTTCTGATTTCAAAGTGCATTTATTTGCAGATGAGACTAATCTCACATTGACGCATTCCCAACCTGAAATGTTGCAACAAAAAGTGAACGAAAATATGCAAAAAATAATTAACTGGATGAGAATTAACAAACTCTCAATAAATTACAGTAAATCAGAATTCATGATAATAACAAAGAAACAATTCAAACATAAATTTGAAGTAGTTATAGAGGATAATAAAATAAAGCAAGAATAATTTGTGAAATATTTAGGTATATTGATAGATGACAAACTAAATTGGAAACATCAAGTAAAACAAATTTGCTCAAAAATTGCAAGTGGTTCATGGGCTCTATATCACATTAGAAACTACGTTGATAAACAGACAATGAAAATGGTATACTACAGTCTAGTGTGTTCTCACCTTCAATATTGTATAAATAGCTGGGGTAGTGTTTCAGAAACTACGTTGCATCCTCTGAAAATAATTCAAAAAAGAAGTATCAGATTAATAGCAGGAAGTAAATATAAAGTACATGCTGAACCTTTGTTTCATCAGTTACAATGCTTAAAATTAAATGACATTTATAAGCTAGAAATGGCAAAGTTAATGTATGGAATAAATAATAACATGATATCTTCAACCAAAGCCAACGATTTTCAGTTAATTAGCCAATGCCTTGATCACGGAACATGATTGAAAAACAACCGAAATTATTGCTTACCTTGAGTTAGAACTAAATTAGATCAACATATGACAATTTTTTCAGGAACAAAAATATAGAATGGCATTAACAAATAGCTCTAGGAATTATCATTTCGAACATTTAAGAAAACTTTCAAAAATCAATTAATTTCTAAGTACCATTCTACAACCTGACATTGCTGACAACTATGCAAAATGGCAACATTTTGCAATACCGTATCTTTCAAACAGTTTTGGTGGCTGCCAGATTCTTACTATACGGTTTATTTTGAAATGTTTTGTTACTACTCTGTATAAAAGTGGGAATTCATACCTTTGTAACAGTTTCTTTGTTTGCCTTCAAGCACCACTGTCTTTGCTTGAATAGGATTAAGCTATGCTTTTCTGTCATCGCTATTCTTTTTTTTTTTTTTTGTGCATAAAACGCCAGCCATTTTTTACGACATTCCGTTATATTATAGATCCTTGAACTGTACATTAGGGCAGACCCTTTTGGGGTCATTTTTTAATTTTAACCAGCATGGGTGTTAGATTTTTGCCTTGAGCCAAAAAAATGAGAAATCCAAAATTTTTTTGAAATTGGACCCCGTTTAGATACTGCCCCCGGGGCTTTTTTGTATCGCGCCCCCTCAAATCTGAGAATACTCATAAAATTGGTATTACTAGTGCTAGATATGCAATGTTGGTATTCATTTTTATTGTTTTTCAGAGAGGAAGACAATGGTGGTCTTAAATTTAGCATTAGAGTTAGTTTTATTTTTTTGAATTTTTCTTGCAACGTAACTTTTTCACAAGGCGTTAATTTTTTAATATTTTCTTTCAAGTTTTATCACAACTGTTTGCATCAAATGATGTATTATTGAAAAAATATAGTTAATGCAATACAAACAGCAATGATAGCCTTGATTTTTTTGAGTAGCATGAACAGTTTTTCTTATGACGTGGTATTTTTTTTCTGATCTATTGCTTTTTCTTTCAGTAATAGTACACAGTGCTTTACCAATCTGCCTTTTTGAGCCAGCAATTCGTCCACTTGCTGTTGTTGTCATTTTTACAGCACGTTCCACAGCCTGCGTATGATTTGGATAATATGGGTGAAGTAGTTGCTTAACGAAATGCTCGATATCTGTACAGCTTTTGATTTATGGAGGCTCATGCAATACTAAACATATTTTCTGTGAGTAAAATTGGTGACACCATTCCCACGGCCGTTAGTGTTACCAGTGTATGATGTTTCTGCAAAGATGCACCTGGGTGGATGAAATTCTCGGACTGGGTCTCACTCTCCTTCTTGATTTCCTTTTTCAGCATATCTGATTTTCTACAACTGTGATGTATCACTTCGCTTACATAACTGCTTTCCCATTAGGCCAGTGTTTCATCAGCATCTGAATTCACAAATAACCTATTGTGGCAGCCCACTTGAACGTTCAAATGACACACGAGGGCAGTTTCTGCTCTTGCAATCATACTCTCTTCTCAGATTACTTTGATTAAAGTCTGACAACAAGGTCCCCCAAAAGAGGACTGTCATTCATTTATTCGTATGGGCATTGACTGGCATTGTTTAAAGCAATTTACTTTACTGGCAAGTACGTTAATTTTGGCATTTTGAGTTCAAAATTTGTAGTAGGCATTTACACAGTTATATACGCCTGACGACGACAAACAAATTTGAAATATGCATATAGGCACTAATGTTGCAAATTGCTTATGGGATGTCATATATGGTGTCCACGCTTATTGCTTAGTGATGCTAGTGCTATGTGGTTGAGCTAAGTGCAGTGCCAGTGTGATACTGGTCAAGAATCCTCCTTCTGGTGACCTTGTTGTCAGACTTTGATCAGAGTAATCTGAGAAGAGGGTATCATGGCAAGTACAGAAATTGCTCTCGTGTGTGGTTTGAAGGTTCAGGTGGGCTATACCAGGATAGGTTATGTGTGAATTCAAATACTGATGAAACACTAACCTAATGAGAAAGCAGAAAAGTGAGTGAAGTGCTACTTCACAGTTGTAGAAAATTTATGCCAAAAGTCTGGTATGTATCGTCTAAACATCTGATTTTCTAAATAATATTGACAGGTTTTGTGCATCAGAGTTTACTATTTTGCTTATCCCGAAAAATTACTGTCGGCTATGCTGGAACATGAAGACAAGACTGTAAGAGCAAAATCTGTCAATATTATTCAGAAAATCGGATATGCTGAAGAAGGAAATCAAGAAGGAGAGTGAGACCCAGTCCGAGAATTTCATCCACCCAGGTGCATCTTTGCAGAAACATCATACACTGGTAACACTAACGGCCGTGGGAATGGTGTCACCAATTTTACTCACAGAAAATATGTTTAGTATTGCATGAGCCTCCATAAATCAAAAGCTGTACAGATATCGAGCATTTCGTTAAGCAACTACTTCACCCATATTATCCAAATCATACGCAGGCTGTGGAACATGCTGTAAAAATGACAACAACAGCAAGTGGACGAATTGCTGGCTCAAAAAGGCAGATTGGTAAAGCACTGTGTACTATTACTGAAAGAAAAAGCAATAGATCAGAAAAAAAATACCACGTCATAAGAAAAACTGTTCATGCTACTCAAAAAAATCAAGGCTATCATTGCTGTTTGTATTGCATTAACTGTATTTTTTCAATAATACATCATTTGATACAAACAATTGTGATAAAACTTGAAAGAAAATATTAAAAAATTAACGCCTTGTGAAAAAGTTACGTTGCAAGAAAAATTCAAAAAAATAAAACTAACTCTAATGCTAAATTTAAGACCACCATTGTCTTCCTCTCTGAAAAACAATAAAAATGAATACCAACATTGCATATCTAGCACTAGTAATACCAATTTTATGAGTATTCTCAGATTTGAGGGGGCGCGATACAAAAAAGCCCCGGGGGCAGTATCTAAACGGGGTCCAATTTCAAAAAAATTTTGGATTTCTCATTTTTTTGGCTCAAGGCAAAAATCTAACACCCATGCTAGTTAAAATTAAAAAATGACCCTAAAAGGGTCTGCCCTAATGTACAGTTCAAGGATCTATAATATAAGAGAATGTCAAAAAAAATGGCTGGCGTTTTATGCACAAAAAAAAAAAAAGTGTGATTGCAGTATGATACCATGGTTTAGCTAAAACGATAATGTTGCTGGAAGCAATGTGAATTCTAAAACTACGATGTTGCTGGAAGCGATATGAATTCAAAAACATACTTGACAATTGCGTACGAATGAAATTATGTATTGGAAAAATTAAAATTAAACAAAAATTGATGGAAGAACAATGATAGAGAGAAATGGGGCTTTAATAGGTCTGTATGGAAATACAAAACAAATCCACAGTGTTGACATAAGCAAAACTCAGGGCTTCATATGTACGTGAATTGGTCGCAATAGTTTGAGAATCTTTTAATTGTAATTGTAATTGAATTACAATTACTTGAACTTGAATAATTGTAACTGTAATTGAAAATTTTAGGTTGTAATTGTAATTAAAGCAAAAACAAGTAATTTTTGCAACCCTGCTTAGGGTTAGGTTGTATTTCAGTAATTGGGGGAATATCGTAGATCAACGGTGGGCAAACTGCGGCTTGGGAGTTGCATGCGGCTCTTGGACGTAAGTTTTGTGGCTCTTGTATTGAATCGTAATATTACACAAAAATTAAGATTATACTTTATAAATATGTTATCTCGTGTTTGAAATTGTTTTCATTTATCGATGTATTTTAGAGTGATAAAACAAGTGTATGTTTTCATAGCGCTGTCAACCAAGGTTATACCATCTGTGATGACGAATTGCAGTATAAACACTTCAAAGAATCAAAGTAGAATAATTTTCCCAGAGTTGTAAAACATTTCAAAGAGCGCAATCAAGCATGAATCGTGACTTATAGGGCAACAATCATTGTGTTTTTCAGTAGCGTAGCCAGGGAGGGAGGCTATAGCCCCCTACCCCCAATTGGCCTGAGGACCAAAATGCAAAATAAGAAAAGTACCACGTTTTTAGCACTTCTGAGTCTATTTTTTGCACTGGAATGGAGTAAAAAGTGATTTAAAGCATCTTTTGAAACATATATTCAGGGGGACTAATTTGTCAAAAATAAAACTCAAAAATTAATAAAAACTTTGAAAAATGGCCAAAAATAAGCAATCAAATTTAATCGTTAGTGTAAAAATGTTGAACATAGGTTTCGTCCATAAACTCAAAAGGAGGGGGGCTATTCAGTGTTAGTTAGTTATTAGTATTAGTTAATACTTCACTTAAATATTTTTCCATTAGACCCCCCCCAATTATTTTTCGCGATAAAATATAGACTACTCCGTGTGAGTTTTATTGAACTATTAAATTTTATGAGTTACCAGCATGCAAACAAGAGAACTAGAATTTTACTATTAGCCATTTCCCACATAGTCCATTTATGCAACCAGTTTAATCATGTTCGCACTGCCAATTTTTATGCCACGTTTTAAAAGCATTAATTTTTATCAAAATCCTAAAATTAAGCTATTTTTGCAAAAAAATGCAAAGTTTTTTTTGTGCTGGGGTTTTTGCCTCCAGACCCCCATGCCTCCAGCAGCGGCTGGGATTTCACCTCCAGGCCCCCAAAACATCCCCCCATAGCAAATTTCTGGTTACGCGCCTGGTGTTTTTATTGCTGTTTCGTTATTTTGTGTAAACTGATTTTGCGGCTCGCTTATGTTTATGGTTTTCCGCAAGTGGCTCTTTCTTTCAACAAGTTTGCCCACCCCTGTCTGAGATTAAAGCAGTCGTTAGGGCTAGAGTTCGAGAAATAGCCTAGATTGGAAGACTTGTTAGGGCTAGATTTTGCAGAATAGCTTAGATAAGAGGACTCATTAGGGTTTGGGCTAGATTTTGCAAATAGCTTAGGGTTACATTTTGGGGAACAGCTTAGATTAGAAAAAGAGCTCTCATGCTGATACATGGGTCACAGAGCTTCGAAAAAAGTGATGATTTGAAAACTCAGTACTTCAGTCATGCTTATCTGTTATGCCCAATAGCTTCGAAAACTTTTCTTGTGGTGCATAATTTTATAGATTGGCAGATTGTTCAATGACCTCGATATTGACTGTATTATAATGATTGTAGGCTACCTGTAATATCGGATATTGCTTTTCAGCACTGGTTTTACTTTTCCCTGTTTTGGTGTATTGATTTCCCTGTTTAGTTGTATGATCTGTTATTTTGTTGTAAAATGTTGATTTACTTGTGCTCTTGCTTTTTTCTTTTCTGTTCATTTTTGCTCTTGCCTTGCCGAAATCTTTCTTTTTAACATGTATCAGGTATGCTTAGCTGACAATTATTGCAAGGAGTGTTATTTTCAATATTGTGTTTGAACTTGTAGTGATTTCACTGATTTGCAGAATTCCTATGGTGCTGTTTTTTGTTTTCAAATATGAACTGAAATGTTTATTTTAGAATTTAAACACAGTGTTTTTATGAGTGTCTTTTCCCCTCTTATTTGTTTTTTCTCCTTATTTTTTCTACCTCTTTGTTTAAATTTTAATTGGTCACAATTAGAGCTTGATCGGTATATCGGTCAGTCGATATATACCGGCCAGCCGATATCTGGGCGAAGTCGATATATCGCATCGGCTATCTACCACCGATAAAATATTGGCTTAGCACAATTACCTTAAACTCTTTATTTTTGAGAGCAAGCATGACTGCTCTTGACTATTGGTTGCCAAATCATATTTTTGGTTTGTTTTTTTTATGAATAATGCTGGAGTGTGACGTGTGTTAGCAATACTCTTTTTTGGAGGGGAATTAGTGTAGCTTAATTTAGTGTCAAGTTAATTGAAAAATAGTAACAAAAGTTCGTAGTTAATAAGTTTATGTATCAGTTATTGATATCGGTATCAGCTTAAAAATTTCCAAAATATCGGTATCGGCCTAAAAAGGTCATATCGGTCGAGCTCTAGTCACAATGTCTTGATTGTCAAGCAACTTAGACAACGTTTTTCTTTTGATCTGGAGGTTAAAGCAGTATATCAGTTGCATTGTTATTATTATCAGTATTATAACATGCATTATTTTAAGATGGTAACTTATCTGTAATTTTCTAACCCATGATTTCTATAGGGTTTGTTGTTTTGCAGTCTTAAAAATACTCATTGCTATGCAGAACTTTGGAGCAAAGCCACATTAAAAAATAAATTATCAAAAAAAATTCTGCAATCGTTTCTTTTTATGCTTGGCCCCATATACCCAGTATATATCTAAATCACCCAAGTAAAATTAATTACTCTTTACAGCAATGTTGCAGAATCGGAGTTGGAAGTCAAGGGAGTTGAAGCTTTTTACGAGTAGTTGGAGTCGGAGTCGAAAAAATGATTTTGCCGCAGTTGTAGTCGGAGTCGAAAAAATGATTGCTCGACTCCCCGTGTTGCACAAAAATCTGATTAGCTATGTCCTGTGTTAGTGTAACTTTAGTCAAGTTGCATGTGGCAGTAGCACGCTGTAGTCAGGCTGCAACAGTATACACTATATTTAATCTTCACATTTTTGAATAGGTTTGTAATCTTTGTATCTAGTGTGCTGTCGTACTATGCTAATCTGACAAAAATTTGGGCAGAGTGCCGGAAGTTTTAGCCTTTTCAATGTTTTTTTAGGGTAAAATACAGGATTTGGTAACAGAGTAGTAAGTCGGGCTGGGCTTTTCAGGTCGGGTTTGGGCCAGGTTTCGGCCTAAGTTGACAAAATTTTGAGCTTAATTCGGGCTTGAGATTTACTTTTTATTGTAGGTGCTCAAAAATATAATCAAAATAATTTGGCAACATTGCTGAACTTTTCAGACTCAACTTTCATTTTTTTGGGCATGAATTGGGTTTTAAATTAGTTTTCGGATTTGGGCTTATATTTTTGGGTTTGGGCCTGAACTAGTTGGCCTGTTTACTACGCCGTTCGGTAATGTTGTAACACCAAAATTTGCAAGCCAATTGGGTGACAAAAAATGCAACTGCGTAAATAACGAAATTCACTGGCAAATATATAAGACTATATATCAAAATTTATGTCAGCAAAATTTATGGGAGTTGGAGTCGAAATTTTTCCATTTTAAAGAGTCGAGAGTCAGAGCCAAACAGAAATAAAGCCCAGAAATCAGAGTCGTAGTTGAACTGAAAAAATGGCTGACAGTCAGAGTCTAAGTTGACCTGATTTCGCTTCGACTTTGCAACCCTGCTTTACATATGACTATGTGTTTCAGTAGTAAGGGCTTTATCCATTCGACCACTGATTGGTTGTTGCTAAGTCTTTGTTACTAATTTTGTTTCAGTTTGCCCAATATCTCAGATCTGGCAATAACCTGAAAATGTGCTTCATAAATTATAAAAATAAACCGAAAATGTACTTTTACTATGAGAAAGCTTACTATTTAAGTGTAGACACTAGACAAACCCAAACAAAGTTAATGATAAAATCTTAGCAACAACTGGCAGCAGTTCTATCCTTATTTACATATGCATTTAGCGTTAAGCCATTGCAGCATCCAAACATTAACAAAACATCAATTTAAAGTAAAGTTGCTTAAACTTCAGCAAATTACTGGAATATGAAGGTTGTAATATGTGGTGGTGGAATTATGGGTACTTGTGTTGCCCATTTTCTTTTAGAAAATGAAGCTTCTTGTGTAATTTTGGAAAGAAATGCTATTGCATGTGCTGCATCAGGAAAAGCTGGAGGATTTCTTGCAAAAGATTGGTGTGGGCATTCTTCATTAGGGACTTTTGCTAAAGCCAGCTTTGAGTTGCATGCGAATTTGGCTGTATCAATGCATGGAAAAGAAACGTATGATTACAGAAAGCTGGAGGCATTTTCTTTAGAAATAAATCCAAACGCGTCTTGCCAGAGTGTAAGCCAGGTTGCCCAGACATGGATTAATGGAACTGGAGTGGATATCAAAACTAAGCAATTGATTGGTCCATTTGGTACTATAGCCCAATTGCACCCTTATAAGTTTGTTCAAACTTTAGCAAAAAGTAATATTGAAAGGGGTGCTGAAGTAAAGGAGAAAGCTGAAGTTTCTGGTCTGGTGTTTTCAGAAGACAGATCTAAAGTTACTGGTGTTTTATTAGCTTCAGGGCAAACGATTGAAGGTGATGCTGTAGTAATTACAATGGGTCCTTGGACAGGGTTAGCTTCCAATTGGTGCTCTAAAATTCCTTCATTTTATGGCCAAAAAGCTCATTCAATTACCATCAAGCCTCAACAACCAATCCCCCCTGAAGCTTTGTTTACTAATTGTGGTGAATATTCTCCTGAATTTTATCCTCGACCTGATGGAGAAGTTTATGTTTGTGGTTTGGCTGAAAACCCTTTAACGTCAACTGACCTTGTGAACTCAAATAATGTTGCAGTTACACAAGGTTCATGCGAAAAAATAAAAAGATTTGCTGATTTAGTTTCCACAAGTTTAAAAGATGGTGAAGTAACTTGTTCACAAGCTTGTTATTTGCCATTAACTCATGATGGTTTGCCAGTGATAGGTAGTGTGCCTGGTGTTGCAGGGTTATTTGTAGCAGCTGGCCATGGCTGCTGGGGAATTTTAAATTCTCCTGCAACTGGCAAGGCTTTGGCTGATTTGATTGTTCATGGCCAGTCTCAAATTAGCTTAGAAGCGTTTGCACCAAGCCGCTTCGGTACTTAATTTTGCATAATTGGGCAAATTAGACTTCTATTCCACTGCCAAGTTACTATTGTTCTACTTTCTTGTGATATATCAACTGTGGAACTGTTTACTGTATATAAAAGTTGTTTTGGTCTATGATCTTAAACCCTTCTGGTGTGCCTTTAATCCTTCTTGGGACAAAAGTTTTTTAGTATTTAAGCATATTTTATCGTACTGAGCTGTTTTGAGATGGCTTGAGTGCTCTGATATCAAAAATTACAATTTAATTTATTTTTTTTGGTTTGTTTTTTATAATTTACTATGGTATGTATAAGTACCACCATCCTTCAGAGTTTTTTTAACAGCTTTTTGAGTTTCAAGTTTGGTAAATATGTTGTGGAACATTACTACATAACAGCTAACAGTGATAAATAAGTAAAATGTAATAAAATGTTCACACTAGTTATAAGGCAAAAAAATTGTTTCCTTTCACATAGCAAAAGTGAATATTGCATTCAAAGCAAATCTTATTGGTTCAGTTTTGAATATTTTTGCTGGTATACAATTTGCATCTCTGACGGTTCTCCATTTTCTTCATTTTGTGATGAGTTGCCACTGTCCTTGCGTCTTTTAGTTGCCACAGCTTTTGCATCTTTTGATCATCCTTCCAATGGTGGAGCACACTTTTGAGAGATGTACAGGGTGTGGCATAAATAACGCCCTTTTATATCTTTTAATTTTGTTCCCAAAAATCTTTTTTTTTTTAGTTTAGAAGATCACCAATGTGGATATTGAATTAGATCTTTAATAAATTTGAGATATACCTTTTACTTTTATTTATCTTTAAAATGCATTCATATTATAAAGAAAAAAAGATATTAAAAAAGGGCGTTATTTATGCCGCACCCTGTAGATGCCAAGTAGCGAATTTGCAATGGCAATTTGGAAAGACTTCAAGTTCAGTTGGTCAGCTTGATCACTGGCTTTATTGAAGATAATTTCAGCATTGATCACTCCAATATCAATCAAATAATTGACATTGCATAGATAATATTTGTACTTTGATCGATGGTCAAATTGATAAGTTACTTTTTTCTGATCCATCATGTTGACACTACCCAGGAACTTGTACTGATATACACCTGTTGGGCAATCAACAGCAGTGTTTATTTCATTTCCTTTTGATTTGCGATACACTTGATCAACAGAATGGGTTCCAAGAAAATTATAGACCATTAACACTGCTCTCTTATCATCCATTTAGTGAAGTAAACATCATTGCTACTGAGGCAAACCATCTCTCCTCTTTTAATGGCTTTGTCTTCTGGCAATTTTGCTTTATCCGGAAGATATTTATTGTTGATCAGAACTTTTCAGCACTGAAAATACCATTTTGAAGAAGGTTAAACAGTAATCAAATTGAAAAAGTTATCAATAAAAATTTGGCAATATAGAATTTTAAGCTTTTTTGTTATTGCGAGAACCACACCTTCTCCTAATCTGTGTTCAGTATGGTCAGATTTCTATTCAGTGTACAAATCAAACTGAAATAAACAACCAGTTTTTGAATTGTAGTGGCGCCACAACTTGAATCCCTATTGTACATACAAATTGAGTTGCACTTAACTCATTACACTACACTGGGGTCCACGACAACTGACTGCGAACAAACTGACTCGACGTCGATTGGCTGAGAAGGGCAATCATAAAAATGTTTTATTATCTCCAAAGCCATTTTGCCCAAACCCTAATGTTGTGACAAAATCATTGTGACAAAACTGTTGGTTTGCGATCAGTTTGTCATGGTCAGTTGACTTGGCTTGCTGCACTTTGGTTAGCAAAATTTTTTTCTCATCTGTGCTGTGCTGTAAATGTTAACCTTTCTCACCTCTGCAAACCAGAGTAGTTTCACAGTTTTGGTTATGGTTAAGAAATTATCGCTATCTTCTTGCAAACATATCAAAATTGCAAGTTATTTTTGCTGAAAATTATAAAAACCAGTGATAAAAAATGATGATCGTAGCAATAAACAAGAAAGATTAAGATTGAGATAGCAGTCAATGGTTCCTTGCGTGCAGATAATTTATTCACTGACAACTCATGCAATGTGGCATGCTTATATAATACATTATCAATCTCAGACAGCGCATCATGGGCTACAAAAAATATTTAGTTAAATTATTATTCAATGATCAAATATGTTTATTAAATATCAGCAATTTACTAGTCTACTAGTTGTCCCTACCTTTGAATTTTGTGGCTGTGTAGAGTTTAATTTTTTTTTGGTATTTTTATTTTTTCAATAATTAATGTATAATTACGCTCTTTTAAAAAAGAGAGAATTTTCTTTTTAATCCCTTTTCCTGGCAGCACTGGTGTTACTGTTCACAGCTTCCTGTGAACAACATTGTGAAGTATCCATTGTCTGTGGTAGTCAAATAGACTGATAGCAGCAAAACTGAAAGGTTTGTTTGCTGTTTTTTAGCTTAGCCTATTTGGAAAATTACCACATATGATATACAATCAGAAAAAAAGTTTGTTTGAACATTACCAAAAATCCTAGCTCCACTCTATAAAACTGCTAATCGGTGCTTGGCCAGGAAATTGTTTTTAAGATGATCCCAATTACGTAATCTGGGTTCGACTCGTCCGATAGTTATGTTATTGCTTCTTTGAATAAGACATTTTGGGATAATTATAATCATCCTAAAGATAATCTTATTCTGTCATCACGTATGATATAATACAATAAAAAAAAAAGTTTGTTTGAACATCACCAAAAATCCTAGCTCCACTCTAATCGGTGCTTGGCCAGGAAATTGTTTTTAAGATGATCCAATCGTGTAATCTGGGTTTGACTCACACGATAGTTATGTTGTTGCTTCTTTGAATAAGACGTTTTAGTATGATTATAATCATCCTAGAGATAATCGCTGTCAGGTGGCTTTGAACGATAAGCAAATTTAGGACAGGATATTGAAGAAATCCATAGTAGCGTTAAATTGTTGGAAATTTCTAATAATGCAAGTTCAATGATTAGCATTTATCGCTGTCCTTGGATGATACTTTTTCGATTCCCAATGTATTGTTGTCTCCAGTTTTCTACGCTGACAGGATAATTGCCTAATGACTGACAATCAAAATTTGCACTATTGTTTTCTGTGTTTTTTTGTGAAGATTAAAAAAAGAGCTGTATCATTGTTTTGTCAAATTATTTAGGTTTTACTTTGATAGGTATTGTAATTGTTATTGATATGCTTGTGTATGCTAAAAAGCGTAAAGTGGATGATTGTCCAAATCGCTTGTTTCTTTCCTATTTGAAAACTTGGCGGGATGAAGCAGGACAGAAGGAAAGCAAATCATATCACACTTACAACAAAGCTTTCAAAAGTTTGCTAAAATACCCATTGCCTCTTCAAAATGGAAAAGAAGCTGTTATTTTAGAAAATTTTGGCACTAAAATTTGTGCCATGTTAGACAAAAAATTAAAAACTGAAGCAATTCAAAGAGGATTAACCTGCAGTGAGTTTTTGGAGCAATCCAGATCTGTTCATGACTCTTGGTGGGAGAGTTTAGAACAACAAACTAAACAGAAAAAGGAAAAAACAAAAAAGAAACAATCAGTAAAAACCCAGTCACGAGTTTACATTCCTCAGAAGAACTCTGGTGCTTATGCGATTTTAATAACACTGTATCGCCATGCCAGTAATTCGTGGCTGAAAAAAATAGATTTGCAAACACTAGCACAACCCCTTGCCTCCAAATCATTTACTATTCCTGACCATGGTACTCATTATACAGCTTGGAGCAGCATGGCAACATTGTTATCCAAAAACTTAGTCAAGAAATTTAGTAATCCGGCCAAGTATGCTATCACTGAAGAAGGCAAAGAGCTTGCTGCTAAAATAGAATCTGGTGAAAAAGCTTCTTCACAGTCCAATGAAGAAACTAGCGAGAAAGAAAATATCTGCAAATCTATAGCTGGCGCTGCATGGGAGATGTCGGATAGCGACTCAGATGATTCTGATATGTTTATTCCTGCCTCATTGAAGCCTGGTTTTCTTGCTCACAGCAGGAGTGCTTCTGCTTCATCAAGCACTGCTTTACCCGAGTCTTCTCAAAATTCACTCAGCCAACCACATTTAAGTAAACATGGAAAATTTTCATGTGATAGAATTGATTTAACACTCAGTGACTGTGAGTTGGACTCAGAAGAATGTATTATTTTAGATTCTGACAAGCCTTCCAAGTTAAAGACAGTGCAACCAGCAGTGATCCAAACAAACACTTTTAAGCCAGGTCAGTTTTGTTTAAAACCAGGAAATTTTGACATCATACTCTGTGTGGATTCACGTGAACTGAGTGGAGATAAACGAAAATATGAACTGAGAAGATTGCTGGAAAGCAGTGGAGTTCAGTACATAGAGCGTGTTTTGCAAGTAGGAGATTTTATTTGGTTGGCACAAGAAAAACAATTTTTTGGGTCCAGCATTCAAGCTAGAGAACTCGTGCTTGACTATGTCATAGAACGAAAATGCATGTCTGATTTAGCTCAATCAATTCGTGACAAACGATTTCGAGAGCAAAAAATTCGCTTGAAGCAATGTGGTGTGAAGAGAGTGATATATCTTGCTGAAGAAATGAGTCAAATTGATCATCAGAGTTTGCCTGGAAAAACTCTTCGACAAGCTCTTATTAACACTATGATTGTTGACCAGATATTTGTGAAATACACTGCCGATTTGGCTGAAACAGCCCACTATTTAAAAACAATGACAACAAAACTTTCTGACATCTACAAAAACTTGACTCTTTACTCTACCAGTTTAACTGATGTGAAAACTAATGCTATTACATCTCATTCAGCTATTAATTGTAAATTATTAACCTTTGATGATTTTAATGATGACAGTATGAAGTCAAAAGGTTTGACAGTTAATGAATTGTTTTTGAAGCAACTGATGCAAATTTATGGAATGTCATTTCATAAAGCTAATGCAATTGCTCAAATTTTTCCAACACCACTTGCTCTGCACAAAGCTTACCAAAATCTTTCGACTGTCAAAGAAAAGGAAAATTTGCTATCTAAAGTAAAATTTGGTTTGTCTAAGCGAAATGTGGGTATAAGTATTAGCCGCAGCGTATACCATGTTTTCAACAATTACTAGTTTTGTAATATATTATTTAAATTTTTACTCAATTTGGTTTTTAATGACGTTTCTGTATGGGGAATCAGCCTATTTACTCAACAAATGAAGTTTAGCATCATGTTTGTTTCATTGCAATTTATCAACACTAGAACATAATGGTTTCCAGATGTTTTCAGTGATGCACATCTTTTGCTTTTTAGCAAAATTTGCCAATTTTTACCAAATTGGTCATTTTAAAGGGTACAGCAAAACTCGTCTAGCAAAACAAATACAGCAAAAGCTCGTCCTAATCAGCAATCCTACACCTCGGTGAATTCATGAAAAGACTACAGTTTGTAATTACAAAAAAAAAAAAATTGGGGTGCAAAGGTTCACAAAACATGAGAACAGCACAATTACAACTGAAGCTCACCAGCTGTATGTGGCTCCAAACACAACGACGACTCACAAATTGCTGTGCAAAAACTTTTAAGGCACACAAGCCTGCAAACAAAAAGGATGCGTTTGGCTATAATAGCTACACTGCAAAAGCTAGCTATAGCTTCCATACTCAAACACAACATCTTAACGGTGCACACTGCAGCTGGCTTCAGCACACGACAGCCAATTGACTCATGCCGAACAATCAAAGATGAACACTCCACAAAAGACATGACTAGTCTACTCATTAATTGCAATCCATAAAAGCAACATAATATGTGATTTGACAAGCTCAAGGCAAATTCATACGCTCACATTAACACAAACAAGTTACTGGCTCTAACAGTAGTCGGCCTAAAAAACTAGAAGTGACTCATACTAACTTCTACGATTTTCAAAGATTCACATTTTTTAAACCCAATTTTAAGTGTAGCAGTATAATCCTACAGTAATTAGCTCCCAAGAATACTGATCTGCAGTCCTTCAAAATAACTTGTCAGAAATAATTACGGACTCGTGCAGTATCATGAGAATAAATAGTGTCAATTTGTAATGCATATTTACTCATAAACAAACTAAAGCAATCAACTTACTTGGTGATAAAATTTTCCTTCTTACAGTTTTCTTTGCAGTTAATAAAGGACTTTGTCAAGCTTACTTAGTGTAGACAAAGCTAAGTTAAAGTGACATCATAAAGTACATATATAATTGACAACAGTAATGCATCACACAACAATGTGCACATATTTACATGTTTCAACCAGTTTCCAAATTAATGTGAATAGGATGTTACGGTCCCATTAGCTTTATAAGAGGCAAATATTAAAAGCATTGATTCATCCAAAGCTATTACGTTCTGCTTGTCTTCACTTGTCCAGCTCTTGTATTGTTTGCAGAATTCAAGTCTTGCATTGGCCGTTTTCTGAGTGAGGAGGGTATCTTAAGAAATTTTTGTGAAGAAAGCTTCAAAGTTTTATTCAACTGGTGGCTAGGGTGTTGCAGCTGCCCCATAAATTTGAAAATTTTATCGTGGCAACTTCTACCTTAGCTCAAGTTAGAGGCTTTGCCCAAAAACCCTTTCGGTCAAGTTTCCTAAAAATTTGTCAATGTTTAGGGGTAGCACGGTGGCATCAAAATTTTGGCAATTTCCGAAAAAAAGTTTTTTTTTCATTTTGAATGTTGTTGGTCGACCTAGAACTACAGTCGAACCTGTGATCACTTTTGATAATTTCTACTGGTTTTGGAGTTGTTGTTTAGTACACAGCCAACAAGAGAACTTCATAAATCAAAGTTGTCAAAAGTTGCATTATAGACCTACTACCACAAGCATTATTAATACCAAATTATTGCATATTTTTCTAATTTAATGATTAGTTTCGTATCTGGCTCTAATTTTAAACTGAAAAGTGCTCATTAGTGTTTTTTACCCAATGTCAGTCTTTTTTTTTATTCTAGACAGCTGTGTTAACAAGAAGCATCTTATTGATCAGCTGTCATAATTGCTGTTTCTTTTCTTTGACAGCCAAAGTTTTTCCCTATTCTCGATCCTGGTTTTTCAATCAGACATCATGCTACGTAAAAATGTTTTTTCATTTTTCGATCATGTTACAGTGTTGGTTTAGTGACGAAGATTTCATTGTTGTGTTCAATTTTGTTTCAAGTTTTGAGAAATCTTGGAAATATGGCAAAGATTTTTTTGAATGCTTTGTCGATCTCAAAAAAGTATAATATGATTGCCTTTCTAACTTTGGAGGGTTCTGCAGGAGGATGGCATTGATGGTCAGTTGTTACCTGCCACTAAGGCAGTCTATGATGCCAACTGCAGTGTTGTTGTTGAGTAAATGGCTAGTAATCAAAGCTTTCCATATAGGATAAGCGTTGAACTCCGGCAAGGGTGTGTTTTGTTTCTTCTCTTCTTCAGTGTTTACATGAATTAGATCGACTAATGCAACCAAGCTGATGAGTTTGCCAAGATAGGAAATTGAAAAATCTGTTGACTGCTATGTGCTGATGATTTGATTCTGCTTTTACGGAATATGGCCTTCAGTGCACATTAAATAGGTTTGCAGCTGCATATGACACTGCAGGAAAAAAAAAATTAAGCACAGTCAAAACTTCATGTTTCAAGGAACCCTAATCAGTGCTTGTTGCAACTGAATTGAGCGACCAGAAAAATGTGTAAAAGTTCAAGTATCTTGGTGTTGCTGTC
This sequence comes from Trididemnum nubilum, assembly GCA_963965965.1. Lineage (NCBI taxonomy): Eukaryota > Metazoa > Chordata > Ascidiacea > Aplousobranchia > Didemnidae > Trididemnum > Trididemnum nubilum. Next base: position 25,994,287 of record OZ014483.1, read on the forward strand.
ACGTGTGACGGAAGGTAAGGCGAAGAACTGGATAACCTAATTGGCAAGGTAATTGCAGTAGTGAGAACTTTGCACTATTTAGCTGTTGTGAGACGAGAATTGTCAAAAAAAGCAAAGCTCTCAATTTTCGAAGCCGTCTTTGTTCCTTCTCACCTGCTGTGTCTCTGTATGGACATGGAAATTCGGTAAAGACTGAAAGGGTGCAATCGCAAGTGCAAGCGTCCAAAATCAGGTTTCCAAAAAAAATCAAAGGAGATACATTATTGACAAGGTGCACATCTCTTGAGATTCGAAAACCTCTAAAGCCGTTACGTCTCCAAATTGAAAGATCTCAGCTTAGATGGTTTGGCCATGTAAGCAAAAGGCCTCAGGAAAAACTTATAAACAAGCTTTACTTGCCTAGCAAATGGGAAAAAACAGTTGGACGACCTAGAACTGGATGAATCAATATTACATTGAGGATGTTTGGTGGAATTGCTTGGGACTACACCCAAGTAAAATAATGGGGGTGATGGAAGACTTTGAAGTGTGGTGGCTAAATCTTGAGCTTCTGCCCTCGCAACCCTCATTGAAAGAGAGAGAGAGAGAATTTTCCTTGAAGTTTTCAATGGTTTTGTTTGCTTTTGTACTGCTTGTTCTGTTTAAGTTGCATTTGTACAAATTTTTCCTTTCATCTACCTGCTTCTTTACTTCCTCAATAATTTTTAATTAACGAATTGTTGGAACTCCAGCTCCGTGGTGAGAAAACATGTGTTTTTAATAGTATGGTCATTGGGTTTAGAAATAGTTCCTGGCAGCCAACTGCAAGAATTTACAGATCTAGTAGTGGTATATTGCTAGTAGATCTATTAATGTTCATGTTTTATAGAGCTTATGATAAGTAGATTTAAACTTCGTATCTTACACAGCAAAACATAACAAATATAGTTGTAGTATGCTGCTGCTGTAACTATAGTTAAGTTAGAACAGCAGTTGAATAGATTTTAATAACTAGGCCTAAAGCATAGTCCGCACCGTCATTCTTTAAAAAAGTAACATTCTTGGTTATATTTCACTCTGTTTTACACAGCCAGCCAAAATAGATACTGCAGGTCTAACTCAAATAGAGTTTCTGGTCTAGTTTCCAGCACAGAAACGTAATCAATTTTGACCACCATTAATTCTGAAAAAACAACAACAAAAAACATAAATGTAAACAGTTTTAGTAGTTGTCGTGAAGTTTTTTTGAATGTATAAGACCAAAGGTTAATGTTCAATTTTGCAATGGCTTATCAGTGACAAAGATTTCACATAGCACCATCCTAGCGGCACAAAATAAAACAAATACCAAATCCTGCTTAAAAAGGGCTCTGTGCGACCCCTAAACTTCAATTTTTTTTCTCTAACTTTGTATTCTTGATTTTCTTTGGCAACCTCCTATTTTGAAGAAGATAGAAAAAAATCCAAAGAGGTCGAGGCAACTGCAACACCCTACTGGTGGCGAATTATTCTTGTAGTCACATCAACTAGTTCAGAACTAATCTTTTTATATCTGTCCAAGATCAAAAATGGTTTGCTTTCACAAGTAGCCTATGTGCATTTTTTGATTTGTTCTAGTTGTTGTTTTCCGAGGCGGTCCACTTTTCATTGGGGATTAAGGTATGTTTTCATTGTCTCGCTTAAGTATGTGACTTACAGAAGCCTCAGAAAGTCCTAATATAGTTGCAATTATATTATTTTTGTACCCTTCTTTTTTAAGCAAAATGACGTGAGGTTTACGTTTCAGAAATTTGAGCCGGTTTCCCCATTTTGACCGCAAAAATCTTGTAGCAACTCTAATTTTACACTAATTAGAGATGAATATCAAACACAACTTAATGGAACCTGTTTGAAATGCCAAAGAATAGTTTGGGCTATCGTGAAAGAAAAAACTAACATGATGTATGTATGAAAAAGTGAATTGATGAAGAAAGCTGCTTAAATTTAAAAAGATTTCTTAACTCTTTGCTGGTATAGTAAAGTGAATTTATTGACTAAAATTGTGATGGAGTCCGAAACATAGGAAACACTTTCCCCTGTGGAATCATGTTACTCTGTATATGGAGGTAAAATGTTTGTTGTGAGAGTCTGGGGGAGAGCCCTCCAGATGCTGATATACGTTTTTCACTACCTTGTTTTCACCCGTTTGCATCACTATTTTAAAATTTAACACTTCTGTGACACTTAACTCCAACTTCATAAACTATCGTTTTTGGAAGGTTGAGTTGTTCAGTTCTTAAAGCCTGTTTCTCCCTTTAATATTAGTAAGTGACGTTCACATACCAGACATTAGCTTTGAGAAGTGGCGAAAATGTGGCTTAGAAATACCTTAAAGTTCTTGTCAGTCACAAAGTATCAAAATTCAGGCTATAGCAATGTATCGCATACTACAAGCCACGTTATTCAAATAGCCTATTTTCAGAAGTAAGCTGCTAACTTTGTTTAGCATACAGCTTTATACATTATACAATAACAAATCACTTCTGGATTCGTTTCAGGTTTTTCTCTATCCTTTTCTCTGATTCAACAAGTCGTAACTGAGAGCAGTGAATTTTTTTATTCAGCCAATCTATCATCTCCATTTTAGCTTGAAAAACTTCCATCTTCTTGAGTATTGCCTCAGATTTTATCTCCACCTCTAATTTTTTTTCAGGATTTATACATAAACACAGGATCTGCTGGGTTTTTCCTTCAAAATTGTACGCTATGAGAACAACTAGTTCTTTTCTTTTAAAACTGAGTTTCAAATTTTAAATTTTTTTATCTAGGAAGGTATTAAGAAGATTTAGCTGAAATTTCTTGGCTTGGTTGGGCATGTTCGTCTGCTTTTTAATAAAGAAATTAGAAAATATGTGCTCATGCAAGTTGTAGTGTTTGTGTCTTAACATTTAGTTTGCGTATTTAATAGATTCATTCTTTTGCAATTTGAGTATTTTAAGCATAGGTGGGCACAAGTCCGTTAATCGTTAATCCGTTAATAACGAAGCTAACTTTTTCTTGAAATCGTTAATCCGTTAAAAAGTTTTTCATGTTAACGGATTAAATTAACTTCCGTTAAGTTCTGTTAACGGACTAAAGTAACTTCCGTTAAGTTCTGTTAACTTCCGTTAACGTTTTATCGTTAATATCTTGCACCATTCATTCATCGTACCGGTACAAACCAGTTTGCACTGGTAACACTTGTTGCGTATTAGCACGAGCTATGTAGAAGAAAGCGAAGAAAGGAGCTCTTTTTTGTGACAAATAATAAGCTGCAGTCTCAGAGTAATTATCGCTGTTCGCAATTTTCAAAGATTTTCCGATCGCAGCTTCGTTAGTGCATTTGAAATTATTTCTATCTTGAAATTAGATTAGACTTTAAAATATAACTTCCAAAACACAAAAAGACCACCATAGCAATAAGTATTTTCTTACAATCTGCTCAACAGCGTCAATACGTGTTCTGGAAGCGAGTGAATAAAAAGAAATGTAAATTACACGCAAAATGTTAACGAATTAACGGACTTTATTAACTTCCGTAATTAAAGCTAAAAATAACGGATTAACGTTAACGGAGGTGTGAAGTTTGTTAACGGACTAGTGGTTAAGCAAGCTAACGTTTTGCACTAACTTGCCCACCTACGATTTTAAGAATTAACTTTTTGTAAAAAGGAGTTGCTCGATGATGATAATTAGCTCTGGTCACAGCCATGGCATAACTGACAGGTGGCAGAGGGATCATTTGCCCTCCTGGTCATGCAGATGCTGCTCCCCTTTAAAATTATATTCAACAAATAGGTGGAAAAAGCAAACAGCAAAAGCGGAAAAATTCTCTTAAATTTTGAAAAAGAAAAATTTTTTTATGAAAAATTTGTCAGACAGTTGCAAATTTTTGGTGATGGCTTTTTTTGCACAATCAACCAAAACATGCAGCAAATTTCTGGTGGAGTTTGCCTCTTCCAGCCCCTAGACCTCTTTTACCACACCTGTAGGACACGATTATCCCCCAACTTTGGCCAATCCTGTTGATTGCTGAATCTTTGTCTAGTATTGCATTTATACCTAAAAATGATATGCGTAAAATTTTTTAAAATTGGATATGGTTTAGAAATTTTGTTGATAGAATAAATTTTTCGTAACTCACTAACCAGTTGGCAAGAAATGGAATTTTTATGTCAAACAATTTAGAAGGTTCATGTTTTAATGTGTTGCGAGAGGACTTTTTGCGCTATATGGTCTTTCGAAAAAAAGCTACTGTAGAATAAGTGATTTGTTTGCGAGAAACTTGCCCATAATTTTGAACAAACCAAAATCTTTACAATTCTTAGTTGTTGATTTATTGATTGGCATCATTCAGAAATTAACTTTATCCACTTGTTTGTTGAACATTGTTTTTTCCTCAAGCTTTAATGGAAATTGCCATTCAATTTGCTCTCAAAAGTAGTTGATGGATTTTTTGAAAAACTCCTGAATAGCAAAAATTTTTCAAACAGCAAAAATTTTCCATTTTAACATCTTACTAATTTACGAATGACACCTAAAAAAATCTGCAATGTGCACTTTGCTTTGTTAACCCAATTGTAACACAATCAAACTGCTTTTTAAAGCATTAAAATTAGTGCTCAAAGTAGACTGCATTGTATGCAGTTACTCGATGTGCAAGAACCAGTCCTTAACTTAAAGTACATTTACATTGAAACGGTAGACTAGGGTTCGATTCCCAGTCGGGTCAAACCAAAGACTATAAAAATTGGTATTCACATGACGTTCAGCTATATGGACAGTGTGAAGCCTCCACCGTGTGTGGTAGACAGGTGGGCAGGTGGCAGCTTGACTCGAAGACCGAAAGGTCCCTTCGCTGTCTCCTGGCCAAGGCAACTTGGTGAATAAAATGTAATTACAATTACGATTTTGGTACTGCTACTTTCTCAGTGTATGAAATTGAAAAATAGTGTTAGGTGAGCTTCGCTAATCACTACCCTCTCTGCACTGTCGTTTGCAACTCTCAAACTCCTTACTTGAGCCAGCCCTTGACAAAATGCTGATTGGGCTTGACAATTGGAAACTAGGGTGAGCAAAAACTCGAGACTGATTTGCAAAATTTGAAAAAATTCCATGACGATTCTCCAATGAAAGTGGAAAGTTGAGAATCTGGATGAACTGCAGGTAAGCATGGTTTTGCCATAATCAGAGCCAAATCAATTAAAAATTGGGCTATCACTTTACATCAGAAATAGTGGTCGGACCATCAACTCCTCGCATTAACAACACATTTTTGAAGAACACCGCCAAAGAAATAAACTGTTTCGTCAAATACCACATGTGCCTTGAAAGTGCTTTGATGTCAGCTTCTGGAATAGATAGATTGCTATTGGTGAACCGAAATAATAAGTTTATTGACAAGTGCAGTGCTGTTCAACCGTTACCATAATGGTGTCCAAGAATTATCCCAAATGCAGGGGTAATTTTTGAACAACAAAATGTTAAAATTTCTTATATAGACCACACTGAGCAATCAGACAATTTCCTTCTGGAAGAGGGTTAGGAGTTCAAAGCATTTAGTTGAACGAAATTGCTTAACTCAGTAAAAATTTTCTAATATTTTTTATGTTTGTCCGTTAATTAACGAGGTTCAGAATATATAAATTAGTTTTGGTTCTATCCTAAGATGAGATTTAGTTAGGTTCAATACCAAAAATATGTGGTTTTACTTGTTTTATGTCGCTATCCAGCTTGCCGTTTTAGGCATTGTCGATTTCATCCAACGGTAATTTGTTTCCTTTATAAAAAAGAAAAGTAAGCTGCGTTTACAGGTTCTTATTCCAAACGGAGATTTAGTAAGCTGCTTTTATGGGGAACTCCATTAGCCTTTTTGCTCTGACTGCCAACTTTCTGCTTTAGATGTCAACAATTTTATTTTAATAATGAACGATTCATTTAGTTTATTTTCATCACTTCATATAGTGCAGTAGAACGCCGATTATCCGAACTAATTAAGACTGGGGGTGGTTCGGGTAAGTGATTTGTTCGGATAATCAAACAACATGCAATATTAGGAAAATTGATCATTTCGGCCACAGCAACATGCAATACTGCATTACGAAAGTACATCATTTACAGTACACGGTCATGGTGATTTATTTTATATTATTAGTGCGGGCAGTATAGTAATCACTCATTTTTTTGTTTTAAATTTGCTGAAGTCGTAAGTATAGTAATTGATTTAATAACTTTGGTTGAATTCGTGTTCGGACAACAGGCGTTTCGGATAATCGGCGTTCTACTGTATATACTTTGTATTCCTGCTGATGAGGAAAAAGTGTTTGAAGGTTTACAAAGAAGCATTTATCGAGTCATGCTCTTTCAATCTTTCATGTTTTATAATCATATTAAACTTTGTCTTCCTCTTGATTTTTCTGCTTCAATTTGTCCAGTGGTATTGTCAGAACTTCATTACACTTGATGTAAGGTAATGCGGTTTGGGCAAGAATACTAATGGGCGAAACAGAAGAAGCAAAATCAAGAGGAAAAATCAGAATAATGTGGTTAGGGGAAAGACGTGTATATTAAACCCCTTAAAGCAAAATCGGTAATATTTTTTGAAGCACCTAAAATTTCGAGCTACACTGAACTGTTAAAAAAACTTAGGATGGTGCCTTTCTATGAAACAAAAAATAAATAGGCTTCGATTGGTAGCTTAAGCACTATGTTGAATTTATTTTCTTTGCTGTTGGGGGTGCAAATTACACACTCAATGTGTAAATTGGTCCCTTATTATGTGTAATATGGACTCCTAAAAATATTATGGAAAATTGGTCCGCGATATCCTGAAGTGAGACAACTTAGGGGCTGCTCATAAAAGACGTCCGCACAAAATTGCAAAAAATTGACTCCCCTCCCCCCATGTCCGCAAAGACTAACCCCCCCTCCCCCTTGTCCATGCGGACACAAACATGCGTTAATTAGACACGGACACGCACAAAGTTTTAATACAAAGTTTGCACGGTTTAATTATATGCTAAGTTTTAATACAAAGTTTAATTATATAATAAGTTTAATTACAAAGTTTAATTATATACTAAGTTTTAATACAAAGTTTACACAGAGCAAGCACAGCGCAAGGTGACGTAAAACGTACAGTCATGTGATTTGTTTTGTGTGCGCTTCGCGCCCTTAAATCACATGACTGTACGTTTTATGCGTGGTTCACACTGGCCCGGAAAACCGAAAACGAAATAAAACAATCTGCGATTTTCCGTCGCGGAAAAAGTTGAAATATGGACGTCCGCATTCCAGAAACCCCCCCTCCCCCCTTGGCCGCAAATGTCCGCAAACCTATTACCCCCCTCCCCCCCTGAGTGCGGACGTCTTTTATGAACAGCCCCTTACCTAGGGAATCGTAACTCCTTGACCTAACATTCACCCTTGCCCTAACGTCAGGATTTCCAGGGTGAGTTGTCTCGTGTCAGGATGTCATGCTTTGACTTCGCCTACCCCCTTCCACCAGCTCAGCTTGAAGACTCCAGCCTACATAAGATAATTATGATGTTAGGCTATAACAAGTCTCTGAACTGACAAGGACAAGTAGTGATAGTGCTAAGATCATAAAATAGTTTTTTAGAAAAGAATTTAAGTTTTTAACCTTATTATATCGGGGGTCCAAATTACACTTGTATCACAGGTACAATTTACACAATCATGGTGATGCAAGTCGTTGAGCCATAATTTTTTTCCTCCTAAATCAACGTTTTAGTTTTGTTACATGTGGATACACGGATGAATAACTGTTATTGTGATGACTTTCACAAAACTATTGGGCTTGCTAAAATAAAACAAACGCTAATAATCTGATACCTCAAAATTAGATCAACTTCACCTCAAACCTTCAAATTCGTACTACTTTTTCTAACCAAAAGGCAAAAGCGTCCTGATTGGCTCAAACTTTATCTGTCACACACCTATTTCAAGCTGTCATAGCTTTGCGATTTATTTTGTTTCCGAACAGGAAATTTAATTAGGGGTTCAATTTACACAGGGATATAAGTTACACGTCCTTCCCCCATAGGAAAAAGATCAAAGATTGGACTCGCAAGTTGGGCATGACATCAGAGAAAATAGTGAATGCAACAAGAAATCTGGAACAATGGAGAATTGTGTGCCAACTGCGAAATGCAGTTGCAACCTTGATGGATGGATTCATTGATATGTCAAGTTATTTTTTCTTTGTAACTTCCTACCAGGGTTAAAAATATCGATTAATAATCGATACTACTTTCTTTGCTTTTCTGTTATCGATTATCGCAGATGCTTTGCTTTTCAATTTTTCCTATCGATTATCGCTTTTTCTGTGCTTTGTGCTTATATCGATTAGTAGAATCTTTAAACTTTACTTTTGTTCTTGTTGAGTCTGCTGCGTAAGGTTGCATTGTTTCATTTCTCTTATACTATATTGCTCTTCATAGTTATCCTAAAAGTGTATTTTTTATATCCTTTATTGTACGGTAATGATGGTTTTTCCACTCACAAGTTTCATTCAATGGTCAATACAGCAAAAAGTTTAGTGCATCCTCGTAAGAAATATAATAAAAATTTTTGTTCGCATTTCGGCATCGATTACCATAATCTTTGCTTTTTGTTTCTTTATTCTTTGCTTTTTGCTTCTAATATCGACTATCGACAATTTTTTGCTTTTTGTGTGAACTATCGATATCAATTCGTCTTTGCTTCTAAACAGCATCGACTTCCAATCCTGCTTCCAACTATCCGTTTTAGGCATAGGCGGTTTCATCAAAATAGTATTTTGCTTCCCTGAAACAGAATTCTTTTTGAATTCACTTTTACATGAGCTAAAAAGTGGAAATATGATGGAATTCATGACTTTCTGAATTATGGCGTATGCGATTTCATCAAGAAGTATTTTGTTTCCTCTCCAACAAGGAAAAATTCTTTAACAATTCTCATCAAATTAAATTTTAAATGAAAGGCTTTCTAACCATCAAGAAACTATTCATTGACGAATCCATCAACTCAAAATTAAAGATTTATGTTCTTTTTTTCGTTTCAACTTGCTAATCCCTAACTTTATGTTTGGGCAAACGCAATTTCATCCTATTGTACTTGGCTTTCTCTCTCGCAAAAAAAAATACTTGTACAAAATACCAATTTCCAAAACAGCCTCTCATTAACTTCAGTTTAGCATGGATGATAACGTGGCCATTAAATTGTCTAACAGTAGTTTCCAACCTTTTTTCCGTGACCCCAATTTTCCTAAAAGCGAAATTTACATATACTTGCGACCCCGCCAAAAATGATACAGCAAATATTCTAAAATAAGGTCTATTTAATTAACTCAATGAGAACATTGTGCCTGCATATTGTCTGTAAATTTTTAGAATCTTGGTGTGACGTTACATAGGCATAACCGCATGTCATCTTCAACATCCAATTGATTTCTTTTCTAAGTTTTTGATACACTCCTTGCACTGAAGCCTGCTTCGCAGAGATATATTGTTGCAAAAGAAATCAGTTGTTTTACGACAAACTTTAATAAGGTCGGATAAGCTCGTGCATATTGAAACCCAAAAGCAACTATTTGCTGATAAGGTTGGATGTTTTTTCTTGAATGATTTAAAAGAAAGACGGTTTGATGCTTCAGCAGTCATGTCCATGAGTTCCTCTGCAACACGTAGGGGTGGCTCCAGAAAATTACTAACTGCAAAGGGATCAATCATCCAGTCTTGTTTGTTGGTGGGCATAACTGCAACATTATAATACTGTTCAAGATTTTTAGTAAGTTGTTCAAGATGCCACAAAATTCCGCTACTATTACCACAAGTCCTATTCATCTCTTATTCACAAAGACCACCGATCTCCCTATTAAACCACAAAATACTTCTCTAGAAACACTCAACTTTTCTCTCCGCCCTCTAGGCTTAAACCGTATGCAGAAACTACAGAACAGCGAAATCTTTTTCCTCCCTTATAGCGAAAAGAAAACTCCAGAATAAACTTAAAACGAACGAGAATCAAAACACGTTATGATGCCACAAACAGAAAGGTTACCAGCAAAGTTCAATGCAATAACAACATTACGCAACCACCACAGCCAAAAAGAAATCTGCAGATCTTGAACAGATTATGCGGTAAAAACTAAAGGTAAAGAATTGAATATTGTGACACTTTCCTTCATCCTTTTCTTTTTAAAGCAGTTTGTTTGGAACCATAATTAATTTGTGATGGCAGTTACAGAAACTCTAGAAAGGTTGCATTAAAACAAATATAAATAAATTTTTTTTATTCACTGAAAAGTAAGCAACCCCCAAAAATTTTTATGCGATCCCACTTGGGGTCGTGACCCATAGGTTTGGAACCACTGGTCTAATACAACGCTCCAATCCCCAGCTTTCTGTGTTTGGAAAGACAGTCAGACAAGTTTATTGTTTAGTAGTAAAGGAAAACAAAAATTAAAGAAAATCCATTTAAGTGCTTTCGGTAACTGTAAGCAAAATGGTTTGGACAAGAATACTAATGGGCGAAACTGAAGAAACAAAATCAAGGGGAAAAATCAGAATAATGTGGTTACATTGGAGAAAGATCAAAAGATTAAATATCAAAGATTGGACTTGCACGTTGGGCTTGGGGTCAGAGAAAATGATATATGTAGCAAGAAATCTGGAAGAATGGAAAAGACTTGTGTGGCAAATGCAAAGTGCAGATGCAATCTTGATGGATGGATTCGTTGATTGCTCCCTTGAATTAAAATTTGTGTCAACCTTGATGGATTGATTCATTGATAGCTCCCATGAATTAAAAATTTATGTCAAGTTCTTTTTTCGTAGTAACTTCCACTGTCCGTTTTAAGCGTAGGCAATTTCATGAAATTGCATTTTGTTTCCCTAAAACAGATTGTTATTGAATTCACTTTTGCATGGACGAAAAAGTGAGAATGTGACAGAATTCGTAACTTTCTGATTTAAGGCATATGCAGTTTCCTCAAAAAGTATTTTGTTTCCTCTTCATCAAGGAAAATTTCTTGTAAAGTAGTCAGGGCTGTAGGTCTCGAGACCGGTCTCGGTCTCGAGACCAATTTTTTGTGGTCTCGGTCTCGGTCTTGGTCTCGGCTGTTTTGCACCGGTCTTGGTCTTGGTCTCGAACCGTTGTGGCCTTAGTCTTGTAGCTCAAAAACTGGTCTCGAGACCGGGTAATTTCTGTAAGTAAAATAAAATAGCTAATGTTGTAATGTTTGTAAGAAAAAATAAAATAGCGATTGTTATAACTTCACCACATCAAGACCAGTACTCACGAATATATTTACATAACCTAACTTAGGCTTTACATCACTGAAAGAAAAGCACATAAAAGTAACCAGCTTAGTAAACACATACTCTAGCCTATCACCAACTACTGGCTCTCGCAATGAAAGCATAAGGTGAGATTTTAGGGGAAAACCCCTTACTGATAATAAGGATTACAAAACGAATCGGGGAATGTTGATATTATGACATTCTCCCCCTCCAAATAAACGAAAACACTACTAGGCCTACGATGTAAACCGAATCGGAGGCTTGACAACACGACCTGATTTGGTGCGAACAATTTCTTGGTTAGGATTAGTGGTGTTGCAGTCACGAATATCATTAAGTTCATGTGATACATTGCAATCTTGATTTTCGTTTACGCAATTATAGCCTTTGGGTGAAACAGGGCTATTTCGAACATCATCTGATAACGTATTACTGGAATCAATTAGAATAGGCACAGGACTATTGGCACTAGCAGATTCGCAATCAAATGTATCAGATACTATACTATCGGAGTCGGAATCAATTACTGCAGACTCACCACATGGTGCTAAATCTTTAAGAGATACTGTAGATTCACGGCCATTGGGAAATTGGACATAAGCATACTGAGGATTGGCCTGCAGCAGTTCGACTTTTTCCACGGTAGGGCTAAACTTAGAATTACGAACAAATTTACGAAGATATACAGGGCCAGGGTTACTCAGCCAGCTGGGGAGGGCGTTGCCATTGCTCGCTTTTCTTGCGAAATTGAACATTCGTTCGTGGGGGGTCTCATTTGTGCTAGTTGAGATTAAAGATCGAATACTATGCAAAGCAGTAGAAATCACTTTTTCCCAGTGCTCAACGGGTAACCGCTTACTGCGTAAAGCGAGCATGACTGATTTCCAAATTATACCATTGAATCTTTCACACTGGGAATTTCCTCTGGGGTTATACGGAGTTGTTCGGCTAGTTGCTACTCCTAGACTGAGTAAATAAGACTGCAATTTTTCACTCATAAAGGCACTGCCCCTATCAGAATGAATATACGACGGTAAGCCAAAAAGCGAAAACAAATTCGATAAACAATCAATAACTGTAGTCGCATCAACAGAACAACAAGGGTACACAAAAGGAAACCTGGAATATTCATCAATTATGGTTAACATGAATTTGTTTTTTGTTGCCGAGGGTAAAGGCCCCTTAAAATCAATGCTCAACCTTTCAAAGGGTTTCGTGGCTTTAATAAGTACATTTTTGGGCGGCCGATAGAAGCGGGGTTTCAACTCAGCACAAATAGAGCAAGAGTTAACTACTTTTCTTACATCATTGATAGAAAAGGGCAGATTTTTGCACTTCACATACGCATTTAATCTGGTAATACCAGGATGACATAGAGCATCGTGAATCTCGTGCAAATCTAAACTGGGTGAAGCGTTGCAACTGATTTGGGAACAAAACATTCTAGTCAGGGTGTCTGGAACCACATTATCCTTACCAGGCTTATGAACAATATCAAAGTGATAGCAGGACAACTCTAAACGCCACCTATGAATTTTGTCATTTTTTATTTTGTTTTAGTGATTTTTCTGAAACATAAATTTGACGGAGTCTTGGTCAGTTTTGATAACGAATCGTCTATTGCAGAGATAATGTCGCCAATATCTTACGGATTCAATAATGGCACAGGCTTCCTTTTCAATGGAGGGATGTCTCTTTTCTGTTGCATTCAGCATCCTAGAAAAAAAGGCGACAGGTCGGTTATGCTGATTCAAAACCGCTGAAATCGCGATATCACTAGCATCAGTTTCAAGTTCAAAAGGTGCAGATTCGTCAATAGATGTGACGACAGATTCAGCAATTTCAGATCTAAGGTTTTGAAACGCATCCACTGCTTTACGTGTTAGTGGGAAAGATTGATTACCCAATAAAGGAGCAATTTTGTCAGAAAAGCATTTAATCCAATGAGCGTAATAAAAAAACAGACCCACCGATCTTTGTAATGCTTTTGGTGTGTTGGGTACAGGCATATTCAGTAGGGGCTGCAATCTTTCTGGGTCTGGTCTTTTGCTACCGTTTTCAATGATGTAGCCTAGGGTTGTTAGTTTGTTTGTTGATAAAACGCTTTTGGTTGGATTTAGTGTTAAGTTGATTTCTTTTGCAGCTTTGGAAAAGGCTGCAAGATTGAGATCGTGATCGGATTGGTTAATTCCACACACATGAAGATTATCCATGTAGGAATACATACACTCCTTTTAAGCAATTTGTGTTAATGAACTTATTCATTTCACGTTGAAAAGTAGCGCTACCTTTGGTCACGCCAAAAGGCATGTGAGTGAACTGGTACAATTCACCGTCCGCTTCGAAAGCTGTGAATTGTTTTTCATTTTCTTTCAAGGAGATTTGCAGATATGCTGATTTGAGATCGAAAGTGCTAAACACTTTATACTTGGCAAGATCATCGGTCAAATTGTCTATGCGAGGTAAGGGGTAGGCATCGGGAAGAGTAAATTTATTTATAGTCTGAGAAAAGTCTATGACTAGCCTTTTCCTATGCCTGTCACCTCCTACAACTAAAGGTTGAGCACGCCAAGGTGATCGAGATGGCTCAATTTTGCCTGATTTTAGCCAGTCTTCAATAGTATCAGCAATAAACTTTTTGTCAATCTGAGAGTATTTTCTAGATTTGCATGCAACTGGTTTTACTTCGGATGAGAGATTGGTAAATATACTTGGTGGATCAATATTTAAAGTGGTACTTGAAGTATTGCAAGCAGCAACTACGCACAAGTTGTCTAAAAAGAGGGTTGGCAGATTACCATTCAGTGACATGTGCAAACCTTGATGACGATTCAGAAAGTCCAGGCCCAAAATAGCATCAACACACAGATTATCCATAATACCAAAGTGCACGTTATTATAGGACTGATCATGGAGGGTTATGGTTGAATCACAATACCCAGAAACTGACATATGGCAGTTATCAGATGCCATAACTACGGTTTGATCTTGAGAGGTGCGATAAATTTTAAGACCGCACAGGTTTGCTATGCTGGGGTTCATGTAGTTATTAGTACTGCCAGTATCAATTAAAGCTTTTATTGGCAAGTCGTTGATTGTAATGATAATCATAGATTTTTTTAAACTGGATTCGCATGGATTGATATAACAACACTTACTTTGATCGGGCAGGTACAGGTTATTTCTTGACTTTCTGCATACTTTGGCAAAGTGGCCTTTGGTGTGACATTTGTAGCAGAGCGCTTCTCTAGCTGGGCACACCTGTCTTGGGTGATATCCATATCCACAATACCCACAATTTTTCTTGGAACTGCTAGGGCCTTTCTGCATGTAATTTGCATAATCTGCAGGAGCTTCATTTACCAGCTGACCAAATTTCGCTCTGGTGCTTGCAATACTGTGGGCATGGTTATCAACATGACAAACCATCGGCTTTACAAATTTGTTACAAGCAGAATCATGCATGCTAGCTCCAAGGTCCCCAGATTCATGTTGCACTGATATGTCGGCTCCCATATAGGTGTTAGCATTTTGGGAGGCTAACTCGAGAGAGCACGCCAATTTGATCATGGAATCTAAATCTGTTCTTTCAGATTCAAGCAGCCTCTGTCGTATTGACGAAGAGCTTAATCCAGCAATGAATGAACCTCTTATAGCTTCGTTTCTGTGTGTAACAGCATCTACTTCCTGAAATTGACCATTTAAGCTTAGACTTTTAAGAGCTTGGACATAATCACTGATGGTTTCAGTAGGGGTTTGTTTGCGCAGGGTAAGCAAGTGCCTGGCAGAGACAACGTTGTGCTGTCGCAGGTATTTAGACTTCAATGTTGCGACTGCTTCCTGAAAGGTATCCGAATCGCGAAATAGTTCAAAAACTTCAGCACTGACTAGGTTAACGAGGATCATCTTTTTCGAGATTTCTGACATAGCTTGATTTGCTGATAGAGTGTTGATGTAGTTTGTAAAACGCTCCATCCAGTGCCGAAATAATTGTTCAGAGTTATCACTGCTGGGAGCATGACTGAATATGGAGGGAATGAGCGCTTTTTCAATTACGGAGGCCTGAATAGTGAATAGGTCTAGCAGCATCAACATTTGGAGCAGGTGCTAGATGAACAACTTCATTTTGGTCTTCTTGATCAGCCATGACTAGGCTATTTTGAATAAGTGATGTAAATTGTTATAACTTCATCACATCAAGACCAGTACTCACGAATGTATTTACATAACCTAACTTAGGCTTTACATCACTGAAAGAAAAGCACATAAAAGTAACCAGCTTAGTAAACACATACTCTAGCCTATCACCAACTACTGGCTCTCGCAATGAAAGCATAAGGTGAGATTTTAGGGGAAAACCCCTTACTGATAATAAGGATCACAAAACGAATCGGGGAATGTTGGTATTATGACAGCGATATCATGTAAATTTTGTTAGTAAAATGTACTTTTGTAAGAAGCTAACGAAGCGGTTACATTATCGGTAGGACAAAGAGGTTTCGCATCTGGAGATCAAGATTGCTGCATTTTGACATGAGAAAAGACGTCATTCACGCATAGCAGTTTTGATGACGAGGAACGAAACTAGAGTCCAAGCAAAACTACAGAGTTCTTGCCCAATTCTAGCACTGCAGATGTTTTTGCGACTTTTTTGATCCCCATGTGATAGAAGTTTTTGTGTCAAAGGATGTACACAATGCTACTATTTTGAGAATGTAGAGTGCTGCACAAATAAGTGAGAAATTTTTTGGCAGTCGTTTAAGCAGTTAAAAAAAGTTCATCTTTTCACTTTTGCAATTTGACGACGCTGCTAAAGAAGGAAAAAACCTCAACTCGAAGTAGACAAGGCTATGGGAATTAAACTGTTTTACAAACATAGTCGCTAAAATTGACGTCGATGCTCTCAAAATTTAAGAACAAATCAAAAAACAAATGAGGCTGAAAAATCGGCAAAAAATTAAAAACAGCCAGTCACAATTCAAAATTTACTGATTCTTATCAAACAAGAGTGATTACATTGTGTACATATTACTTTATTGTCGATTGCAGTCGCGTAGTCAGGATTTTGCAAAGGGGGGGGAGGGGGCTATTTTGGAAGTTTGATACAACCGAAAACGAACTTGACCCAAATTTTCATTAGTCTTAAATTAGATTCCGGTGGTTTTTCTCTCAAAATTAGGTGATCTCCAAAAAAAAAGGTCTTCACCGAAATTCAAAGGTTTTTTTCGGCCGAAATCAGAAATTCAAGGGTTTTTTTCCGGCCGAATACTGGTGATCTCCAAACAACAAAAAAAAAGGTCTTCACCGAAATTCAAAGGGTTTTTCTGGCCGAAATTAGAAATTCCAGGGTTTGTTTCCGGCCGAAATCAGAAACTCAAGAGTTTTTTTCGGCCGAATGCAGGTTATCTCAAAAAAAAAAAGGTCTCCACCGAAATTCAAACGAGTTTTTCCGGCCGAAATCAGAAACTCAAGGATTTTTTTCGGCCGAATGCAGGTTATCTAAAAAAAAAAGGTCTCCACCGAAATTCAAACGGGTTTTTCCGGCCGAAATCAGAAATTCAAGGTTTTTTTTTGGCCGAATGCAGGTGATCTCCAACAAAAAAAAAGGTCTCCACCGAAATTCAAAGGGTTTTTCCGGCCGAAATCAGAAATTCAAAGGGTTTTTCTGGCCGAAATCAGGTGATCTCCAAAACACAGGTCTTCACCGACTTTGGGTGAGCTCCTGAACCAAAAAACTCCACTATTCTGGTCCAAACAACGGCAAGTCCTTCACAACTTCGGCTCCCAAATCTCTTTGGGGGGGCTGTTTTCATTTTTGGAGCAAAAATCGGCCTCAAAAGCACTAGAAACGTGCTATTTTGCATATTTTTCAGGCCAATGGGGGAAGCTCGAGCCCCCCACCCTCCCCCCTGGCTACGCCACAGGTCGATTGTCGACAACAGTTATATACTAACCTACAGTATATATTTTGTCTCTTTGTCAACAGCGAAAAACCCACTACTTTAAAATTGGCAAATTTTGTTTGTTCATGATGTCTAGGTCAAAGCTAAACGTAAAATGGCAAGTGACGCAAACAGGAGGGCAAAGTGGGCTGCAGCTCTCCTCTTTTTAGTCATATCACTTACAAAATTTGATTCATGAATGCAAGCATTTAAACGTGTCTTGGACTTGACCTGTATAAGTAAAGAAGAGGGGCTAAAGTGGTTGAGCAATTTAATTCTTTCAAACGGCTTCCGAATCTTAGCAATTAAGTTCTTAGCGATTTTTGCAATTAAGAATCTTAGCTGTTAAGCAGTTCTAAAAACGTGCGAAATATGATTCAAATGGTTATTTTTTATGAAAAATCATAAAAATTGTCTAGCGACTGGGGCAAACCTCCGGATGTGATACAATTAAGTTACAACAGTTTGCTGAGCGCGACGACAAAGCAGTGCTGCGAACTCGAAAAAACTCGGTATTTTTGCCGAACTCGCTCACAGAAAAATAATTTTGCTGAACTCGAATAAAACTGTCCAAGTTCGTAAAACGAAATTTAAAGATTAAAAAATCGTTTGAAATATTTTTTTTGATCAAGCTTTGTAAATTGAGATTGTGTTTTTCCCAACTGTGCATGTTTTCCACTTTTTATGCTTAGGCGACCTAGAAAAGCAGCTAGGAGAATAAAAAAAGAAACGATTAAGGTGGAAAAGCGACGCCACGTTTTATCTTGAGTTAATTAAGTGATAAGAAATTTGTCTCTTATATAGCGAAAACTTTACTATCATTGTGTTAACAGTTATCTACTCCCGTAATTCTCAACCTATGGGTCGCCTAAAAATTTTTTAGTTTTTTTTTAAACTACTACAAAGAGTAAAACTTGCAGAAAGCAATACAGTAATAAAATAAACGCATATAGTAGTCAACCCTAGTTGCATTTTTGTAACAAAAAACTCCAGCAGTGAAATTTTGAGTTTCTCAAGATCACAAAGGTGTAAAACGCTTAGAAGTAGTAAACGATATATCTTCAAATTTAATCTTTCATTATGCTCGCTGTAATACGTCGAAGCATGTAACAAGTTTACTGGGCCTATCTCCGCGTCATTGCGCCCTGGCAACACAGCTCTTTTCGGAGAAATATCGCAGCGGTGGCGAGCCGTTGGCAACACTGTGTCCGATTTGACCGGCCCGAGATTTAAATCTCACACCTCCCGCTCCAGAGACGAACGCGTTACCGCTCGACCAACTAGCATAGAATTCATGCAGTGAAGAAGGTTTGTGCTCGTGGAGACTAGAAATCAAACGTCATGTATGTCAGACTACGTAAGGACGTTATTGGTAAGGATATTGAAAGCTAAATAGCAAATATTCATAAACATTTCAGTAAAAACTTCTTTGTACGATTTTCAACGCAGTTCTGTCATCATGAAAAGTTTTTTTTTTCTACATAGCTTTTAATTTAAACTAAGCGTCAGAATACACATGGGCCACAAAATTTTACACCATTGATTTTTTCAATAAACTTAAGTCGCATTGAAAAAAGATTGAGAAGCAATGGTCTACTCTACAGTTTGTAGAAAAAATACAAAACTTGGATAGTATTAGCAGCTCACTGGAATAAATCTGCGAGTTTAATTTTTGACAAAAAATGTGCAATTATAAGAAATGAGTTTGAGATTGAAAAGATTCACGATACATGAAATAAGTCGCGGCGGTTAGTTATTGCAGCAAAATTAATTTCGGTGACACAATTTTCGAATTGAACTTTATACAAAATTTTGTATTAAATAGGTTAGCGCAACGCAAAAGTGTGAAGTCTTTGTGAAAATAACTTTTAAGCAAATTAGTGCGGTCTATTCGTGACAGAAAAGTACGTTGTTATCGTATTTGATGAATTCAAAAACCTATATTTTACTTTTAACAGAATATTAAACAACATATGATAGTCCTTAAATTATCATTTATTGTTTCATTAATTTTGTAGTGACAAATATTCATAGCGAAGAGCCATTGATATTTTTGAATTCAAAAAAATTTAAATTTTTAAACTCGAACTTGGACGTGATAAAATAGACCGAACTCAAACTTGAACTCAAAAAAAATCGATCGAGTTTGCAACCCTGCAACAAAATATTTTTCGAGTAAAAATTATATTGTTTTGTTTAAGCCTTCTCTTAGCATAATCGTAGTTACGCGCTTGGAAATCCCCCCTCCTACTTGAAACTCCTGGCTGCGTTTTTGTAGCTATATCTTTAATACGGTACTTCAAATATATAAATAGCTTTTTACAATTTTTTTGTAATGTTATTTCATTAAGTTTGCGTCAGTTTTATTGACCCGTAATTTCTGACAAAAATAAAGGTGACCAGGCTTCGAGCTTTGAATAAGAGGCATTAAGTTTAGTTGAGGAATCTCTTTTTTTTGGTGAAAATCTACATAAAATGACATATTTAGATGTTTTGATGAAGTAATCGTCGCTTTGACTAAAGCACTTTGTCATCTAAATCAAATCTTTCATTATACTCGCTGTAATACGCCGAAGCGTGTAACGAGTTGGCAGAGCCCATCTCCGCGTCATTGCGCCCGAGCAACACAGCTCCTTTCGAAGAAATGTCGCAGCGGTGGCGAGCCGTTGGCAACACTGTGTCCGATTTGACTGGCCTGAGATTTGAACCTCAGATCTTCTGCTCCAGAGATGAACGCGTTACCGCTAGACCAACTGGCCGGTGTCATCTGAATCAATTTATATAATCATAAAACCAACTCATGAGCAAATATGAGCTTCAAACCTTTTTTTCAAAAAATCGAAAAAACTATTGATGACGTCATTTTTTTGGTCTCGGTCTCGAACTTTGCTGGTTTCGGTCTCGAAGCCAAGATTGAGATCGAGACCGGTCTTGCTCTCGGAAAAATTTTGCGGTCTCGGTCTCGGTTTTGGTCTCGGACAAGTCGGTCTCGACTACAGCCCTGAAAGTAGTACACAAATTCACCAAAACAAATATCTCTCACCAAGTTAGATTTTAAATTAACGACTTTCTAACCACCAAGAAACTATTCATTGACTAATTAATTCATTAACTCAAACTTAGGCTTTATTACTGGGAACTCGACCACAGTCTGAAACTTGCACAAAACCGACTAGTTCTATAGCGATGACTCGTCATGCGCACCCAAGTTCACAATTCGAACAGTTCACTATTTACTAAGGCGCACAAATCGCAATCACTAGAATCGACAACTTACGAATGACAGTTGACTCTCGACACTTGAATGTATATGGGGCGCGGTTTGGAAAAATATTATTTATTTTGTAACACCACCTTTTGAGCTTATTTACTGTGAAATTTGTCCGATATATATCGGAAATTTACGATATATTTTGTAGGCTTTTTTTGCTCCAACTTAGAGTGTATTTTGTCGCATATATACATCGGAAATTTACGATGTACATATCGGACAAATTTCATTGTAAATAAGCTCAAAAAAGTGGTGTAACAAAAAAAAAAAAATTTCCCAACGGCGCTCCATAAACGTAAACGTTTACAGGACGCTTCGACGGTGTTCTAAAATAAACACAATATACGTGATGAAAACCAGGCATAGATCGGTTTTAACAGCATAAAACAATTAACATTCGTTATGGATGACTTAACATTATTTCAGCTTCAGGCTTTTATGTATAGCATTATAATTATCAAAGCAAGCATAGGCGTCAATTTTGGGGGTCGGGGGGGGGGGGGCGGCGCCCTCTCGGGTCTGACACTGAAGGGGGCGAAATATGTTTGGCCCCCTCGGTTTTTTGGCAAGTAATACCCACTTGGCAACAAGAAATCCGAAATTCCGGACTGAGGTAGAACCAGAATGCGGCAAAGACCTTTTTTTTGGTCTTCATCTGAATTTTGAAGCAAAATTCCCGAATGAAATTGAATTATTAAGTTTAATCAAACTTCGCAAAAATATTTCGCCCCCTCGGAATTTGCTTAATGAACAAAAAATCGACGCCTATGAAATCAAGATAATTAGCCTAATTCAAATTTGCAACATGACGTTCACAAACTAAATGGGAGCTTGCTGAGAAGCAATCTCAGTGAACGACCGACGCACGTTGAACAATGAGATTCTCAAAAAAAACTCTCGCTTTTCCGGTTAGAAATTAATGAGAAATATTTTCTGGAAAAAGAGGGTTTGGAATATCCCTGGTTTGGAATTTCAAACATTGTCAATATATATACCGTATTTAATTGAGAACATAGTAACTGATCATAATAAAAGCATCCTATCCAAACCTAAGCCGTTGGAACTATGTCAAAATATTTGTCTGTTAAGTATCTGCTGATATCAAAAAACACTTGCACCCTAAGTTGAGCCGTTCAAAAAATTGATTTTTTGGGGGTCCCTGGTGGGGTGGCACCCCCAAACTACCGTATTTCAAAATATTGCTGATATCAAGAAAAACTAGCGCCCTAGCTTAAGCCGTTAAAAAAATTGATTTTTTGGGGGGTTCTTAGGGGAGTTGCCCCAAAAAGTTTTGGAAGAAAAAATTGCGTTTGCAGGTCAACAACTTTACACAAAAATTAGATTCTGATGTTTTGTGGTTTAGAGTTTAGGAGAAGAGCGTACAAGCGTTAGGAAGAAAAAAAAAACCTCATCGCAGCCAATAGTGGGTTGGTTGGGATGAAAGGGTATCGTAAGACAGGGCCGTGCCTAGGTGGTTCGCCCCCCCACCGAAAACTCAAGAAGGGGTCCCCTCCGAAATGCATAAATTTGCACATTTTTGCAATCAGCTTAAATAGTCACTTAACTTTCACACATCTAAGACGCACTACTTTTCTAAAAACTAGGATTGTAGAACAGCACGAAAATTTACAGTTAAATTTACATTAATGATATCCAAAATATAAAATAAACCAGTGCAGCTGCAGCATACAAGTCAAGTTATGAACTGCCACTCCGAGTTAAAGGTACGATCCTTGTAAGCTGCTGTAGTGACATCAATGATATTCTTGCAAATCTTAAAAATTCTTTGTCGAGTTTTTCAGGGGCAAAAGCATCAATAATGCCATTATAATCTAAACTGCGAACACAAGCATTTTCGACAGATAATATTTCCAATGATGAAAGTCTGTCGTCCATGATAGTTGAGCGATGAAAGGTTTTGATCAGTTTGGCGTGCTAAAACTTCTTTCTGCGCTGGCAACCGAAATGGGACATGTCATAACCACTTGCAATGCAATGAATAAATTAGGATATACTTCCAATATTCCCTTTTTGCAAATGTAGTTTACAAAGGAAATCTCGTGTGGTCTTAAGACTGTCTTGATGTGTTTTAATAACGTTTACAAATCGTTTCAATTCGTACTTTAGTTCGAAGGGATCGGTGTCTCCCATCGTGTCATTGAAAGAAATACATGCATCTAGGAGAATGTTGTCATCAAATGCTTTTAATAGACTTTCTTGGCTAAATACAAAATTAAAAATTTTAGCCAGGGAATGCATTTGCTCAAATCGGTCTTTAAGTGAGGCAATGGCTCGATCGACTAACTGCAAAAAAAAAGTTGGTCTTGAATTGAGATTCAGATTCTTCTGATGCTTCACTGCATTGGTCTTTTGATTTGTAGTCAAATATCCTCTTTCTCTTCCTTCTTCTCTTTTGCACAAATACACTTTCTACACCAAGATCTTCAGCAATTTCACGAGCGCTTGTCACAGCACTGCTGTAACCGCTCTATCTATCGATAGTCCTTCAAGAAAGATTGCGTCGCATGGATTTCAGTTTTCACGACATGTATTGAAATGCTACAAGTTTGCATAACTTTGCTTGTTTGTTTACTTGAAGCAATATGTCATGCCAAATAACAAGTGACAAAATGAAGTTCCACGACGAAACAGCATCTACCAATGACTGCACCTCATTGGCTGTTTTCCCGTCGCGCTTTTATATACACTAGTGATCTTGCAGTTCTTCGAGTGCATCCAAAACATCAGGCGAATAAAAACGTAATGGCACGATGCAATTAATTCAATTTTCCCATCTGGTTGTAGATAATAATTTAATTGAGAGTTGAACATGCTTTTCAAACCCTCCCAACGTTTTGTGGAAGATGAAAACAGCATAGGTGGGCACAAGTCCGTTAATCGTTAATAACGAAGCTAACTTTTTCATTAACTCGTTAATCCGTTAAAAAGTTTTTTCATCTTAACGGACTAAATTAAGTTCCGTTTAGTTCTGTTAACGGACTAAATTAACTTTTGTTAAGTTTTGTTAACTTCCGTTAAGGTTTTTATCGTTAATATCTTGCACCATTCATTCATTGCACCGGCACAAACCAGTTTGCACTGGTAACACTAGTAGCGTATTAGCATGAGTTTTATAGAAGAAAGGAGCTCTTTTTTGTGGTAAATAATAAGCTGCAGCTTCATAGGAGTATAATTATTGCTGTTTACAATTTCCAAAGATTTTCCCATCGCAGCTTCGTTAGTGCATTTGAACTTATTTTTATCTTGAAATTAGATTAGACTGTAAAATGTAACTTATAAAACACAAAAAGACCACTACAGAAATGAATATTTCCTTGCAATCAGCTCAACAGCGTCAATACGTGTTCTAGAAGCGAGTGAATAACAAGAAATGTAAATTACACGCCAAATGTTAACGAATTAACGGACTTTATTACTTCCGTAATTAAAGCTGAAAATAACGGATTAACGTTAACGGAGGTGTGAAGTTTGTTAACGGACTAGTGGTTAACGAAGCTAACGTTTAGCATTAACTTGCCCACCTATGGAAAACAGGATATATCATTGAGCCAGTACTCCAAACAAAAGCAAAGCTTCGGCAGAAGATTTGGCAATATCCACGACTACTAAATTTAAGAGTCTGTGAATTTAATTCCAAAAGTCTTGTTTAAACCCCAGCTTCTTTTCCCTTCATGTTGGCACCGTTGTCATAACATTGTCCTCTACAGTCTGCAAGATTAAGCCATAGTTCTTCCGCACGTTTCATAAATGTGTCCCATTACCAGTGCTGTCATCCATTTGCAAATATTCTAAAAAAGCCTCTTTCACTTCAACTCCAACTTCTTCATTGCATTCAACATATCTCTGAAAATGTCATCTAAAAAATCTCTGAAAAATAATAAAATTACCACAAAAGTTACTTTTTTGAAAAAGTAATGTCATTACTGTTAAAATTACTATAAAAGTAATTCGTAACTGTCACAACTGCATAAGAAGACCAAGAAATTGTAAAACTCACTTATAATGCACAGACTAAAAAAATTTTTGCCAGACTTCTAAGAAAACCACCTTGCGCCTCAAAAAAAGTTTACGAAAATTAAGACACACGTTCAAATTTTGTAATAACAAAATAATATTACGAATTACCTGTTTCACTAAACGTGTGTCGCCAAACTATATAAGCATTGATCGTGTTCAAGACTAGCCGTCTCGTTGAATCCAGTCGCTGCATTGTGCAATTTTGGATTGTAATACTGTACTTACATTTTTACAATTTGTTTCTGTTAAATGTTATTTAATAATAGTCGTCCGGATCTCACTTAATGTCCGCGGATGGGAAAGGCTGGGGGGCAGTCACTTTTTCAAAACTTTTCAACCACTGGGCAAGATGACGACTGCGAAACTAGTATAACGACTGAAAAAAATTTAACATTTATTTAAATCAGGATCAATACGGGGATTGAAGCACAATAGGCCTCGTCCGAATGATAATGCACGTTTAATATTTTTATCAAAGCTGTTGTTAAATTCCTTTGTTTGACAACAGCAATGAAATGTAGATTCACAAAAGCTAATCGAAGACAAGCTTTACTCATAAACCAGCACGAAATTTCTATGCATTTTCCACCCCATTGGCTTTGGGCCTCTCCATGAACTTTTGCTTGGCCGTTAGGCTGTCACTAGATGGTTAAAATATTTAAAAACGGCCCTTTACAAAGATTTTTAATATGCTATTAGGCTTCAAATAGCCATGGTTTCAAATAATCTTTCATTATACTCGCTGTAATACGCCGAAGCGTGTAACGAGTTTACAATGTCTATCTTTGAATTATTGCGCCTGCGGGCAACATAGCTCCTTGCGAAGAATTGTTGCGTTGGTGGCAACATTGTGTCCGATTTGACCAGCGTTAGATTTCAAACTAGGACCTCCCGCTCCAGAAACGAACGCGTTACCGCTCGACCAACTGTGGTATGGTGGTTAAATACCCCACAGTTTAAAACAGTGGTGATTGAAGATAGCTGGGTTTAAATATCT
Source organism: Trididemnum nubilum (assembly GCA_963965965.1). Taxonomy (NCBI): domain Eukaryota; kingdom Metazoa; phylum Chordata; class Ascidiacea; order Aplousobranchia; family Didemnidae; genus Trididemnum; species Trididemnum nubilum. Next base: position 26,019,835 of record OZ014483.1, read on the forward strand.
TGTCGGTCATTGGTTGATCTCAAATATATCGCAATTAAGTCATGGTTTAGCTTACTAAATTAGTTTGTACTGTTAAATTTGAATCAGTTATACGTCCCAATCGGAACCAAACGAATTGCTAAAAATGTTTAATTGTTCATGTCCTCCATCTAAGCAACTCTTCTTACTGCAGTGCTGAAGCTAAGCTTTTGACGAGTTGATCCATAGTCTATCATGTAGTCATGTAGTTGTTGCTCCAATAAACTTCAGGAGTTGTAAAAAATAGCGTTAGCGAGCTGAGAACGGTCATTGTTTTCAAGTGGCGGTAGGGCGCTATTTTTAATGACTATTACCGAGTAGCGGACTAGCGGTAATGCCGCTACTTCTAGATTTAAGTGGCGGTATAAAGTACCCACTGCAGCGCATACAAAACTTTACCACCCTTTCATATTATGCTACATAGCACTCGCAAACAGAAGATTAAAACATAGCAAAGAATAATTCGATTTGCTTCTCAACAAAGTAATTTATTTGTAATTAACAAAACGATTGCATAAAGATTTTTTTGAAATCAAAACTTTAAATACAAATTCGCATTAAAAATTACCGTACAGAAAAACTAAGTGATAAGGGTCTGCAAGGCAAAATGAAGCAAAAACAAGGTTGAAACGTGAAATCACAACAAAATATTGGAGCATAAAAATTGGTCTTGAGAAACAGTTTCACTAAGAATGAAAGGGCCAAAGCTGTCGTAAACATTTGTTAAAAGAGACGTTTTGACCAATTGCTTAAGTCGTTGTCAATCTGTAAACAACGCACAACAAAAATTAAAGCAATAGGTAACCTGCAAAGGTAAGTTAAACAAAACCGGCAAAAAATTCCGAAATTAACGAAATATAGTTCTACATCGTGAAGACATTATTGCTTTCAAAGATGTGCCCAAACCAAGATACTAAGTACTGATTTAATAATGGTGTATTCAGGGGTGCCGAAACCCGGGGAGATATATCCCCCAATAATTTGACTGTATCCCCCCCAATACTTTGAGTATGATCTACATCTGCATCCCCTCCAATAATTTGACTCTGGCGTGCACCTGAGCGCAGGTCTCCACTTGAATTCGGGGAAAACATGTGTTCCATTTTTGGTGAGGACTTTTTTTTTGGTCTTCACCTGAATTTGGGGAAAAAAGTTTTCCATTTTAGGTGAAGACCTTTTTTTTTGCTCTTCACTTAATTTGCTTACCAGAAAAAAAACGTGGTCGAGGTTTATCCCCCCCAATGTTGAAATTAGGGCAAAATTGCAAATTATCCCCCCCCAACGCTCAACAAAGATTTGCACCCCTGGGTGTATTGAATCTAACAAAGCGACACTTATCCATTCAACTACCAAATTCTGTAATGCTGTAACTGTGGTTTGACTTTCATACTGTCTTCAATGAAATTGGGTTGTATAAGACGGTTTCAAGATGTGCTTTGGCAGTTGACTGGATGAGTGTCGCTTGGTTAGATTTTATGCAGCATTTTCAAATCAGTGCTTACTACCTTGGTTTGGGCACGTTCTTGAAAGCAATAATGTCTTCACAATGTAGAACTATATTTCGTTAATTTCGGAATTTTTAGCCGGTTTTGTTTAACTAACCTTTGTAGGTTACCTATTGCTTTAATTTTTGTTGTGCATTATTTAGAGATTGACAATGACTTCAGTAATTAGTCGAAACGTCTCTTTTTAAATGAAATGTTTACGACAGCTTGGGCCCTTTCATTCTTAGTGAAACAACAAAATATATTTCGGGGGAGCACTGTATTTCGGATTCAAATACTGGCGTTTTCCGCAAAGGCCGTTCTAGTCAAGAGGCATTAGAATAAAAACTTTGAAATTAGTCCTTAGTTGTTTTTTCTAACTTTTAGTGGCGAATTTCCTTAAAATATGGCCTACTTTATAATAAACAGGCTTATAGCTTATTTTAGTTTGCATGATTCTCGTATTCAAAATAAAAGAACTTTCAATACCGCTCAAAATTACACAAAATTGATCCGATTCCAATTGGATGATCTATACAAGGTTGAAACCGCCAAAACAATCAAAGAATCGGCTTGTGAATAATAAGCTGCCATTACAATTTTCCTCATTTTTACTCCCATAAGAGTGATACACAGGCGAACAACGAGGCTGGCATCAATGGTACATGATTTGTACATTTCAAGATCTAAAATTAAACGATTACAACACAGTTTTTAATATCCGGAGTCAAAATACGAAACTCGGTTCTGGAAAACTTTAAAGTTACAGTATATTCGATTTAAAATAAAATATAAACGGTATCTGTTATCTACTTACGCTTAAAAAATAAAGAAAATTAAAAGTCCCACCGAAATCAGCAACGCGCGCCAAACAGCGCTATTTTTTGAAAAAAATAGGGGGCCGCTTGACTCGATGACCGAAAGGTCCCTTTGCGGCTTCCTGTTTCGATTGACAATTTATTGTTTCCTTCGTTAGTGCTATTGAATTCAATTTCGTGCTTTCGGCTAATTCAATACACTATTGATTAATAGATCAAAATTCTCTCCAGAAAAAATAAATCAATTTTTCTTATCCTCACGGGAAAGAGGACCGCTGGACACCATCATCAAGGCGGGTAGGTAAAAACTGTTGAGTAGTTCTATTATAATGTATTAGTTGCAGTTTGCATGACGACAGTTTTCTAAACATTGGAGTTTTTTTTTTTTGGTAATATTTTGTAAGTGATCAAAAAAATTGTTAACTGCGTATTTTGAATCACAGATACTGGATAAAATAAACCAGAAAAACGCAACACCATCAGCAATATTGCAAATGATCAAAAGCCTACCGATGCAATAATTAAATAACATTAAACCTTACAAGCCAAATAGACTTTTCAAGAAGTCAAGCCTAACTCCTTAGCATAGTCTTCTCTCATCTTAAACTTTTGAACCTGCGAAAACAAAACATGATCAGTAAGACCGAGCGGAAAAACGGGACGATGTGAAGACATTTGACAAAAACAGAGCCAAAATAAAATGAAACATTCCATTTACGAGACGTTTCGACTAAAACAAACGATAATAACTTTAGTTTAAGTCGAAACGTCTCCTAAACAGAATGTTTCATTTTATCTTGGCTCTGTTTTTTTTTTTTTTTCTTTCAGGACCAGTAGGATTTCAGGCAAACAGGTTATACAGAATGTAAATCCTTAGGTTTAGGCTAAACTTTTTGCAAACTTAACAACAGTTTTTAAAAACAATTCTTTATCAAAGCTTGTTTTGAAAAAAGAGCAGTGAAGTTGCTATGCACTGAAATTCATTCCTCATAAATCGCTGAAATCAAATCAAAAATAATTCACATTAGAGAGCAGTTAATTTCTTATGAATATTTTTTCGGAACAAATCAATTGAAATCTGTCTTGTCTATCCAGGCAACGTAAACTTAATTTACTCATCTATTGAATTAATTATTATCATTCTACTAATTGTACAGTATGTAGAAACAGCCAATAGCAGTTGTACTTCGTGTATTGCATTCCTTCCAACAATCAGAGGTCAAATCAACGGTTCCATGCTGGTCGATGGCTTTATTACTTGAGAAAGGCAGTGCATTTGCGTCCTTCAAGACAAAGAGTTAAGATCTTTGTCCCCACTGGCCCTTAAGCTGCATTCACACGGGCGACGTTAAGCTGCGAGAACCGGCATTTTGCCTTTTTCCTTTCTCAATTACTCTTGCTTCTTTTTTTCTCGATTTGAAAAAAAAAGGCCAAATGCCGATTCTCGCTTCTAAAAATCGATCGTGCGAATGCAGCTAGAGAGAACTGATGCATTTATTGCCGTAAAAATACGATCTCTTCTCACTCGAAACTTACTTTTCTAGTGATTGTTACAGGGAATTCATCAACAAACTTAATGTATTTTGGAATTTTAAAGTGTGACAGCTGAAATACATAAACAAGTAGGTTAAAATGCGTTTATTTAACTGCAAAAAGTGTCCATGTTATTGAATCGCTATGTGTTAAGTTCAAAAAACAAGACGTGCAGTAAATGCAATTTCATTACAAAAAATGTCAATGACTAACAAAATTGCAGAACCAAATATTTGATGTCGAAAATAGCCAATCAACGCATGGTGTTTAACGCAACACGTTTAAAGGTTTTGATACGTCAAGTTTCATCTTGCGTTCGATTTGCTCAAGGAAGCTAAAATCCGTTTCGCTGATTACGTTTTTAATGAAATATAAAGCTAAACGATGACTTCGAACGTTGCAAACAGAACCAGAGTATATAACACCTGGGGATCTATTAGAAAAGTTCCAACCAATTACTGCAGTTTCGTTTGGTTTGTTACAAGCGACCTCGTTTTTAAAGTATCTTTGATATTTTTTGTTTTTCCTCTCTGACAAACGCTTTTTTCTACACTCTGACTGAAACTTTCGTCCTAATTTCCTTTTTCTGTGTCTCCATAGACAATTTTGCTAAGTCAAAAAAAAAACGCATTAAAATACAAGCACTACCTCTCCTTTGCAAAACTGTTTGATTTCATCTGCAGTCGCGGTTTCGCCTTCTTTCAGCCGAATCCAGGCTCCAACTTCTTCACCAAGTCTCTGATCTGGTAGCCCAATAACCTGGTCGAAACAATTCATTATAGTTTAAGCGGTTTGTAGTTTGTTCAGCTACAAACTGAACAATGGCAATTCAGCTACAAGGCACGAGGCGAATGACTCTGCTGTCAGCATATTCACATTGTAAAAATAGTAGATACACCTAAAATTGCAACAGCGTGAACACTTTCGAGTTCGCCGTGTCCTAAAGAACGTAACGTGATTTTATGGAGTGAATTTTTTTATTAACAACAGACATACAGGAATGTTAGTGTTTACTACAGCATTACTAATTTATCACATGATGTTGATCAAGATTTATAATGAAAGAGTACCTTGATATTCAAATGTCTCAGAAAAATATTCATAATGCAGTTGAGAGAGACTCGAGGTTTGGTCAAAACCAACTAAGCTTGTAAAAAAGACAGAAATAAATATTGGAAAAGCAAGTGCTCTAAATGACTTTTCGCGAAGAAACAAAAATGTTACGTCACTTGATAAGATATAACGCAGCTCTGAAATCAATTTAAAATCTTTTAACTTCAAGCCGCTACTTTTCTGAAGTGAAAGATCTCTAGTTGAATGATGTGAGGAAGTAAGCAAAATGCCGGGGAAAAAGCTAACATCTAAACAAACTTTACTAGCAGTAGTAAAACGGAAAAGGCCACTTGAGCGACCAAAAATCTCGCTGGATCAATAGCATTAGGATCCTGGATGGAATCGCTTGGTAGTTTAAAACTTACTTGTACGTCATCGACTTTTGGGTGACTGTGAAGAAAATCCTCTACCTCAGTGGGGTAGACATTCTCCCCTCCCCTCACAATCATGTCTTTAATTCGACCAACTACTTTAAAGAATCCTTCCTCGTCCATCACTGCTACGTCACTAAGAACAACATTAAATTAAATTTTTTAAAACGTTTAGCATAAATTATGTGAAATCATTTCTAATAAAATGAAGGTAATAAGTTTTTTGCCCACGTTAAATCAGTAAATATTACATTTAGTAACTAGGATTGCGATATTTAGTGACTATACTAAATGTAATATTTAGTGACTATAGTTAAAGGCAAACTTTTCGTAACCTTTTGGTTAACCCTATGTTACTCAACCTTTTTCAGGGTATTGATACCTCAACGGCAAGGCTTCTGAAGTTCACGATGGTTTTTCGATAATAACTTGAAAACCACACAAGCAAAAAATTTCTAAATTTTACTGCATGGTGGTGCATTTATTCATCTTTCAATTTGCAAAAACAACATTAGAATTTATTTTCGAAAGTTAATGAAATATGCATTTTATTTTAGTTGCAAAATTGTGCCATTATTTAACATTACGGTGCTGAGGAAATATTTACTGCATACAGCCAAAACCTACGCTCGGCTTTTGCCTCGTATGTGGTATGTTAGAACAAATATTTAGCTTTACTGATGTTATTTTGCATTTACCATGCTGGACAAAAAACAAGAAAAGAGTACAGCTTTTCTCGAACCGTAAAATTTACACAAGTTGTTTCTGAAACTGATTTTACACGAGAAAAGCAAATATAAAAAATACCTCTCTAATTTCTAAACGAGAACAGGTAAGCACCAAAATTTTTTCTTATTTTTGTTTGAGTAGGCGACGTCGTCATAACTAATTTTTAGTAAAAATTACATAGTTTTTTCAATGACATTACAGCTAATAGATGGTTCAAATTTGCACATTGTTGGTGACATAATGATCTCAGCAATCTCGAAGTCAATAATTTTTATTCGATCGAATTGAAATTTCCAAAGGTGTTTGGAAATGCACGTCCAGCTGGTTTGAAGTAAAAAACTGCTTTCCTACTCTGATATTGCAAAAGTACCATAGAGCATACCCTGATCTGTACCATCCTCTTTCTGTGATTGCCTCATTTGTTTTGTCCTCTTCTCCCCAATACAATTGCATGACGCAATAGCCACGTGATTGAAGTTCTCCGGGGGTGTTGACTGGCACAATGTTACCGTCTGGATCAACTATTCTATTCTGAAACAAGGTTGTTTAATTAATAAAATTTATGATGTCATGTTAAGAGCAGGGTGAAAAATTAGAAAATGGGAGTTGTGCGAAAAGGATGTGCTTTCTCGTTGATACCCTCGAGCAAGTTTAACCCGTGGGCTCTCCCAGTATTCTAACTACTCCACAATGAACAAAAAATGAAGAGTCAAAATATTCTTGCTTGCTAATGTGCTTCGAATACTGGAGTAGTTACTAAACAAAGACAAGATATTAAAGGGGCGTAATAAATAACTAAAAAGTATCCCAAAATATCGACAGCTGAAAAAATGCTTAAACAGGCCACGGAAAGACAAGCTGTATGTGAGCTGACGATCAAATTCGGACCTTTCACAAGATATTAACACGTTTATACTGCTCAACTTGTTGCTATCAATAAGTATAGACTATTAAAGGGCCCATGTAGAATGAAAAAATATACCAGTACAGTGACGTCATGGTGAATAGCAATGACGTGATAAGTAAAAAATAAACGAACCACCCCATGAGTTACACCACACGTCTGCCATAGCCTATCCACAATAAGTACAATCTTAAGAAATAACGCGACAGTATTAGTATTTATTATTAGTACAGCAGGATAAGTACAATCTTACGAAATAACGCGGCAGTATTAGCACTAAAAAAAAAACTAATCAAACTTATTTTCAAAAGAAGAAATCTCGGGGAAGTGTCATGGAAAATCCACTGACGCTTGTAAAATTGTTTGAATTTGAGTGCTTTAGAATTACCCACTGTGAATACACAATTCAAATTACGAGTTGAAAAGGACCCGCCACTGGTGGTAAAACCTTTGTGTATTTTTTAGTAAAGTTCTGTTATTTTGAGTTTTAGGATGGCATCATCATTTAGCTTTGTAAGGCTTGATTACAATTACAAGGTTGATTTAAGCAAAGCTGAAAAAATTCAAGCACGAACATATTGCAAATACACTCTGCTGCATTGCCTCACCTCGGTGTGGTCCAACACCCGTCCGACTGTGGTGGTTCGCTTTTCAACTGGATCATCATACCGCATTAAATTCACCACAGGGCTGGTCTCCGTTGAGCCATACGCGACCTAAAAACATGGTGAATGAATGTTTGTGGCTGATATCAATATGGCTGACAAGCTCATCTCTCGGAATGCCAATCAATCAATCATATTTATTTTGTCCAGAGAAAAATACAATCACACAAGAAGAGTGGATTAAGTTACTGGTGTAGACGAGGATGCTGCGAAGTGACCTGCCCGTCTTCGAGCGAAGCAGCCTCCTACCTGGTGGGTAAATAACTATTACCTCATGCTGTAACTTTTGCTAATCAAAGGTAGAGGTCTAAAGGTCTACTGTAAACTCCAGCGACTGCCGCATTTCGTTGAAAGTTCTTGTCACTGCTGTGTAGTTTTGGGGCAGTAGCGTATTTAAAAGGGTCATTTTGCCATGCCTCCCCCACCCACTATTCGTTCAAATTCAGTAAAATCCAGCAATGCCCCCTACTTGTTTTGAAAAGTGACACCAGCGGTCTTTATTTTTTGTTTGGCAGTAAAACGAAGCCTGCCTTAGCCAAATACCTTCTTTTTTTGGTCTCTACCTTAAATTCGGCTGAAACCACTCCCAAATCAAAAGAATTCTAAAAAATCACAAGTTTTCGGCCCTTCCCCTAAACCACGTGATCTAGCGTCGTTAAAAATGCAGGTGCACAACTGCGTACAATAGACTTATCATATCTCCAAATTTCAAGTTTCTAGCTTTGGTGATTTCGGAGTTTTTGTACAAAAAAAATAAGTTCTTAATAATAAGGAAAAAAAAAACGAGATGTTTATTTTCCCGAGAAAAATAATACGAGATTTCCGCGAGTTCCTTTCACCCACATTCTTTCTTTCTACTTCGAAGGTTACCGAAATTCCTTTAAAAATTAATCGTTACAATACCAAAATATAAAAAATACATTAAATGTGATTCTGTCTGATGAAAAAAATAAAAGAATAATTGTTAATTGCAATTATATATTTGTGATCAACCAATGACAAACACGATTTTTGAAAATAGCTATCTTCATTCACTACTGTTTTAAACTTGAGCGCCCTTAACCACTGCACTATTACAGCACATCAGTTGTGTCGAATAAAATCTAGTATTAAACTTTGTTTAAGAATAGAGAGATCGTTTTGGGGAAAATATCTTGTTATCCCAAAATGTACTAAAACCCAGTCATGCTAATTTGTGCTCTAATTCGGAATCCAGCCGCCGTTGGTAAAACAACTTTGAGAGGAAAAAGAACCTTCATCAGCATAGCTGGGCAAGTCCGCAACTTAGTCCGCAATTGCGCACTAACAAAAAAATTGCGAATTTGCAGTCGTGAGGACTTTGGCAGTTAAAATTGCGGACTTGCGATTGCGGACTATTTTTAATTTCGGTCCGCCAGTCCGCAATTCTTATACAAATATTGAAATAATTGCTTTCTAATTTCGTAAAATATTTGTGCTTTCAACCAATCAAGCATGACGATTCTTAGCGAGGCTTTAATTACTATCAGCACAGTATAAATATTATGTAGTAGGTCGATTCAACTGTGACGCGTGTTAGCATTTTTTACAGGTGAAACGAAGCTGGCTGACTTCATTTGACATCGTAATGGTGACATAGTGAGCAAATCGAAACAATACGAAATAAAAGAGGTTCTTTTGATATTTTGTGGGTGTGTTCTCGGCGTGATGGCATTACCTCCTTCCCCTTTTCAGCGGCCCCAAACATAAAAAGGCAGCATTTTTTGCCAGGGCAGAACTTCAGATATACTTCGCTCTAGCTCGTTTTGTCGTTATCGTACGAAATCAAAATTAGTCTCGTTTAGATTAGACCATTGAAGCTCAAGCTTAATTCCCTGTTTTTGTGACATCATTTAATTATGACATCACAAAGTAATATCGATAAAATTAAACAATTGTAATAATAAGTCAATTAAGATGTTTTTTGACGTTTGCAGGCCAGAGTTTTAATATTTTAATCGTTTTGCGTGCTTCTGGCCTAAAGGCTACCAGCTCGGAAGCCTAGGGAAGAGCCACCAGAACGGCGACTACTTAAAAGAAGCAATGCGAAAAATTGTCAAAATTAAATAGCCAAAATTAAGCATGCGAGGAGGCGTCTTCTCTAGCTCAAGTGGTAGAGCAGTGGACCGGTAATCCAAAGGCTGCAGGTTCGATTCCTGTGGGAAGACAATTTTTCGCATTGCTTCTTTTAAGTAGTCGCCGTTCTGGTGGCTCTTCCCTAGGCTTCCGAGCTGGTAGCCTTTAGGCCAGAAGCACGCAAAACGATTAAAAAAATTAAACAATTTAGTGAGAATTTAGAGTTTTTTCGCGCTGAAGGCCCACCGTTAAAATTCTGTCAACGTATTTTGCTTTGTATCGTTAACTAACTACCTTGCAAATTTCGTTTCAATAGTATAACGTTTTACTCAAGTATCTTTGATTGTTTGCGCATCATTGTAAAATTCGTATTGAATTGCTTTTACCATTTACAGTACTAACAGTAGGGGTGCCGAAACCAGGGGGGGGATGGGGGAATATATATTGACCGTATTTACAGTACTAACAGTCAGGGGTGCCGAAACCAGGGGGGGGGATGGGGGAAAATAATTTGACTGCATTTCCCCCAATAATTTGACTATGGTCAGCATTTGAGCGCTGGATGATCTTTGGTATTCACTTGATTTCGGGGACAAAAACTCTTCAAATTTCGGTGAAAACCTTTTTTATTTTTTTTATTTTTGGTCTTCACTTGATTTCGAGGACAAAAACTCTTCAAATTTCGGTAACCTTTTTTTTATTTAATTTTTTTTTGTCTTCACTTGATTTCGGGGACAAAAAATTCAAATTTCGATGAAGACCTTTTTTTGTTTGGTCTGTACTTCATTTTCTCAAAAGCATGTTGCACGTTTGTCATATTTTAGTCACGTGAAGAAAATAGTGGTCGAGCTTCATCCCCCCCAATGTTTAAAATGGGGCAAAATTGGGGTAAAATTGCAAATTATCCCCCCCCCCCGATGCTAACATAAGTCGGCACCACTGCTAACAGTACTTCTTTTTGCTTATGAACAAATAAACTGTGACAACATAAGGAACAGTTAATCGGACCATAAAGCAAAATGTCATGCAGCAGACATTAATAAGCGCAATGTTCTTTAGTCTGAAATGGTTCTGAAACCTTACGCCTAAACAAGTTAAAAACAGAGATAATCAGTAGGCTAATTTTCATACCTACTAGGTACCACACTGTACATCTGTACCTTAACACAATTTGCAAAGGATAGTGCTGAGTATACCGTAGTGCGGAAAACTACTGTTGGTACCCGTACACATGCTCAATATGTGTTAGTATTCTATCAGGGATGTCTTGAAATTTTACGCTTCCGAGTTCGCTTCCGCTTCCTCATCTTTGGAATTTTTTGCTTCCGCTTTCAGCTCCGGATAGAATTAGTCGCTTCCGAGTTCACTTCTGCTTCCGGTCTCTTTCATTAAAGTGCTTCCGCTTCCACAAAAATTTTTCCGCTTCCACATTCCTGCTCAGTATGAAACAGCTAATAGCATTTAGTGTAAAAAAAACAGGCAAGTTTTTGTTATACAGTAGCCTATCATGTCATAACAAAATAACCAAGATCTAGCAATTATGGCTAATGCACCATAGGCGTAACCAGGGAGGAGGTAGGGCCCCGCCCCCAATCGAAATGTCACCAATGTGAAAAAGGTGACAAAAACGCCTTGTTTGTTCAGTTTCAGTTTCTTTTAGCATCTTCGCGTACAACAGTACACGCGCACAACAGTAATTAACAATAACATTGACGACCAGGGGGCCCGGGCCCCCTCAATTCAAATTTTGCCAACCAATCGAAATGTATAATCCTGGTGAAATTAAGGGTTTTTGTCCTAAAAGTTGCTACCTCAGGCCCTCATCTAACCTTTTTACGAACGTATTGCAATAACCAGGGCTGGATTTACCATATGGCGCAGGGCCCCATAGGCCTAGCCAGCAGCTAGAAGGGCCCAGGGGACCCGCCCCATTCAACTGAAATGTCACCAATGACAAAATATGACAAAAAGTCTATTGTTTTTCAGTTTAGGTTTCTTTTAGCATTTTTCGCTTACAACGGTAATTAAAACAATATTGACAACAATACAGGGGCCGCGAGCACCCCTCAATTCAATTTTTGCCAGCCAATTTAAATGTATAACCGCGGAGAAAATGAGAACTTTTGTCCTAAAAATTGCTATTTCAGTCCCTCACCAAACCTTTTTATGAACGTAATGCAATAACCAAGGCCGGATTTACCAAAATATGGCGCAGTACCTCCTAGGGGCCCCGCGCCTTTTTTGGTCTTCACCTATATTTGGCTGAAAGATGTTGAGAAAATCTCCAAAGTGCCAAGTGCCCTGCGCAATGTGAATCTGACCCGACCAATAACATGGTTAGTAGGCGTAACTATCTATTGTACCATTTTTAAATAACAATCCATCTACACCAGTTTTTCCGCGGCAAAATAGTTTTGAAAAAAAATAGCTGGGGAAATGATCATTATACTAATTATTGAATTTGAATTTAGGGGGCCAGGGCCCCCTGGTCGTATATATACTCCTAGAACTGTTTATTTTTATGACAAAACAAAAATCTTCGCGTGAATTATTATTTACTGCTAAAATATTGCTCAAGGCAATTTACCTTGCTTTCCATACCTGGGCCAAATCACTGACTAAATTTAACCCCAAAATCCAAGATATTGAGCGTGTTTTAGCTCAGCTCAGATAAAAGCTCAGATAACCGCTTGGACAACAACTTGGACTTGCAACCGCGAGGAATTTGAAAAGGCCGCCACTCCGTACAATATCGCCATAAAGACAAGTGGTTATCATAAAGGACTTGCTTACGACGACCATGCAACAGATACCCGCGCAAGAAGAAGAAATCGCAAGCGCAATATAGTATGGTTAAATCCTCCCTTTAGCGAAAGTGTCAAGAACAACATCGGCAAAGAATTTCTAAAGCTCTTCGATAAGCACTTCCCCCTCACCACTATCTACGGAAAGTATGCAACCGCAATACCCTAAAAGTCAACTACAGTTGCATGCCCAATATGGCTACAATTATATCCAGCCACAACAAAAACCTTCTCGGTAACAAGCAGGAACCAAAGACCACCATCCCTTCTTGCAACTGCCGCAACTCAGCGAACTGCCCTCTCAACGGAGAATGCCGCGAAAAGGCTGTCATTTACAAAGCCTCGATCACACCTGATGGCTTCTCCAAACATTACATTGGGTGCACCGAAACGGAATTCAAAACCCGTTATTACAATCACACCCACTCCTTCAGATATCGAGAGAAAAGAAATGCGACAGAACTCTCAAAAGCATTTTGGAATACTAAAGATTCTGGCCATGAACCTATAATCAAATGGTCTATTGCTGATCGAGCCACTGCTTACCGACCTGCAATTTAAGCCTGACTGAGAAACTTGCAATTCTTTTAGCTGACAAACGTACTGCGCTTAACAAAAGATCAGAGCTTACGGGGAAATGCAGGCACAAAAACAAATACAAGTTGAAAAACGTTCGAGCGTAGTATTTTATTTTTTAAGCGATTTTTTGATCAATGCGGTATTTCAACACTGCAACTTCCAGTCTATGGCAGTGTTTTAGCTTGACAGGTTTTTCAATAATATGCAGTTTTAGCTTTTAGAGATTTGACGTTTTAGTTTATAACATTTCTTTTACAGATTACAGTAGCACCTGACGAGTCCTTAGAACGAAACAGACTGTTGTGCTTTTAACCTTTTACTGTGATTTTATGGTTATATTTTGCTCTGATTTTACTTTGTATATCATCGAGCACTGTTTCAGAAGATTGAGTCTCAACAATTTTCTAGTTCTTTTCATAGGTATTTATAACCACACATTTTCGTTCGAAATTGGGCTGCTCTTTTATTTTCGTGCTTGTCGGCAACGTCGCCAACAGAGCTCAAACAGCGCGTTATTTTTCCGACCAAGATTGCTGGCTTGCAGCCAGGATTTTTGCAAAAGAGGGCTTGAACCATAAATTACAATTCTATATTTGAACATGACATATGGGCTTCTAAAGCATAGAATAGCATGCGTAAGAAGCTGTGTAGTCTTAAGTAAACTTATAGCTGGCGGCATTTCGAATAAGATGGAGGTTAGGGGCGAAGCATTTTTTAAATAGCCATTTTAATCAGTGACCTACGGTGAAGTTTTTGCAGGTTGTTCTCCAGGCGCGTAACGGGAATAGGCAGGAGGAAAATTGGGGGTCTGGGCGCAGAGCTCCCAGATTGGAAAATTTTTGAAATTTTTTTGCTAAAATAACTTAAATTTAGATCTACAGTATTTGAGCTCAAATCCTTGTTTTAAAAACGCCGCACTTTAGCACTGCAAAACAATGATTTTAAGACTTTATAAGAAATAACTAATCTCATAATGCAAGAGCGAGCTTAGTTACAATCCCGCAACTAGAAAAGTTGCTTGGAAGGCAGGAAATATTTTTTAAAAATATTTAAGGTTTTTTCGAACAATATTTGAGTTTTTGTTGAGTCAGGAAAATCACCTAGAGAGTATAAGGAAGAGTTGCAAACTCCATAGCGGGGTCAGGGGCAAAGCCCGGCAAGCTTTATTAATGTATAATTAATTATGAAATAAGCCTACAGTACAAAGAGTGCAAAATCTTAGGATTGTAAGCACCAACGTAGATTAACTTTGATCAGCAGTTCATCACTTTTTGATGTTTTACACCGTTGAGCTTATTACATTGACATATGCTGAAATCGTATGTAGAGAGAAGTTATCCTTGAATTACAGCATAATCATTTTGGCAATTTGTCCGCCGTTTTTCTCCCAAATTTTTTCCCAAAAGTTTTGTTAATCCACGTTCATGCATGTGCGATCCTTAGAGTAGTTATTGATGGCTGAATTTCTTGTTCAGTTTTAGCACGAAATTAAACAGCTCAATTCCGATAATTTATTCATTATAAAAATCTAAAAAAAAACGTTGAATAAAAATTAAAAATCTTTATAAAACAAATGTCAACAAACACTAAATAAAAGTTTATTGCGTTTTTAACGAATTTCTTAGTTTTCATTTAAAAGTAGATCGTTTGTTTATAATTTTGTGCCAGATTAGCGAGCTTTTCCAAACATCTTTTCTATACAAACCAATTATTGCGTCACAAATAAAACTTAGCTCAACCAGAACATTGGGTCACAGAGCTGCTCAACCATAACTGATTTACTTCAAAATCGCAAGGGAAAATCTAAGTAGAAATATTGTTAAACAAATAAACTGGTATTTTTTTACAAAAGTGTTTTAATCAATGCTTAGGATGTCTAGTTGCTCACTGGACACTTTGGACACCCCGGAGTATACGACCATGATTTTATTGTCAATTGGAAAAATTTTACGCATTTTTACAACCATTAAAAAAAACTCAAAGAGCCCTTTCCGCATTATAACCTCACGTATAGTTATTAATACTGTTCACGGCATGGTCGAGCACGACATATGTTTTGAAGCATTAGGAAACCCAGTACTCAAAACGAGATAAAAACTTAAACCAAAAATACCGATTTTCAGTTTGTGCCGCGTCCGCTAGTGTTCAACAAGATGGTACCAAGTGTGCCGCAAAAAATTGTGGATTCGAGGGTAATGAGGAAGTGGATTTGTAAACAGCGCAATGGTTACGTGCCGAACTTTGGCACAATAGGTTGAGTTTGATTCTTCTACTGCTGAGCAGTTCCGTAAGTAGATAGGCTTACACGAAAACACTGTACTTTTATAGAAAAAATGTCCTGGGCTGATATCAACTTCCTGCTGGACTAGTTGAGAAAAAAACAAAGTTTATGTGCATTTGAATGTGCAGCCTTTACACAATTTCTTAATTGTTGTCTTTTTGACGTGTGTGCTGCATTGACTTTCTTCACTTTTTTGACTTCTTGCGAGCTTGCTGTTCGGACTTAAAAAATTATGCAGTTGCGGACCTCAAGAATTACTAAGTTGCGGACTTGCGTTTGCGGATAAAGCTTTTAAACGTGCAACTGCGGACTTGCGGCTTCTTCAAAAAAAATTTGAAATTTGGTTGCGGAGTTGCGAACTGCGGACTTAAAAAAAACTTGCGGTGCCACGCACTGCCAATTAGTATATAGCGCATTAAAACAAATTTCAAATTATTTTTCCAGGGATGTATTCTTTACAGAGATTGAAACTTGAAACCCTGTGATCACAAGTAATGCCAAAATAAAGATTGAATGTGATTTTGTCAAATGAAAAAAAATGTTGATTTCAATTTATTTGTGCTTTGGGTAAAAGCAATGTTGGCTAGATTGGCATTTGAACCCAGCTCCGTTCGCTCAGTACTACCACAAACTATGACGCATTTAAGCAATACCCCCAAACCACATGACGTTGCGCCAACAAAAAAGCAGGCGCATAATTTTATATTTAGAATTATCATATCTCCAAATTTCAATTTTCTAGCTTTGGTGGTTTCGGAGTTTTTGTACTTAGAAAAAAGTTCTCAGCCATTTCTAAGTTCTAGCGATTTTGGACTCTGGTTGCGGAAAAGCCGTTAGTTTTGCACGGAAAAAAGGCAAAGGGTTTTTTTTGCAATTTGTTGCAATAAAAATTTTATGTGTTACAAGTTTTTTTTAATATTTCTCCAGTTTGATCAGGGAGGGGGATCCGGATCGCGGACCTCCTGGATCCCCAATGGATTCGCCACTGGTTGTACATCCGTATTTTCTTCATTACTGATATCGACCAATATGATTTCTTGTGACTGAGTATCAATTAAAGAATGGATGTTGCTACGCAGCATACGGTATTATACTTCCAATCTCCACTTATTTAGAAGTATTGCGGTACCGACACTTTAAATATTGCGAATCTGAGTCACCTCAATTTTTTAACTTAAATCCTATTTGATCCATTAGCTAGCTCTAGATCTGTCCAAGACAATCGTCAATAGCAATGTTTTAAAAAAATTATGGGCCTCCTGTCTAAAGAGGCAAAATGCTCCTCGATACAGAAATAAATATCAAACAAAATGCTCAGACATGTGTTAAATCTGTATTAAACTTTTAATTTCGGGAAAATTTGAATAGCTGAAATCTGATTTCGAAAACTAAAACATAAAGATTAAAATACAAAATTGCAAGCACTTGAAAAATACGAAAGATAAAAAATGTGTACTAAAAGAGAGATAAGCAAAAGTAGAACACACAGCAATCAAAATTCATAACGGATTTTAGTAGCTCATCATCGGCAGTTACAACTCTTTTTTCATTAAAGTGTACAGGTAAAAAAATACAGCGTATTCACAGCTCAAAAAACGAGTGGGACAGCTGACTAGCACGAGTTACCTTATTACTCATTTAAGTATAGGCGAAAGCAATCTGAGTCAAGTTAAGCCACACGGTAGCTGTATATTTGTTAATATCTCAGATCTATCGTTGCTTTCTAGTCAATTAGAACTGCAAAAACATAAAAACTAGCGGAATCAAAAAGTGCACAGCAATAAAAATGCCAATTAAAAGTCTTCTTTTCTTCATGGCACGGTTTTCCATGAGGGTTGCGGGGGCAGTAGCTCGAGATTAAGCCGCCACACTTCACGGTCTTCCATCACCTCCATTATTTCGCTTAAGTGAAGTTCCAAGCGATTCAATCAAAGATCCTCAATGTAATCGGTCCATCTAGTTCTAGGTCGTCCAACTGGTCTTCTTCCATTTGCTTTGGCAAGTAAAGCTTGTTAGGGGATTTTTTCCGAGGCATTCTGCTTACATGGCCAAACCATCTAAGCTGAGATCTTTCAATTCGGAGAAGCAACGGTTCGATGTTAAGAGATTTTCGAGTCTCAGAGCTACGCACCTTGTTAAACAGTGTAATTCCGTTGATTCTTCGTAAAAACCTCATTTCGGACGCTTGCACTTGTGATCGCACTCTTTCGGTCATTACCAAAGTCAAGAACAATATTATCCCTTTTTAGTACGGATCGACTTTAATTTCTGGGTTTTGACACTATGTTTTAACTTATCCCTAACATGTAAAAAGAAACTGAATATAACGACAAAAAGTGGAAATGTAAAAATAAGGTGTTGTTATAAGTAGATCTATAATTTTATCACCGGCAGTGGATTTGATGAATAAGCCAATATCCGCTTTGATTTTATTTTCCTCTTCGTTTTGAATTTGCCTTGATCTGAAGATAATAAATGAAGCTTTTGTATCAAACAACAACCTAAAGGTCACTTTTTGGTGCGACTGCAATACAGTATGTAATCACACATAGCATTATGATGGGCATGAAGCAGGGTAGCGCAGGGCTTGAATAGTTTGTCACGAAAGGTCCGTTTAAACTAGACGCCAAGTAAAGGTTGGCGACCTTCGAGAGAGGTCGCTACTACGTCACGTGCTCAAAACAGGCCAACCAATCAAACCTATTTTTTTCTTAGTGAAGTTAAGCAACCGTTCGTCAAGTTTGTGACCGGTTGAAACCTTTTGCGTTGTCGATGACGTCAAATTTAGGTTGCTTCGCGTTCAGGGTAAACGCACCTTAAGGTGCAATACAGCAGTTTGAAGGTTGCAATGACATGAAAATTACCAAATAACAACTTCATATTACAGTACAGCATTGCAGTTATGATTGAGAACGAATTCCGAGTTTCCACAGGAAACAATAAGTAAATTTCAGAAAACAAATAAAGCAATTATGCGTCAGATGCAGTTCAGGCAGCGTCAATCAGTCTGTGAGCTAATAATGAAAGCAATCTAAAATAATTCTGTACAAAAGCAATTTACTATTTAGCAGATAGCGGAATGAAACATACAAGTTACAAATATGAAAAATTAAATCAAATCAAAACTTTCATTAATCTCGCTGTAGTACGCCGAAACGCGTCACTAGTTTGCAGGGCCCATCTCCGCGTTCTTGCACCTGTAGGCCACACAGCTCCTTTCGAAGAAACCTCGCAGCGGTGGCGAACCGTTGGCAACACTGTGTCCGATTAGAACGGCCCAAGATTTGAACCTCAGACCAACGCTTCAGAGACGAACGCCTTACCGCCTGACCAACTGGCCGGTTAATTTCTTTAAATACTTTTTGCATAACTATATTATAAAGTCTAGGACAAACTTTGCATTTTCAGTAAAAATCAAACCAATGATGCTCTACTACTTGAAGACATAATTTTCATTACATTTGTAGTAAATCGCTGGTTTAAATGACTGAAGAATCTTCTCCCACTCCATTGTTTTCAGCATGGTTAAGATCTTCGGCAGCTTTTTCTCCATTTGCAGTGAATCGGTCAGTAGTTTCAGCCCTATGTCTTCTTCCATTCATTTGACGCTTTAGTCGGCATCTCTTCCTTGGATCAGGAGTTGAAACGACTATCTTTTTGCAGTGCTGCCCTGACTTTCCGGACGATAACTCCAAATCATCTTCCAAAAAATGTGAAGCTCCGTAGTTGCATTTTTTGATTATTTTGCGAGTACCGAAGTACAACAGAATCAGAAAAACAGCTGAGATAATAAGTGAAATCACAATTATAACCGAAAACCTGACCCCACCAGTGGAATTCGTAATTGTACTCGACTTCGTGGTAACCTTAACGGAGGTAGATACTGTTAACTTAGCTTTACGCTTACTTGTTTGAACATAATTGCTGGTTGATTCATATGAAGCAGAGCCATCCTGATCCAAGCTAAAAGCACCAAAGTTTGTAGAAAAATGCGTTTTCGAAAAAGTCTCGGCTTTCAATGTGGTCGAGTTTATCAATGCAGTTATTGCTGAATAAAGTGAGCGAGTGTTTCGTTTTTCATTCGTTGAAATACTACTTGGAAAATAGTCATTGAAATAGTTACTTGAAGAACCTGGCCTACTTCCAGTCAGAGTTTCAACAATATCGGTTTTGTCAACCATTTCGGGCGAAAAAGACGCTTGCGAAACAGTTCGTGGTGGGGTTGAATTCGCTAAGGCAACTACAGTTGAATAAAGGGAGTACTGGTACGTAATTTGCTGATTGGTTGTGGAATTACGATTTTGTAAATCGCCATCAGCTTTTGTGTATGTAAAACTTGGTCTTGTGACAGTCGTGGTTTCAACAGTTTCAGTTCTCTCCAGCTCTTCGGGCGAAAAGCTCAGCAAATTTCTACCTCTTCTGCTGACGGGATTGGCACAAGTTGCAATTGATTCCATCATATTGTGTCGCTGCAACCATGCGAGCATCGGCAGCGCGCTGCGGTCACATTGCCATGGGTTGTCATCGAGATAAAGAATACGCAGTTCTTTTAAACGGCCTAGATTGGGAAGACGAGTTAGGTTGTTCTTTTCCAATACAAGTGTTTGGAGGTTCTTATCGTTAAATGCACGTCTAGCCACAGTTTTAATTTGACATTTCTCCAGCCACAAATGGTGCAGAGACGACATTCCTTTCAAGACGCCTCTTTCCAATGACGATATAGGATTTTTGCCCGCATAGAGAGTTGTAAGACTTGGTAAGACACGCAAAGACTTTGTAGGAAATTCAGCAAGATTATTTTGCTTTAGGTTTAAAGTTTTTAAATTTTCAAGTCCTTTAAAAGCCAGCTGAGAAATAAACTTGATATTGTTTTGTTGTAAAACTAAATCTTCCAATGAAATTAGACCTCGAAAAACGTAGTCATCAAGAGACGCGATGTCATTGAGATTAAGATTCAAGTTGGTAACGTTTTCCAAGTCTGCAAAAGATCCATCAAATATTTTCTGAATTTGGTTGTTGCTGAGATCCAAATCCGTTAAAGAAGACAACTGTTTAAAGGTTCTCTCTGAAATTTCATCCAGCATATTTCCATGTATGGTTAATGTCTACAAAAGAATTGAAAGTGAGCTGTGGAATTAAACAGAAAAGCTAGTTAGACAGTAATCATATCAGAACCAAAAGTTTTTGAATAATCTTATCGGGACAATTTCACTTCCTAATCAGAGGAAATTTTGAATTCCCTCGCAAAAAATCATTTGCAATTGAAATACGGTGTGAATACTTCAAATACGCATAAAATTCTTTACAAAATTAATAATAAGCTATAGACAGTATACAGAGTCTTATAGGCACAATCAAACCTTTGATTAACAGCCTAAGACATACTGTTTCGGAATTGACATTCGTCTTTTATTCCTCGTCAGTATAGCTAAGCCTACAGGTATGAACATGAGTGTAGAAAGGCAAAAAATCGCAAATTAACCAGATCATGACGTATTGTTCTGTCAAAAGCTCTGTCATGATCTGGTTAATTTGCGATTTTTTGCCTTTCTACGCTCATGTTCATACCTGTAGTCTTAGCTATACTGACGAGGAATAAAAGACGAATGTCAATTCCGAAACAGTATGTCTTAGGCTGTTCATCAAAGGTTTGATTGTGCCTATAAGACTCTGTATACTGTCTATAGCTTATTATTAATTTTCTCAGTACATTGTTCTTAATAAATTGTTTACAAAAGTTTTTGAATAATTATGTACATATGTCTGAGATGCCTTAAACATAGAATCATGGATAGGAGGAAAAGTAGATTGCGAAATTTTTTTTAAATTTTGAAAGTGCCAAAGCAGAGCTTATCATGCAACATTCAGTTAGTAAAAGTTCTTTTTACTAGAGTATGTAAATTTTACGGACAAACGCACTTTGATCTCATAATGAGTAGACAGTGTGAGGAGAATTCATGCATCGCAACCGCTACATAGAAACGAATATCGAGGAAGAGTCAATCTTGAATTAACCAACATTACTAGTCGTAAAAAATTCAAAGATCACGGAAACCAAACTAGCTACGTGCCGATGCTTGGAAGCGCCATTCAAATTTGCAAATTAACAGCTAAGTTAATAGCACTAACCTTGAGGTATCTTTGTGCTTGGAATGCTCGGGTTTCAATATAATACAAATCATTAAACTGCAAAGTTAGCTCTCGCAGTTGGGTGAAGTTTTTCATATCCTCATAAGTCAAATTACTGAATACGCTGGCTTGGACACTTAAAGTAGTCACATTCGGAGGTATGGAGAAAGGAAACCCTTCTGTGTCGAAACAATCCACATAAACTCTATTAACTCCAAGACAACTAGTCGCATTTGAGAGGGGAAGAGATGGATCAAAAATGTGCCTTACACATGCTGATTCAATGCTGCATTTTTCGGATGAATCTGTGTAGTCGTATCTATACTGATCCGGATCGTAGTCATAAGAATCGTAAGAATCTGGAGTGGCGTCAGATGCGTAACTAGCCGGCATGATTTTTCCACCATCAACTTGCGAAGTTATCGCGCAAAAAAAATAACCACAGACAAAAATTCTGAAACCGGGATATCCCCTCCAGTGTAAATGTAACGAACCAACCATATTGGTCAACGCAACCTAATCGTTGTAAGCATAAATCCTAAAATGCAATATGTAGTGTGACATCATGGGTGAAACAATGCAAGCTAAAAATTTTAACTTCATTTTTTTTTCGACTAAACTTATTCTTAGAAAAAAGATAAGAGATGTTACTCCATGGACAGTAGAACACCATCACATAATTTAAGCAAATGCATGAAATTGAAATATCATATTAATACTAAATAAGAGGTGGGCTAACTATCGCTTTGCCTAGCCAATTACGAGTTGTTGAATTATATTGTGGGTCGGACCAATATTAATTCTCATTAAATATCTGACTTTGGCTGACATGCTTGCGCAAAAATATGAATAGACAGTATTTGGACTTTTCTTGCTTTAAAAATATCTGATATTGGTTGAAAATTAGAACTAAAAAAATAATAAAACGCTGAGAATTAAAGCAATTTGCTTCAGCTGCTTGACTGTAGGTAAAATTGGGCTTAGAATTAAAAATATTCAGCCCACAATCACCATCGCTGCTCTATGGGCAACTTGAAGCATGGAACCAAATCTGTTTTTGCAATGGCAAATGAAGTTAAGAGAGCAAAGCTGCGAAACGATATTAAGCATTTTAAACTACGTTGATACCTTTCAAAAATTATTCTACTTTTTCTACAATGAGAGCCCCTTTGACTTGGAATTTAGGTAATTGCCTCATTGGCCCTGTTGTTTTTTTTTTTGATTGACGCAAATGTTAAACGTTGTTTGTGAAATCTCAGATACTCTTTTTAAAAGTATGAAGCAATTAGTCATTATTTTTTTCACATTGACAGATCTTCGCAGCTACAGAATTTTAGCTTGTGAGACTCAATTTATACATCCCGCACTACATGACAGCAAAAAGCTAATTTGTAGCTGTTGCGTCAAAAGCTGGGCAATTACGAGGCAACATTTTACAAATTGTTTCACAAATCACAAGATTCAAACTGCAGCAACTGTATGTTATTTATCAGTGTCTTAGAAAACCTTCGCTAATCTTTGGTAACTTGCCAGTTTCTTTATGCGTTACGCATCTAAGTTTGAATTCTAAAGCCTTATTCTAAATGGGAATTTGCCGAATTTCATTGAAATCTGAATTCTACAGCCGAAAGTGCAATCTAAATCTGAGTAAACGTATAGTCAAAATGCGCTAACTTACTATTCTTTCCAATTTTGAGGAAGAAACAGCTCCGCAATCAATAAACTGTAAATAACGAAAAATTCTTTCAACTTTAACTTCCGTTAACAAACATATCGAAATTTGTTCAGAAATATATGTGATGCAAAAGTTAATGAGATGTTGAATAAGTAATTGCTTTACTTTTAAATCTTCTTCAATGTCATTTAAATGAGATGAACGTGAATTTCGATTGTTTTTAAAGCTCTAAACAACATCTCACCATCTTTCAAAATAACCAGTTAATAATTTTTTGTATACAGCGTTGTACAACGTTTGACTTGACCTAACACTAAACTGCTCCATTTAAGAAAGTTCCTATTGCTTGCTGTGTGAAAAGCCAATTGCCGCATTCAACAAACCACTGTGGGAAAACTTTCCTAAAAGGAAGTTCATAAAACAATTGACATCCTGAGTCTGTCTCTTCAAAGCTCAGTTTATAGGTTGTACGACAAGCTTATTCAACTTACACATAACCTCTGCAATTAAAGAACCAGGCACTACATAGCAACGATCGCCCTTGAAAAACGTATGATACGAGCATTGCAAGCCCGCTTGGTTCGCACTCTGCAGCAAACTAAGGAATAAACATTCGTTTTTTTTTCACAAGGGCTTACAACATTGACATTCTTGAACTTTTATTTGTTTTAGTATGTAAAATAATTTTTGAAAAATTAAATTTCATTAAGTTTTGTGCGAGAAACTACTTTTGAAAAAGTTTAAACGTTTTTAATTGGTTTGTCCAAACGTATGCTTGAACCCAAGCACATGCGATCAAGCATGTAGCAAAACCGATGTGGAAAAGCTGAAAAAATAAGTTTTGCACTTGCAATTACATACCATTGAGATTTTACACTCATCACTCGCACCGTAGAAAGTTTAACTCATGAACACATAGTAAACCTATTGAAAATGTTTGAAACAATTTTTCTGAGTTTTGATAAAAATGAAAAAACTTAAAATTTTCTTTTTTATTTATTATAGCATACAAAACGCTATCTGATAACATAAAAAAAACTGAGAAAATTTAAATGTTTCGTTGCTTTTAACCGTTGATCGACGATATCAAATAGGAAGGCTTTAATTCACCGAAAATTTTTATCTTAGTTTTTTATTAATTCTGACTCAAATCTAACCCAAACTCAAATGCTTACTCTAAAACTATCCCCAAATCGAACCCTAACCCAAACCCTAACCTAAACCCTAATCTTAACCCCTAACAAAGCGAATGAAAAAAGCGCGGATGAATGTTTCTCATTTTCGTTTTAATTTCTTAACTTGAAAATTTTCGAGGAAATAGTCACTGCCGAACAAATATTACCTCCATTTTGCCGAAAACTGACTTTGTCATAACACTTTCCAAGGGTGTCTAACCTGACGATAAACCGAAGAACTTAGACTGTAGAATGCAGGCTACGTTTCGTACAATAAATGTACGGAGTTTTTGCCAACCACTGTGTTTTGCAACTAAGAGCCAAGCGAATAGGCAACTTGAAGGATGGCGTAGCCTTTTGATTACACTTCGATGTATAAACGGTTTTTGGTAGTTATGTGCTCGGTTGCTTCCATTTTTCAACGTTTGGTGTTTTTGTTTATTTTTATTGTCTCTTTCCAGTGGCATCTTACCACGTGACTACTAAAATTTGCTCTTTTTCAGCATCAATTTTGCAATCACAAAAATGACCAATCGCGTTAATGCACTGCGCACACTTACTTACCTGTATCTTAGTCCCTAGTACGCTGTCGGCTTTCGCTATGACTTCCCCAGGACAAGGAGAACCCGCCATTATTCCTAGAATATAAGAATTGGCATTTACAGAGTTTGTTGTAATAAAATAAAAGAAAAAGTGCTAGATTAAAGTAATCTACTAGTGATATATATATATAGAAAGTAGATATCATGTGAAACGTAGAAAGCAACCATAAACTAGATTAAACATTTCATATTGAGTATTTTTACAACTTGAATTTTTTTTACGGACAAAATGGTAAATTTGAATAAAAATCTTTTTCCTCCTTAATTTATTTACTTTTCAATCAACAATTATAAAACGAATTAATACATTAAAAAGGTCTGATTCTCGGCTACAGCGGTTCTGTGGCTGCAGAACGATCAATGAACATTAACCGATTCTACGCAGAGTTTTAAACGAGCCGACTAGTTCAGGCCCGAACCCAAAAATATAAGCCAGAACCCGGTTCGAACCCAAAAACTAATTTGAAACACAAATCATGCCTGAAAAAACCCGAAAGTTAAGTTAGGTCTGAAAAACGTAAGCGGTTAATTGCTCTTTTCCTTTGAAGTAACTTTTTGTGCACCTAAGACAAAACGTACAGTACGTCTCAAGCCCGAACTAAGCCCGCTATTTTGCCAACTTTAGGCCCAAACCCGACCCGAAAAAAAAAACGGCCCGACTTACTCTGGTTCTGCAACCATTTCGTTAGAATTATAAATTTTCACGAAACTATTATTGATTTTATAGCCACTGCAATGATATGGGAGCTTTGTCGCTCCAGCCCAGCTGAAGAAACCTATGCCCTGTGTGGAAAAAATTGAACGTTTAAACAAAGCACGTCGTTATTTGTTTTGAATTTTCGATTTCTTTTGGCTCTATTTTTTCAGAACTTTTTTTTGGTTTACCTATTAAAAAATCGATTCGAAAAAGAGTTCTAAACGGAAAGAGGGTGAATAATGCTTTGTCATGTCATTCACGGATCCAAAAACCAAGTGAGATTTGTGGTAAAGTTTTAAACAGGTTGCAACTTTCCAAAACCAAATGTAATCGGAAAACTAAAACTTTGTTCAAGCGAACCGGTAAGGAGGGAATCACAGTCCTACCAAAGCTTTTTAAACCAATTTTAACATTGTTCGGTCAAGCCTACCTTTTTTCAAACACGTAAATTGATAGTTAAGCTTCTCCACCTCCCTTAAAACGTCGATGAACATGGTAGGTGTGCCATATATAGTTGTACAACTGGAACAGAAAAATCGCGTCACCAGGTGAGCAAAATTATGCGAAACTTTCTAATAACATAAAACAACTATGTCAAATGATCCATCCAAAAACAAAAACGCAGTTGCATACAACATAATTGTTGGATATAAAAAAAACTGCACCTTAGAACTAGCTTTAGATTCAGAATCGATGGCTTCGTTCCAGAAATATTTTGAAGCAAATCTAATTTTCTTTGAACATAAAAAGATGGGGCCGGTTTCACACTTTATACAGTACAGTCCAAGATTAGTGCGTTCTGATTTGTTTCTTTGTCAAGAAAATATCACGTCACAACAGCTATAAGTGGACAGCAGTTTTTACGAAGAATGTTGCAGTAGTGGCAAGCATTTTTGGTAATTTCATACTGGCAAATGGAAGCCTTTGGATTGGTCCTGGAACTAATTACACAAAGTGTACAGTGTATATTGTATAATACAATTCAAAACACAAGCACGTAACCACCAGAATTTCCAAAGAGAATCATCACCATGGGATGGACGTCTGCAAGGAGCAGGGGGGGCCATGGCCCTCCATGAATTTTCACACACTCTCTCTTAAACCTCCTTATTTCAAAAAAATTTCAATGTTTAGTAGTTAGTACTAGCTCTATTCTTATTGCCCCCCCCTGAAAAATTTTCTGCCGACGCCCTTGATTATCACCCAAACAATCTTGTTTGCTACAGAATAAAAGCTTGTTCTCACTTTTCTTTCTTAAGAGCTTTGGCTGATGCAACTGGGTCGTAACCTGCAACGGGAAAAACGTTTGAAACTCCGTGCACAGCCATGCACAGCGCTCCGGCAACCATACCAAAGCAATGATAAAGTGGGACCTGGCACAAAATGCTGTCATTCTGAAAATAAGAAAAACCTCACGTTATCAACCTCCTCGCGGTTAACGAACAGACGAAAACAAAGAAAAAACTGACCTACTCTAATTAGTTTCTAAACGAAAAGGAATTCCTACATAAAAACAATTTTTCTTGGAGAAATGCAAGAGTCGGTTAGGATAATTTTTAACCCCATTATACACGGGCTATTTGACCAACGCACTTTACACGTAGGGGACAAAAGTGCTCCCCTGTCTAACTCCTAAACCAAAAGTCATGATAACATCAAAATTGGCATACGGGTTGGTGCTCACTAAAGTTTTTTAGAAAAATGGGTTTTTCGTTGAATACGTCATTATTGTGAGGTCACTGCCGTATTTTTGAAAAATGATGTCCTTTTTGCAATGAGGGCACAGGCAGTTCAAATATTGTACATACATTTGTTGCTTGATACTGAATCATAAAAAGTCAAGTCAGTTACGTCAAAAAAGCGTTCAATGACGTTGTTTACGTTAAATATTGGCCAAAAAAAATGCTCAGACTTTGGAAAGTGACTTCGGAAAACTTCAAAATTGGGAAACTTCCCGTTACCTTATAGCAGCTTGAAGTTATCAGGGGTTATTCGTAAATAAGTTTTTAACACAAAGTCAAGTTGATTCGAAATAAAAATCATTTTGTTAAATAGATTTATCAAGAAAAAACCTAGAGGGGGCATTTGCAAGGTGGGGCATCTTTCCTCCACCGAAACTAGATGACGCTGTTTTAAGCTTTATGATAACTTTTAAGTCCAAACGCGAACCTCGCAAAACACGTCAGGTGTTTCAGCGATTTTTTGACTACTAACTCCTTGAAACTGCGAAACATATACAATTTTTATGCGGTCTTCTATGGACCAAGCTGTCTACCTGTCGTATTGGCACAGCCCAAAGAAAGACTTGCACCGTAAACAAACCTAAAAAAGGTTTCTTGTGTTGATGCTGCAATGTTGGTCAACAGAAACAGAATGCTTGCTTTATATGCATTTGGCAGTTACATATATTTAAATTATGGTAGGCCTACTGTGGCTTATTCAAACCGAAGACGTATCAACACAGACCCACTCAGTTCCAAAGGTGAGGTTTGTTTATTTCGAACCTAGTCATATGCACCTAGGAATTTATGATCAAGTAAAACTCAATCGCTTAAAAACAGACACAAGCAACTTACATCTTCATGAAATCTCAATCTTTGACCAATGAGCAAAGCATTGTTGATGATGCCGTGATGGGACAAAGTGGCCCCTTTCGGAAAGCCCGTTGTTCCCTGCAAATACAAACAAAGAAACTAACTACTGTCGTAAGCTCCACTTTTTTGAAAATTTGAATCGAAAGATTAAAATTACATTTTATTCATCAAATTGGCAACAGTAAAGGTACTTTTCAGTCTTCGACGTAAGTTTCCACCAGGTCACTGTCTACTATACATTGTGGATTGGAAAAGCTTCACACTCTTTCTTTTATTGCTGAACGGTTAAGCAGGGAAGCTGTGAATACCATTTTTTAGTCTTTACTGTATTTCAACCTGATTGGGAATCCAAATAAAATCTACTGTTTCAGTAACTTTGTCCAATAGAATCGACCAATCTGCTATGCTAAAAGATGTTTTTACAGCAAAAAAATTAAAAATTGAACCTTCTAATTTTCTTTGCCAAAATAAAAAAGCTAAATAAATACGGTATGTTACAAAAAAAAACAAAAAACAGTACAATTACCAATGAGAACCGTTGACATGTGCATTCTGTGGACTTAAATCGTGATAATTAGTGTTTCTTTGGCTTGTTGTGCACAATAATATATTACAATAAATTTTGCTACTTACAGAGGTAAACTGGATATTAATGGGATCATCAAATTGCAATTTCACTTGCAAATTTTGCATATCGCTGAGATCTGCAGCGCCACCTAGCTTCATCACGTCATTAAACTTGAAAACTCCTGGAAACTCCTCGTCACCCATTATTATGACGTCAGTGAGATCAGGTAAACTGAAAAATTAACAATTAATACATCTAATAATGTTAACCACAAAAAACATGCCATGCACGAGACTAAGTTACTTAAAAAGAAACGTGCAAAACATAGGGTACTTTAGTAAACATTAGCAAAACTTTGTGAATATTCTGTTAACTTGAGCATTTAATTGAGCAATTAAAAGTATCAACCCTGTTTAACTGGTAAGATCGTTTTCTGCCACTGATAGCACAGGACAACAACAGATTTTCATCATAGAATCTCAGTTCAAATGAGGATTTCTCACCGTCGTTTAAACGGCCTCTGCTGCAAAAATCTTTGTAATTTGCATAAGATTTAACCAAAATTTTCTTAGCCAGCAACCAGCATAAGGACCTTGTGATCTTGGAATCAAGCTGCCACCTACCCATCTTTGATGGGAGCTTCATAATTACCCTAAAATGATTCGCTGCTGTTCTGTTATTTTGATACCTTAGCGCCATAGGTGGGCACAAATACGTTTATAACAAAGCTTACTTTTTCATCAACTCGTTAAAAAGTTTTTTTATGTTAGCGGACTAAATTAACTTCCGTTAAGTATTGCTAACTTCCGTAAAGGTTTTCATCGTTAATATCTTGAACCATTCATTCGTCGTACCGGTACAAACCAGTTTGCATTGGTAACACTTGTTGCGTATTAGCACGAGTTTTATAAAAGAAAAAGCAAAGAAAAGAGCTCTTTTTTTGTGGCAAATAGTAAGCTGCAGCCTCATAGGTCTATTAATTATCGCTGTTCGTAATTTCTAAAGATTTTCCGATCGCCTCTTCGCTAGTGCATTTGAACCTATTTTTATCTTGAAATTAGATTGGACTGTAAAATGTAACTTCCAAAACACAAAAAGACCACCAAAGCAATAAATAATTCCACAGTATAAAAATATATCATCAGGTTCACTCGATTATGACGTGTGTCCGCATTTTTTGAGAGCCAAGCAAAACTTTGGAGTCAAATGACGTCATAATAGTGACATCGGAAGCGGAATCGAATTATACCAAATGATAGCAATTGTTCTAAAATTTTATGGATTTTGTCTCCACCATACGGAGTTAAACATTGAAGAGCTGCATTTTTCACGACTGTCATGCTCCTGACGTGATTTGACGTAGCTTTCGTTGTACTTTTCGTATCGAAATAAAATTGGTACCAATAAATCTGTTTAGGCTCGGGCTTTGAATCACTCCATTTGTTACGTCACTTGTGTATGACGTCACAAAGTCACAAGAGTAAAACTAACCTAAAATTGGAACTTTTCTTTCTTTGGGTAACTTTAGTTATGGGGGTTTTGCTGGCGTTTGACACCCTGCAGTTTTCTTTCGCCTGAAACTTGCTCTGTATCGTCAACTAGCTTTCCTGCAATTATTTTTTTAATTGCTCAATGATGCACGAAAATATTGTTGGTTGTTTCATGACATGGTAAACTTTTCAAGATAAATACAGCATTTAAAGCCTTTGTGCTTTAACTGATATAATTTTGTTGTCACGTCATTGTCATTAATCAGCGACTTGATTGATGTCTTATAGTCCAAAACAACTTCGTCTTTTAGTCCGAAATATTACGGAGCACTGCAGCTGTATCGCAACACTGTGTGTGTGAGCAGGTCTTATAGTGGATTTTCATGCAGCCATGTTGAAATTGTTCTTGAAGAAAGAGATGCAGTTTTGACTCCAAAGTTGGTTATAATTGTATTCTTTCAATTTTGTAGGTTTTACCGGTACATGCAAAGGCAAGATACAAGCCGTGGAATCTTCAAATTTGAGAAACAAAATAATTAAAATTGTGTAGTTATTTCTATGCAGCCGAAAGATGTTGTTTTGGACTATAAGACATCAATCAAGTCGCTGATTAATGACAATGACGTGACAACAATATTATATCAGTTAAAGCACAAAGGCTTTAAATGCTGTATTTATCTTGATAACTTTACCATGTTATGAAACAACCAACAATATTTTCGTACATCATTGAGCAATTAAAAAAATAATTGCAGGAAAGCTAGTTGACGATACAGAGCAAGTTTCGGGCAAAAGAAAACTGCAGGGTGTCAAACGCGAGCAAAACCCCCATAACTAAAGTTACCCAAAGAAAGAAAAGTTCCAATTTTAGGTTAGTTTTACTCTTGTGACTTTGTGACGTCATACACAAGTGACGTAACAAATGGAGCGTTAGATACGAAAAGTACAACGAAAGCTACGTCAAATCACGTCAGGAGCATGACAATGTCACGAAAAGTACAAGTCGTGAAAAATGCAGCTCTTCAATGTTTAACTCCGTATGGTGGAGACAAAATCCATAAAATTTTAGAACAATTGCTATCATTTGGTATAATTCGATTCCGCTCCCGATGTCACTATTAAAAACCTTGGCAATTAAAAACGTTCCCTGTCGACTAAAGAAGAAACCCTCCTGGAGATCATCCTGTTCTTCAGCCACAGAACCACTCCCATCCCCACGCGAGTCCCTGATAACTTGCCCCCCTTTTCCAACATGGTCCACAACCCACTTCACTGTTTCCCCCTTCATTCCCGACTGCACAGGCAGCAGTACAGCCCGACTCCAAAGTGCTTCAAGCAGACTATCCTCCCTCCCCCCCTCTGATATCCAAGTATGGACTGACGGATCTGTCCCCTCCCTTTTCGGTCCTGGTGGCGCTGGAGTCTATGCAACATGCTCCAAATGCAACACATCCCATTCCTTATCCTTTTCCTCCGGTCCAATTGCCTCCAGCTTCACAGCTGAAACCTTTGCCCTCATGCAAGGTCTTGCTTGGTGTACTAGCCATTTGATGACCTGCAAATTCCAGTCAGTCCTTTTCCTAACCGACTCTCAATCAGCCCTCTCTATCCTTTCTTCAGCCCCCACTTATCTCCTGCCTGAGTCCCTATGGAATGTTTGGTCCCTTGCCTCCTCTCTCTCCAACAATACCACTTTGAGCTTCCAATGGGTCCCCGGACACGCAGGTTTCCCCGGAAATGAAAAAGGTGATTTACTTGCCAAAACTGGTGCCTCTCTGCCCACTGATGCGATCCCAAGCCCTCTCCTCCCAGTTATTGCCAAAGTCCGTTATTCCCAATACCGAATTGGAGACGTCACATCTCTCACTCCCACCTGAACTTCCAAGTCCCCGAAGTCTCTTCGGAGGAACTTCTTCTTTCTCGCTCCATACGCAGTGAGCTCTCTCGTCTTCGCTGCCATGGTCACAGTCTTCTTTTATCTTCTTATCTTCACAGGATCAGTCGGAAGGAGAATTCTGATTGTAGTGCCTGTGGACACCCTCTACAGGACCTCAATCATCTCCTCCTCGATTGTCCTGCTTCTGAACCCCTTCGCAAATCTATCTTTGGCTCCTCTCTCTCTATTCTCGATCTATGGTCCAGACCTTGGGGTGTGGCCCGACTGTTGGGTCTCCGCGAAGTTCCTCCGCGCCCCCATCCCTCGGAAGGGGTCGGGTAGTACCACCACCACCACCATGTCACTATTATGACGTCATCTGACTCCAAAGTTTTGCTTGGCTCTCAAAAAATGCGGACACACGTCACAATGGTTTTTGCTTGGAGTGAACCTACTGATAACAATCAGCTCAACAACGTCATTACGTGTTCTAGAAGTGAGTGAACAAAAAGAAATGTAAATTGCACTCAAAATATTAACGAATTGACTTAAACGGAGGTATGAAGTTTGTTAACGGACTAGTGGTTAACGAAGCTAACGTTTTGCATTAACTTGCCCACCTATGCTTAGCGCAAGTTATTTTCACAGTGAACTGCACGTTATTTGTTTGCCTAAACGCTATTCTTAAAACATGTTGTATTACTAACAGAGGCGGATTCAGAGATGAAAAAATTCAAAAGTTCTTTAAAAAAAAATAACATGTTATCAAAACTACATTGAAAATTGACTTCTATTGTCTGAAGAGAAAAAAACTTTGTTGGTATGTGAGAAGTGCAGCTCTTCAATGTTTAACTCCGTAACAAATAATTTAAAAACAAACAAAACAAATAATTTAAAAACGTTTATTCTTTTTAGCTATTGACCGAAATTTTCCAAAACTCACGAATATATTCCAAAATAAAAATTCACCCTTGGACTAGGGAACTCAGAATTAAACTGTGGCAGGTACCACTGGGTCTGTTGCGCTTTCACTACTTTTAATCAACTGAAATAATTTTTCGTCTAGTGGAACTTAATTCTTGCAATTAAGGACACAAAAGCTTCAACCAGTCAATTACTAGGCTACGGCTACTAGCTAACCGTTTGCTTTTGAGTTGTCCCGGTTGGCAGCTCTCGATCTCTGGCGCCACTTCACGGATCATATTATAGTAGTTTTGCGTTTTAAAATGCGCAGCAGCAACAAGTCCTTTGCATCCCACCTTGCGTAAAACATACTCCACTTCTCTCGTTTGATAGGCTGGATTAATATTGACCTAAATTTGCATGTCGTTTAACGAAAAAATAAATTAATACACCAATTGGAAAAACATAATGACAGCTTGTTATCACAGTCACAGAGTCATCAATAGCTCCGACATAACAGTTATTGCCACTTTCGAAATTTGCTGAAACCGGCCTTGCTCGAGCATTTTTTGTCAGGGTAAGTTTACGTCTAAAAGATCAAGGTTGATTTCGGGTTTGGCTCTACACTCCCTAACCTTAGGTCCAGAGCTTGGTATGAGGCCTGACTGTTGGGACTCCGAGGAGTTCCTTGTCGGCGGCCCCATCCCTCGGAACGGGTCGGGCACCACCAAATTCGTTTCAGCAACAGCCGTTTTCAGTAAAGGCAAAAATCAGTGTTAACCTTTAACATCATACCAGTAAGTACTGGTTCAGACCGGAACGGCTCAAATTTGATACAATTTTTGGCTGCACTCCCAATATTCATGCTAATGGGAATATCCTTGGTTAAAATAATGGTTTTATTAGTTGCTTTTTAATTTTCACAACAATCTCAGATCCAGCTGATATCCTCTGAAAATACGGCCGGCAAGTTCATTTTTGCAGCTGCGTATGGTTTCGTTTTGTTTATTTTATCTGCAGTTATGTATGTCTTTTTTGGTGGGGGAGAGAGCTATTTAAAGTTTCATATTAGTTTTTTAGATTTGGGCCCGGTTTTGACTGGTATTGGCTTGTCTAATTTCGGCGATGAATAAATTGCTTTGTACTGTATCCGGGGTTCGGAATGTAAAGTCAAGCTGAAATCGCCTCGAGCAAGCTATTTTTCCATTCCGAAGGTGAAGAAAGCTTTAACTTGTTTTATTTTTACGCAGTCATCGCAATTAACGTTTAGTTTAATCATACGCACATCATTAATCACAATTAACACTTTTTATCGCGCAGAGATTCGTTCGATACTCAAGACGCGCTTTGAAGCTTTTTGGCATAAAAAGCTACGTTCTTTTTTTGAAAAAGTTTTCCCAAGCTGGCCGCGTTAACCGCTCTCTCGGATATCACATGCATTACCCTGTGCTGCAAGAAGACAACTCGAGAGTTTTGTAATTATTACTATTCATCCAAATATCTTGACCTCCACTATTTTTTGCATCAAAATTGAGCTTTCTAGCGGGTGCAGTTTCCAGAACATTCGCGATTGAAAATGCTTTTGTAGCGAAAAGGCAACTTTAATCAACATCACTGCAACGTAACCATTGAAATGATTACAATTAAAAAATCAATTTTCGCACATTGCGTGATTGATAAGTTATCTATTACATCACATTAACATAAGCGCGTGCAAAAACTTGCATTTTTTCCAAATATAAATAACCTCAAAATTTTTTTCTGCTCATTTATTTTGGCCAAGTTGAGATTTCCTCGGGCAAGTGAACATTTGGTATCACTTCAAGTTTTTGAAAAAATCAATTTCGACCTCTGGTATGATTTACAAACTTTGTGTAGAAAATTTGAAAATATCATGTAGCTCATCATACAATCTTGGTATTCATTGAAGTATCACACTCTGGGTTTAGGGTCATAATATTGTCTTGTCTTTTGTATGAATGAGATAGTATTGCTTGCAAATGATTTATGAACTTCGCACTATGGGAATTTATCCCTGGAAAGCAAAGACTTGAAAACTTAAAAAACGGTGTGATTAACAAAAAGCATCACGTCTTTTTAAAAACAGATGGCTCTTCAAGTTAAAGTAAAAAAAAGAAACGTTTAAACTTCAACGCCAATCTCGTGTAAATTTAAGGTTGTTTTCGTGATTTAAACATTCATCATTATTTGTCATGCTACGTAAAAATTCATAATCATTTCACAGAGAATTGTTCGCGTCTTCATTATCTCGCAGCGAATGCAACATCGCTTGATGCAGCATAGTTTTTAACTTTTGTACAGCGATTGAGTTTAAACAATCTTTCAAAATACAGTATTTCTTCGAACCTTCGATTTTTCTGGGGTTGCGACAAACAAAAAAAATTCTGACAATAGCATGACACTGCAACAGTAACTATTTGTGCGATATACGTACGATTAAGTAACGCTGAATATTTAACTATGCATTACCAAAATAACTCCTATTTTTCCGGTAGCGAATTGTGTCAGTACCCACTCCAGTGTGCTTGGCCCCCATATCCCAACTCTATCTCCTTTTTTGAAACCCAATTTCAGGAAGCTGGCAGCAAGTTGGTCAACCTAAAAACATAAATCAAATTCACAATCTTGAATATTTCGCTTCGTGTATGAAGCGCAGGATCAACTTTAAATTAATTCTGCAAATTAATCAGTGCAGTTCAAACTTGATCAAAAAACTAATAGTCGCATCAACATCCGTTTCAGATCTTGTAACAGGCTTATCCAGCTTTTCAGTAATTCTTCTGGACCTGGACTCTTGGTTAAAAGGAGCGTAACATTTACAGTAGATAATTTTTATACGTTTTTGTTACTGCATATACATTATGCAGCACTTTAATGCAAAACCATAAATCCTTCCTTTAAGTATTTGAAACCGTTACTCTACTATTTTCCACAAAAATCATTGCCACTGTTTAAAAGGCTTTGTGAAGTGCAATGTGCATTTTGAACAATGACATTTTGGCATTTGCATCGTTAGCATTTCAGCTAATTCCAAATCGGATAAATTGCTTGAATTGAAATATGGCTCGCCACCGCTGCAACATTTCTTCAAAAGCAGCTGTGTTGCGTGTGAGTAGACGTGACAAGAAGATAGGCCTTGCCAACTCGTTACACGCTTCGACATAATCCAAAGAGTATTATGAAAGATTTGATTTGACGTAAAAACTCTAACAACTCTTAATATGCAAATGCAGGTTGTATTGTACTGGTATTGCATTGTATATGTGTAGTATTGTATAGGTTGTGTAGTGTTTGTGTAACATTCTTAACCATATTAGAGCGGCAACGTTTAAGCCAGTTAGCATGAAAATATTATCAAGATTTAAAAGAGCTGGCAGAGCATACGTAAGTAGCATCATAAAAATTCAACATTGTTGATAATAATAATACTAAAACCACATCATCTTGCTAATATTACAGTAGATACTAAAATCTTTATTTCAGCAACATTGAAAGATTTTGCCACAAAAATACTGTAATGCTGTGAGTGTGGAAACTTCTTGAATTATGATTCAGGCACTTTGCCTAACGTGTCCTTACGACTCGGTCTTTAATACACTTTGTCCTTGAAAGTTTTTTGGTTTTGCTTGTTGCTACCGTATCTGAGTAGTCGACTTCAATTTTTGCATTCTACTAATTTTTACACTACAACCATTTGGTTGCTAAATGGAATAGTCTCATCCAGGCGCGCAACCATAATTTTGCTTGGAGAAAGAGGAGATTACCTAAAGCTAAAATTTGTACTGTGTACGTATGTCGAAAAGGGTTTTCAATGGGAGGGGCATAGAGAAAACTGTTGCACCTTTATTGTATCACAGACGGGAGCTCTGCGGCGGAGGTCATGGGGGTCAGAGGTTTGGAAGCGAAAGCGCGAAACTCCCGGCCGTTGGGAGATTTTAGTATTTGTTTTGAAAAAATTGCCATTTTAACGTCATTTTGATAGCATTACTAACGTTTTTAAAACCATTTGAAAGAACTGAACAGCTAAAACTTGGAAACCAATCGACAGAAATAAATAATTCAAGCTCATTAGACTTAATTCCCTTTACGTTATGGTCAGGTCCTAAGCACATTTAAAAGGTTGCCTATTTGGATCAAATATTTTCTAAGTGACTTGGCTATAAAGGGAGGAAGGAGAGTAGGCTTCAGCCAAGTACCTTAGAAAATAGTTGCGCCACCTCACTAACTGCGAACTGCAACAATCACAGGCTGAACCCAGAGCTCGTTTGCAACGATGATGCAAGCAAACTGCTGCTGTATGTCTTTCTCAACATGACAGTTACATCGAAAAAAAACAAAAAAAACTGACCCAAGCAGTTTATGCGATTTGAATCTTTCGTGGAGAAGGGTCTGCAGTTGAGTAATATCACCAAAGCATAGCTTAGCGTGTGTGTTATTGCCTATTCGCTAATACTATGGTAGTCAGAATAAAATGAATGAAGAAATGCAAGACTGGTACACAAAAAGAAGTTTTCAGGGATACGTCATCAATCACGATATCTTGATCGTTCCTAATTTTAGTTAATCAGGTGGCCTTGTGAATAGACTTAATATTACTGTTTTTACCATATTGTTTTGTTGTGAGTTTGATTTGCGCCATCAAACTTGGAGTTATCAAAAGTTGAAATTTTG
The DNA here is from genome assembly GCA_963965965.1 of Trididemnum nubilum. Taxonomy (NCBI): domain Eukaryota; kingdom Metazoa; phylum Chordata; class Ascidiacea; order Aplousobranchia; family Didemnidae; genus Trididemnum; species Trididemnum nubilum. The sequence continues at coordinate 26,057,629 of OZ014483.1, forward strand.
GCGTCTACCGGAACCATGCGGTTGAAATAAAAATTTTATTTAATACTAGAAATTGCAACAAACAAACAAACAAACAGAGATCAGTAAACAAAAAAAAAAACCGTTTCGAACAACTTCATATTAATAGCTGTTTCAAAGCCTACAAAAAGGCCAGTATTGGGTTTCCGCCTCAGCAGCTGAAGTGATAGTCCATATAGTCTCAAGCTCACATGCGCGTAGTTTTGTTTCATTCAGTTGCAATGAAACTTGAACAGCTTCAAAATTTAACTTACTTCGTTGGACATTTGGGCGAAGGTTCTGCGGATTCCGCTTTCACAGAACACCAAGCATTCTCGATCCGGGTACTTTTCGACAGTTCGTTCCAACGCATCCCCAACCGTCCAACTGACAAGCGGTGTAAGAGATGGAGAGTGAGAGTAACTTAGCTCCACCTTGTGGCTACCGACAAAACTGTCATGGTGATGCTGATGGACACTGAAACACCAAAAAATAATCAACCGATTTAATGTGGCAATTTGTAAATCAGAGTAAATGGTAACAACGTCAATATTATTTATCCCACTTTGAGATAAATGCTAGTGGTGCAAAACTAGTCTAAAGCAAAAATTAAAGATGCAGATCACGTTCAGTTTAATGCGTCAGGTGAGACAATAGAAAAGAATATCAACGAAAAAAAAGCTTTTCAACAAAGATATAAATAAGTTAACGCTTTTTAGCGAAGAGTAAAAGAGTCACTTGTTGGTGTACAAGCTAAACTGTAAAGAGATGTTTCGACTTGCCAATAAATTCGTTATCAGTTTTATTCAAATGAAAATAAAACAAAGAAATATAGAATATCTTACTGTAATTAAGTACCGAGTCAAAACATCTCAATTCTCTAATCAGTGTAGTCCACTCTTTGGAATTTTAGTCTTAATAAAACCTTTCGTCCGATTTTCAAGCGGGAAACTATAGGATATGTGTAACTATTTGTGAAAAACACCAGTCAATTTCTTTTAGTTAACACGTCATCTTACCTAGTTAGGTGGCATCTTTTGGTAAAAGTCGTTTTATTTAGAATCTTTTCCGATCGGCGTAACGACGATTGAATGTTCGCAAGAGCGCGCTGCAATGCGCGGGACGGCATTCCACGAACCAGTAGACTATAGTAAGTAATACAACAGATAATCGAAAAGTTAATCCATAGACTCTACGTTTAGTAGACTAGAAACCGACGCGCGGAGAAAAAAAATGAGCGTAGACGACAAAAAGTTTGCTCTTGTTGCAAAGTTTTTTTTTTTGCGGTCACGCACATTCGACTGATTTGATTGGACGTATTCTTGGGGCGAGCGAATCGAGAAGAAAAAGACACGCTGATTGAACTAATCGGCATATTCCAGAAAAATAAACCGTGAGGAAAAAAAAGACAAAACTGTCAGTTTCCAGTCTACTAATAAAGAGTCTACGATTAAACTAATGTGAAAAGGAGAACATTAAGAATCAAAGTTGTAAGACTGGCCGGGCTTATTGGGTCGGGTTCGGGCTTAAAATTGACAAAATGTTGGGCTTAATTAAGGCTTGATATTAGCAGGGCTTGCGAGAGGGGGGTTCAGGGGTACATCGTACCCGGGCCCCGGAAGATTTCAGGTTTCCGCGTTAAGTTTTGGTATTGCACCATAGCACCGTAATCAAACTTGCATACTGCAAAAATATCAGTCACCCTGGCCTATTTAGCACTGGTAATTGATCGCTATTTTTGCTACACAGCCTTTAGGGCATCCAATAGCGGCCGATTTGATAAAAAAAAAGAGGAAAATGTATCAAACGCCATAACGTTTTGTTTCATTTCTCTGACTTGAGAGCCCTAATTCTATGGTATAACAATGTACGAGGGCTCACATTTCCAGAGATCCAAAAGCATTTTTACCTCAGAGAGCGCAGTCAAAGTTGACATACTATACTACTATCATTAAGTAACTCACTCAATCTGTATGAGTTTAATAGGTATTCGGGTTTGTGAAGTCTGATTGCAGATGACTTCTTAAAACTTTTATCGGTAAAATATTTGGATTTGCAGTATTAAAGTCATTATATTGAATAATATTGTGTCAATGTCATCATCCCCCACTTCACATACTTTCTTTCATATCACGTTTTTTGCTAGTCATTTTAAGCAAGTGTGGTGCTGGGATGTTGATCAAATGCTGTATTTTACACTCGAGAAACATAAAAAGTGCTAAAGCTTTCGGGGCTCTGCCCCGGACCCCGCTGGGGGAGCTCACAGGCAAGCGCTCCCCCAGACACCCTAGCTGGATTTAAACCAATTTTATGTCTAGTTGTGTTTTTCATAGGTCCTAACTGTATGCGAATATCGTTATCTCCTCGCTTTTAACTGAAGATCTACACCCATCGGACAAAAAATGATTTAACGGCATGGGCATCGATAAGGCTTGGAGGGGCCCAGTAAGATTTGGTGGCCCGGTATTGACCTTCGTAACCCCTGGAAAATTTTCTCTCTGAGGCCCTGGATATTCGTACTTGATGCCTTGTGTTTTAAAATTAACTTTTAGATGAGCGTAATTTAAATAATTTTGCAACACCGACTTATTTTTATCATTGCGTCTCAATCGGTCAGCAATAAGAAACTTTATTTTAACGTCTTAGGAGCAATCACGTACACATTATTCAGACGAAACTTAACGTTCAAGCTTTTTTGGGCCTGATTTTGGCTTCGGGCCTGTTGTACTAGTCGGCTCGTTTACAACTTTGATCAGAATAATAAGTCTTAAATGCTCAGATTAGCAATGGAGCACTACCGGCTTTCGAGGTTGGGTCGAACAAGTGATGCTGATGCTATTATTCTAATTCAACAAAAACCGGTTCTGCTTCAAGATTTAAAAACAAAACATAAAACTACCACTTCTTAATTTTTTTCATTAGCACGCAGAGGTCGAGCCAAGTCAACTGACCGCGAGCAAACTGACCGCGGGCCATCGGTTTCGTTACGGTGATTTGATCACTGATTTCGTCACAGTGATTTGCTCACAAAGTGAGGGTTTGGGCAAAATATGCTTGTGATCGCTCTTCTCAGCTAATCGACGTCATTTGGTTCGCGGTCAGTTTGTGGCGGTCAGTTGTCGTGGACCGCGCAGAGGTGGAGTCGAGGACCCAAGGTTCGAGGCCAAGGACATAAAAAAACTTCGAGGCCTAGAACAGCCCTTCCGAGGACAGACCCTCTCGAGGCCAAGAACAGAAATGCTTGAGGCTAAGGACCAAACAGGCGCAAGTGTTCTCCCCCCAAAAAAAGTTTATAAAAAAATTTTTCAAGCGAACTCCGAAAAAAAAAAGGTCTTCAAACAAAATTTTCAGGCAAACTCCAAAAAAAGGTGTTCAAAAAAATTTTTCAGGCGATCTACAACATTTTAACAATTCAAAAAATAGTGCTGTCCTCAAGCTGAGGACAGGGCAATTTTCAAGGACTTGAGGCTTCGAGGCCAAGGCCAAGAACTTCAAAATGTGTTCTTGAGGACTCAACCTCTGGTAGCACGCAATCTAGTACTTTATGAAGCAGAGAAAAATATGGTCTCTAATTCAATCGGAGTCTAAATTTTACTTGAAACCGTTAAAATTTCCGAATTTTTTCTAAGCAATCGGCGATCTCCACAAGAAAAACGTTTGAAGTGTTTTCCCAGCCTATTAAATTGTACAAAAAGTTCCGCATCTTTCCGTCAGTATCGTGCCATCTCAAAAAAAGTTTTCGCTCCAGTTTTTTCCCACAGTGTACTGAATTTCATTCGGAAGACTATAATTAGGCCGTCTGCTATGAACTTCAGGGCGCTTAAAAACTGAGTTGGTAAAAAAAGTTTGAGTGACAAAAAGCTTTTCATGCAGATAGACTGTATTTCATCCTAAAAGGTTTGTATAAAAAGTTCTCCAAAAATTACTCTGCAGTTTTCGAGCAAATGGGGGGTAAAATTTTTTTCCAACTAAAAATTGGATATTTTCCAGATAATGTGCAAGTTTAGATCATTTCATCAATTTTACTTGCTTTTTTTGGTAACTTTTCAGGTGCGCATATGTCTAATGTGATTGTAGAGTTAAATTAAACAATCCTTCTTACCGCTCTCTAGTACTACTAACGGCGAGCAATTTTTTGTCTTTATTTAATCTTGTAATCATTTTTATCCTAATTTTTCAGTTAGTAACCATCGATAGCAATTTCCTTCAATTGCTTAAACGTTCAAACGTGACGTAAACTTTTCCAAAGTATTGGGTTACAGATAAAACGCAAACTATATTTATTTGGGGAACTTGTTAATACGGTAAAATGGAACCGGTTTGCAAATTTCAGCATCCAATTTTTTGTTCGGGTCAAATTTACCCAGTTTCTGCGGACTCACAACCGGTTCTCTAATTTTAGAAATCGGTTTGCGCGAATGGCGAATCTTAAAACACGACCTTAATAGACGCGTTAAATAACAACTTAGTTTTAACAAAGGATAATAATTACCCAGTTAAACAGCACCACTGGGTCGAACTCTCCGTCACCCTTTGCAAAACCTCATGATGGACAATGGCATTGCTATAGATGGTGGCACCCGGGGCAGGATTTTGTGGTGTCACCCCTTTTCTTCGGTCCAGAAATAGGTGAAGACAAAAAAAAGAAGGGCTTCGCCGTTAAAGTAGTGGATTTTCGGTCCAAAAACTGGTGAAGACCAAAAAAAAGCCGTTAAAGTAGTGGATTTTCGGTCCAAAACCTGGTAAAGACCAAAAAAAGGGGGGAGGGCTTCGCTGTAAAATTACTGGGTTTCCGGTGCAAATGAGGTTGAAGACCACACAAAATGAAAAAACAAGGACACAAGTTAGTGGATTTATGGTTTTGCATCATAATATGGTGTCACCCGGGGCTGGCCGCCTCCTTCTCCCTCCCTAGCAACGCCACTGCTGATGGAAATACCTTTTAGATTGCTGGCTCATTCGTTTTGGGAAGAACTAAAAATTTTGTGAGAGCCGTGCTGGTCTTGCCATCGCTGTACGACGAGATACTGCAACCTACTATCGATTCACAAACGGAACACAAGCACCAAGCACTTCGTAATCGCGGAAAGGTGTAGGTGGACACCGTGGAATTATCTCTTGTTGATGACATAATACGTACTGTAATTACAATAATACAAAGACAGCTTGCAACGAAATAGTATTTCAAGCAGCTAGCGCGGAGGCACGTTGACAGTTGACATAATTTCCGGCCAATGTCAATTATAGTATAATTGCATTTGCGGTCTTGCAAGTTGGAAATGATTTAACATTAATAGCTGCAAAAACTTTAATTTCATAGGCTACCTTGCCAGTCAGACCAGTAGCACAGAAATAGCTTGTGCTCGAATTGCTTTGTTTATTTTTTGTTTAGCGCAACTAAAATTCTTGTTTTTAAACAGCAATTTGAGCAAAAATACTCTTAAATCAAGTTATTTTTGTTAAAAAGCATAAATCAAGTTAATCGTGTTAAAAATTGCAAAATATATGGCCCCCACCTTTGGGCCCTGCCCAGCAGAAAAAAGTTTAAAAAGACGATAAAATCAGCGTTATTAGATTAAATGCATAGGGCATACACATAGAAAAAGCTTTTGCTTCCTGGCATTTTAGCATCATTTTAATCAGTTTGAGGCTAGCGGTAGTGAAGATTTCAGATATCTTTTAACCTTTGCCAATATTCTGCTGCCTTGAAAACAATTTTCAACTCAAGCCATTGCATTCTATATTGAAACAAAAAAGACATAGCAGCCCTATTTAATGCCCAATAGCGTTTTTTGTGGGAAGAAAACTGTGCCACGCCATTTTCATTTTAGCCCTATTACCAATAGACGCTGAAAAAGTTCGATAGCGATAGTCAAAACGTTTTAGAAGACCTTAGTTCTCTCATCTGGGTCATGGTATATTCAAAAATGGCTTGTCATGCAAAGGAATCTCAAGCAGCGGCGGGTGTCACGTTATACTTTTAATGTTTTCCGGCCAATGCCAATAAGAGTTTAGTGTTTGCTGCTCGGTAATAAGTAGCAAATACAGTTACTAATCTACCACCAATAGTGGCGAAACTCTTACATTTTTCCCTGGCCTTAATTACGTGTTGTACCACAAGAAAGGATGACAAAATAATTTGTGCCCTCCTCGTCTTTTTTATGCTTATTTTGTGTAAGTTTTAAGCTGCTAAAGACATTTCTTCCAAACCGAAAGTTAACCTGAAATGATCGTAAAATGAAGTTCTCTTGGTAAAAAAACGTAGTAATCTTGCCTCCGGTGGCTCAGAGCTTTACCCCTAGACCTCCATTAGCCTCCGGCGGCTAGGGGCTCCAAACTTCGTCCAGTGCCCCCCCACTTTTTCAAATTTTTGCCTACGCCACTGACCACTGGGGTTTATGGAGCTTCAGCCGGCTGGCCGCTCCGCACTCTCCAATAGCGATCAATCATTGACCGTTGCCCCTCCTTTCGAAGTGACTGCCTACGCAACTGTTCGTAACAGGTGCCACGTTTTGATTTGCATTATGACCTAAGGTTTGCTGAACTTAAAATCCAGGCGAAAAAGTCCAAAAATGAGCCACGTGGTAATTGATTGTTAAGGTACTTTAGAGTTAGACATAGATCGAGAAAAGTTTACATTTTAAGTAGCAACACTGTAGGAGAGACTCCCAAACCTAAACTAAAATATC